>OW386287.2:14961630-15636912 GCA_936432065.2 Rutpela maculata | reverse complement strand
AAATTTCTTTATGACTCTTTATTAATGTCTAAACGTGTGTAGTGAAAGTTTTCCGAATAAAATATTTTTCAATTCCAGGGAAATTAGAAATTTTATACAAAAAACCTTATTTTCGTCAAATTCTACATTTTAGTGCCAACTTTCTAATTTTCCTGGAACTGAAAAATATTTTATTTGGAAAACTTTTGCCACGCCCGTTTAGACATTAATAAAGAGTCGTAAAAAAATTTCAAATGTCAATTTGAAAAATGTTAAAAATCGAAAAATTGGCATTTTACTTCATTTACAAGGCCGTAGGGGCCCGGCTAGATATTAACCGATTTGGCTTAAAATTTACCAGAATCAGTTTTAGATGCATAGTAACAAATTAAAAACTAGCCCATCTTCAAATTTTCGTATTTTTCGGACCACCCTAATATACAGGTACTTGCGTCCTGATTTTTGATTTGATCCATTACTTCACGTGTCTATAAGCTGCCCACAAAAGATGAGTAGCTCCTTCTTGTATCTTTAGATTGACGATTGTAATTCGTAAAAGTATTAACAAAGAGAAAAATTATCAAAGTTATAGCTCTGTGTATTCCCTACAATATTAGGTAATACCTAATTTTAGGACAGAACTCACAGGGAAAAAAATTATTGGGAAAACCATGTCTCCAATATGGCGACCGTATGGCAACGACATTTTTGTGAAAAACAAATGTATGTACTACCAGTACAGATGAATTGATTATTTTAGGCGACAATATTCCACTAGAAATTTTATTACGAAAAAAATATTTGCGCCCGAAAATTCCTGGTGCGTCAAAAGTTATATGCACTTTTTGACACACTTTTCTACTTATCTGCTTAATATATCTTGGACTAGTTTTAAAACACTGGCTTATTTGAAATAAAATTCTTAAAAAAATAGAAATTACCAAAAATGGACGTAAAAATCAGAATTGAATATCTTTTCGAAAAGGAGTAATCTCATCAAAGTTGGCAAAAATAAAACTCAAATATAATGCATCAAACCCGGACACTGTAAGTCAACTAGAATGGTCAAAGATGGTGGATGCGTCTCTTTCTTTTCTTTTCGATTATAGATTCTTTTAGGTACTTTAAGGGGATACAGTTAATTTTTTTTTTTTAGAAAAGTGTATTTTTTACAATTTTCAAAGATGCATTTTCTTGATCCTCCTTTTTTTCACCCGATTTTCATCGAAACATAATAAATAGGTAAATCAAGCAGGTAGTCCATAAAATTGGTATTTAGTATATATACAAGAGAAGCTAATGACTCAAAAATACCAAAAAAATTTTTGGCGTTAGCCACCCTTATTACTACCAACAGCCCATTACAAAAGAGGGTAAAAAAAATGTGATTTAGTGTGTGTACAAAAATATTCTTTTTTACTTCTTCCATCCCCACTACCACCCACCATCACTACCCTCGCCCACTATTATATTAATAAAGTTGCATAAACAATTATTTCCACATACAAAATTTTTTCGTTTTGAGAGACTTTGGTAGCAAATCTGGATGTGGAAGTAGTGATTTCTTGGGCAGTGGTTTTTTGCAGTAAGCTAATAAAATGTAATACTTAATATTTAATAAATAAAAATGTTTTTCTAATTTTTTGACCGAATTAATTTATGTTAATCAGAGGCCATTTTCTAAATTGTCAAGCAAACAATTTTTGTTTTTCATGGCTTACTTTAAAAATCATTTATTTCTACTCTTTTTCTATCATAATGAAAAATAAATAATACATTTTTTTTAGTTTAATGCTCAATAGATTTTGGGTTTGATGGTACCGTTGATTTGGCCTTGAAAAGTTGTATTTAACTGAGGGGTTGTTAAAGAGTGGTGCCATTTGAAAGAAAGATTTTTTTGCAAGAAACTAATTTCGAAAGATTAAAATGCACCTAGTGGAAAATAAATCTCAAGAGGACGGCACTGAAACATAATAATAAAAATATATATATCATAAAGTTTTTTGACGCACAGTCAATCCTTTGTAGTTTGATAAATATACTTATTTTCCTAACATTTAACGTCTGTAATTCATACGTAAGAACCAAGGGCTTCAAGCTAGAGAAATCATAACAGTTATAAGTTTGTTGGCTAAAAGTCAAATTTGTATTTTTCGATTATTCTTTATCATTTATGATGATTTAATGTTATCGCAGCACTCTTGATTCATCAGATAAACTCACTGAATTAGTTCAAACCTGTTCAGAATTTTCCCAGACTTGTAAAAATCAAAAATTGGTGTCACTTCCGGCTAAACTGGAAGTCCGAATCTTCAAATACATCAAAATATGAAATTTTACGTCTATAATAGCCGTGCGGAGTTTCATTTTAATATCTTGAAAAACAAGAGGCAAAACAGGTGTACTAATGACATCGTTGTCACCCGGTATATTAAGTAGGATTTTATTAACACTTACTACTTCATTCAATGCTGTCCTCATAATTCTAGCATTAGAAGCAACATGAGTATGACCGGAAAATATATCTTTGAAAACCCCAGTAGCATGAGTTTTATTAAAATTACCACGCCGTTCTCCTATCTCAGGCAATACATAAAGATACGTCGCGTTCATAGCATCCATGACTGTCTGACTCATCAACGCATCTTTGCCTATCCAGGAACCATCAACAACCCTCGCATTAATTCCTTCTTCAAATATGGATATATTTAATTTAAAACCATGCACGTTAATAGTTTTATCTTGAAACACGTCAGACAAATTTTGTTCAATTAGGAACTCATTTGTAAATGGATTGAACGTGTATATCTTATTAATGTCATTCATGAAAGTAACAGATATGTTTAAAATCCAATATTTCCAGAAGAAATGGAAACATTTCAGCAGTTTCTCAATACTCTCTGTTCCATTTTGAATTATAAAAATTAATCTATGTCTAGCCTTCCAGAATTTTAATTCACAAATGTATTGAATCGTTTGCTCGAAAAGATTCAAATTGTAGAGTGAGATGATGTACAATTTTTCACCACCTATATTTACTGATTTATCCATTTGCAGTTCATATTTACCAAAATTGCGCAAATTGATACTACATACAGGTATACCCAGTTCATGAATATTTGCAGTTAACGCTTCTGCCTCTGTATTATTAAAAATATAAATTATGGTACGAGGATTGCCTTTGGTTAATTCATTTATGAAGGAATACTTCGTACTTCCACCAATATTTGTATTTAGTAGCACGGAAGTTTTTTTAAGTGAACTTGCAGTTTTAGAATTAGTTAAAAATATAAAGATTAACAACTCGACAAACAGCATTCTGAGGTTGCATAAGTACTGTGTGTTAATGCACAGGTTGAAATAAAAGTGTCGACGTAATCTGATGGCAATAAAACACATTAAGATAACGCCAGGTATTCTAAAACATATAAAACGAACAAGAGATAACAACCGACCAGGATTTATGATTATTTGTGGATTATTTCTTTTTAATAGCAGATATTATAACTGCAGGATTTGATATAGTTTCAATCAGAATTGACATTTTCTATTTATGGCATTGCGAATTTAAAAGTTCTTATACAATATAGAATATGACATGTTGTGAGGAAATTTACAAAAAAAGCAAATATTATTTTTTTAATAGTTATTTGTATGACAAGGGAGAAAAGTGCATAATTTCCTCCCGCGGATAGTTTGATGCCCGACGCGAAGCGGAGGGCATCAATATCCAAGGGAGGAAATGGCACTTTGCTCCTGTGTAATACATATGATTTTTTCTACGATCATTTACAGTGTTTTTTACATTGGTTTTACATATGTTTTATTATATTTTCTTATGCATGACAATCAAAAAACCAAATATGTCAAAATGTCATAATAGGTATTTAGATAAGTAAATATTTTTAAAAATCAAAGTACATGGAACGTTGCTAAGGTTGCTTCTTGTTTTCAAAATAAACAAACTTCCAAAAAGTTTATAATAATGTATTCCGAATGTGAAGATGAAGTTCCTCAAGATATTCTGGAAGAAGCAAACGTGGTTTCATTAAATCTATTACAATTAAAGTCTCGTGAAAAATATGAAAAAGAGTACCAGCTATTTAAATGGTGGATGGAGACTAGGCAAATAAGAAAAATATGTGAAGAAGTGGTCCTATTTTACTTTTCCAAAAAATGCGCCGGTTTGAAGCCTTCAACATTATGGAGCAAATACAGCATGTTGCGATCTGCACTCCAAATTAAAGACAATATCGACATTAAGTTTCCTAAGTTAGTAGCTTTTTTAAAAAGGAAATCTGCTGGATATAAAGCCAAGAAAGCCAATACTTTTTCAAGGGAGGATATCAACAAGTTTATTGCAGAAGCTCCAGATGAAATTTACTTACATATGAAGGTAAGATTGATCGTTATTGTTGAATAATAAATAAGAACGTAACGCAGTATTTGTTATTAGAAAGTATATATAAAATGACAATTAAGTGCATTTTAGGCAGTTGTCATAAGTGCATTTTCCTTTTTCAGGTCGTGCTTATATTTGGAATGGCTGGGGCATGCCGTAACGATGAATTAGTTAATATGGTACTCAGAGCTGGGCAGATATGTACTTACAAATACCTCATAAGTATTTAAATACTAGAAAGTATTTAAATACCGAGTATTTAAATACTTCTTGCAACAAATATTTGTATTTATACTTGCAAATACTTTATCTGAAATATTTACTACTTAGTATTTGTGAAAATGATCCTAAAGTATTTATAAATACTTAAACTATTTAAATAACTGGGAAGTATTTAAATACTTCTAAAAAAGTATTTAAATCCTTTTCTGACAGTATTTAAATACTTTCAGAAGTATTTGAATCTTAAAAGTATTTAAATAAATACAACAAATATAATCAGATACGCCAGGGAGACAGGCAGATATTCGTCAAGAATCAAGATATGTACTATACTATGTAGTTAATAAATACATTGCATCATTCAGTCTTCAGTCATTCACGTCTGAATAATTCCCAGAAAGTTAGTTGAGAGCAGACATAGACAGTAAGTGTTAACTGTTAATGTTAACACACGTTTTGGATTGTGACAGAGAACAGTTGAACTAGTCTCTGATTTATTTGGGTATTTGCAGAAGACGCAAAGGTCTAGCTCTACGGATAAATAAAAGTCCAATACCCAAGCATAGAGGTATTAAAATAGTGTTGTAGAAGTTCATGAAAGTCATGAAACCTAAAATTTTGACACCTCAAATAGTCAAATAGTATTTAATATAATAATGATAATGATAATAATAAGTCTTTATTGATTTCTACAAAAATAGAAAATACGGAAAGAAAATTTTTTTTCATCCATTTTTTCAAAATTTTTAAATTAAGTCAGGGTAGAAAAAAACAAAAATAGAATAGACCACATATTTCTGAACAAAAAATATTCTAATAAAATTTATCGCTAAAGCCATGGTATTCCTGGAAAAAAAATAATGAAGTAACTTTGCCACTCTGCGCGGCCAAGCGCACGGTTAAATGCATACTACGGAACCTCTAAAAATTCTTAGTAGTTCTAACGAATAAAATAAAGCTTTCTTCTCTTTCTGATTACACGTTTTTAACATTTCTCTTAGTGACGCCATTTTGAAAGTGCAGCCAATTTTTTTTAGGACATGTCTTAAATTGTTCCTTAGGCTTTAATCTTTATGAAAAACAGTGTCCTAAAGGATCGGGGGGGGGGGGGGGTGCACGGACACTTAGGGTGGGCTCCCGTAGTGTATTCTTCAAAGTATTTCAGTGTTATCAAAGTATTTAAATATTCAGAAAGTATTTAAATACTAAGTTTAAACTATTTAATTACTTTTATTATTTATTATTTAAATACTTTTATCTTTTGAAAATACTTAATATTTAAATACTTTCAATTTTCTATTAAGTATTTAGTATTTAATATTTAAATACTTTTTCAAAGTATTTGCCCAGCTCTGATGGTACTTGAGGATATCAGTGATAAAGGCGATATTTTGGTGGTGAAAATACCTGTCTCAAAAACTAATATCAAAAGGACATTTACAATAACAAATGAGATTTTAAACGGAGTATCTGTCTTGGATATGTATAGAAAATATCTGGACTGTAGGTCCCCTAAAACATGTCATTCTAGATTTTTTGTAACTTATGCGAAAGGGAAATGTACAAACCAGGTAATTGGCAAAAACACAATTGCCAAAATTCCATACAGAATAGCAATATTTTTAAATTTGGATGATTCGAAAGGCTATACTGGACACAGTTTCCACCGTACTTCAGCTACGTTATTAGTCAATGCTGGAAGTGACATTCTCACTCTAAAAAGACATGGGGGATGGCGAACAAACGTAGTAGCAGAAGGGTACTTAGATGATTGTATTTCTAAAAAATGTGAGGTAGCCAGCCAAATAATTACGGGAGAAAGTACTACTTCAAGTACTAAAAAACGTTGTCTTGTTTTTGAAAATTTTGTTTCTACAAGTACTTCATCAGCGACCAAGACTTTGGAAAACAACAAACAGGAACTGATCTCCACCAGCAGAGCCAATATTTCTTCAGGGGGAATCTCCATTAGTAATTTAACTAATAGTACCATAAATTTTAACAATATTTAGTTACTGATGTTAATTTAAACCTTGATTTAAACTGTTTCCAATTTTTATAAATAAAAATAAGTAATAAAAAATCTGTTTCAAAGAAAAGCATAATTATACATTTTCAGGAAGTTTGTGTATCAATAAAAGAAGTCTATACACTACTATTACAGCTATTTGAAGTTTTTACTTGTTTGCTTCCAGAGGGAGCCAAAGTATTTTCCTCCCTAGGGAGGCAAAGTATTTTCCTCCCGAGGGAGGAAAAGTACTACTTTGCTCCCTGAAATGAGGGAGCAAAATAGTATTCTCTATATAGGGAGTAGAAAAAATAAATTTATTCCAAATAGTCCAGTCAACGGGGGATTTCACCTCTAATATGAGTGCTAATGAATGGATTTTGATGAAACCCTGTGCAATGTGTTTATAATGACGTTAATAAAAAAATTGAAAGAAAGATTAGAGTAGGAAATGAATGAAAGGGGTATCACGGGATCCGTAACTTGTAGAACTTGTAGAATTAGATCAAAAATGAAAGAGAAAACATATTTCCCTTTCTTTGGCCCAAAATAAGATGTTTTTACTCTTGCTTTTTTCGAAAAATGCATGTTTTTCGAGATATGGCCACTCGAAAATTCCTAAAAGTGGGGGAGGGAAAATGTAAAAGTTGAAAAAAAAATCTGAAAAAATTCAAGTGAATGTATCATCGAAATACAAGACTTTTTTCATTTGCAACTTTTCTGTAAAGTGCGTTTTCACCGAGTTTTTCCGGAAGAACCTGAAAAACTACATATTTCTTTGAAATTGTAGAGCTTTAATAATACGTAATTTAAAAATTTTAAAAAACTCAGACGTATGCAATGATGCTTTCTAAATATTTTTTGTTTCTTGTAATTTTTTTGTAGCTTGCTAATTTTCCGAGTTACAAACAGTTTTTCACGATAAATAATGTACTATATTTTTTGCATATTAAAAAATATAAAATTATATTGAACCTTTAAAAATGGTATAACTATATAGGTTTAATATTTTTTTATAATAATATATATAAATCACACTCATTTTTCGAATTTTTATGAATTTTTTGCAAAAAATGTATGAGAATTTTTGAGATCTATGCGGCAGTTTTCTCAAAAACGGTTGAAATTATCAAGTTCTATTAAGTGTACCTTTTTTACGTAGAAATGACTCCTGCATGAGATTTTCTAGTGAAAAGTGCCACTACATTTCGTCAACAAAAAGAGAAAATTATTCATCATCAGGTATAGCTCATGAGACGCCCTCCACGGGCTAGCGTAATGTAATACCTAAGTTATTGTTTCTTAGCCTAAAAACTGTTTCCTTACCAAATTAGGAGAAGATCGGTCAAGAGGTAGTTGAGATATTGAAAAAAAGAAAAAAATTACAATTTTGACACCCTGTATCTTTTTTCACGGCAACAATTTACTAAAGCATGTTTGGTTATATCCTCATATTTTGATCCAAAGAATCTACCCTTCAACTATGGCCTATTATTAATGGTCCACCCTGTATATAAAAAAATATATTTTTATTTTAAACAGTAAATAAATTTTAAATTCTACCTAAAAGAAAAAATACACAGGTAAAAGAGTTTTGTGTAGGTACCTCTACGTAATTTCCATTATTTTATAAAACTAACCTCACTAAGCTAAGAGGCAATATGCCATATTTTCATATCACTATTAAAATTAAATATAGACTTACCTTGCTTCATACTTATAGTCAGGCGCGGATCCAAGGGGCAATGGGTGCAATTGCCCCCCCCCCCTTGGGCCTTCCTTGTGCTGTGCGAAAATTTGAAATGTCCGGTCCTGCGACGCCGCTTTGTCGAAGTGATCCGGCATACGTTTTGTTACACCACCCAAGTAGCAAAGTAATTTTATAAAGGTTGTGTAAACTACTATAAAATAAATTATTTATTTTGTTACTTGGGTTTTTTATCAGGTACTTTTCAATATTTGTCAATTTGTGCAAGTGCCCCCCCTTAGGGAGCTCCTGGATCCGCCCATGCTTATATAGTCACTATAGAAAAAAATCCATTTCCATCGGAATGAAAATATCCCTATTTTGGCAACTTTTGTAATACCCAGTATATTGCACCCATTATCAATACCTTCTTTATATTCCATTTTATTTTGTAAACAAAACACTCAGTGGGGGTAGCTGATACTGATGCTAAAAAATTTTTGAGGCCTTTGTTCTCTTACATACGCTAAATCCCAATTTAATGGACTCTTACTTGCTTGCTTTACTTATCTACCCTCATCTGCCCCCAACTCTTCTACGGAATAAGATCAAAATATATTCCAATTCCAGATCTTGCTATAATACATTGATGAACAAAATTTGAAGTCAATATAATAGTATTAGGGCGCACAAGAAAAGTTACAGGTAGATCGATAGTCCGACACGCAGAAGAATTTTTTTTGCTCAAATTTAAAATCTTCCATTCCACTACGTGAATGTGGAAGTAAAACAACGGCCCATAATAACATTTCCAGGTGAGAGTACATTATCTAAACAGGTTCTTTGTATTCGATTGGTCAAGTAAGATTTGTCAAAGTGAACTATTTCAGGGCTAAATCCGTAACACATCAATTTTCGGCATAAAATTTCATAGTTCACTCCATCAAATGATTTACTGTGGTCGACCAATACACATATGGGATGTCAAGATATCGTTAGATACTTTAAGTAACGCAGTTCTTGTGCCGTGATATGGTCTGAATCCAGACTGGCTCACAGGAATAAATTATGCAAATCGATCAAATGTTTCGTTTGATATGCTACGATCTTTTCGATAATTTTTCATATGTATTAATAAATCTGTTTTTTTGCTTCAGAATACTTATAATCTTCAAGTAGCGGAAGTCGTTCTAATTGATTGTGAGAATTTTCCAAGAAATATTTGCACCAAGAAATATAATGAAAATGAGACTGTCTGTATAGTAAGTATTCCCTGTATTTATATTTTTAGATGACAATAAAAAAAAATTTGAAATACTTTGAAGCATTAAAATTGTTTTTTTTTCTATTTTTCGACGTAGCCAAAAATAATCTATTTTTCTGCACTTATTAAAATTTGATGTTCATATTAATAAATTTTGCTAATAAATCTATAGTGATAGTAGATAAACTCACCACCATCGCATGAATTATTTTTTACTAAGGTTCGCTTATGTCTAGCTTTAAAAGTTCCAAATAATGATTTCATCATTCACAAGAACTAGGCAATGATAATTGCTTTTTGCAGTTTTATATGAGTGGTGTTTTAGTTGTTGCGGCTAGTATTATGTTATTTGATCTACAATGTGACGTCACTATTTTAAGTCAAATAACTTATTACTTCAGCTTCCAACTGACAACGGTCTTCTTGTGTTCATCGATGTTCTGAAAACATTTTTACCAGTTAACATACTATTTCATTTTCGCCAAAAATTCTGTTAAGCTAGGTAGCATATGAAAATAGAAAGAAAATGAAATAGTTGCCAAATGTAAGACAAATTATCTATTTTAGTCACGAAAACCTGCTTAAAGGAACGCATCTACTAAGAGAAACTAACAAGGACTCCCCCTCCAATGGGCTCATTTAGCACTTTTTTTTTATTTGATTATCGGAAAGAAATTATAATTTTAAGACCCTGTGCAAAAAAACTAGAATTTTGTGAGACCTATAAATCGTCTAAAAAAATCATAATAATGGCCTTGCGAGTATCGGCCGTGACGTCACTTGATGGGAACCCGCTAGCCGAAGCTGCTAGCTGCAGCGCGTTGTTATAGTTTCACAATATTACAAATCGTTAATTCAAGCAGTATGTTTTGAAACTTATGCGTGTTTGTGAAGAATTTCAGTTTATCAGCTATTTTCACCGATTTATATCACTATTCCCTGACGTCACGATGTTGGTCGCACCATGCTTCCAATTACCTCTTTAAAAGTCGTACATTTCGAAAACCACGTATCGGATTCATCTAAAATTTTCAATATCGTCTAATTTTACTTCCACATCCAGTGGAAGTATAGTAACGACAAAAAAATTTTTAAAAATTTTTATTGTTCAAATAGGCTTAAAATGTCATGAAACGTCGAGATTTTAAGTTTGAGCGAAAAAAAATTTATGTCTGTCTGTCGGTCTGTCTGTAACTTTTTTTGTGCGCACGTTTTCTCTGGAACCGTTTAAGATATTGACTTGAAATTTGGTACACGCATGTACTTTAACGAGATCTGGAACTAGATTATATTTTCATGTTGTTCCGACGAAGGGTTGGGGGGTAAATTTGGGGTAAATGGGTAAATCAGGCAGGTAAGAGTCGATAAAATTGGTATTTAATAATTTAGTATATACAAGAGAAGCTAGGGTCTCAACAAAATTTTTGGCATTAGCCACTCCCACCTCCTTATTAAAGGGGATGAAAAAAATGTGATTTAGTATATGTACAAGAACCAGAAACCTCAAAATATTTTTTTACTTTATCCACCCCCACTACCACCCCCCTATCACCACCCTCATCCCACTACCGATGTGGAGTATCGTTTTATGGGTTTTTGGGGTAGAGGATTTCAAATATTATATTATTAAAGTTCCATAAACAATTATTTCCACATACAAAGATTTTTCGTTGTGAGTGACTTGGATAGAGAATCTGGATGTGGAAGTAGTGATTCCTTGGGCAGCGGTTTTAAGTAATACTTTATCCACAAGAAGTAACAACTGCTAAATGAAATTCATTAAATGAGCCCATTTTATTATTATAAAAATAGGTGTTTCCTGTTCTATCATAGGCAGGTACATGAATATCTACCAACATATTCTTATTATAATGGAAATTAACAAACTCAACTTATACCTGCTGCAGAAGGGCCGTTACGTAGTAAATAGAATAAACTTTATTGCTGTAGATCATCAGCTTTATCAAAGTAATTAATTATTTAAAACTTACAATAGAATAAAATGTGTGAAACATTAAAATATGTGAAATATATAAAAAAGGAGAGCAGCAAAAGGAAAAAAAACATACAACTAAAATTTGCCTAAAACTAAAAATGTAAGAGTAGATACGTTAAACTATTGCCTATAATATAATTAACAAATAGTACAACTTTTTTTATGTATTTAAAAAATCACTAAAAGAATAAAATGCATTTTCAAATAAATACAGTTTAAGTTGTTTTTTAAATAAATTAGTATTATTTATGAATTTTAATTCGCTTGACAGGAAATTGTAAGCCTTAATAGCGTTATAATATGGACCTTTTTCATAAAAACTGTGGTTATGAATTGGTATTCTGAGATCAGTACCATGCCTTGTTGTCATTACTCGATATATATCGTTATTTCTTCTAACCTCAATTGGATTTTGTTTAACGAACAAGACTTGTATTTTCAATTCTTTAAAGAAAGGTTTACAAGAATCTCTGTAGGAGACATTCATCATGCATCTAATTATGCGCTTTTGGTTAATAAATACTTTCTGCCAATATAGGGAAGAACCCCAGAATATTATCGCATATTCTAAAATACTTTGCACACATGAAAAATAAAATATTCTTAAACTGTCTACTGAAAGCTGGTTTCTCGTATTAGATAAGTATTAAACGTATTAGATTACAGGACGAATTTAATCTTGATATTAATGTGTTAGTATAAGATTAACAGTTCAACCTACTATCTAGCGTTATGAAAAGAAATCTCACATTGTCCGTTTGTTTAACTGAAGAACCATTTATTTATACGTACAACGAATAATCAAGATCAGTTGGAGAAAACATAGGGTGACCAGATTTTTGTTAAATGATTGCTGGACACTTCTGCTAAGGGCGGATCTGGGCTTCCAGCTTGGGCTGAAAATAACAAAAAAATTTTTTCGTCCCACAAAATTTTTTGATGAACGGGGGGGAGAAATCCGGAAACTTATGCTGGACACTTATATAGTTTCCAGCGAAATTCCGGACTCGACTTTCGCTGGACACTTGTAAATGCTGGACAGTACTCCAAAATTCCGGACAATCCAGCGAATTTCCGGACGTATGGTCACCCTAGAAAACATAACAAGGGTAGTTTTACTCCCATTTAGGTTCAAGCCAGTCGAGCCACAATACTTAGTCATACCTCAGCTGTCATACAGGAATTATCATCAGCATATTGATATAAAGTATCTATGTTGATATGATCTTTTAAATCATTTGTATACAGTATAAACAATAGAGGCCAAAGTATAGATCCATGAGGCCCTCCTTGAGCTTTATCTGAAAAAAATGTTTGAAGTGTTCCATTCTTAAAAGTTGTTACAGCAGTGACTATCAGTAAGATATACTTAGAAAATTTGAAGAGCACTCCACTTAGCTCAACTTTCGACGCTAATTACTGGTAGAAATATGCATCTGGCGATAACATTTTATATTCTATAGATAATTTTATAAGTATTAATTTTTTACATAACCATTTTTGTCGTAAACTCAACATGAAAGTTAGAAATTGCGATAAATTAAGAACTTCTTACTGACAACCAAATGAACTAATTGACATCAAGAAAGTTCTTGTCTGAATTTTCTACTCTAAAATACCTGGCGTCTGGTCTTTTAGACCCACGTTATATAAATATTTCCGTTTATCTACATACTGTAGTTTATTATTCACCCTAGAATTCATAACTTCTGAAACTATTTATAAGAACATTGAACGGTTTACGATAGATGCTATAAGAACATGTCGACTTAAAAAGAGGTTATAATATAACGTATCATTCGTTCCCACTGTTTTAAGCTCCCTGTGTATCGAAATCTGCTCTGTAGAACTTGTTTTAAAATTAATTTATTTTTAGAGTGATGCAGGGAATCCATTGGTGTGTGATGGCAACCTCATTGGTGTTTTGACTGTGGAACCTAATTGTGAAGACCCGAGTCAGCTGACAATATTTGAGAACATTAGAAATTCCTTGCCTTGGTTAGATGAACATGGAGTATCCTCTGCAAATATAATAAACATGTGTTATTTATTGTTGTTAATGGTGCCAATATTATTATTTATATAATTTTTTAAATGATTATCTTGTAAATATTTTTGTAATAATAAAAGTCCAAAGAATCCTGCACACGTTCATCTAATTGTTCCTTTTTAGGCATCCGCTTGTTTTGCAATAATACTGATACGTGATTATGTTCGTTCCTTTTGGCCCCTATTCATATACCGTGCGTGTAATTGCCCATTAGGCATGTACATTCACGTAGCGCGAGAGATTTGACAACATTGCCGTAAATTCGTTCGCCGAGCGGAGCATCCCAGCTCTCAGTTATTTCATTTCAGCCAGCTGGCACACGCTATGTTGTAATTCTTACTCCCTACGCCTAGCGCGCGGCTACACGCACGGTATTTCTTTTACTATAGTATATAGTGTATCTTTTTTATTTGTGGCCCAATTCATTTCAAATTTTTATCAGCCATACAACTCCATAAGACGACTTTATTCAACACATAAATGCCGCCTAGATCTAAAACGCTGGCCTTCTGCGATAAAAAGAAAATCGCAGTTTTCGAGAAATCATAGTAGGCTTAGAATAGACAAAAATTGTGTTACTGAAAGTTGTTCAGAATCACTAGATATGCCCCCTTGTAAAATTTTGTGAAAATTGGAATATTAAAAAAAAATTGTTTAACTTTTCGTATCTTTTTATTTGTGGCCGAATTCATTTCAAATTTTTATCAGCTGTAGAATTCCAGGATACGATTTTATCTAACTCATAAAGAGAACTTTTTACAGCAAATGAAAGTCATGCACAATTATTATTGAAATTATTTATTATTTAACTACACGTGTATGCAAAATTTCAGCTCGATTGGATAACAGGAAGTGGATAAATTTCATACATACATACACGCAGATTTCCAAGTATTATAAAACCATTGAAAAAAAGAAAACGATATTACATTTAAGTTGATGTGTAATAATAAAAAGTGGCCTTTGAGCGTTTTACTGAATGCTGATTTTGCAAACTTTCATTTGTTGGAAAAAGTTCTATTTAGGTGTTAGATAAAATCGTCTTGTAGAGTTGTGTAGGTGATAAAAATTTGAAATGAATTCGGCCACAAATAAAAAAATACAGGGGTGTCTTCACGAGAAGTCAAACAATAATTTTTTTTTTTTGAAAATATTCCGATTTTCACAAAATTTTACATAGGGCATATCAAGCGGTTCCGAACAACTTTCATTAACAAAATTATTGTCTATAAGTAAACATTTTGCTAAAATTTGTATAACAATTTATTACTTAAATTATATTAATGTCTAAAACTATTTGTTAAATTAACTTCACGGATCATATCCGTCAGTATATCAAAGATATGTGCGCATGGTCCTATGGTATCCTCCCATGTGCAAATAAACTCTTCTCTCTTATTATTTACATATTCTGTTAAGTCTTGTTCCGTTGCGCAATACTCAATGGCAAAGAAATAGAAAAACTCTTGTATCTCGTCATATTTTTCTAAAAGTTTTTGCGTTTTTTCTATAGCTTGGTTTTCACTAATTAGTTTCTTCGTCAGCTTTAACCAGTCCTTTACTTCTAGTTCTGAACATGAATGGCCATTATTGCTCTCTTCGTAAATTACGGGGGTACTTGAGTCGTCTTCATCAGGTGTTGATGAGCGGCTATTGGTTTCGGTGAGTGAATCCTGCAAAAAGGTAAAGTTAAAATTCTATTAAGTCTAATTTGAGTTTAGGAATAAACCAGCTCAGTATAAATAAGTAGGAATCGTAAATTAAAATCGTTGCCCAAGGAATCACTACTTCCACATCCAGATTTTTTATCCAAGTTTCTCACAACGAAAAAAAATTTTTATGTGGGAATAATTGTTTATGGAACTTTAATAATATAATATTTGAAATCGTCTGCCCCAAAAATCAATAAAACGATATGCCACATCGGTAGTGAAGGTGGAGGTGGTAGAAGGGGCGTGGTAGTGGAGGTGAATAAAAAAAATTGAGGCCTTTGGTTCTTGTACACACACTAAATGACAATTTTATTTTTTCATCCCCTTTAATAATGGAGTGGGAGGTGGCTGATGCCAAAAAATTTTTTGTCACCTTAGCTTCTCTTATATATATTAAATATCAATTTTATGGACCCTTACTTGCTTGATATACCTATTTACCCCCATTTACCCCAATATACCCCAATTTACCCCCCAACCCTTCAACGGAATAAGATTAAAACATAATCTAGTTCCAGATCTCGTTAAAATACATAAGTGTACCAAATTTCAAGTCAATATCTTAACCGGTTCCAGGGTAAACGTGCGCACAAAAAAAGTTACAGACAGACAGGCCGACCGACAGATTTTTTTTTTGCTCAAACTTAAAATCTCCACGTTTCATGACATTTTAAGCCTATTTGAACAATAAAAATTTGCAAAAATTTTTTTTGCGTCACTACTTCCACTGGATGTGGAAGTAATATGAAATTAAAGACCTAATACTGCTTATTTATCACAAAAAGCTAAAAATATATTTCTTAAAAATGTATTTGGGGAAGAAAATTTTTTACTTCGATCTGAAGTACACATATAAAGAAGTATGACCGTAAGCTTTGAACTTGGGATGAGGTCGGGAACATATTTGTTTTAACGATTGAAATCGCAAAACAACGTTTTACTTCCACATCCAGTGGAAGTATAGTAAAGCCAAAAAATTTTTGAAAATTTTTATTGTTCAAATAGGCTTAGAAACGCATGAAACGTCGAGATTTTAAGTTTGAGCGAAAAAAGTTTCTGCCTGTCGGTCGATCTGGACCTAGATTATATTTTGATCTTATTCCGTTGAAGAGTTGGGGGGGTAAATTGGGGTAAATGGTTAAATAGGTAAATCAAGCAAATAAGAGTCTGTAAAATTGGTATTTATATATATAAGAGAGGCTAAGGTCTCAAAAAATTTTTTGGCATTAACCACCCCATCCGTTTATGAAATGGGGTGGAAAAATAAAATGGAGATTTAGTGTGTGTACAAGAACCAAAGAATTCAACACTTTTTTACTTCCACCACCCCCACCTAAGTGGCATATCGTTTTATGGGGGTTTTGGGTAGGCGATTTCAAATATTATGTATCTAATGTTCTATAAACAATTATTTCCACGTACAAAATGTTTTCATTGTGAGAGACTTGGATAGAAAGTCCGGATGTGGAAGTAGTGATTCCTTGGGCAGCGGTTTTTTTCTTGATTATTTGCAAGTATCGCCGGTCGCATTATAGTCGAATAAAACCAAGTTTTTTTTTTAAGATTGTATGGGGGGAGGCAATTTGTATGCAGGCAATCTGTATGTTATAAGGACTGTACAGTGAAGTTTTGTTTAATTTTAGAGGTGGCCATTTTTTGTAAATTGAGTTTTAATTTTAAATATGAATCCTATCGACCATTTTGTTTTTTTGTAAAAAAAAATAAAAACCACAAAAATTTCTAATTTTACATAAACCGAAATTACTAAAAATGTTTTTTTTAATGGAATGTGGTGGAATTATAGACCTTGAAAATTAAAATTAAAATAAAAATATTTATTTCCTCTAAGAAAATCAGATTTTCAAAACATTTTTGAAGCCTCTTAAAATGCTGTAATTTGGTCACCTAAGGGTGAGTTGTACCAAACGTCACTAACCCGGTGGTAAACAACCCCGCATTAAAATTTAAACACTGGTTTTAAAACTCCTTGAGTTGTACCATCCGAATTAACCCTGGTGTTAGCAAACCCAGAAATAACAAAGTATAAGCATAGAATAAGGAACTACCAGAAACGAGACTCCCCGAACCACCTTTGATGTTTCTTGAACGATTTTAGTGACCTTCACCATCTTTTTGTGGATATTTCAGTTAGTTCATTTATTTTTTTAACCTAACATTCTGTGAGATAAAATCCAACAATTCAACTAAATTTTTACCACGTATTAGGACTATTGTGCTTGCTTAAATAAGAGATCATAGTGTTATCGGTTCGATAAATTCGTAATTACCTTGAAATTCTTATAATTGACAGCATTAACAAAATATCTTTGGGTATCCTTAGGTGACCTAAATAAAGTAGGTAATGTAGGTACTTTCCTGTCGTTCCGCGTCGATCCCCGAACAGCACAAACAGTTCTATCTCATTTATTCGTCATATCGTCATATCGTTAATAAAAATACACAGCACAATTATTATATAGGACTATTATAGTCCTATAACGTAATAACAATAAAGTTGGATTATTGGATGTTATGTCACAGAATGTTAGGTTAAAACAATACATTGATTAAGTAATCCAAGCCACGTGCCTTTTAACGTGGCGTGGTGGGCAAACATCCGACAAACGTTTGTTTTCATTGGTTAAACGTTTGTTAAACAGTTTGTTTTTCGGTTGCCTTGGCTACGTTTCCACGAGTTAATTAAAATAAACCCCGTATTTGCCCACCACGCCATATTGCCAAAATAATTTGACAGGTTGTTGGATTGTCTAATTGACGGAAACATCAACAAAAAGATGGTGTCCATAGAACTTTGGCGGGAAACTTAAATGTCGCTTCCTGTAATTCCCTTTTCTGTGCTTCTACGTTCTTCATGTACAGGGTGTCTCACCGGGAATTGAATCGATCGATATAGAGAAAAGTAGGCATCAGAAATTTTTGAAAATTTTGGGAGTTACTAAAGTCAGTGTGGCCAATCCAACTAAAATAATTACAAGCAGCTGGCACTTCCGCTTATACCGGAAGTCGATACCAACTTGCTTATTTTAAATGGAACACCTTATATATTTCAGGGTTTTCGAAAAGAGCGTAAAATTTTGAGTCAAAAACATGTAGGATACCATATGCCTAAATCCATCCGTTTCAGAGATATTTGACATTTTATAGAAAACTTGACAGGTGCAACGGTTTGCAAGAACCGTTATAACTTTTTTCGTGTAAAAGATCCTCATTTGCTTCTTGGCACATAAAAAGAACACAAGGAGTACTACGTTCTACAACTGAAATAAATTCAATAATATCATACCAAGTGTTCCGTTTTCGCATTACATGCTGTCAACTTCAAACCGCGAAAACTTGTTTAGGTCAAATGGAACACCCTGTATTTTTTTACGTCAAGTTGTGTAAAATTGAATTCCCTTTTTTCTGATATTAACATTGTGGGGTTAAAGTTTTCAACTTTTTGAAATATTTGCGATTTTATTAGAAATTCATGAATTGTTGTAATCATTTCATCAAAATAGCCATGATTAGAAACAATCAGTCATTATCTTATGTCAAAAAATGCCAGTGCGTTTAAATTACACCCACGAAGTTTTTTTAAATTTGTTTATTATTTATGGAGAATGTGACAAGGTAATATCAAGAACTTGCAGCACATTTGCTAATCGATATCCAGAAAAACGGAAAATAACACTAACACTGGTCAAAATCGTGCATTAACTGTCAAGCTGTCAAAGTCAGTCGACATACGCGAAGTGCTCTCGGGAACTTCACCATCCCGAAAATCAGATTCGACCACATCCACATAGATTTGGTAGGACCATTACCTCCATCCAAAGGTAACTCTTACATTCTTACGGTGATTGAACGATTCACTAGGTGGCCGGAAGCGTACCCTCTTCGCGACATCACAGCAGAAACAGTTGCACGTACTTTATTTCAAAACTTTGTTTGTCGATTCGGTGTTCCCTTGTCAGTAACGACTGATCAAGGAGTACAATTCGAGTCAAGATTATTTAATGAATTTGCAAAGTTTTTAGGTTTTCATAGAATACGTACAACTGCATATCACCCCCAGAGCAGCTCTTTAATTGAAAGATTTCATCGCTCACTTAAAACTTCCTTGTTAGCTAGAGCCAATACATCACATTGGACAGATGAATTACCCATCATTTTATTAGCATTTAGGACAACTCCCAAGGAAGATCTGCAATGTTCACCTGCTGAACTCATATATAGTCAAACCCTTCGTTTACCTGGCGAATTTTTCGTTGAATCGTATAATTCCCCAGATATTCCTTATTTCATTGACAAATTACGCATTTATTTTAATAATTTAAAATTTGTTCCTCCAACTTCGCATGGCAATTACAAAACTTTTGTTAGTTCAGATCTTGCCTCTTGCGATTTTATTTTCGTTCGCATTGAACGTTTAAAACGTTCATTTACTCCTTTATATGAAGGACCGTTTAAAGTTTTATCTCGTTAAGATAAGTTATTTACCTTTAAGAAAGGAGCCAAAGTCATAACTGTCAATATTGATAGGGTTAAACCAGCTTTTGTATTAGTTGACAGATGTGACACTTTGCCTACCCCGATTAAAAAAGTACGTTTTGCAATCGACACGTTGATTGATTGACTATTTTCTTTTTTAACGAGGGGGTGTATATAGCGACTATAGCGACTCACTCACTGGAAATCGAGAAGTTCCAAAAGCGAGAAGTTTCCATGGAGTCGCTAAGAAACAAAAAGGAAAACTCGATCCATAATGGAGAAGTTTCCATGGAGTCGCTAGGAAAAATAAAAAACATTCGATATAAAAATATAATATCAATATACTTTAAAATACCAAAATCACATAAAATATGAACAAGTATTAAAAACAAATACATATATTTACTTCGATTTTAATTTTATTTATAGCGATAACGCTATAAGGATCTTATACACGAAGAAAGTTATAACGGTTCTTGCAAACCGTTGCACCTGTCAAATTTTCTATAAAATGTCAAATATCTCTGAAACGGATGGATTTAGGCATAGGATATCCTACATGTTTTTGACTCAGAATTTTACGCTCTTTTCGAAAACCCTGAAATATATAGGGTGTTCCATTTAAAATAAGCAAGTTGATATCGACTTCCGGTATAAGCGAAAGTGCCAGCTGCTTGTAATTATTTTAGTTGGATTGGCCACACTGACTTTAGTAACCCCCAAAATTTTCAAAAATTTCTGATGCGTGCTTTTCTCTATATCGATCGATTCAATTCCCGGTGAAACACCCTGTATAAAAAAATAGATAGTTATGCTAATTAACTCACCTCATCAAGATCAGCTCCTGGTTCTGGGCAGCCAACTGAAAATAGAAATAAATAATTAAGATGTTTTTTAAGGCAGACTAAAGTTGAATTCACTTGCATCCGTTATCCGATGATACGATGGTCCGAAAGGTTTTCTGTTGGTGGAATTATTTGAAATTAATTTGGCGTCCGAAAGTTTTAACTTTTATTCGACGTCGGATATTTTTACTTGAATATTTTTCCAAATGTTAGAAAACTTACTTATTTACTTTCCAAATAAAATACACAATAGTATAACTCCAAAAATTGACATAATCAAGAAAATTAATGCATAAAACTGACAATATAGCCCACGGAAATTAGCATTTGACCTAGACAAAATTAGTAAAAATTTGAATTTTTGCACAGACAGAAAAATCACAAAAACCACAACATGGCTACCCAAGATATTGAAGGTCAAAGTTTTTTGCAAATATCTCACGTCGTTATGCATCGGATGCCCATGAGGTCAATGTGGAAGTTGTAGAGAATTAAATTATCTACAAGTTATCTTTTTTGGTTTGTACCAAACCGCTCCCCCTTTATAGAGATATTCAAGGTGAAAGTTTCAAAAACATGATTTTTCGCGAATATCTCGCGCCAAAAAAATCGGGCAGCAATAAAGTTAACATAAAAGTTGTAGATAATTCAATTATCTACAGGATTTATATTTTGCATTTTTTCCCTTGCCATGAACCTGGCTAGCCTACTTCAAAAATACAAATAATAGGTCTCAGTTCTATTTTCGACAGTACTGTGTGAAAAACATGATAGTACTGTGATTTTTGGGTTTTTGCACACATCGTGTGAAAAAAGACAGTTTCGAATCAAGGTTACTGTGCGGTAATTGTTGTTTTCGAGGGTAGTCGTAGAAAAAGTACTTTTACCTCCGTTGTTAATGGCAACGCACAGCCGTCTAAAAAGTCAAATTTTAATGTCGTGAAAATATGTATACATCTATTTAATAAATATATATTAAATGAATTCACGAAATTGGCATTTATTTATTATTGCCCCCCCCCCCCCGATGAATTTTCTGGCTGCGCCACTGCGGAAACTATTCTTAAAGTTACTAAAATCAAACTTCAATGTCACTAAAATATACGATTATCGAATAAAATATATCGGACCCTCCGATTAAAGAACTTATATCTAGATACATAGTTGTACTGATTTATAATATGTTGCTGAGATAGTTACAATCTAAGGCACTTCTTCCCATAAGTTCTTGATTGGCTAGTCGATCTATTCG
Source organism: Rutpela maculata (assembly GCA_936432065.2). Lineage (NCBI taxonomy): Eukaryota > Metazoa > Arthropoda > Insecta > Coleoptera > Cerambycidae > Rutpela > Rutpela maculata. The sequence continues at coordinate 15,615,001 of OW386287.2, read as the reverse complement.
CGATCGATTCAGGCACGATCGGTTCATTCGATTATCAAATCTCAGTTTGACACTTTTGACAGTATCCGCCATTAATGTTAATTAGGCAATCCAACGACCTGTCAAAATTATTTTTCAATATGGCGCTGAGGGCAAACATGGGGTTTATTTTAATTAAATCGCGGAAACGTAGCCAAGGCAACCGAAAAAAAACTCATTTAACGAATGAAAATAAAGGATTGCCGGATGTTTGCCCTCAGCGCCATGTTGGAAGTCACGTGGTTTGGATCGCCTAATAAGTGTTTTTCAAGGAGGTTGAATAAATAAGGAGTCGCCATAAGAAGCAGAATGTGGCAGCACATTCCTCATTTTAGTATGATCGAAACGTCAACAAAACGCGACATGTATCTTGGTTTAATATTGTTATAAAATAAATGTTTTTGATAAAAAATGTGTTTTTCGCCATAACATATGATTTCGTGTCCGCCAAGTAGCTGTACAAATCAAAGTAGTATTGACAAGAAGAAATGTTTTGGAATCACTTTTCATAGGTTAAAACAGGTCCGTACTCAAAAGATATGTTGAAACTTTTTTTCTATTTATTTTAGATTATATTATATTATATTTGCTTGAAATGTGAAACCGTCATCTCATTAATTACCCTACTGGCTTGATATATGGTAGTATCAATGTGTAAAGTCAACTAACATGTATCTCCTCAAATGCTGTGTAAACTTTTTTTTAAATCAGGACCTGGCGAGCCGTTCATGACAGTATGATCACAAGCCACGCCTTCTGCGGCCGTTTCTCATTGTAGGATATAAGCTTTCTGACTACTCCTTATTTATATTCTACCTCCATGGTGTTTTTCGATCAAAATGTGGTGAAGAAGTCCTTTTATTTCAAGTTGTGATTTGCTTAATACCTAAATAATATTCTCTATTCATATTTACACAGTTTAGTGACAATATATTTAGTGCAAAGTGCTGTGCCGTTTGCAGAAAGCAGTTTAGAAAAGAAGAAAATCGATCGTTCTATAGTCGTAACATGATGAAGTTCAGTTTACAGTTATAAAATGAATACCAATTAAATTTTAATATCCTTTCAATACATATTTATCTTACTGTATTATCTTACTGTTATATCGTATGCCTACATCACGTTGTATAAAGAGCCGGTAATGCAGGAATTGCAATAATTCATTTTAATGAAAATATTTACCATTCTACACATTTTCTACACACAGAACGCCACTGTTGCCTATGGGATGTGATGTTCATCTATCCATTTTAATGGACATATAATGTGACTAAGTAGGAGCAAACAAGGTAGGTATATAGTGTTATGTATCTAGATATGGGCAGATTTCTAAATTCACCGGTGGATCGCACCGGCAAGCAATAACATTATTTGATTGGCTATTTTGAAAAGCATAGCCAATCAGCTTCGTATTTTGTTCACCCGGTGCGTCCACCGGTGAATTTAGAAAAGTGCGGTATAAGTTCTTTAATCGGAGATCGGGTCCGTGTGAATTGACATTTTAATTTATCCAGTGGAAAACGTTCGATATCTGATTCGGATGTCGAATATCGCATGCATGTGAATGCCCCTTTGACATGATAGTTGTCCATGAAAAACGATTCTTTTTATTACCTAACTGATTTTCTACAGTCATCTACATCTAAAACACATACTTTTTCATGACGTTTAATATTTGACATTGTTTAAGCATAAATAGACATTTGACATTAAAACATTCATAACCTACAATTTCCGATTTTCCGTTTTATGAAAATTATAATAGTATCTTACACATATAAAACAGTATCAAATTTCTTTATATATTACATACATTATGATTACCTACATACCTGATGATAAAGAATCGAAACTCACTGAATCACTTGATGAACTAGACATCTTATTTAAATAAAATTCGCACATATAAACACAGCCTTGTTACGAAGTAAACTAAGATGAAACAAATAAGAGTGCGTTTATATAAATCATGTCTTTATTATTAGTTACCTGAGATATAATTGAATGGCTGAGGGGTGTTACTTATAATAAATATTAATCTATCCGTTCTTTATTCTTTGGCTTTTCAGCGAATGTCTTATTCCCTTGATATCTTGTTCCAGGCAATGTATTTACCTGTATGCAAATTTTATTGTTCTAAAATTACTTACAAATAATGTTACAAATCCTTCCAAAGGGGTTGTGATTAACACGGACTTCGAATTGTAGCCTCGGTGGTGATCTCGTATTACAATTAAAATCATTGTTGTAAAATTCAAGAAAGGTTCTTCAGTAATACCACAACATATAACGTATCCGTGGGCTTTTACATAATATTCCGAATTTTACTGTACATAAAATCTTCATTTGTAAAAGATATTAAGATAAACTATGATATTTTTGAACAGGTAGGTAGTAAAATTTACTCATATCTGCTTTTAGTAAGATAGATAATTGGTTTTTTTTCCTGCCTATTTCCGCTACCAGGGCCTGTCACCGACGCCAGGAGACAAGCTACCCCCAACCTGGAAATTTTACCGAACCTTTTCTCTTGAGAAGAGTAGGGATCTTTTACTTGTCTAACATTGAATAGATAAGGGACCGCCTGCTTTACATCCCCTTCGAAGGATGGTATATCCACTACGTAATCTTGAAATTACATAGCTTCCGCGTATACGCTGATATACAAGCCGCTAATGATGTATTATATAAAACATTCATTTATATTTGTAGGCAAACGATTAAAAGCCTTTAAATTCAAAATATTTAGAGATTTATCATCGAATAATAATTACTATGAGGTATGACAAAATCCTCTTTTGAATCTGAGAGACACACTGTATATTTGTGGATTGTATATTTGTGGAGTGTTGGATTGAAGAACATTTTAGTTTGCCGAGATGCTTTAAAAGTTGTAAATACGGTCATCACAAAAAAGATTGTCGCAGCGACATCGTTATTTGTCCAATCTGTTCGGAAGCACATGAAAAAAAAGACTGTTCATCTGCGATTAAATCGTGTAAAAACTGTAAATTATTTAATACAAAATTCAGAACATCTCTTCCGACAGACCATGCTGCGAGTGACCTGTCATGTGGTTTTTATAAACATAAAATAGACGAATTAAGAAGTAAAATTAACTATGGTTAATACGTACATAAAGAAAAAAATGTAAAATTGGCCATTTAAATGTACGATCTCTGTTTACAGGTTTTCAAGATTTTTCAATGTTAGTAACTGAAAATAATTTTGATATTATGTGTGTGACTGAAACATGGCTGAATGACAATGTTTCCGTTGATGTTGTAAAAATTTTAAATTACAAATTCTTTCATAAAAATCGTGTGGGTAGAGGAGGCGGAGTAGGAATATATATTCGTAGCGATTTTCCAAGTAGGGAGGTTTTTAGTGATTTTAGTTCAATTGAAGGTCTAGAATATTTATTGGTTGAAGTTAAAGTTAGCAAAGTAAAAATTTTAGTTTGTGTTGTTTATAGAGTTCCTTCAAATAACATTCAAAATACCGCAGAACATATGGAAAACTTATTATCTTTTATAACACCTCAGTATCAGTGGCGGCTGGTGAAATTTCAATATTTTTTTTCTCGTCTATGGCGCATGGGACCCATACGAAATTTGGGAAATAACATCTAGAGAAGCACTTCTCTAATGACCCCTAAAAAATTTTGAAAAAGCAGTTTGCGAAAAAATTTTTGAAAATTCGTTAGCCTCCCCTGGGTCTAGGAGCTCCTGTTTATTTTTATTTTTTTTTGTCATATGCATTTGACTTTTCATAAAAATACAACAACAGATTTTGGAGTTTATGAAAATATTTTCATTACTAACTGAAATACAATGGACTGAAATTTTGTAATTTACAATTTAACAAATTACAATATTTCAATTCGTTGTATCTCAGTTAGTAATGAAAATATTTTCATAAACTCCAAAACCTGTTGTTGTATTTTTATGAAAAGTCAGATGCATATGACAAACAAAAATAAAAATAAACAGGAGCTCCTAGACCCAGGGGAGGCTAACGAATTTTCAAAAATTTTTTCGCAAACTGCTTTTTCAAAATTTTTTAGAGGTCATTAGAGAAGTACTTCTCTAGATGTTATTTCCCAAATTTCGTATGGGTCCCATGCGCCATAGACGAGAAAAAAAATATTGAAATTTCACCAGCCGCCGCTGCTCAGTATGACAGTATTTTTATATTGGGAGATATAAACATTGATCAATCTCACGATAACATTTTTGCTCAATATCTCGACTCATATGATTTCCAACAATTAATAAATGAGCCAACACGCATTACTAGTACGACTCATAAAATAATTGATGTTATTTTTGTAAATTGCCCTGACCTCATATTAAATTCCGGCACCTTAAACACTAACCTTATCTCGGACCACAGAGGAATCTTTTGCGAAATTGATATTTCAATTTCTCATACCGCTCCCAAACTTCTCACATATAGAGATTTTAAAAACTTCTCATATGATAACTTCCTTAGAGATTTGCAATCTATCTCTTGGGATGATATATTCTACTTAAATAATATAGCAGACAAAGTAAATTTCATGACGGATAATATAATAGATTTATTCAATAAGCATGCGCCGTATGTTACTTCTCGTGTTTCCAAAACTCCCGCACCATGGCTTACTCTTGCCATAAAAAAACTAATGTCAGACAGGGACAAAGCTCTCTCCAAATACAGAAAATCTAAAAGTATTTTAGATTGGACTAACTACAAGCAGTTGCGAAACTGTACTGTAGCTACTATTAGGCAAGAAAAAGCAGCATACTTAGCCTATAATCAAAATATCTCATCTAAAGAACTCTGGAAGGCTATAAATAAGTTGAATATTAAGCAAAAGCAAAATACTGAGGTTCCACCCCAGTTATGTGACACAAACGAAATTAACAACTATTTCTCATCTGTTTTTAGCCCAACCAATAACTGCCCTGATACTGTTAATAATTATATTTCAAACAAATTTAATAATAACGTATCATTCCATTTTAATCTTGCAAACATCACTGAGGTGAATAATGTAATTGATGAATTAAAATCTAATGCTCGAGGCTGTGACGATATTTCTGCCTTAATGATAAAATATTGCGCCCCAGTAATTTGTCAACATATAACCCATATTATTAACTGCTGTCTAGAGATAGGTTTCTTTCCTCATGAATGGAAATTGTCAATAATTAAGCCTTTACCTAAGACAAGAAATCCGATAGATTTTTCGGATCTACGACCTATAACGATTATCCCAGCTTTATCAAAAATTCTTGAAAAAATTGTGAAAACACAAATGTATGACTATGTAGTTGAAAATAATATTATTTCTAACTTGCAGTCTGGTTTTAGAAAAGGCTATAGTACTACTACTGTTCTTGCTAATGTTACAGACAACATCTTCAGATCTCTTGATAAAGGTGATGCCACCGCCCTAGTACTCCTAGATTTCTCGAAGGCATTCGACACTATTAATCACGCCTTATTATGTGCAAAACTTTCTTACTATGGATTGGATGATAACGCAGTAAACTTTTTTAGATCATATCTTAGTAATCGAAAGCAAACAGTTATCTTGCATGAAAATGTGTCCGAATTTCGGCCAATTACATCAAGGGTCCCGCAGGGCTCGGTTTTGGGGCCAATTCTGTTTTTAATTTACACTGCTGACCTATGCAACTGTGTAGAGCACTCAAATATTCAATCATATGCTGATGACACCCAACTATCGTATACATTTCATCCCAATGACACTAATCTTGCTTGTGATAATATAAATAATGATTTAAAGTCTATATCAGATTATTCGAAGAACAATAACCTTAAACTTAATCCTAGTAAATGTGTTGTAATTTGTTTGGCTAGTAGAAGAGTACAGGAGATTATTAAAGATAATATCAGGTTAATCTTAGACGATGAACCTCTTGGAAGAATAAAGCAAGTAAGAAACCTTGGGTTAATCTTTGAAGAGGACATGCGTTTTAAAAAACATGTCTCTATATTAATAAAAAAATCGTATGTTGCTTTAAAGCTCTTATATAATAATATCTCCATACTGAATTTTAAATTAAGAAAAAAATTATGCGAGTCTCTTGTTGTCCCGATATCAACTTACTGTAATACTGTCTACTTCTCATGCCTAGATAGAGCAACACAATGCCGCCTACAAAAAATTCAAAATAGCTGCTGTAGGTTTATTTACAGAATTAGGAAGTATGATCATGTTTCACAAAAGATAAAGAATCTCAACTGGCTCAGCATGGAAAATCTCTATAAATATAATTTAACAGTATTTACACACAAGATTCTCGTCACATCTACACCTCATTACCTCCGTGAAAAACTTATTTACAGACATGATATGCATAATTCAAATTTGAGGTTTGCGGACAAATTAGCTCTCCCACAATATCACACAGCCATGTTTCAACGGTCTTTCACTTATAACTCCGTGTCGCTATATAATTCGCTTCATAGTCGACTAAAAAACCTAACTGTAAATAGTTTTCGTAAAAACACAAAGGCATACTTTTTATCTCACCAATAGTTATATTTTCAATCGTGTTTACCACTCGCATTAAAAAAGTATTATATTTAGTTTTTTTGTCAGTACATTACGCTGTAATTTCTTGATATTTTAATTTATTTTGTTTATATTTTTTTATCTTATACATGTTTTGTAATTTTAAGTGTTACCTTGTATGTATTATGATGTATTGTAAGGGTTGAGTTGAGTAGCTTAGGCTAGACTTCGCCCATTTGGAAATAATTGTAATGTTCAATTTTTCTAAATAAAGTCATTTATTATTATTATTATTATTATTATTATTATTATTATTATTATATTTCAGTTTCTATATCTGACATTTTTGTGTATTTAATGAAAAGCCTCAGTAATATTTTGCTCCAATATTTTAATAAAACATCATTTATATAAAACATGTCAGATTACACACATCTGGTGATCACCCTGTATGAGGGATACAGCCCAATTTTAATAGAGAGTATTCTACCACGGTATTTTATATGTTACCTCATAAAAACCTCATTAAACCCCATTCAAAGTAAAACCGCACAATGCCACGGTATTTTACATGTAGGTTACCACATGAAAACCCCATTAAACCCCACAATGCCATTATGTAGAACCCACAAAACTGAAAAACTTTTGCCTCAAACTTTTCTTGATTGGACATCATTGGAAAGCGTCACAATCAAAACTTATTTGCGCCATATCACAAAAATGGCTGCCTCTGCGCCACTGCAACCCGGATTGCTATGAACGACTACACACGTTCAGAGAATGACTTGATAAGCATCCCCACCAATTGTTGACTCTCCAGCTTATGTGTTCTATTTTTGACGGTGGGCTCTCATACTAATGTTTCGAACTCTCCTTGAAATCTCCTTTATTAACTTGGATTATTAAAAGTTACATCTGCAGTTTAAATTTACTAGTCTCAATTTCAAAATATTGGTTCTTAGTTTTATTAACTAACCCTATCTGTAGAAGGAATAATGTAAGAGGTTCATAAATAAATACTTCTGTGCTATATATAAAACATGTCTTTACTGACACAACAGAAACATAAAAAAAAAAATAACTTACATAACAGCAAATAAATTAACTTACAATTTTAATACGTCATATATGGTTTGTTACCATATTTATTATACAGATTGTCCCAAAACTGCATGTGCTCTTCTCGAAAATTTTTTCCTAGCGATAAATTCACATCGATCTGTAAATAATTTATATTTCCTGGAGATTTCACCGAGGGCCAAGTAATATTCTGGAGTAATTCCTCCTTCACTGGTGTAGGATATCTGAAACGCGTTTATTTTCTCAGAAATATGTTCTTATACAGGGTGCTAGGTGCATAAAAGGCATAATTATGAGACTCTCATGCTCCTAACATGATATATTGGGCCAGAGTCAACAAGAGTGGTTATATAAAATTATTAGAATATCGTCAATTAAAATGTACACCCCAATACTCCACTTGACGCAAATTTCCCCAACCAAGTTGGAAGCATCTCGAGGTGGTTGAAACATGGAGATGTCTTAATGCCAATATTATAGGCGAAACGTTTATCGGTTGTAGTATTCAGTGCTTTGGTAATTTCGGAAACAACAAAAAACACTTTATTTAATAATTCTTGTGTATACATTTCACTCTATGGTGCGTGATTCTACATAGCGTGTAGCGTTACTGTTACTGGGTGGCGATACCAGAACCATATTTCATTTTTCTTTCTAGAATAGAACATAAGGGCGGGACATTGGTAGATTCTGTGGTACGCTATCTATCTTTGCGCGTAATGTGTTTGATCGAAGCATGTCTAAGAACGGTTTACAGTGAAGACTCTGCAGTTTTGAACCAGTATATGCATTGCAATACCTGTGGTTCAAGGTATATTGATTTTTTGATTGTCATTACGTTTGGTCTTTTAAGTTCCTGCAAGCACGTTTGTTAAATATTTACTATTTGTTTTTTATTGGATGAATCGGTTTGGAAATACTTACATTTTTATGTGACGTAAATAATGAAATTGAAAATAAACACTAAAAATCTTTAATGTAAACACTAAAAAATGGCAAGAAAACGTCTAAAGGCAACTAATTACAAAATTTAATACTAAAGATATTTTATGTAATTTATTTATTCATGAAATATTCTCCCCAAATACCACCCGTGCTTTTAAATTGTATCTGTAAATTTTTTCTCAAGCTTAAGTTGCCAAAATGTAATATAATTCGTGTAAACTGGCAGTTTATTATCAAAGATTAAATCTTTCCCACTAAAGCGGTCGGGATTTAATTAGATAATAAACTGTCAATTTACACTCTATCTTACCAGGCAACGACGCTTTCAAAAAAATTTTACCGATAAAGTTCTAAGCACTAGTGATATAATATACGATAAAACACTAGAATAATTTTGTATTCATATCGTATAATACAATAAAATGATATAAAATAAAACCGGGATGGACAGGATTCAAAAAGTGATGATTCCAAACGTTTTTAAAACATTGATAAAATGTTTCTTGAATTTAGTGTAGATAACTTGATCACATTACCTATGTGAATTGAAGAGAGTAAGCCCATCACGTGTATTTATGTAGCTTCTAACAAATGTATAGAAATTCGGTTTCACTATTATGGAGTTCAGGGACGTCTTAAGGCATGGCCAAACTGGGCCATGGCCGGGGGCCTCGGCTTCCGAGGGGCCTCGTCGTACATGCCTCATCGTGATTGCAAACAAAATTATAAAAGGGAGGCCTACATTTGCATATGGGGCCAGGGCCTCAAGAATGCTTAAGACGTCCCTAATGGAGTCTTTATTTTCGTATATGTAGAATACACCTCCACTCCAAATGCATATAAATTTCTGCAATCAAGAAAACATACGCAACGTAACCTGTTTACTTACCCAGTCTTAACAAAATTTATCCACAGCTCTACCACTCTTGAAATCATTAACTCATCTAAAGGTTTTGGTGGTGGGCGGCCTTCGGTTTTCCAAATGTAAGTTAATTCTTCGCCATGTGATACCCCTTTAAACAAAGAGTATAAATTACTCGTAAGAAAAAAATCACAGACTTCTTGATAGATACTACTAACAGAATATTAATTATTGCACATGTTTTAAAAACATTTCATTAATATTTTCGAAAATAAAAATTATTAGTATGTAATAAAAGTATACAAAAAAGAAACGACAACAACATCCAGCTAAGCGAGACAATGTCTTAAGACATACACTAAACATTTCGTAATGTTTAATACTCTTCATTAAAAATATCACAATTTTTTCATTACATAAATTGTTGGAAAAATATCAAGTTAAAGTTGCCCGACAGCGCGCAAAAAGCCCAACAGCTTTTTATAATTTGGGAATAAGTTCTATCACGGCATCTTTCGTTGATCTAGTTCCCTGAAACGCATACTGGCTTTCGAAAGTCACAAAGATTGTCGTTAGTAAAAAGTTTTAGCGGTATGTTACCATTACCCGACAATAAAATGTTTAATAATAGTAACTTAAGGAACACTATACAGCAATGGCATTTTAAAATATTGAGTCGATGCTAATATAAGGTAGAAGAGAAGAGAAATGGGCAAATAATATGACAGATTTAACCTACGCTGTTGCCACTTTTCTCTTTAGCTACTTTTAGTCGTCGGCGGAATTCTTAACATGCTGAAGTGCCTGGCACCAATGTTAATATATCGCTTTCTTTCACGTACATTATTTTGCTATTTATGTTTGACCACAGGTGACCTAACCCAGCCCGGTGGTTGAAACTACCCGCTGATTTTCGTTGTTTTCGTGTCATTTCGTTATTAGGCGTAGGGGTAGTTTCAATCTCCGGGGGTGGGTTATGTCACATGTGGTCAACATTTACTATTTTATTCTAATTGTTAAAAAAGACCCGATTCGACAAGCCCTCGCAAGCCTAGTACAGGAAAATCAGAAAATCAGGTTTAGGGATAGTGGGTGAAGAGTAGGTCGGGAAATATTAGCACCGCTTTCAAGCTGATTTTCGTTTTCGTGGCATTTCGTTATTGGGGCTGGGGGTAGTTTCAACCTCCGGGGGTGGATTAGGTCACCTATGGTCAATATATGTCCTTTTAATTAGCGAATGTGAGTAGCGAGACAATGCTCGATAGGAGCGTTTCAATTATATAACAAAAGATAGTATCGCTGGAAGACTGTGCTTTTTTACATTTTATACTATAAAGTATTAGTACTAGAAGTTTTAGTATTAATGACTTAATTCAAACTATTCGTTTCTTTGACATACGCTTTCAAGAGTCAGATGCATTTTCTCCCTCAAATATGATGACATACAGGCAGGCAGCTTTTCATGCTGTCAATAATTCATAAGAAAAAATCATCGTTAATGGTTTCAGTCAACGACACTATTTCTTTTTTATCTGGTTGAGACACTACTATTATCATTTCAAAACTAGACAACTTCATCTACACTTTCTAAATTATGCATCAATCAAACTTAACGATCATAACTGAATTTTAAGAAAACCCTTAAAAGTACGACGAAAACATCATGCTTATTTTTTTACTTTAAATTACATGGTACTAACCTATCATCAGGTCATCTGTTTTAATAACCTTACATAACTATTACATCTTTACTAGTAGAATAATTGATAAAAAATAATAAATCACCAGTAGACTCATTACCTCTTCCTGATACTTTAATAATATCATCAAATCCTTTAATTCCATAATCACTTTGATAAGAAAATAGGTAAAAGTATACAGGAGTATACCTACAGATCAGCTGGGCAGTTTTCGTTATGGGTCTTATGAACTGGTCATCATTTATGTACTGTAATGAAAACATGACTTCATATAACATAAGTACTGTTCTAGTAAGATATAAATATTCAAAGTATATGATTTCATCCACAAATAAAGAAACAAGCAAAAAGTACATCAAATGCACAAATGGAAATACAAGTACCTACATTTTTTTCTACTATATATGCATCGTCTAACTTAATCGAATTTTTATTTGTATACTTGTGTTTTATGCACTAAATGTGTGTCACGTGCCTAAAGCATTATCTTTGCGCATACTTGTTGAATCAATAGCTATTTTTTAACCGATTCTCAAAAATTAAAGCAAACATTCAAACAGCCCCACAAAAAAAAGTTCAAAGCAGCGAACCAGACCCATGTATGTATTTTCGGCCGCTGAATCCGAATCCGGGGTCAAGAAAAAATCGTATACCCCCAAAATCATTAGCTAGAGTCAAAAAACACCCCTGAAATGGGATAAAAAGAAGATTAAGCTACCAGAATAGTTGTTACTTCTTAATCAATCGAATTATACAAATTAGAGTTAAACAGCAGCGTACATACAATAGATATGAAACACACCCCCAGGGAGGGGCGAAAACTAGCCCCCATATATAAAAAAATCGATCCAAAACAGCAATGACTGCTGAAAGAGCTCGAAATGACTAACTTTTGTTAAAGTGTTAAGAAACTACATCAGGTCCGACGTAATCTTCATAAACTGTCCCTATAGGTTTGAGAACAATCACCTTTGAGTTCAAGGGACACGAGAAAAGCAAGAAAAAACGTAAAATCCAGCAGGATTCTATTTTCATGGATGCTATGATTGGCTGAAATTGCGTAGTACTCTAAAATAGAACCAGAAACTTACGAATCATCAACATCCTACATTGTCAACCCTCAGAGGGTGTGAAAACTATCACCTATGTAAGATCCAACTATAAAAAGTTACAGTGACTTCTATAAAAATTCGAAACACCTGCGTTGTGTGGAAGAGAGAAGAAACTAGACTATGTTCGACGATGTGCTTGAAAACCACTCCCACGGGGTTGCGAGATACTACCCCTATATCTGTAGGATGCTGAAAAAACAAAGAGAAATTAACCGGATTTACATAAGCTATACCGTTGCTTATTCGTTTCATTTCCATAGTTTTTTTTTATAGGGGTGGCGTCTCTCAACCCCGTGGGGGTGGTTTTCAAGCACAGCGTCGGACATAGTCTAGTTTCTTCTCGCTTCCATACAACGCAGGTGTTTCGAATTTTTATAGAAGTCACTGTAACTTTTTATAATCAAACCTTACATAGGGGGTAGTTTTCACACCCTCTGAGGGTTGACACTGTAGAATGTTCTAATTCTATTTTAGAGTACTACGCAATTTCAGCAAATCATAGCATTCATGAAAATAGAAATCCTGTTGGATTTTACGTTTTTTCTTGTTTTTCTCGTGTCCTTTAAACTTGAGGGTGGTTGTTCTCAACTCTATAGGGGCAGTTTATGAAGATTACGTCGGACCTGATGCAGTTTCTTATCACTTTAACAAGACATTTTGAGCTTTTTCAGCAGTCATTGCTGTTTTGGATCGATTTTTTTATATATGGGGGCTAGCTTTCGTCCCTCCCTGGGGGTGTGTTTTGTATCTACTGTATGTACGCTGCTGTTTAACCTTGATTTGTATAATTCGATTGATTAAGATGTAACAACTATTCTCGTAGCTTAATATTCTTTTTACCACATTTCAGGGGTGTTTTTTGGCTCTAGCTAATGATTTTGGGGGTGTCCGGATTCGGATTCAGCAACCGAAAATACATAGGAATATATGGGTCTGGTTCGCTGCTTTGAACTTTTTTGTTTTTTTGTGGGGCTGTGTTATCAGTTGATGCAACTCAACTATATTATTTATTCGACTGTAAAACAAGGAATATAATGCAGGTATACGATGAAAATCATTAAAATTCTTATTATTTTAAACAAATAAAATGTTAAATATATACTGGTACTAAAACTAATATTTTGCTGTACAAGTTCTCGGGACATTTGGTCTAGTGACATCTTCAAGCTGCAAAATTCGTCACAAAATGCAGGTAACTATGTATCATATCATATTCATTATTTGGTAAGAACAAATACTTGTGGAATTATTAACTATCAAAACATATCAAAAGAACAAAGTGTTAAATAATGATTAATAATTAAAAAAGATTAAAGAAATTTGCAGTTCAAAGACGTGACTAAAAGTTTTAAATGATAAAGATTTCTCTTGTTTATTGAAAAACGTTAACATTTCTGTGAATGTTTTCGTTTGAGGAAGAAAAAATTATTGAAAAATAAAATAATGACAAAATTAACTTACATTTAATATTTCATCGTCGGTAGCTGCAGGAAGTGATTGACTCTTAAAATAATGTCTCTTGATTATTTTACCTACTTCACTTCTTTCTTCAAAAGATCTAATGTTCATTGAGGGATTAGCAAGAGATCCCGGACTTAGGTCATATATTAGAGTAATTGGCTTTATTAATTCAAAAACTGAAAATACTTCACCTTTAGTATAATTACTATTTGTAGTATACAGTGCAAGTTATAAAGGCGGTTACTCACAGGCAAACTGTAACTATAACTGTAACGGTTACTGTATCAAATTTTGATATATACTGGTGAATACTGTTGATCCACAGTATTCGCACAGAGCTCTTCCTCTCTTCGTCTCACTCAGCCACTTTCATCAAAGTTACGACGTAAATGTACACACACACACACACGAACCAATCAAATCAGCATTCGAACCAACTGGAAGTCTCTTTGTGTTCGTCGTGAAAACCGACAACTGGCGTCTCGTTTCGATCAGTTCGAAATGACTACATTTAGGAATTTTGGTTACATTACCCGTTGCAGCAAGAATTACAGTTATAGTTCGCCTGTGGGTACTCGCCTTGAGAAGCAAAAATGTACAGTAAAATGTACCTGACTATGTTACGTGTTATTGAAGACTTTCGCGGTTGAAATTACGTCCACTCGGAAACACTGCACCGATTACCTCATTTTTTGTCACTTAAATTTGATGATTTGGGACTGGAACAACAGAAAGTCTATTGGCTTTAAACGCGATGATTTTTGTTAAAACGTATATTGTCTGTTTCACGCTTTCACAATATTTTATAACGAAATATTTATTAATAATTAGCACTAATTAGTTGATTAATTACACAGGTCCCACAAAAAAAAGTTATTTGAACTGGACATCTGAATATACTCTTCTTTAGTATTTTTTCCCGCTGATTACGAATCTGAAGTTAGAATAGGGGGTTAATGCGCATATTACAGAGTAAAACCCGAAAAACTGTCAAAAAAAGCGTTTTTTGTGGTTTTTTATGGTTTTTTGGATGGTAAACTATGCATGTGGCGTGTTCGGCTAGGCTGCACGTATTTTTCTTATGTATTTCTGCCCCATTGATCTCAAATCTATTGTTAGAACCCATCAAGGTATCTTCGTTGGGCCTGAGATTAGAACTTTATTTAGGGACCAAGAATTCGTTGATTCTATGAATGAAGTAGAAAATCGGCATGGGTAAGTTTTAAAGACGTGTCCACAAAATTTCTCGGTAATACCAAAGATCGAAGACGAAAAATTAGGTTGTATGATGAGTTTGAAATTGCACTTTCTCGATTCACACCTGGATGAGTTTCCAGAAAATAACGGCGACTTCAGCGAAGAGCAAGGAGAAAGATTCCACCAAGATTTAAAAGACTTGGAACGTCGATTTCAGGTAAATGGGATGTCAACATGTCAGCAGGTTACTGCTGGATGCTACAATAAAGAGAAATGAAACCAAAAGGAACGAAACGACGAAAAAACCCCTTATACAGATCGTTTGAAGATAAGCGCCTTCGAGAACGAAAACCCATATAAAATTGAAATACTTATGTATCACGTACAATGATTGGGTATCCTGAAAAAAACAGATTTTTGACGGTTTTTTTGATTTTTCTCAGTGTTTTCATCTCTGACCCCAAAATTTGACCCCAGATTCGTGATCAGAGGAAAAAATTACTCGATAAAGGTATATCCAGACCATTGGAACACGATACGCGTTCATGAAAAAACGCGACATCCATGAAAAAACCGATTTTTGACAGTTTTTTAAATTTTTCTCAGTATTTTCATCACTGGCCTTCAAATTTGACTAAACATTTGTGATCAGCGGGAAAAATTACTCAAAAAAGGTATACCCAGGCTATCGTAACACGCTATATATTCATGAAAAAAACGAGATATCCATAAAAGAAACATAGTATCCGTGAAAAACGCGATTTTTGACGGTTTTCTTTATTTTCCTCAACATTTTGACAATTAGCCTTGGGTTCTAACAATAGATTCAAGATCATTGGGGCAAAAAACATGAGAAAAATACATGCAGTCTAGCCGAACACACCACATGCATATTGTACCACCCAAAAAACCATAAAAAACGCATTTTTTGACAGTTTGTCGGGTTTTTCTTCTCTTTAATATGCGCATTAACCTCCCATTCTGACTTCAGATTCGTAATCAGCGGGGAAAAATACTAAAGAAAATTATATTCAGATGTCCAGTTCAAATAACTTTTTTTTTCTGTAGGCCTGTGTTATCGTTTAAAAATATAAATTTGCCTTGCTGCTTATTTCGGATGTTTATCGAGTTAGTTTATTCGCGTAGAGACTTGAGTATTAACTCGAGACGAGTTTTCTAACTGGCTGAGACCGCGAAGTGCTCCGCCTATATATGAAATGACGAGGGTTCTCGATTTATTCTCGAAGTTCCCGGAAATCGAAGATTCTGGTGTTCTAGAAGTTTCGAATTTGTGTCTGTACACTGAACAGTGGTGTATCGAAAAATGTTAAAAACGACTTCATTTTTAAATATAAAAGGTTTAAAAGTTTTTTCCACAGGGAGCAAGATAAGGATTTATTTACTAAATTTCGAAAATAATTTAAATCGATTCTAAGTTGTTAAAAAAAAGGTATTACCTTGTAAAACAGAAACATCTGGACCAATTTTAAAAATTGAGATGTTGGAATATATGAAATTTTAAAAAAGTGGATGGTATAAGACATATATTTATTTCTTTTGCAATAACGGTAACGTTTAATTACTTCTAGTTTGAATTTTCTATTTCGTAGTTCGGTTTTTTGGTTTTGTAAAATTATTACCATATGCATAAACACAGTATGCAACTAATTATATTTAACCTACTCACAGTTTGAGAAGAAGATTGACTCCAATGAATTAAATCCCAGTAGAACAGGTACCTTGTTGAAATTTCCACTTTCGAGAAGAATGTATGAGCTCTGCGTTATAAACGCATCCTTGTGAGTGGGCTCAATAATAGGGCTGAATGGAAAACCAACCTGATTTAATCTGATCGCGCCCTGTAACAAAATATAATAATTTCGACCCCTTGGTTCCACCATATAGAATATAATAATTTCGTGTATACATCATCACACTACTTTTTATTTGCCCTATCTCCAAAAACTTATGTAGGGAAATAGCGTTTAAAACTTAGCTTGTATAACCTCGAATATACGATATTTTAAACTATTTTCATATCTGTAATACCCGAGGGGGCAATCACTTGAAATTATGTGTTCCACAGTTGAAATATTGCACACATATTGCATACATTGCACACATATTGCACGATATTGCACACCATTGCACATATACCTGTCCCACATATTTCATAAGTGAGTACCCCCTCGGTAATACCCAGCAAATATAAAAAAACATATACTATTATATTATACACATAGTAAAACATAGTAAAATTTAGGAATAATCTAATACCTACTGATAATTTTTCTTATGGGTTATTATTGTAGTAAAAAGTATCACATTCAGTTTCTATAAGGTTTGGACTCTTGCTCTTACCCTCAAGTGGTGAAAGTCGTCCCTAAATTTTGATATTTAATATTTGGAAAAGTATTACTGATTTATATTTGACCTTGAAGCTCGGTCTAAGTTATATCTGACTTTAGCCCAGGGTTATTTTAACCCGGCCACAATAAACACTTGAATTGTTAGTGTTCAAGTTAAAAATAAATAAAATGTTGGATATATGGCTTTTGACATTTTGGAAACGTAAGAGATAGTAGAAACGTGTTCTATATGGATGTAGAATCATTATCAGTTCCTACCTCCTGAAAATGTAGGATATAACACAGTAACTTACTTTTCAAAATACGTTCACTGTAAAGGTTGCTGTAGATCGAGTATATTCTTAGCTTTCAGAATATGCAGTGTTGAGTTTTAACAAATAAAACGCCCGAAAAGTGGATAGAGGGCAAGAAAAGTGGTGTGACGACGTATTAAGAGCTTTAAATCTATTAAAATTTACTAAAATGGCATATTTTACCACAAGTACAAGAGTTTTTGAAACTGCTTTTAGTTTTTCAACGTTCGTTTTTCTTAACTGTGAAACAAGTTTCTTAGAATTTCTCGTAGTAATCCCAACTGCCTCGCCTACTTGGAAAGCTGTTTCTCTAGCATTTCTCTGATACGCAAATGTACTCAATGAACTTCCGCTGTCAGCTATAACCCTGTGGAATAATCCCTTGCTTTTCGGAGATGTGAGGTGATAAATGCCAGATGCAGCTCCAGCGCTCTGTCCGAAAATGGTAACCCTGTTTCTGTCGCCACCAAAGCTTCTGATGTTTATTTGCACCCACTGCAAAGCCAAATTCTGATCTTTAAGCCCATAATTCCCGGGACTTGCAGTGTCTTCGGTACTCAAAAATCCTGAAAATATCATTCATTGTTGAAAAACTTGATTTTCACATATACACAAGCATTCCTTGTTGAGTGAGATAAACAAAGTACAAAATGTGTTAATTGCGTTGATAAACTTTGGCACCTCTTCTGCACGCCCAGAGCTAGAAAACCACCAGATATACTTCAATATTAAACATGTTAAATTCTATAATGTTATTAGTACATAATATTGTTTAACTTCAGGGGGAGATGGTGTAATGTATTAATGTGTATTAATCGCGCACATCACCCACCTGCTGATCCATGCGTATGAACGAGGTACAAGATATACGCGCAGTTGTTAATATGTATTTTGTGCGATTGTAATGTGTGGTGTTAATATATTCGTAGTAGTAATTTTCGTATTATTCCACCACCTTACATAAATATAAAAGTATATGGGCATACATTACAATCTGTGATATTTATATTAAAAACTTGCCAACTAGTGCTGAATTTAACAAAAAGACACAAAAATAACAAGAAATCGGTCCAATAACGAAGAATAGAAAACACAAACAGATACCTTTTTTGATTTCTTTTATTACTTAAAAACTCATATTTTTTAATATTCTAATATTGCATGTGATATTTTTTTGCTCTCTAATATTAAAATATTAAGTTACAATAGAAAGAGTTCGTAACTTTAAATATCTTTAAGTATCGTGTATTTCTAAACGAGTCTGTCAGATCGTAAATGTGTCATCTTACAACCAGGTCATAAATTGCTAGGCAATGAATTCTTTAACTGGGTCTTTCATTCAAGAAAATTAAACTCTACGCAATAATGCACTATAAGTATATCGCGCCAAAATTGAATATGCCTAATAGTCCGGTCGAATTATCACGAATAGTATTAAAATGTGGCGAAAATACATAACCACGATTTTATTGTTTTAAGTTTATGGGTTGGACATCCAAAACAAGCCCTTATAGTTTGCCAACTGATGTCATACCGGATAAGGGAGATGGGGGATCGTAAAGTTGAAAAGTCGGTTTTTCGCGTTTAAATAGAAGGCTAATAATCTGAGAGGAAAGTTCAAATGGGAAAGTTATAGGTATTAAAATACCTATTAAATGAACCCTCGAACATTAAGATAGCTTTATTAGGTCAGGAGTAAATTAAAAAAAAAACGAAACTTTTTTAAAAAAATTTTAATTTCAGCAATATTTTTAAAAAATTTTTGAAATTTAACTAAAGTATGTGCTATATAGAAGGGAATATCTGATAAACATTTCAGATCGATATCTGCATTATTTTTTGATATATTCAATTTTTTTGAGAAAAAAGGGTCTTCGAAAAATGGCTATAAGTACTTCATTTTCTGTCAGATTTTGCTATGAGATGAAAAATTCTATTCTTCGAGAGTTCAATATTTACAATTTTTTCTGTATGGTCATTAATCAGAAAAAAGTGGTGAAAATTTAATTTGAAAAAATAGAACATTTTTTTGCATAAAAAAATCCAATTAAAGTTAAATATCTTTTGAATGGAATGCAGTGTCGAAAAATCATTTTGAAGAGCTGTTTTTTTTTGGTCCACCTCAAAAAAGAAAACACTGCATTCCATTCAAAAGATATTTAACTTTAATTGGATTTTTTTATGCAAAAAATTTTTCTATTTTTTCAAATTAAATTTTCACCACTTTTTTTTTCTGTGTTTTGTTTCTGTTGTATACTTTTTAATACAAGAAATAGAGACATTAAATTGGTAAATGGTGGATATTCCGACTGGCGCCATGCCGCCTATATTTTTTTGAACACGATCATAGTTTACAATATAGAATGTGTTAAAAAATGGTGTGAATTAAAAGTGAGACTGAACAAAGGTTGCACAATAGATAAGGAACAGCAAAGTTTTTTTCGAACACGAAAAAAAAAGATGGAGAGGTATTATAGAAAGACTAATAGCCATTTTGCAGTTCTTGCTTTTCGTGGGGACAGTTCACAACTGTTTGTACCCAACAATGGTAACTTTCTGAAAGCCGTGGAAATGTCTAAATTTGACCATATTATGGCGGAACATACAAATAATATACAAAAGTTAACACCTCTGTTGGTATGTGTTGGTTTTCTATAAATACTTGTTTCAATTATACCATTTACTCTTTTAATTAAAACAGCTAGAAATGGTAATTCATTTCTAGTTCCCTTTTCTAGAATAAATTTAATAGAAGGTTATTTATTATTACATTTTCAAAAAATATATCTAGTAACTTCATACCGTGAGGGGCCAAATTGCAAAGATATCGTTTACATATCTCCACCAGATAACCGGTTTGTATGTACAATTTTGAACATGTCTTGTCTCAAAATCCTCCATAAACATATTGCTTAAAATTGGTGACAACGGAGAGTCCATTGCCATACCGAAATACTGCTGATAGAAATCGTTCTCTAACTAAAAATAAGTTATTTTGATACACATAGTATGGTATTTACAGCCAATTTAGTAATTTTCCCACTAAGATACTGGCTAATTGTATTATTTTGTAGATTCTTCGGAAGTTAATTAGAAGTAAAAAAACCGCTACCCAAGGAATCCCCACTTCCACATCCAGATTTTCTATTCAAGTCGCTCACAACGAAAAAATTTGTATGTGGAAATAATTGTTTATGGAACTTTAATAATATAATATTTGAAATCCTCTACCCCAAAAACCCATAAAATCATACCCCACATCGATAGTGGGGTAGAGGTGGATGAAGTAAAAAAATATTTTGAGGTTTCTGGTTCTTGTACACACACTAAATCACAATTTCTTTTCATCCCCTTTAATAATGTAGGTGGTAATGGGGGTGGCTAATGCCAAAATTTTTTTGGAGACCTTGGCCTCTCTTGTATATACTAAATACCAATTTTATGGACTCTTACCCGCTTGATTTACCTATTTACCCCAAATTTACCCCAATTTACCCTCCAACCCTTCGACGAAACAAGATGAAAATATAATCTAGTTCTAGATCACGTTAAAGTACATATGTGTACCAAATTTCAAGTTAATATCTCAAACGGTTCCAGAGTAAACGTGCGCACACAAAAAGTTACAGACCGACAGACCGACCGACAGACAGAATTTTTTTTTCGCTCAAATTTAAAATCTCGACGTTTCAAGACATTCTAAGCCTATTTGAACAATAAAAATTTTTAAAAATATTTTTGTCTTTACTATACTCCCACTAGATGTGGAAGTAATACATGTGGCAGGAAGTCCCAAAGAGAAAAGTGAAGAGTTAAGAAAATGCCATAAATAACTTATAGATATTTAAAATATATACTATTTACACACAAAAAAAATATTTTGAAAAAATATATTCCATAATTTATGGGGCGGCAAAAGACCCAGCAAAAGATCCCTGCCTGTACATATATGAATGTCAACCTGATTAGAAGTATCATTTAATGTAAGCTTACATTCACTTTATACCTACATGAGAAACTAAATTTTTTCAATGAACTCGGTTGTATATTTTCCCTTTTTTCCTATTATTCGCTGGGTGCCGCGACAAAAATCATAAATTTAATTTGAAACTGAAGTACAAGAACTTACTTGAAGTAGTACAGTGCAATGATAAATTAAAACTTTCGCAGAAATTATAATACCTGTCGGTATCTGAATCATAAATAATTTGAAGAATGAAAACACTATGCTTTAACGAATAGAATGAAGATTGGTAGATGAGTAACTCAAATTTCCTGGTCTGATTTACGGAAAATAATTATTACCAAATAGCCCCACTCTATAATTAAAGGTGACCAAAACGATATTCTGTTGTAGTAAAAAATCCGGGCCATATATCCTGCTGGAAGAATTGCCTTCAACAAACGCACCTCCATATATCCATACTAATACAGGCAAGGGTTCCCTGATTTTTTGAGGATCCTGAAAAACAAAATTATAATTTATATTAGGAGAATGTTTAGAAAGATTTGTAACTTAGATATTAACTTCCTACACATGAGATGAGTGACCCTATTTCCACGAAAACTATGTGATAAATCAGAAACTTAAAACATTATTTTACTAAACATTTCGTACCTGTGGTATAAAAATATTCAGGTACAAACAGTCCTCAGTTCCATTTACACTTGTATCACTACCTCTTAAAAATACTTCCACACAAGATGGACCTTCTTTGGTAGCATCTAATATTCCTCGCCAAGATTCTGCAGGTTTTGGACCCTAAAAATTGTATCAACAATTAATATACTCATATCAGAATAATCCTAATTTTTCGACTTTCAGATTTTTCCAGTACACCTTCTAAATTTGTACTGATATAGTAATGATATAGTAACTAATGAAATTAAAAAGGTTTGAAGGTAGAGGCTTAGACCTGAACATCATCATAATAAATGGGGTGAAATGGACCAAATGGCAAATTTATAAATAAATTTTAATGTAACGTATTTTAGGAAAAAACGGGTCATTAAAAATAATGATAAAAATTACACATTTTTTCTATTTTTATATTGTAATAAAGAACTAGTTTAAATAATATAGAATATTAATATACAGTATTAAATACTAGTAATCATTATAATTAGAAAATTAAAAAATTTCCTAAGCTTCTGCACGAGCTTCTGCATTAATAAACTATTTTAATGTAAATAGTTATTTACCTTGACAATGGTGTTTCCCACATCTATTACTTATATATTTTGTTTAACATTTTTGGTCCCACTCAAAACCAATTTCTTTTATGTCGAAAAAATTAGGTATAAAGCGCTTACTATACCTGGTGACTCAGCCTGTGGGGATACTCTTGTAACTTTTGAACGAGCGAATGGATTTTTCTCAAACTTGGTGTAGTGATATGGCATGAAATTTGCAATTATATGATATAAATATTCAAAATAGCCAACTTCCGGTTTCGATGCAATTGACATGAAAATTAAATTTTTAAATGGGACACCCTGTATATCTCTGCATATTTGGATCCTGCTGGTCAAAATACATGTGATCTAACTCTCAAATATTGTTTTGATTTCAAAAAAGATGGTTTTTTAATTTTTAGTTTTAATTATGGGAGGCCCTGATTTTGCCAGAATTGTTAAAAATCGATCTGCAAGCGCCTTTAAAATATTACCTCTTCAGATACTAACATTAAACACGATTTATTCTTCATTGAGTTCAACGAAATTTTTTTTCGAAACGAAAATTATTATTATTTTTTTTTTAATGGAACTCCTATGGGACAACCTATTATTTAATTAGATCTCTAAATTACGAAAAAAATTATATGCACACTAAAAGAAATAGTATGGGTAAATTCAACAAAAAAATATGGTTAACTAACAATATCGTTAATTTTGTTAAACCAAACTATATTGATGGTATTTTTAAACAAGACGTGATTGTTATTTTAATTAATAAAAAGTTGTCGTACAACAAAACAAACATTAACTTAAAAAAAACCGCTGCCCAAGGAATCACTACTTCCACATCCGGATTTTCTATCCAAGTCACACAACGAAAAAATTTTGTATCTGGAAATAATTGTTTATGGAACTTTAATAATATAATATTTGAAATCCTCTACCCCAAAAACCCATAAAACGATACCCCACATCGGTAGTGGGGTGGGGGTGGTAACAGGGGGTGGGAGTGGGGGGTGCATAAAGTAAAAAAATATTTTGAGGTTTCTGGTTCTTGTACACACACTAAATCACATTTTTTTTCATCCCCTTTAATAATGGGGTGGGGGTGGTAATGGAGATGGGGGTGGTAATGGAGATGGGGGTGGTAATGGGGGTGGCTAATGCCAAATTTTTTTTTGAGACCTTAGCTTCTCTTGTCTATACTTGTCTATCAATTTTATGAACTCTTACCTGCTTGATTTACCTATTTACTCCAAATTTACCCCAATTTACCCCCCAACCCTTCGACGGAACAAGATGAAAATATAATCTAGTTCTAGATCTCATTAAAGTACATATGTGTACTAAATTTCAAGTCAATATCTCAAACAGTTCCAGAGTAAACGTGCGCACAAAAAAAGTTACAGACCGACAGACAGAAATTTTTTTTTCGCTCAAACTTGAAATCTCGACGTTTCATGACATTCTAAGCCTATTTGAACAATAAAAATTTTTTAAAATTTTTTTGTCGTTACTATACTTCCACTGGATGTGGAAGTAATAGATGAATAAGACTATTATTTTGTTCGTCTGACTATTATTTTGTTGAATTCTGTCAAATTAAACTAAATAATAGTATATTTTATTTTTAACTATTATCGAATTGTAATTCTAACCCAGTATTAGTTCGCTGTACTATTGTACTTGGTAGACAAACCAATATTATTGTCGTCTTCTAGAAGTTCTAAAAGAATTACCGTAAAATTTGCTTGCTTACCACGTAGTCTATTACAGAAATTATTCCCAGATGACGCCACATACAAATCACTAACAATAATCCATCATACATTATCTTGCACACTTATGAATTTATAGAAAATTAATAACATGATTGCAGTGTTCAAATTCTCTCAGGGATCATCGATATATTTGGATGGATCTTATAAACGATCTCTAATCTTTGGTTTGGGTGGTCTCAATACTGAGATTTTGGCTAACCAAAAAAAACTTCATCATACAATAAAGTGTAGATCAACCTAAAAATTAGTTGGTGAACAAAAAACAAAGTCGTTGTACTATTTAATTGTAGACCAAATTGAAAATGGTTAGTGAACATAAAAAAATGTCATTGTACTATTTAATTTGTTAAAAGAAGATATGATTATTAAACTACTATTTGTTTACGAAAACAAATAAAGTTGTATGACTATTCTTTACTGATTGATTTAACTATGAAACTAGATAGGCGCGATTTCATATGCTCTTTTTGGTTGAATTTACCTATCATTTTCTTTGAGTGCATAATGTCTACCTTATCTTTGTACTAAATTTATAATTAAAAAAAGAATTGCTTTGATAATCGATTTTTTACAATAATAAACTAAAAATTAAAAAAACCTATATTTTTTTAAAATCAAAATAATATTTAAGGGTCAGATCATATACAGTGTGTTTCACTTGAAATGGTAACACCCGATAACTTTTTTATTTTTTTTCCGATTTGAATCAAATTTTACTTAAGTATGGAACAAATTAGGATCTACTTATGACCAGAAAAACATTCGGTTCCTACAAATGCAAAGCTACCTGCGGTATCAAAATATGCGGAGAAAATCAAAAAATCATATTAGGCATTTTTTATCTTAAAATTTTGTTAATGAAACTTATTTAGAATTGTCCAAAAATCTTAAGTCCAAAATTTAATCAAAATTAAAAAATACTGAAATTTTTATTAAAATAATGTCCAAGTCCAAAAATATCATTTTAACAGTTTTTTTGTTTTTTTTTGTTTAGAAAACTGTACTATGACAATTTTGTTTGAAATGAAAGCTGCCAGGAAGTTGTCAAGCCATTTACAATTTTTTTTAAATAATTATTTTTAAAATTTTAATTTTTCAATTTTTTAATTCTGATTAAATTTTGGACGTAAGGTTTTTGGATAATTCTGAACAAGTTTCATTAACAAAATTTCCCGATAAAAAAATGCCTAATATGATTTTTTGATTTTCTCCGCATATTTTGGTACCGCAGGAAGCGAATGTTTTTCTGGTCATAAGTCGATCCTAATTTGTTCTATACTTAATTAAAATTTGAATCAGAAAACAAATGAAAAAGCTATTAGAGTGTTACCATTTCAAGTGAAACACACTGTATATTTTGGCCAGCAGGATCCAAATATGTAAAAATATACAGGTTGTCTTTCATTCAAAAATTTGATTTTTATGTAAATTGCATCGAAGCCGGAAGTCGGCCATTTTGGTTCTTTACATCATATAATTGAAAATTTCATCCCATATCACTGCACCAAATTTGAAAAATCCATTCACTCCTTCAAAAGTTACAAGAGTGATCCTATCGGCTGAGCCACTCGGTATATTGAAAGTTTATATATTTATTTTCCTAAAGTTATAAATTACACAGATCTACAAAAAAAAGGTCTTGTCCTAAAGTTCTCATCTAATTTTCCTGAAGTATTTTGACGCATTTAAACCAATTTTGGAGAAGAAAAAAATTTTTCTATCGTGTCAGTTTTTCTCTACCACCCCTTTCATCCCCTAAAAGCGGCAAAAAAAGGTCTTGTCCCAAAGTTCTGATCCAACTTTTCTGAAGTATTTTTACGCGCGAAGCCAATTTTGTATAAAAAAAAAATATATCGTGTCAGTTTCCCTCTACCAATCCCATCTTATTCCCTCAAAAAGGCAAAAACAAGTCTTGCTTGTCCTAAGGTTGCGATCTAACTTTTCTTGAAATATGATGCGCTGAAGCCAATTTTGGACAAAAAAATTTTTTTATCGTGTCAGTTTCTCTCTACTACCCCTTTTATCCCCTAAAACACTGACACATTAGACATTTTTTGTCCAAAATTGGCTTCAGCGCGTCAAAATACTTCAGAAAAATTAGACGAGAACCTTAGAACAAGACCTTTTTTGTAGACACGAGTCACACGAACTCTATGAAGAAAAAGCCGTAATCCGGAATCATTTCGAAAAAAAATGTCTGTCACTGATACTCAACATACTACAGTCCACTCTTTGGATGTAACATAACTTACCCGAAATCTTAAATTACCAACTGGGGGTCTTGCGTAAGGAATTCCTTGAAATGCCCAGTATTCTTTAAAATTATACGTGGTACCCTTTCTGCCTTGTACAATTCCATTCTCTGTGGAAATTTGAAGATTTTCATCCTAAAAATCAACGAGTGTTGCATGTTAGCAATTTGATAGAAATATATTTGTACAGGTCCTTGGCGAAATCAGCAATTTAATCTTGTTAAGATGTTTACACAGGGACACCACCAACAGGGGGAGAGCTGAAAAGACACATGTCCCCAAAAACAGCTGTATGCTCTATCCCGAGTGTTCCGCCATTCGGTTTAGAGATAAAACACTTTCGGTTAAGATACAGATTAATGTTATTTCACAAAGAAAACTATTTCTTATTATTATTAGAATTTAATTTAAGTTAACGAAAATGAATTATTTTTGCTTTATTATAATTCTTACAACATACAATTCTAGAAATGCAGTATTTATTGGAGTGGGAATTTGTAGGAATTGTGAAAAATCTGTAGCACCTTCTGTTTTAAACACAAGTTGAAATGTTTTACTTTTTATTGTGCATTCATTCATCAACAGTTCTCCCCGCCCTCCCTTTAAATAAAAAAAAAAACGATCTCCCCCCCTCCTTGAAAAGTCTGGCGCGCCGTCACTGGATTTAGGTAATTCATATTTGAAGAGCTAAGTGGATAAAGGTGTTATGTCACAAAAACACGTTATTGAGTAATTTAACTCGAAAGTTTTTAGGCGAGAACTTTTTTGTTATAACGACTAGATAGCTTGCATTTTGCGATGATATTGACATTTGATGTACTTTTCAGAGACAAATAACTAAAGTCGTCAGTTGTCATTATTTTCGAAAATTTTAAAAAATTAATGTACATAACGCCTTTATCCGTTCATAAGTTTCTCTGAAATGAATAAGGAATTAGTGAATAAAAGTGTTAAGAAATTAAACATATTTTATTATTATTAAAACATTGTACAATTTTTAGGTAGTCGGGCAGTTCTACGGTTTTGAGCCACAGTTTGGTCATTTCCAAGTATGTTGTGATAATACGGCCTTACCATTCATTTATGAATGGTAATTGTTCTTTAAGATTGGCCAGTTTTCCTACACTTAGGCTGCCCTTGTTTTCATGAAACACCGTTAGAGCAATACAGTCGGAGTTTATCTTATGCATATTCCTTTTCTTTAAAATATCGACTTTGTAAAATGGAGTCATTTCATCTAGTGATGTAGTAGTAGCACCCATAGGTGCCATTTTATACCGTCGTGAAAATAAACCTTTTCATTGTTCAAGTTTTTCTTCCTGTTGTACAAATTGAGTTTTGAGGCAATTCCATCAATATCCTTGAAATGATTCTTCATATCTAGACAGCGGCGTCTTTGGGAGTTCTTAAAATTTCTCGATACTGGTCCGGAACGTAGATGTTTTGATGTTTCCTTAAAATTTTCTCGACTCTACCAAAGTCTCTGTCTGAATCTAAATATGAATGTCCCACCTCCGAAAATTTATGGTCGATAACTTTAAATTCTCTCTTTAAAATCAACAACTGGTAAAGTGTAATGATATTGAAGTTTTTATTTTGTCCACCACACGAGTCGGGCCATATTATAATGTGATCGATCTTTTCTTGGAAATATTCATTGTAAATTTGTGAAAAGGTATGTAAGCAACTAGCAATTTCTAGGCTTTCATGGTTGGGCATATCTTCAGTCCATGTGAAAAAGAACGTTTTTTTTTTTCAGTATTCCTCAATGTATGTATGCCAAGGTTGTAAAACCACATTTGACGAAGGTAAAATGCTTTCGATGTACTTAATTTTGGCAGCGGCATGGTTTGCTGAAGATCTAAAGTAAGAAAGCAAATCGATCTATCTACTGTAACTTTTGCTCCGTCACGCTTTTGTTGTTCGAAAGCTAGTTTGTAATTTTCTCCGTATTCTTTAGTATTATTTATTTTATTTGTTTTAATCCAATAGATGTAAGCATAGCGAACCTTGTAATTCTTAAACGATAACCTTACAAACCCAAATGACCTTTGACTTGATTGGCGTAATTATCATACTTATTATTTTTTCCGCAAGAATTTCGGAATTCGCCAGATTTGCCTTAAACAATTTAATGCTCTTTCAAAATATTGGGTGGGCAGAAGCCATACCAGATATCAGTTTTGCTCTTGTCATAAAAATTTCTACGGTCCAGCCAGCCCTCTTCTACTTGTCAGCATAAAAATGTTTGTACAAAAATCAACACCGCAAAGCGTCACTTTCCAATATTTCTGATTTACAGACTAATTTGCTAGAATACTTTGGTAAATTCGTATTTTATTATTGCATTTTATATTGATAATGTTTTGTTTTTAAAACATTATTAAAACTTGCCTGGGAAGAAATTGCCACTATGTGACTCAAGTACTATCTTGACTCTTGTACCATCTCATACCATTTCGAAATTGAACGAAATGAATATATGGATTAAAACACTATAAGCACTATTTCCAAATATCAGCCAATTTATAAACATCTTACATGATTCATGAAATCGTTTATTCATTGCCATTTGTAATATCAGTTTACTAGGACTGGCCATTTTCACTATAATAGTAAGAAACACTTAACACAACTTGTCACATTAATGTCAATATAACATAACTTTAAAAGCAAAGTGTTTTGGATTAAAACAATTTAATATCGCACAGTAATGGATAAAGGTGGTATGTGATCATGACACCTTTATCCATTAAATTATATAAAAACCATATGTACATAACACCTTTATCAAACATTAAAACGCATTTAGGAAAGGTTTCTTATCCCAAAAACTTATTGAAATGATAGATTATAAGTTAAAATAGTTGTCTGTGTAGAAATCTCAAAATTTTCAAAAATGTTACATAACACCTTTATCCACTTAGCTCTTGATTTGTTCACAATCAAAAGTTATACGTGCCAAGATGATCAAAGGTTGAATAATATTGAATTTTTTATTAATTTACAAGTTTTCAATCCAAATATGCGATACTGCAACTATTGCAAGCACAAATAAAAATGAATATGATTTTAAAAACTGGAAAACACTTTTACTTTTTCCTTTTAGAGTATTATTTAATTATTTAAAAAGGTTCCGAAGCGGTACCTAAATTGCAAGGTTACCTTATTGAGAGACTAAGAGTTTTTTATAATGATCTTTATAGTGATAACATACCCGTTAATTACTAATTCATTAAAAAGTAGTTTAAAACGTCAGTAGACTACATGTTATACTTGTAAAAACTGCCGACTTCCGGAATATTAATAGCAGAGCGGAGATAAAGGCCAAGCTATGCGGAAGAATGAAAGATTTTGTATTAATTTTCGCGAGATCTTCGAAAACCTTGATGATATACTATAGTCTAGTCATCCTAAACATATATGGGACCTTAGAATTAAACAAGTAGATAGTTTGATGTTTGATAGTTTTGTTTGACGGACATATAATTAAGGTATATTTTGAGTCTGATATTCTGATATTCTTTGCTAAAATTTGAATAAAATTGTTACTTTTCTTTTTTAGTTAAATAGAGTTCAGTATTGGGAGCATTGGTATTTTATATATGCATTGACGATACGTGTTTTAGATATTGTAAACTTATGTGCGGATGACACGCAAATATATTCTTCATATTTTTCCAGTGATTTAGAAAATGCTAGAGGATTTGGTTTTTAAAAATTTAAACTATACTATACAAAATCTGATTTTCTAATATCTGGTAAAAATAAACAAGTGGTTGCAGACAGTATAAATATTAGAATTAATAACATACGGTACGTATTGTATCACAATTTTTTTACTTATATGAATTCTCAACATCTTTAAAATTAGGTAAAATGCAGATTAGACGTTCACAATCTAGGTTTGATATTTAAAAAACTCTTATCACCTCTACTCATTAATATAACATATCGTTTTAAGGCCCGTTAAATTCTCATCACATCCCTTCACGTTGTATCCCTTGTACTCATAATTTTAGTAAATAATAATCGTTTATTATTATGTATTACAAGGAATATTAATTTGAATAATTTTATGAATGGATGACAGCATTTATGTTAATAAACACTAAATATATTTTAATTTGTAATTTAAAGCTTTATGATGTTCAAACTTGATCAGCAGGTTTTTTGCTAAGAACCAAGTTGTTTTTATGACTCTTTTGAAGATCAATTAAAACGCTAAATATTCTGATTTGAATCTACGGCAGCCGCAGCAACTATTACTTTTATTCTGAAATTAAATGTATTATCTTTTCTGACAAGTAAAATTTAGTTGTCAGAAGCCGCTGGACGCACATAAATCCCACTAGTTTTTTCTATTATCTCTGGTATAGGCACTAGAAATTTGATCGTAAAATTAAAAATACCAAAATTATTTACGATAAAATTTCGAATAAAACTAGACATATAAATAAATGAATAATTAATTTGGTAATTTGCAAAAAAATACAAACCATTAAAATGGACCTTTTTGGATAATTTAAAAAATATAATTACTTCAGTAAAATAAAATTAAAGGACCAAACACGGAACAAATTTGTAACCAGCTAATTTCTTCGGGATTGTATTCTATGGCTACCCAGGAGTCTCTAACTGAAAATCCCAAAAAATCCGCCGTGCAGAAATAAAGAAAAAATGCTCAACCATGTTGAAATTAGGCACTTTTTTTCTTTAATCGGTAATAGCTCACACCGATGACACTTTAGGAAAAAAGTAAAGAGGCAAAATTTTGAGAGGAAGAGCTAAGCTTCAATATGGTGTAAGTCGGTTAAATATTAACAAAATTATGATTGTCAAAATGACAGATTCTTTTCAAAAAAGGGTATTTTTTTGTATTTTAACACCGTAAGAATGTAACAATAGTCAACAAAAACTTTTGTTGGTAATACTAATTAAATATATACCGGTTAGTTCATTTGACGATATTTCGTTTCGAAAAACAACAAAATCATCTCTTTTTTTTTCTTATTTTGATAAAAAACTTACATCAAGTCCAACTTTGCCAGAAAGTGCTAAACAATTTGTAATAGAAGGGGGGTTTCTCCTTAGAAAAGTTGTGTGGCAACGCCCGGCTCAATGTAAAGATATTGTTCATCAGTGTGTTTCATTTATTCGTTATCATTATGGTTTAAATTGTATTATTATTTTCGATGGCTATTCTAATGAAAGCACTTCCGTTAAATTTACAGAATATCAAAGAAAAGCTAAAAATGCATTTCAGAAAGAAATTAATATTGACCCACAAAAAAGTAGTACTTAGAGATATCTCAAAACGAATTTTTAGCATCAGTGTCAAATAAAGATCAGTTAATTAAACTTCTAACATCAAATTTCAATCAAAATAATATCACAGTCAAATGTACGGATGCAGATGCTGATTATTTAATTGTAAAAGCTGCTATTGATTGCTCAGCTGATATATGTAACCTTGTTATAGTTGTTGGTCAAGATACAGATTTAATAACGTTTTTTATTGAGCACTGCAAATCAAAAAAATGTATACATGATGAGCAATGATCGGAATTCCAGTGGCGCACATAGGTATATAAAATTTTACATCAAAAAATTAAATGTATGTTTGTGCTTTCTTACAAAATAGATCAAAATTAAATGTAATACGAACCTACCTTATGAGTTTCTCATTTATTTTGGCATAATAAAATACATGTATACATATGTACAACTAAAAATGTATGCATATTTTAATAAATCCTTGCAACGACGCACCTGAAATTAAACCCAAAATTCCGATCACGATGATTGAGGTAAATCTGATAAAATAACGAATATCTGCAAGTTACGTTTAGAACTAAGTGAAAATGTAGTAAAAAATCGCTGCCCAAGGAATCACTACTTTCACACCCAGATTTTCTATCCAACTCACTCACAACGAAAAAATTTTATATGTGGAAATAGTTGTTTATGGAACTTTAATAATGTAATATTTGAAATCCTCTACCCCAAAAACCCATAAAACGATACCCCACATCGGTAATGGGGTGGGAGTGAAGTAAAAAAAATATTTTGAGGTTTCTGGTTCTTGTGCACACACTAAATAATAATTTTTTTTTCTCCTTTAATAGTGTGGTGGTAATGGGGATGGCTAATGTCTCGACTTTAGCTTCTCTTGTATATGCTAAATACCAATTTTATGGACTCTTACCTGCTTGATTTACCTATTTACCCCAAATTTACCTCCCAACCTTTCGACGGAATAAGATGAAAATATAATCTAGTTCCAGATCTCGTTAAAGTACATATGTGTACCAAATTTCAAGTCAATATCTTAAACGGTTCCAGAGTAAACGTGCGCACAAAAAAGTTACAGACAGACCGACAAACAGACCGACAAACAGACCGACAAACAGACCGACAAACAGACCGACAGACAGACAGACAAAATTTTATTTTTCGCTCAAACTTAAAATCTAGACGTTTCATAACATTCTAAGCTTATTTGAACAATAAAAAATTTTTTTAATTTTTTTGAACAATAAAAATTTTTTTTAATTTTTTTGTCGTTACCATACTTCCACTGGATGTGGAAGTAAAATACTCTATTTGCACATGCCGTATTCGGATGCAATACTACATCTGCATTCTATAAAAATGGCAAAAAACAGTATTTTCAGATTTAGAAAATAATACTGAACTAAGTAACAGCCTATTAATTATCAAAAGTTTTGCAGAAGCAAATCAGCTTGCAGTAATTGGGGAAGAATTTATTTTAAGGTGGTATGGCAGTAAAAAAACTAATAGTTTAAATGATTACGGTTCGTTAGGAATAATTAGGCAAAATATTTTCCAGCACTTCGATCTAACAGTTCTTCCACCAACATCCGATGCCACTAAATATTATACTTATAGAGTGTATTGGCAAATTCAAGTCTGGTTAGGCGACAATCTCAATCCAGTGAACTGGGGTTGGAAAAACAGCGGTTATCTAGAACCAATAAAAATAGTACAAAAGTGTGCCCCTGATTTCATTTTAAATATTTTATTCTGTGGTTGCAAAAAAAATTGCAAACAGTCTTAAAAATGTAAAAATATAACCTTAAGTGCAGTGCCAGCTGTGTAAATTGCATTGGACAGGACTGTGACAATGCGTCAGAGGTGTTACTTTCTGAGGATGAGACTTGTTTTTAGTTAAAGCTCGTATTTGAGAGTTTTTTTATGCTTATTTAATTTATTCATGCTTTTTAAAGAGTTTATAGTTTATTTTTTCACTATTTATGAGTTCTGTTATTGTGTTTGTTGTTACGTTTTTTTATTTTTAGAATGGATTTTATTTTACGAATATATTATTTTAATTAATTAGTATTACCAGTAATAATTGTTGTTGCCTTTTGTTGCATTTTATGGTATTAAAATATAAGAAGTATTCTTTTTTTATACAAATCTGTCATTTTGACAACCGTAACTTTGCTAATATTTAACCGATTGCAAAAACTTTACAACACATTAAAACTCAGCTCTTTCTCTCAAAATTTTGCCTTTTTACTTTTTTCCCTAAAATGTCATCCGTGCGGGCTATTACCGATTAAAGGAAAAAAGTGCCTAATTTCAACATGGCGGCGCATTTTTTCTTTATTTCTGCACGGCGGATTTTTTGGGATTTTCAGTAATAGACTCCTGGATAGCCATATAATACAATCCTGAAGAAATCAGCTTGTTACAAATTTGTTCCGGGTTAACTTTTAATTTTACTGTACTATGTAATAATGCATAAATATCAACGAAAATAGGTGATACCATACCTTCTATTGGACCTGCCAAATTTTTGAACAAAATATATACCTATTTAAACTGTTAAAATTTAAAAATCGAAATCTCAATCGCTTATTGTTTAAGTGCATCGACCCGTAGGAGGGCTTTTTTTCCAAATATATGTTTTCACATATATTTTACAAAGGTTTTAAGGAAAGAATATTTTTTTCATTTAAACCATTTTTTTAGGAATTCGTTTACAATTTTCAAAATTATGGTTATGAATTTGTAACTACAACTAACTCTACTAATAGTCTAAAAGCCAATGATTTTTTTTTTGTCAGAAAATGCATTTGAAAATACAAATGCGTTCCACTTTTTTGCAGTAATGAAATTGGTTCTACTAACAAGTCGTACACTAAAATCAAGTAGAAAAACAGTCTGGCTAATCTGTAGGCATGGCAAATATGTCACGTGAAAAACTGAAAAATATTAACTATTGTGCGTTTTCACGTTTTTTAACAAAACCTCGAGAGAGTCTGGAGAGGTTTTGGTGATTGTGAATAACAACCAGATTTGTTTTTTTCATGGAATTATAGTACAGACTATCATGGAAAAAAATTTCAGGACCGTGAAAATAAGGGTAATAATTTTTTACTTCTGCAGATTTCGAGGTGCTGCCAGACTCATTTAGTAATTTCAAAAATTAGCTAGACTTGTTTTTAACGATATTCCATTATAAAATAAATTTATATAATAAGTTTCAAACCTGCAAAAATAAAGGTAACGTATCCAAGAAATCGATCTCATTTTCCGATCAGCAGATTTATTGAAACACTTCAGACAGACTTAGTCTGTAATCCAATCAATGAATGCCCAAAAGGGAATTGTAGAGGACATTTTGGAGGGGAGAATTTTTCTCTTCAGGGATGTGTTGGGGGTAGTCAGGAGGTAAAGATACTAAAAGTCCCTGCCGCTAGCCCCGCCGCTTCAGGGGGGAGAGAGGTGGAAAGTTTCCTTTTTTCGATTCTTCGCTTATAACTGATGCGTCGTATGAGAAAAGGTAATCTATGCAAAATTAAACGTAATTAAATTTTCCACAAGAATGTTTATATTCATTGTCTCCCTGTGTTATAGTTTTCGAGATGTTCGCCAGCAAAAATCGATAATTAATTTTAAAAAATCAATTATGTACCTTGAATATTTCTATCAAAGCGGTTTACCGTGGTCTGATAATAAATCACAGTCACAAAACAATCTTTATTTTACAACACTGGACGTATTTACTAACGTAATATTTTGTCGAAATCTATACATTTCCTTAAATATACAGTGTGACTCACTTAAAACGAAGATACCCTTAAAACTTTTTCATTTTGTTTCCGATTTGAATAAAATTTTACTCAAGTATAGAACAAATTAGGATCTACTTATGACCAGAAAATCATTCACCTGCTATAAAGGCAAAGCCACCTGCGGTACCAAAATATGCTGAAAAAAAAAAATAAAACATTTTAAATGTTAGAAATTCTAAAAAATGCATCCGATCGGCACCACAAACGTACATACACCAAAATTTGATTTTGGTTATTGATGGGGGATGTCTCATACATAAGCTCATCTGGCAAAGGGGGTCCTCAGTTTCCGCAATTTGTGGTGGCTACGTAAAATTCGTCGTTCGTAAGAAAAAAAATCAATATGATTTTTAATTCCACATCCAGTGGTACAGTAACAACAAAAAATTTTTTTTAAATTTTCATTGCTCAAATAGGCTTAGAATGTCATGAAACGTCGAGATTTCAAGTTTTAGCGAAAAAAAAATTTGTCTGTCTGTCGGTCTGTAACTTTTTTTGTGCGCACGTTTACTCTGGAACCGTTTGAAATATTGACTTGAAATTTGGTACACATATATACTTTAACGAGATCTAGAACTAAATTATATTTTCATCTTGTTCCGTCGAAGGGTTGGGGGGTAAATTGGGGTAAATTTGGAGTAAATAGGTAAATCAAGCAGATAAGAGTTCATAAAATTGATATTTAGTGTAGACAAGAGAAGCTAAGGTTTAAAAAAAAAATTTGGCATTAGCCACCCCCATTACCACCCCAACCCCATTATTAAAGGGAATGAAAAAAAAATGTGATTTAGTATGTGTACAAGAACCAGAAACCTCAAAATATTTTTTTACTTGATCCACCCCCCACATCCACCCCCCGTCACCACCCCCCACCACACTACCGATGTGGGGTATCGTTTTATGGGTTTTTGGGGTAGAGGATTTCAAATATTATATTATTAAAGTTCCATAAACAATTATTTCCAGATACAAAATTTTTTCGTTGTGTGACTTGGATAGAAAATCCGGATGTGGAAGTAGTGATTCCTTGGGCAGCGGTTTTTATCTTTTTCCTCATATTTTGGTACCGCAGGTAGCTTTGCCTTTATAGCAGGTGAATGATTTTCTGGTCATAAGTAGATCCTAATTTGTTCTATACTTGAGTAAAATTTGATTCAAATCGGAAACAAAATGAAGAAGTTATAAGGGTATCTTCATTTTAAGTGAGTCACACTGTATATTTAAGGAAATGTATAGATTTCGACAAAATATTACGTTAGGAAATACGTCCAGTGTTGTAAAATAAAAATTATTTTGTGACTGTGACTTATTAGCAGACCACGGTAAACCGCTTTGATAGAAATATTCATGGTACACAATTAATTTTTTTTTTTTTATTAATTATTGATTTTCGCTGGCGAATATCTTGTAAAATATAACACATAGGAAGAAAATAAATATAAACATTCTTGTAGGAAATTTAATTGCGTTTAATTTTGCATAGATTACCTTTTTTCGTACGACGCATCGTTTCCGAGTTATAAGCGAAGAATCGAAAAAATGAACCTTTCCACCCCCCTCTCCCCCTGAAGCGGCGGAGCTAGGGGCGGGGACTTTTAGTATATTTACCTCCTGACTACCCCCAACACATTCCTGAAGAAAAAAATTCTCCCCTCCAAAATGTCCTCTACAATTCTTTCATTGACTGGACTATTGTCCAACTGGAGATAAGCCAGATTGCTTTTTCAGTTTTATGATCTACTGAAGTAAATCTAAAAAATTCAGAACTCGACAAATATGTTCAGCTCATTTGTATTTTACACTCATGAACACCGCAAAATGTTTGCCAGACTCAGAATTTGTTGATTTGTATCACTAACAGAACAATGTTATCGATGTTCGCTGACTGGAAAAATAAGTTCTAAAAAAATTTGACTGACTCTTAGACTATAATAGGAGTTTTATTACCTCTTCAAACTACATTCTGCTTTAAATTTTTTTCAGTATTTTTGGAGGAATGAACTTTCAAAAATAAAAGTTAAATCATTTTTTTCTGAAAAACGTTCAATTTTTAACACCTACCTACTTTATAAGACTTTCTGTTCCCTTTAACCAAATATATCACCAATTAACATAATTCTTCTACTGCATGCAGCAACAATGAAATTAAAAAATGCTTACCAAATTATCATCGTTAATGTTAGTAACAGTAGCACCTCCAATTTTTGAACTAAGCAACACCAAAACCAACGGACCTAATGTAATTAGATGGAACATTCTAATTGTTTTTTATTGCTTCACTAATCACACATGATTTCAACAACGTTCTAATTTAACAAATAGCAAACCCAACTAAACATTTAATAATTAGGTACTACTTAACAATAGGGAATTAAAGTTTTTACTGCCATTTATGAGAAGGTACTTGACATTATACAGAAAAAATCTGAAATTCGTTTTTATATTCGCATTT
Organism: Rutpela maculata; assembly: GCA_936432065.2. Lineage (NCBI taxonomy): Eukaryota > Metazoa > Arthropoda > Insecta > Coleoptera > Cerambycidae > Rutpela > Rutpela maculata. The sequence goes on along the minus strand of OW386287.2, from coordinate 15,576,665 downwards.
ATAAATAAAATATACATATATTACATCACACGAAAAAAAATGGTAAGAATCGGAAATTTTTGGTCTAGGTCAGAAGGATGACCGTGAATTTAAAGTTGAGTGCTTCCGGGTTATCGTAAATCGATTCATTATATATAGCAATTAGTTGATTTCAGTGAATGTTTTCACAGACAACAAGAAGGATAACATATACACACATTCTCACGCCAAAATATAGACTAGGAAGCAAATAAATAAACCTGTTTCTTTAGTGCTTACTCATGATTTGTATTCCAAATATGTACCTATTTGTTAAAACAATTTCTTCAATGGAAATCCCAAATAATATCCAATATAGCGTTCTCGAAAAAGAGCATCTACAATCAAAACTAATTCTTATTATTATATTACAAATGACAAAGACAGATGTAGTCCAGGCAACGAAAGAGTTGTAGAGAACATTGAGGAGGGGAGAATATTCCTCTTTAGGAATGTGTTGGGGGTAGTCGAGGATGTTAAATAAATAAGGAGTCGCCATAAGAAGCACAATGTGGCAGCACATTCCTCATTTTAGTATGATCGAAACGTCAGTATTATTTTGCTATTTCAGACCACAATGCCAAATATCGAAAGAGTATTTTCATTAATAAATGCCCAATGGTCGAAAGAACAAAATAAACTACATATAGATACGATAGCCAAAATGTTATTCCTACAGTGCAATTTAAAGTTGCCAAGAATTCTACCATATGATCCGCGATGCGAAGAATTTTCTGTTTCCGTAAGAAAAAAACTTACTTGATAAAATAATAATAATAATAATAATAATAATAATAATATAATAATAATAATAATATTTTTATTGACCATTTCAGATACAATAATTGTATATATGGCAAGTCATTCATAACTTAACAGTAATACATAATATAATTTTAATATACATTATATGATTATATCGAGTAAAGTATTTACACAAATAACGAGGATAATATGACATAATATGACATAATATGACAAACACACAAGCAAAGATAAATATAATAGATACATAACACTAAAATTACAAAAAACTATACTTATATATCACAGATTTAATTTAAGTATTTGAAGTCCTATAAGGCCACAGATTCCCTATTTAAAAAGTCCTGAATACTATAGAAACCACCTTTGAGTAAAATGTCTTTAACTATACCCTTATATTTTTTATAGTTGTGCATATTTCGAATTTCTACAGGGAGACTATTGAAAAGCAAAATACAATTGTATTGCGGTGAATGTTTATAACTGGAAGTGTGATGTAATGGTATACTAAGTAGATCTCCATGTCTAGTACTATATGTGTGGCAATCTTTCCTTTGAGTGAATAATGCCATATTTTTCTTAGCGTATGTCAAACATTTTAAAATGAATATGCATGGTACAGTTAGAATTTTCTTGTTTTTGAACATTTCTGCACAGCTCTCATTATATCCCATTTTAAATATAAGTCTAATAAGTCTTTTTTGACTAATGAATACTCTAGCTCTATCTTTTGAATTACCCCAAGCAATGACATTAAGGGAGATATGCGAATAGGCAAGAGCGTAGTATACATTCAATAGTCCCGTTTCATCAAGTGTACTTTTCAATTGTAATATAGCAAAATAGGCCTTGTTAAGCTGTGAGCAAACATGATCAATATGTTTGCTCCACAGCAATTTGCTATCTAGGTGAATACCAAGCAATTTTGCATTTTCTGATGTAATGATACCATCGTGCAACATTAATCCATGCGGTAATTGTTTTTGCAAAGTAAAGTTTATAATAGTTGTCTTACTCACATTTAAAATCAGTTTGTCTCTCTGTGCCCAAGTAGTGATTTCTTGATATGTCTGATCAACAAGTGAATGTAGCTGCTCTATTGAATCCGCTGTTACGGTTACAGTAATATCGTCAGCGAAAATTGTCAGATGACCAGTTGTTAGGTGATTCGGGAGGTTGTTTATATATAACATGAAAAGTAGAGGCCCTAAAACAGATCCTTGAGGTACTCCAAACATGACGTCATGAGTATCCGAGTATACGTCGTTAAGTTGTACTTTTAGAGTCCTACTTTTCATGTAGCTACTAATCCATGATAGTAAATCCCCCCTTATACCAATACTATACAATTTCTGTTCTAGGAAAGAACCGTTTACGGTGTCAAATGCTTTTGTTAAATCGAACATTATCGAGACAACATATTTTCCATTATCTAGGCAGGTATATACGTAGTCTAGCAAGTAACAAATTGCTGTCTCTGTCGATTTTCCGGCAGTAAAACCATGTTGAATGGCCGTAAGAATATTAAATTTTTTTGTAAAAGCAATAATTTTATTGTAAATAATTCTTTCAAATAACTTGGAAATTACACTCAGTACAGAAATTTGACGGTAATTTTCTATTTCTTCAGGCGTCCCTCTTTTTAATACAGGTATCACCTTAGCCTCTTTCAATATGTCAGGAAAACAACCCTGATCAACTGACATATTAAACAGATGGACTAAATACGGTAGTATGCCTTCCCTGATACTTTTTAATATGTTTGCTGTTATACCATCCATCCCAGCTGATGACTTATTTTTTAAGTTGTCTATGGCACTGTTTACCTCATCCAGCGAAATTGGCGCGAAATATATTGAGTTCCCGTTATAGGGTGAAATGGTGTACGGTAGAGCTAAGTTAGAACCAAAGTGTTCAAGTAATTTATTGGGAATATCAGTGGAGAAGTGATTAGCAAACATGTTGACTATTTCATGTTTATCTGTAATTATTCCGTTTTCACTAAACAAGTTTATGTTACTATTTTTCAACTTTTTCCGCCCCAGATTAATATTTACAATATCCCATGTCTTCTTAGTTTTATTAGTGGCATTATTTATTTTATTTTTATAGTAACTCTGTTTGGTTCTTTTTATGTGGTTTTTGTATAATAGTTTTTGTTCGTTATACAGAATTTGTAACTCTACAGATTTAATATTAACCATAAGCCAGTAAAGGTTTTTAACATAATGTTTTTGTTGCGTCAAATCATTTGTCCACCAGTTATTTTTAAAGTTATTGTTTTTTACTGCAACCTCTTTGACCGGGCAACTAATATTATAACACCACGTAATAGCATCTATGAAGAAATCAAAGGACTCATTTACACTTCCAATATATATATACCCAAAATCAATTTTGCTTAACTCAAAGATGAAGTTTTTCATGCTATTTTCATTTAAACATCTTTTTTCAAAAGTAATGAAGGTGGTGACATCATTTTCAGTTTGAGCATTGGTTAATTTTAAGATATGCGCGAAGTGATCAGCGATATTCGGGTTGTGCAGTTCAAGTTTAAAATTTTTAATGGGTATATTGGAAACCATGTAGTCAATACAACTAGAAGTAGTATCACCGTTTATATTTGTAAATATACGTGTAGGGATTACAGAGGTTAAATGTAATTCAAATGAACTAAAGACATCAAATAGAATGTTGGTATTATGGCAGTTTTTTATTGCATCGATATTGAAATCCCCACACAGTATCACATTACAAGACAGACTACTTGCAATAATTAATGCTTGATTTAAATTCATAATAAACTTATCAATATCACCGCTTGGTGGCCTGTATGCTACTATTACAACGTACTTGGTCTCAACAATCGTACAGCATATTGCACATATTTCTATATGACATTCAATGGATAAGGAATTTATAGATGAAATTGCATTTGCCTTTATTTTATTACTAACTATTATGAGAGAGCCACCATGTATATGTGTCAGTCTAGAAAAATATGTCATTATTCTATGGTTTGGAAATGCTACGTTAGCAGGGCCCAAGATCGCTAAAGGATAGGTTGAACGGATAATTGTTCCTCTGACTTTGTGACGTCACGTGTTGGTAGCAAATACGCGGCAATATATGAAACTAGACATATCTTCTAATTATTTGAATATATATTGCGCTTTCCATGATGAAATAAACTACTTATGACGAGTAGACGTTATAAAATATATTGTTCATTATTCATTTGCCATTAAATTATATATTCTTGAATAAACATAAAGTTTGAATAGGCAGACCTAAAAATCTTAAAAACGAATATGTACCTTATTTGAAGGATGAAAAAACTTTATTGCTTTGCCTTAAAAAAATGTAGACATTCAAAATCCATATTTTGTTGTGATAGGTTAGTTATTGGCTATGATTATTGCATGCAAACTTCCTATTTTGCCTATGATGCGAACACCAAACAGAGCTCTCTAAACAAAGGAATTTTTATGTCATAATAGATAGATAGATAGGAAAAGTGTAGTGAGCCAGGCACTTCTGCATCAGGAGATGTTACAGAGCAGCGGATGTTGCTACAAGTTCATCGCATGTTGAAAAACCAATAGATTTGGAACATTCCGCAGCAGCATTGGAAGCAGAATATTAATTTTTAAAAATGGAGATAGAGAGGAAAGATAAAATTGTGGGAAGTTTACAGATACAAATGAGCTACTTACATAATATATGTGAATCCGATAAATTAATTCTAGAGTATACTGGATTGCCTTCTAGAAATATATTTGAGAGCCTTTGTAAATGAATAGAGGATGTGGAAAAAAATATTATTCAAAGTGGAAAAATTAAGTAGAATTGATCAGTTACTTATAATATTGATGAAATTGCGGCATAAATTCTCTCATACTGATCTAGCATTCAGATTTAAAGTGTCCGAAGTAACAGTAACCAACTTTTGTAGATGTATTATATGAGGCTTTGTACAAGACTCTCGTGAAAGATATACCAACAAGATTTAAAAACAAGTCTTGTTTACCAAATTGTGCAAGCACTTTTACAAATTTGTAGTATTATTACTGATTGCACTGACATGTATGTACTGCACAATTTACACCAAAACAAGTTGAGTAAACTAAATGTATTGCTAGAGCAAGGATCTATGTTGAAAGAGGAATTAGGAGAATGAAAGTTTTATTCCTGAGCGTTTGTTTCATTACATCTCTGTAATATTTAAAACAGTTGGGGCTTTGACAAATTTACAATATCATTTAATAAAGGAAATTTCCCAGTTCTATGTAGATAGAGAAAGCCCACGACTGCAGCTAGTTGTTATGTTGTGAAATATAGAGTGGTGTTTATAACGAGTATTAGGAAAAATGTGCCTATGCAAATTAAAATGCGGGATTTACATCATTAAGCACACTATTTGACTATAACAGAGATGGTTTAAATAATATATGTATTCATTTGTATTGTATTATAATATATAGTTCAAAAACTAAAGTAATGATGTCAGTTAATAATGAAAATATTTTCATAAACTCCAAAACCTATTGTTGGATTTTGATGAAAAGTAAAATGTATATGACAAAAAAGAATAATTTTAAAAGGGAGTCCCTTGGCTCGGGGGGGGGGGGGGGCACTCGAATTTTGAAAATTTTTTTCGCAAACTGCTTTTTCAAAACTTTCTAGGGGCCGTTAGAGGAGTGCTTCTCTAGATGTTATTTCCCATATTTCGTATAGGTCCCATGCGCCACAGACGAGAAAAAAATTATTTAAATTTCTAGATCCGCCCTTGTTAAATATACAGGAATTTAACACTTTCGGCTAATTTGACTTCCTACCGTGCCTCAGATGTATTGTATCATTATTACCTTTCTGGCTTCCCGACTTCCCACACACTTCCTGGCGATCTTATTTTATTCATTCTAAACATATAATGTGTACACACAAAAAAAATGAGCCTTGTAACGATGACATAATTTCACTGATTTTCAGACAGTGTTCGTGACACATCTGACAGGAGGTGCCCCGCCAGAAGTCGATTTTATGAATCGTTATCATCCATTAAACCATAAAAATATCTCAATGTTCATAAAACGATGATGTGCCGAAAAAGCCACCTAGTTCCCGCTCTATAATAAAACATTTATTTTTATACAGTGTATTTATTTCAAAAGCAGTTTTATACAGCCATATTTGTTAACATCACTACTAAAATACTATAACAAAATATTCTACTTTAATGGCTAATATTATAAATAAAAGTAAAATGACGATTTCAACAGTAAATTATATCATAATATTCATATGGAGCAAATATAAATATCTGAATTGTAGGCGACATGAACTTATTTCTGTGCTAGTTAACTCTGTCAAGGTTTTTACTGGATGTTTTAATATCAATGTTCCATTTTCTAATATAAAACCTGTGTCCAAGAACCAGTTTCTTATTAATTTTAAGAGATGTGGAACATCGGCAAAAAAATATATTTTTAAATTTAATGGGTGTTCATAATATGTTTTTTTTTGTAGTTATACCAAGTTCTTGCCACAATCCCACATTTCCTCCACCACAATCAGATACACATGCTACAACTTTGTACTCAATGCTAAATAGGGCACTAATTATTTCATCTAGGATCTGCTTTGTCATTTTTTTATCAAAAATTATATATACGGGTTGCTTCCAACTGTCAAATAACCCCCTTGCCATTACTGTTTGCATATAATTGTGTCTGCCAACAACTTCATCTTCTCTTTCATCATATTCATACGTGGATATTTTTATCTCATCAAATGAGAGTACAAGCTTGTCCACTTCATTTTTACTTTGCCCATGAATGCTCATTATTTTAATAACATCTTTTAGTAATCCGTTTTTTAGATCAATACCTCTTGCCCAATCCTGCAGTGTGGATATACCAGGTAAAGGGTATTTTAAGGTATTTCTTACATATATATATAGGCACGTTTACTAAAATAACGGAGTGTGAAAGCTGTAAAAATTTCTTCACGTGTCCAGTTTGTCCTTTTCTTCTTTTTTGTGAGAATATCAATTTGATTTGGAGTTAAAAAATCTTTCAGAAGATTTCTTACATTTGTTTCCAAATGTTCAAGTAGGTAATTCGTTACTTAAAGAATTTTTTTCCATAATTAATTCAGAATTTTCTGCTCTTAAGTTAGAAATTTCTACTTGTTTGTCTTTTAATTCATTTTTTAATGAATTGTTTTCCATCATTGCTGAATTAAATTTACGTAATAATTTTTCATATTCATTTTTAGAACTTGTTCCCGGTAAATTTTGTGATATTTCTGCTAAAGTTTCCGATGTAGACCATGATGACTGAGAGGCTAAAACTTGTTCAACAATTTCACTGCACTCTTTCTTTTGGGCTTTAAGCTCCCTTCTTGACTGATGTTCGATAGGGAGATCACCTTTTCCAGGTCGTAGAAATAATGTGGGTAGAACTAAAAAAATAAAAGTATTTTACAGGACTATAATACAATTTAACTATAAAATATATGTTCATAACATACCAGCTGGTTTAGGCCTTTTAGGTAAAACACCCTTTATAGATCCTTCAGTAGCATCTTCATAGTCATCTTTTACGAAATGTTTACTACAAATACGTTTGTTATCTGCATTGAAGTTGTCCTTCCTATAACATCTTCTAATCCATTCTTTCCTCATTTGTCCAGTAGGAAATGAATGAAAGACTAATTTTTGCCCACATTTTTTTTAGGTTTTCACTATTATTACGACACACAGCTACGCTGCAGGTAAGACCACCTCTAGGCATCTAAATTAATGAAATAACATTACATAACCAGTACTCAATAAGCGTAAATATTACTTACCTTGTATAATTAATACTGATTTAGGCTTATACTATAATAATTAATACTGCAGCAGTCTTTGTAACACACTAAACAGGAATTTACAGAATGTAAACAAATAAAAAGTGTCTCAAATGCACGTATTATAGTAGTCTTTAAAAACTAACACTACACTAGATATATAAAACACTAAAAATAATAAAATATTAATCTAAGAAAGAGTTCAAAATTTACAACAGTTCAATAAAAATGAAATTAAAACACAACGAGCGATGTCACTGTATGGACACTGCTACCAACAAATGACGTCAGAGCATTCCCCTTGCGTCTGTCGCACCTAAGTTTCCGGGCAACCTATCCTTTAGCGATCTTGAGCAGGGCCATCATGACATATCCAATGCTCCGAAATACATAAAATATCTATTTTAAAGTCAGCTATAAATAAGTCAATTTCGTCCAATTTATTAAGTATACCCTGTACATTAATATGTGAAATATTTAAAGAAATATTTTTTCTTTTAGGATTTAGATTTGTAATTAGACTTACTTTATTGGTCTCGAAAAAAGTTGTACTTTTTGATTAGGGAACCTGTAGGCCAGTTGTCACTATTAAAAACTTGATCAAGTAGGTCATGGTCAATTTTTATTTTAAACGCTTCCGTTTTTCCATTTGGGTAGAATTTCCACGTCAATATCGCACCCTGTAAATGTTACGTTGCAATGTTTCTTCATTCCTTCAACACCAGTACCAGGAGTCACTCGTCCTACATATATATATGCTTTCCTATTTACAGCTGTTATATCGGATTTAGTTTTAGTACCTGTACCAAAGATGGCATGCGGTCTTTTAACTTTGTTACCAAGATATTTTTTATTTGAGTAATTTTGGTTTTTAGAAACACGTGAATCATCACTTACAACTTCATTTGTTTTTGTCTGGGTATATCGACGTTGTTTTCGGTTTTTGTGTACTAATATAAAGTCGTTATCTTGATCAGGTTTTGCGGGAATACTTTTTTTTAAATAATCAAACCTTTTATCGGGTGATTTTTTGTTATTGTCCAGTTTTTGTTCAACGACTGTACTATCTGAAAAATTCGAGGAATCGGATGAGTTTAAATCTACCATCGCAGTTTCCGCTTGTCGTTTTTGGGAAAAAGTACTGGGGGCATTCGTGAGGAGAGCAATAAGGTCTTTATTGGTGTCACTTATAATTTTAATATTCGTTTCTAAATCACGAACTTTTTGTAACAGTTCACTTGTTCTCCTTTCCACTACTCTATCCAGTATTTCCGCAAAGACAGCACTTTGTAAGAAATGTATTGCCTGATTTTCTTCGGGGTCGTCAGAATTTGAAACACTTCTAGTTAGTACCATTTTAGTCTTGAATTTAATCAATTAACACTTCTTTAGATTAAATTAAATTAAGCTATTGTAGGAGCTTACAGAATTACACCCGTCCGTGTCAATCGCTACGATACAATTAAAATAGGCTCAAATGATAAATATACATAATTCCTGCGCTTTTAAGCATTTTTTTATTAATAAAAATTATTTTATTTTATATGAATTATAATTATTATAATAAATTATTCAGTTTTTTATGTGGTACACTTACCAAAGTTTCATTTGATTTTGTGTGAATTAGTTTCATACGTAATTTTTTCGTTTTTAGTTGCTTTTTTTGATATAGGTATTTTATTGTTTTGCGATGAATTTTCTGTTTCCATGCAACAAATAGTCATTTTTAAATTAAGTTTAATAAAAAATATTAAAAGACTGATTATAAGGGGCGTGCGGTTGGGCGGTTTTCAGAGATTGCAAGTTTACCTTTTTCCGTACGACGCGACACATCGCTTCCAAGTTATAAGCGAAGAATCGAAAAAAAGGAATCTTTCGACCTCCCTCCCCCCCTGAAGTGGCGGGGACTTTTAGTAGGTTTACCTCCTAATTACCCCCAACATCTGAAGAGAAAAATTCTCCCCTCCTCCGTGTTCTCTACAGTCCCCTTTTGGGCATTAATTGATTGGACTATGATGTGTCTATTTGAAATGAGATTTTAAGTTCCTTGCCTGACTTCTATCAGCACTTGCATGTCTTAATAGCAAATACGAAGTTTTTATAAGATTCGATATACAATGGGTTTTTAACGTAAATTTCCTGTATGGAGTCTATCAGTAGCTATACAATTTCGTGGTAATTGAAATACGATACGTAGAAATTTATACGCATTTGAAAGGTATTTTTAATGCAAATTCTCCAAAGTTTTTTTGGTTTTGAAAAGTGAAGATTTTATAGGTTCTCTGATATGTATGTTTGTAATATATTCATGTAAATTTCCAGTACGAAACCTATTAATATCCGTAAGCAGGGCCGTGTAGAGCGGATGTGCGACCGCACACATTCGTCTATTATTGGGATGGTGGCGCTCAGTGGGGCAAATAGCTCATTTTTTGGACAAGCGATAATTCCCAAGCCTGGAATTAATGAAATTAAATTTTTTTTTTTAAACTCTTCGTTATAAAATTGCCTTTAATTCTATCGAGCCCGAATTTTGAAATTTCAAAATTAAAAGACTTGAATTTTGAAAGTAAATTAAAATTTAATCAAAAGATTGTTTAATATTATAAAAAATTGTTACTTGGGTTTTTTTTTGATTTCTAATCTCATTTCTGATCCCCGAATTTTGCGATTCAAAAAACCAAGATAGCGGATCCAATATGGCGGCCATAATATTTTTTAAATGAAATGTACATGCACAAACTGTTAAAAATTGTTACTTAGGACTTTTAAGGGTTTCTGATCGAGAATCTGAAATTTTAATTACGTAATATCGTAATCTAAATTGGCGAATCCAATATGGCGGCCATAATATTTTTTTAATTGACATGTAAATGCGCAAATTGTTAAAAATTGTTACTTGAGGGGTTTTAGAGATTGATGATCACGAATCTGAAGTCCAAATTACGTAATATCGAAATCCAAGATGTCGGATCCAATATGGCGGCCATAATATATTTTTAAATGAGATGTACATGTGCAAATTGATAAAAATTGTTACTTAGAGCTTTTAAGGGTTTCTGACCATGAATATGAAGTCTAAATTATGTAATATCGTAATTTAAGATGGCGGATTCAATATGGTGGATCTAATATGGCGGGTATAATATCTTTTTAAATGAAATGTACATACGCAAATTATTAAAAATTAGGTTTAAAGATGTCAACATTTTTGATTGGTTATCTCATTTTTTCATAAGTTGGCATATTCGAATCTGCCATCTTAGAATTCGAAATTACGAATGCGTAGTCAGCAATCGCAAAAACCTGCAAGTAACAATTTGTAACTATTTTCAGATGTACATCATAATTTTTAAAAAATTTATGGCAGCCATATTGAATTTAATTATCTGGTTTGCAAAATATCGAAATTTTAATATCCGAAACGAGATTAGCAAACTGCGAAACCCCCGAAAAACAAATTTTAACAGTTTCCTTCTTGATTTGTCATTCTTTTTTAACTTACGGACACCATATTGGATCCGCCATCTTGGATTTCGATATTACGTAATTTGGACTTCAAGTTCATCATCAGCAATCTCTAAAACCCCTAACAATTTGCGCATTTACATGTCAATTAAAAAAATATTATGGCCGCCATATTGGATTCGCCATTTTGGATTACGATATTACGTAATTTAGATTTCAGTTTCTCGATCAGAAACCCTTAAAAGTCCTAAGTAACAATTTTTAACAGTTTGTGCATGTACATTTCATTTAAAAAAATATTATGGCCGCCATATTGGATCCGCTATCTTGGTTTTTTGAATCGCAAAATTTGGGAATCAGAAATGAGATTAGAAACCAAAAAAACCCCCAGTAACAATTTTTCATAATTTTAAACAATCTTTTGATAAAATTTTAATTTACTTTCAAAATTTAAGTCCTTTAATTTTGAAATTTCAAAATTCGGGCTCGATAGAATTAAAGGCAATTTTATAACGAAGAGTTTAAAAAAAAAATTTTAAATTTCATTAATTCCAGGCTTGGGAATTATCGCTTGTCCAAAAAATGAGCTATTTGCTCCACTGTGCGGCGGGCGGCTAGATTAGGGATTTTTTTTAGCGGGGGGCTCACCCATTTTTTTTTTTTAGATTTTTCACCTCCTCTTATCAATTTTTATTTCGGTGGAAAATTGAAATAGGAGGCGGGATTTTAGATTTTCCACACCAGCGTCCAAATATCTAGAAACGGCCCTGTCTGTAAGCTTTTAAAGTATTTGAAATACAAATTTTTTATAAGTTCTGAATATGGTCTGATGTACTATTTGAAATGTATTTTTAATGTAAATTCCTTAATAGGAAATACGAAGTTCTTATAAGATTTGCTGCCTACAATGGATTTTTAATGTAAATTCCCTATATCAATCCCTTTATCCAGGCCCCCCGCATCAAATCATGAGGCCCGGTACCAAATTCACTGACGGGCCCCTGCGCTTTTTTTGTCAAAATCACTGGCGGTCCCAAGCTACGGGCCCTCGTGCTTTATAATCGATGAGCGGGGGGGGGACAAATTTGAAAAAAAATTGCGAAAATCTCTGGCGAGCCCCCGCTACGGGCCCCTCAGAAGCTAACAGGTTGTGGTTAAAAAGTATAAGCATTCAAATATAACATTCATTCAAAGTAACGAAATCATTTACATAATACTAGGCAAGCGAAAAATATAATGACAACCTCTTTTAAAACAAAATTTGGAAAAAACTCAATTTTTATTTCCACATCCAGTGGAAGTATAGTAACGACAAAAAAAATTTTAAAAATTTTTATTGTTCAAATAGGCTTAGAATGTCATAAAACGTCGAGATTTCAAGTTTGAGCGAAAAAAATTTTTCTGTCTGTCGGTCTGTAACTTTTTTTGTGCGCACGTTTACTCTGGAACCGTTTGAGATATTGACTTGAAATTTGGTACACATATGTACTTTAACTAGATCTAGAACTAGATTATATTTTCATCTTGTTACGTCGAAGGGTTGGGGGGTAAATTGGGGTAAATTTGGAGTAAACAGGTAAATCGAGCAGGTAAGAGTTCATAAAATTGATATTTAGTATAGACAAGAGAAGCTAAGGCCTCAAAAAAAATCTTGGCCTTAGCCATCCCCATTACCACCCCCGCCCCATTATTAAAGGGGATGAAAAAAAATGTGATTTAGTATGTGTACAAGAACCAGAAACCTCAAAATATTTTTTTACTTTATCCACCCCCCACTCCCACCCCCACCCCACTACCGATGTGGGGTATCGTTTTATGGGTTTTTGGGGTAGAGGATTTCAAATATTATATTATTAAAGTTCCATAAACAATTATTTCCAGATATACAATTTTTTCGTTGTGTGACTTGGATAGAAAATCCGGATGTGGAAGTAGTGATTCCTTGGGCAGCGGTTTTTACAAAGGAATAATTTTATACAATAATTTGTCAAAGAAAATTAAAAATATAGAAAATTTAAATAATTTTAAAATAAATGTAAAAAATATGTTATTAACTTGAAGCTATTTATAATATACATATAATACTGTTTATTTGAATATTTATATGTGTATACATATAGTATAATATATGTGTATATTATATGTTAATCCCTAATCATAAACTGCATAGTTTCTTGGGAATAAAAGTTATTGTTATTAGTAGTATACCTATCTTTTCAATTTTTGTTAGTCTTCAGATCCCATATATTGAAGGTAATAAAATTTTTCAGTTTTATGATGCTATTTAGATCACATCATAACTTTTCAAATTAAAATAGTTGTAAATTCTTATTAATACTTTTTAATGCGCGTCTATATAAATTCTTATGTAAACTAAACTATAATAATAATATCCATCAAATCGTATAAAAATCATGTACTAATTGTTTCTATATAAAACGTTAGAAATTTTTAAAGTACTTTGTTTTCTTGATTAAACCTTTTTAGTTTGACTACTAATGAGATCTCATGAAAATTTTTCATATAAATCTGCAAAAATATTGCAAATAACATACATTACATTCAAATAAGCGCCCAAAAATAGGTAGTAGTAATTTTTTTGTTAAATCGGGAATTTTTTCAAAAAATTGATACTGGATTATCTCGAAAACTACTCATTTTCGGACAGGAAAAAGGACTTTGGACACATGATTACAAATTAGCTCTACTTTAACAACTTTAAAGCAATACGTCCAATTTCCATTATTTTATTTAGTTGTGTTTATAAAAAAATTTCCCCCCGCTCATCAATTTTCATTTTTGAGTAAAAATTTTTTTTCTGATTTTCTCCCCTCCTGCTCATCAATTTTTATTTTCGAGGAAAAAAAATGTTATTTTCAGCACGCGCCTGTATTACCCCTCAAGCTTAAGGCCGAGATTCGCTCTCGTATTAATATGTTAACAGGGCGCTTGAGATGAGGCACATCATATTTTTAAACAATAATTAACCAACTTATACATCATCAGGCCCGTGGAGAGCCGATACGGGCCCAGGGGTAAAATCAAATTGGCGGGCCCCCTCGTCTGGGACACATACAAAAATACTAATTTTCAATACACATAATATTTGATTTGAAGTACAATCAATACAAAAATATATTTAACAGTGATGGTGCCAGGTCCCTTCGGGCCCGGGCCCCGGGGCTGCAGCCCCGCCTGCCCCCCCCTGTCGTCAGCCCTGTACATCATACTAGCCTTAGCATTCATATATTACATGAAAAAAGTGAAAATGTTCCTTAATTCGCGACTAGCTGAATCGCTCAAAAAAATTTAAGTGTTTAATCACTGTTAACGACTGTTACTAAAGTTGCGAAATGATCACGAATTTCCGTTGTCACGATCAACACTTACACTGAGAGACAAATTATAATGTTACTTTGTCTCTGCTTACACTCATTGAACTCTATATTAAAAATAAAGAGTTCAATGTTTTATACTTAGCTATAGCTGCCATCTATCGAACAAGATAATAGTTACATCGCTACGATGACAAATTTCTGTAGAACTGGCAACCTATTACTTCTATTTGTCAACAGATGGCGTTTAGAAAACTTATCTTGGAAGATGAACATGCTTTATTTAATAGCTGTTATTACTAGAAGTCATCCATAGATGTCGATACGGAAAACGTAGTAAATCGAATAACTAGAGCTCGGGAATATTATCTCGGCGCCAGAGACGGCTTGCAAATAGACCTAATATTATATTGCAAACACCTACTTAGTCTACCCAAATTAGGAAAAAAGCGGAGAAAAATTCTGAACAACAGTTTCTCTGCATAGGAAGTAAGTATTCAACTTTTCGAACAAGATTTTGCTTATGCGCAGAAAAAAGACATGATTTTTGAGATATATACATATATATGTTTTTTCGTGTTTTCTTTCATTTGAGCGTATATATCTCGAAAAGTACGCATTTTTAAGGCTAAACGAACATCGGTAAATGCGTTGATAATTCAATTTCCTACAAAAATGGTGCTATACACTTTTCTGATTATCCCATTGACTTTTCCGGAAAAGCGACTTGAAAAATATATATCTGTGCTTTTTAATTTTGAATGCAAATATCTCGGAAAAGTACGCGTTTTTATGGCTAAACGAACATAGGTAAACGTATTCAGAATGAGATTTCCTACAAAAAAAGGTCCTATACATTTTTCCTACTATCCCATTGGTTTTCCGTTAAAATGTAAATACGCATCCACACATAATGATTGCCATGAAAAATGTCTTTATGACGTATACATATAGTAAAAATTCTATACGACAAATATATATATATTTTTCAAGAAGCTTTTCTGGAAAACCAATGGGATAATCAGAAAAATGTATAGGACCTTCTTTGTAGGAAATCTCATTCTGAACATGGTTACCTATGTTCGTTTAGCCATAAAAACGAGTACTTTTTGAGATATTTGCATTCAAAATAAAAAAAAACACAAAAAACATACTTTCACCAAACAAGTGTGTTTTACTCGAAAACAGTACGTCCTATCGCATTTTAACAAGAGACCCATTTTAACACCCTATTATGTGCCCTGTCCACGTGTATAATGCTTTCTGCTCTACTATGAACCTTAAGGTCGCAAAAAAAATTGTGAGAAAGGAGACTGTAGAATACATGACATAAATCGTTATTACACAATAAGTGTTGATCCTACTTAAATACAAAAACATATTTTCTATGCGCAATGAATTGGACTTTTAGGATAAACAAAAACATTTACCAGAATTATACTGGTTTTGGTTTTTTTAATACAACAATACCAAAATAGCCATTTTTGGCATATTTTGCTGTCTAGCTCCTTAATCAACGATTGTATTAAAATGAAACCGCGCGGTATTCGATGAAAGTGTTTTCACAAATCATCCTCTTAAGGGCATTAGTATGTATAGTATTGTAGATTGGAAATAATAGCCGTTTGTCCTGTACAGAAGACCCCCAAATTCGGACAGCGCGACCTTTCCGGCCTCGTACAGTTTCCCGTTTGTCCTACGGCAAATGTGTAATATATATACAAGGCTTCCAGTCAAAATTCTATTTATTTTAGTGATATAGTGACCTATTGCTGAAAATTTTAGTAACCTTCAGGGTGGCCACTTTTTCTCCACAACAAATTTCCCTGACTTTTCCCAGTTTTCCAGGCGATTTTTTAGTTTTTCCCTGACTATTGTCATTCCATTTTGTCGTATGTTATTTTCTTTACAACTGCTTGTTAAGTGAACGTGATTAGTTGTATGATTTATCCCATTGACGTCAGCAATTTTAAATGAAAATCAGTCTTTTTACCCATATTATAAAAGTATATATGAATAGAAAAGGTACATATTATCAAAAAAAACAAACAAATCAATAAAACATTAGGCACTTTCACAAAAATACCTGACTTTCACCAAAATTCCCCGATATTTCCCTGACTTCCTGGTTTTCCAGAAAGTGGCCACCCTGGACCTTATAGTGATCATATTAGACATTATAATGATCTAAAAATTTCTATTGCAGAGATAAAAATGTATTGTAATTTCTAGATAACATTTTATTTTATGTTAATATCTTAACAGTATAAATAAATAGGTATAGCTTACATCAAAAAAAGGTACGCACTAGTAGTAGTACCCATAAAACTATAAATATGAAAGTATTTAAACACAAATATCTAATAGAATTTATAAAAAATGCAGATACAATATATGTACTGAACAATAAAAAAACGTTTTTGTTTTTTATCTAAGAAGTTGGAAATAATATAATTCTTTCGTTTCTTGAGAATTTTTTGTTTCATTATAGCCGTCCAGTAAATACAGCTTCATTCAAATCTCCATTTTTAATAGCCTTTTCTAATCGATTAGTGGCTTCTTTAAGTAGCGTATCCAAATGTTTGTTTTGCTTTTCTTTTTTTTTTTTGTTTGAATTAATTGTTTCTTCTAAAACATCAATTGTTTTTTTCCTTCTTGTAATCTGTTCAAGAACATTTGCTCCTCCTTTTTTTTTTCGGAAATTTAAAGTTTTGTTTCATTTTCTATTTTTTTCTGTCTTTCTTCTGTTAAATAGTTTTGGTAGCTTTTATGAGCTGTTGCTTTCTGAATCACAGCTATGTGTCTTGATAATAAAAAGTGACTTTTAATGACCTTTTTCCATGGAAAAAGTGACATTTAGAGACATATTAAAAATAAAGTGACTGTTAGTGACTTAAGTGACCTCGCTGGAAGCCCTGTATATATTATGTAGACGAGGGATGAATCTTCAAAAAGTGTAACTTGGTAAAGAGCCCTACGAGCAATAGGGAAAAAGATATGGGCACATAAGTAAAATTTCAAAGTTTCAACTCCTAAAAATAGGGGACACACATGGTGTAGCAGAGTGTAGTTTTCTGTACTTGCTTATTATGCCCTCTTAAACAACTCCCACAAAAAAAAGTCTACAGTACGCAAAATTTTTTATGATGTTTAATTCGACTGGACTAGTAGACCGATATTTATAGAACAGATACTTATATTAATGAGGCCTTGTTTGCAGACTATGACAGAACCCATTCGTATGGTACAAGGAATAAAAATGGGTTATTAAACATTAAAGCAAATTTTACATACGTACAAAAAAACGTACCATTTCCAATCATTAAAGTGTACAATAAACTTCCAGAATCGTATAAAAGCTATCTTTAGAACGCTTAAAAGTCAGTTTACGAGTTATGCTCTTGGGAAAAGCATACTACACACTGGATGAGTATTTCAATGATACACTCTATTAAAATACAAAATAATAAATAAATAAAACCTCAGCTTTTTTCAATTATTTTTAATATAAATTTTAACTTGTTCATAATACGTAACTATTTTTTATAATATTTTAACTATGAATTTTACTTATGTATGTATATTAGTATTTCTATTAAATTGTATCCTTTTTTGACGTGTTCCACACCCTTTGGGTATTGTAAATTTTCTTACATGAATTAATAAAGACGTATCGTATCGTAAGAAAAATTGCCCTTTTTGAGAATTCACTACTTAAAGTACATGCAAAAAGTGTTGACAGTGGAGGAATGCTAGTTGGAGATCTTAAAACTATAAAGTTTATTAAAAATGATTAGTATGTAAATTATCAAAATCTGCGCGTTATTAAGATAAATAAAATGGTTACAACAGAACTTACCTTATATCTGATGTTTCTGTTTTCCTTCTCTAGCATTTGTACTGATTTCCTGTTATCTTGTCTGACAGCTGATGTCACCGCACACACCCCTTCGAGGAACTTGTCCCTTGTCAACCATTTGTTATGAAACTGATGCTTTTAAGCAATACCATATCTGACGATTCACCGGTATTAAATAAATATCAACTATATAACATAACTGGTATTATGTTAATATTTATCAATTTGTGCAGAATTTTTTACTTTTTAATCCAACACAATTTTGTTCCATTTAGCGTTTTATCCGAATTTAAACGCACATTCACAGGAGCGTATCGAAGCATGTCTGTGTAATAAGGGTTGCACAACTCAAATCCAGTTTTCAAAACATATTTATTATCTAATAAGGTGGTTATATTAACTCTGTCGGCAGTTTGAGTTTTTCATGCGTGCCTACTTCTATGGCTATGGAAAAATGGCGCTACTTTATATTGAAGAAGGGAAACAAATGAAAACTTCTAATTTAGTTAGGTAACATGAGAACTGCATTTATTTTATCATCTGTGGAGCATTACTTCTATCGTTTTTTTCCGCCACGAGTTTTACAGCGATTTGCTGAACATCTTGAATATAAATTTCACTAAATCTACTGCGAAGATGCTCTGTTCCAGGTCCTTACTCTTTCCTAGTTTGAGATATCTATGATATTCGTTTATAACTAAGCGTTAACACCTTTAGGATTCAAGAGTAAGAACAATGTTGTACAGAAAATGTTTTTATTGAGATGTTTATATAACATTGTCATTAGTGAATAATAAATTTTAAAACACTAACGATAATCAAAACTTGTAGACAAAAATATTTTTATTGTGAATTTAATGAAAAAAAGTATCACATACAGTTCAGAGTTGCAAAATTCTATATACAACAATCATGATTAACTTGAAATAAAAGATAAATAGATACCTAATTAAAGGTAGGTATATCACCTTACGAAAATATCGGTAAAGTTCAAATCAACCTCACAAACATAAAATCCAGTTATAACGTCATACATATATAAAAAATAATGATATAACTAATAACGTTTAATTTAACTCTGAAATATTAAAAAAATAGTTTAAAATAATAATTAATTTCTTTTAACTAAGTCGAAGGGGGCGTGTGTAAAGCGACATGCAGGGCTTGTTGCAACTCAGCTGGCATAGCCTGGACCAAGCTTTGGAAAAATGTTTCGTCGGATTGAACCTGCCTTACAATATTTAACATTCTAAAACCTTCGGGCTTCCCAGGTTCTATTGCTTCTCTAAAGAATGCTTCTGCTATTATGTTGATTATTCTTGGAATATTTGAATTATTTGCACCTGAAAAACAAAACAATATATTAAGTTCATTAACCACAATAATGAAAATCGATTACACAATATCCATCAAATTAAAATTCACAAACGCATCAGACAGGGCTGTGTGCTATCATCAATTCTCTTTAACATCTATAGTGAACATGCACTACTGGATCAGGGCATTAGTCTTTGCAACTTTAGAGAAGCAGACAACATATTGATGCTTTTGAGATGTGGGTCTGGAGATGTTTGCTATGAATTTCCTAGACAGCCCATCTCACCAACAGCTTGATTTTCCAAGAAATACGTCCCCAAAAGCTACTCCCTACTCCACATCGTATTCTCCCAAATCTCATTTTTTGGCCACATCCACCAAAAAGAGGATAATTAGAATGATTGATAGTTTAGAAAAAGCCAGATGGCAAAAGGCAATGCCTTCCAAAACATGGAAACCCAACAGTTTACCTATCTCTGATAAATCATTATTTTCTTTTAAATGAAGTTTATTAGATGAAACCACATCTCAGCGTGATGCCGTTAAAAGCAGACTATATCTTAAATATAGGATAGGAACAGCACAGGACCCAAAATAGATCCCTGTAGTACTCCACATAACAGTTTACGACGTCGAGGTAGGATTCAAGTCGTTTAAAGTTGGGGTCCCTGCAATTGTACTTGGATAATTTTAACAACGTGATCCTGTGGGGTACGCAATCGAATGCTTTATTATGATTGCATAATATTCATGCTGAATATATTTTGAAAGCAGTTCAGTGGAATTTCTGTAAACTTGATCCAGCATCCATAGTGCTGTTTACTCTTAAATCCATAATTCAAACTGAAAATTGTTCAACAATTCATCAAGATAATTTTCAATTTGTAGTTTTAAAACTGTAACGGCATCTGGTGCCATTACGTCAAATTAAAATTATTATGAATAATGTTGCAGAGATCTCAGATATAAAGGTGTAATGTTTTTGATTAAGTTAACTTCTTTTCAACCGTGCGGGCGTTAGTATAGTTTCAGTCTCAGATCGCATTTGAGCGACGGGTCGATTTAGAGTCAATTTAGAATCCCTCTCTAGTCTGTTTTCCACGAGATAACACCTGTTTAGCGACGCTCCGCCAAATAAATTTTCAATCGACTCAATTGGATTAACTACGTAAGTTGATTGTTTGTTTAATTATTATATTAGTGAATACTAAACGTGGTTATTTTATTTTAGATTCAGATTGATGCAAATGCAAATGCACAATGCAAATTGTAAAGTTAACAATGAAATGTTAACCGTATAAGGTGTAATGAGATTTTGATTTTGGCGCCAATTTAACCTTCGTTGTGGGTTTGTAAATTCCGATATGTGATATTATGCCTTTGTAAATGGTTACTGGAAGCTTACTTTAAAAGGAAATTAAACCGAAACATCGCCTGTGCTACCGTATGGATGTATTGAGATTTCGGTGAGAAAATAAATTTTTATGATTTTTTTGTCTGGAAGCTATTAGTTGGTAGAGCAGTGACGTAAGTGGCATGGAGTCAAGCGGCCGGGTGAACAATTAGCTGGGGAATTTTGTTTCGCGCCGATAAAGTAGGCAACCTGTGCCAACGAGCTATTTAACCTAACCTGCGGAGAAGTGTCAATTTCGTTTTCAACATCCAATAATCATCACGTTTTATTTTGGAGGATCTCTCAAATTACGACAACAGCAACGTCTTAACTTTAGCAATACTGCCTAGGCAGGAATTTTTATTTGTGACATAAACTTGTGCTATTGCAATTGCAATCAAAGTAGAGAGCCATTTTACGATTAAGTCATATATTTTTTAATATTTTTAGTTAGTATCGTCTTATACGGATTTGAGGCTATATGCCTGTGATAAACATTACCGTTAGTGAGTTTCACTAATTTATCGTTGCTTTTTAAGGTTTTATATTGTGGTACTGCCAATAAAACCACAAAGTTAGATGTGGGCCCTAAGCCACTATCTTCAACACTAGTGTATCATTTGGTTTATGCCAATTTTAGTATCGTTATGATAAAGTTTTGACCGTGTGATCGTGTATTAAAGTACAGCTGTGCTTTATCCCTTATTGTGTTTTACCCACACTTATTGTGTTATATTTGTTTGTGTACTGTGGTACAAATCTCGTAATTTTAAATTACGTAAATTACCTGCTATAATAATAATAATAATAATAATAATTTATTCATCCAAGGAACTTATACAGTTATAGGATATGTCACAGTATATGATGCACTGAAGGTGCATCTTAGAATTATAAAAAAAACAATTTTAAAAACAATGCATTATTAAAAAAATATTTAAAAAAGTTCAAATCAAATCATGGTAATACATTCATAATTACAATATAGGTCAACACATTAAAATTTATAAATTAAAAGTATTTAAAAAAATATATATATATACGGATGTTTTCATGCAAAATCATGCAGTAAAAACTCTTCCTCACTATAGAAGCAGTGAGTTAATAGCAGTTTCCTTATTTTTTGTTTGAATTTATTGACGGACAGATTTTTATATTCGTCAGATAATTTATTGTATAATATAATCCCTTTATATTTTGGGCACTTCTCAAATTTAGATGTTCTGTGCCCTGGAGTTTCAAGTATATTTACATTCCTTGTATCATAATGGTGGTTATCACCCAGTCTCTTATAGTTATTGATGTTTTTCTGTGTATGTATTAATATTTGATAAATATATATGCATGGGAGTGGAAGTATGTTATAATGCTTAAATAAAGGTCTACATGTTGTTCTGTTATTGACATTGGCAAGAATTCTTACTGCACGCTTCTGCATTATGAACACTCTCTGGGTTGCGGATTCTGAGCCCCAACATATCAAACAGTATGAAATTTTCGAGTGTATCTGAGCGAAATAGAAATTTTTTAATATAAAATTATTGACATGAGTCTTTAAATGCCTCAAAGTAAAACATAATTTGGAGATTTTATTACAAACGTTGTCTATGTGGTGATTCCAAGTTAGAGTATTATCGATTTCAACTCCCAGAAATTTATGTGATAATTTTTGTTCTAAACTTATACCGTTACATTTTATTAAAGTACTTTGATCATTTGCTGCATGATTTATGGAAAACTTTATGAAAATTGTTTTTTCCTGGTTTAAAAGTAGTTTGTTACCAGACATCCACGTGCTGGAGGTTTCAACCGTGGCACCCATTTTAATTCTTAGGTCTTCCTCATTCGAGGATCTACCTAAGAGACTGGCATCATCTGCAAACATTACAAGTTCAGTGGTTTTGACAATATTTGGAAAATCATTTATGAAAATATTAAAAAGCAATGGTCCCAGTACCGATCCTTGTGGGACACCTATATTACAGTTAAGTGTTGTAGATTTTACATTATTAAGTTCCACATGATGTCTCCTTCCTGTAAGATAACTTTCAAACCACTCATGAGGCACACCCCGCACACCATAACACTCCAATTTGTATAATAGAATATCATGGTCCACGAGGTCAAATGCCTTGCTGAGATCGAGGAACAGACCAATCGCCTTATCACCAGCATCCAAGCAATCATACAAATGATTTACAAAAGATGTGACTGCGTCGGCAGTTGAGAGTCCTTGTCGAAAGCCAAACTGTTGAGGTGTGAAAATTCTACATTTTGTGAAAAATACTGTTATTCTTTTTGCGACTAATTTCTCAAGTATTTTTGAAAAACTCGATAGAAGCGAGATAGGTCGATAGTTTTCAAGAAGAAGCTCCGAGCCTTTTTTAAATATAGGTATAATTTTGGAATGTTTGAGCTGATTAGGAAAAATGCCAGTTGCTATTGATTGATTATAGAGATATGCAAGAGGTTCTGCTATTTGGTTTGCTACCTTTTTAATCAAGTTTGAACTGATTTCATCAACACCCGCTGAGTACGATGGCTTTAAAGATTTTATTGTTTCCTTTATCTCAGAGACAGTTATAGGAGCCATATAAAAGCTTTTATTATTGTTAAAGTTAAGACGAGGTAAGTCGCTTTTCTCAATTTTATTTTGAAGGTTAAGTGGTGTGTTGTTAAAGTATTCATTAAAATCATTGCATATTGATAGTGGGCATTTCACAAGTTCACCATTTAAATTTATTTCGTTTATGTGGGTTTTGTTACCTTTTCCTTTGTCTTTTTTTATGATATTCCAAGCGGTTTTTGTTTTATTAGTCGATTTACTTAATAGTTCACTATTATACTGCATTTTTGCATAATTAATGAGTTTTTTATAGACAGCTTTATATTTTTTATAAAAGTTTATGTCATCTATATTACCAGTTAAGCTGATAAAATACAGAGTTTTTAAATTACGTGAAGAGATTGTTAATCCTCGCGTAATCCATTGGTTACTTTTACTTTTTGTTACAATTTTTCTAACTGGGAAACAAATCTCAAAGTAATAAGTAATAACTTGCATAAATGATTCAAAATTGCTATTTATGTCATCTCCTTTAATAGTATCCCACTTTTCCTTAGTTAGATAATATCTAAATGTATGAATGTTTTCGTTGCTTATCTGTCTAATCATTTTGCTTTCCTTCTCTGTGTATTTTCCTTCGACAGAATAGACTCTCAACTGCTGTGCTGTATGATCACTGATTGCCGAGAAAATTACCGAACTCTCATATTCATAATTTTCCGTTAAATATAGACCAATGTTATCGATACAGCTAGCTGTTGTGCTGGTGTATCGTGTAGGTTCTTTTATAGTAAGTGTAACGTTGAAGGAGCCTAAAATTTCCCGGAAACTATCTGTGTTATTATTTTTTTGTAAAATATCGATGTTGAAGTCACCACATAAGACAATGTTTTGTTTTTTACCAGGCCTTTGTAAATGTTCTAAACAACTGTACAAACAATTTAAAAATTCCTTAATATGTCCCGGATTTGGGCTACTATAGATACAAAGTATTATGCAACATGATGAGTCATTTAATTTATATTTACATGCACAACACTCAAAGACTTGTTCTACATTGAATTTTTGGACATCAGGTATATCTTCACAAATCACATTATCATTAACTAGAATCATTACCCCACCATGAATTTTGTTGGTTCTTCCATAGAAGCTGCACACTTTATAATCTTGAATTTGTACTGTGTCTGCATACCCATTGGCGAGCCAGTGTTCACTAATGCATAATATCTCAGGTTTTTCTTCGTGTACTAACAATTCAATTTCCGCTATTTTATTAGTTATGCATTGCACATTTTGATGCATCACATGTAGGATTTTTTTGTTTTTTTATTTTTATAAAGTTTAGTTACGTTTCTTATGTTAGGATTATAATCGTCAGATGTTCTTGAAAACGAGTTCACGTTGGCATTGTTTAAATTAGTTACTGCTTCATTTGGTAATTCTAGTTTTTTACTGATATTTAAAAATCCTTGTCCCTTTGATCATCAGCAAGAGTTCTTGCTTTAAAATCGAATCTTCTGTAAGCAACTTTCTTTGGCCAAAAGTTTTCCTCATAGACTATATCTTTTTTGTCAAAGTGCTATAATTATTGCCTAATTATTGCCTGCTTAATTCAGGTTAGTTTCTACGTTACTTTTAGCGATAGAATTTTTTTCTGGAGTCGTGGGCTTATGTACAAATTTATGGTGCTTAGTGATAAACATTTTTTATTAACCAAGCTACTAGGTTGTTATTTTTTAGTAGTGTTTTTACTTAGTATGGTATATTTTGCAACATAAACTTTGTTACTCCAGTAAAATTTTGACAGCAAGGTGAGGTTACATTTTATTACAATTTTGTTTTCTTCAGTTTCATTAGATATTTAATAATATTATGAAATAATTTCAATATTTACAGTAAAATAGTGATACTGCTTCTGTTTGTTAATTTGGTAGGGGAATTGCCTTTATTTTCCCTCAACTTTTTGTGAATAGTTTGCTGTAAATATCTGACTTTGTTTTATATGTTTCTTCAAAAGTTTTTTTGGTCATTATTTGTCTCAAATCTAATAGCATTTTCAGCTTACTGGTATGTTTTTGGCAAACCAGTAAAATCATTAAATTTCGTCCATCTTTCATAAATCGGAAAAAAAAAACTGTAATTACGAGTTTCAAGTTTCTTAACCTGGACACCTTTAAATTATTTTAGATTTATTTAGCCTAACTTTCACTGGGGTTTTGATCATTGACCAACTAAGCTAGGTCATTATTTCTTGTTTTTCTATAGTTTTTTCACAAAATTGTTTATTGCTAAAGTCATCCGCTGATACTAATTTAGGAATGTAGTGATACTAACTATAAATCTTGCTGTACATATTAAATTTTAAAAGGATTTCAAGTCATGAAATTGTCAGATACTAACTTAATTGTAATTTGCTAACTTTGTTAAATTCACTGCTTGTTAACGAATTTAATTCGTTATTAAATTGTTGTCATTTGAAATCTTTGTTTCTCTGGTGTGTGTTTTGTATCATACCTTCCTTTCTGATAGTGATGCAGATATTCGGATGATTTCGGTACTCGGATTACATGGAATCGGATTAATCATCCGATGTCGAATTAAATTTTCACTATATTAGTGATGTGATATCGCGATTTTTCAATCACTCTGTCAACAGTAATTGCGATCGTGATTAAAGCGAATGCAAGTATTGCAAGTGGCACTGATGTTCGTAATTTTTCTCCCCAGATCTCAGAATCGATGAGCGGGGGGAGAAATCCAATAAACATTTTATTATCCAAATGCACGATTGACAGTTGTTTTTTGTTTTGTACTTAAAATTAATCCGAGTATATTTTATTCGGATGAAATTTTAATACTCGGAATCAAGCGAGTATTTTGATACTCGGATTAACCGAGTATTTTAATTCGAATTCGCCCAACACTACTTTCTGATCCTCCTATAGGATCTGGCACCCAAGTACTTTTGTATTTTTGCTGACTTAAAGTTAACTGTAAAACAACTTTTATCACCCTTGGCCACATTAACGAGGCTGTCGCTTACCCTGATTCACGCCCTTGCCTCCTATAAAACTAGCTAGCCGAGGCCTAGTTTATTTTGAGGTGGACCTTTCCTTTTGCTTATTTAACACTTCTGGTCGCCTCATGTATCTATATAATTTTTATTTCAAGTGATATTTATTTTTTTATTTTAGATTTGCACTTAACTAAATTGCAAGTAATGATGCCAGTGTGGGCTTATCCTGTTTAATCTAATTGTGATTTCTTTTATAGTCCAGTAGCACTGCCCAATTTGGGGCTGCCTAATTTTTTTGCCACCTTAAAATGTCACAAAACTTTCTCAAAGATTTTTGACAATATATCTAATGCTTATATTAATGAGTTCAGTTAAAGATAATATGATTAAATGTTTGATTTTATTAATTAGTGGGACATTTAGGCCATATACATTATACATCTTTTACTATTTTTTAGGGCAAGGATTCCCGCGGACGATGTCTTGGGGGTCTGCGAAATGTCACTGAGATATTCAATAGTTTTGTATTTTACTTGACTTGCAGTGGTAGATTATACATAATCTTCATTTTAAGAATTTAAGGGGTCCTTGTCAGTATAGCAACCGATGAGGGGGTCCTTGAAAAAATCTTGTTGGGAACCACTGTTTTCGGGAACTGATATCCCTGAATTTGATTGTAGTCATTTGATTGAAACTTTGGCTAGTATTAGGGATATTAACATGTTTTAAAAAGATCTCGACATTTTCCCGTAAAATGCTTATTTCTAAACTTTGCACAAAATGCTCTTCCCCATTTCCCACTACACATTTTTCTTACATCTCTGTAACCTTTCCTTGTTACCCTAATTCTTTCATTTATACTTATACCAAAGACTAAATAATATAATATATAAAGACGCGACACTACTAGCAATTCCATTCATAAATCTCAGTTATGAAATTTGACCTCGAGTATTTAATTTGGAATCTTCGTTTGGCAACTCGGCCCAACTCGGCAATGTAGACCCAAACTGCTGCGGTGAAGGTCATCAAAACCAGTGTTGGCTCTAAGTGATGTGTAATCGAGTAAAAATTTTCATGCATGTAACAAATATATACAAATAATACTTTACATATTGTATAAGGAAACATGAACAAGATGACACAAAGCGATGAAACGTTAATAATATTTCATCATTTCATGGTTTTTATATTGTTTGGGAATGTCTAATTCAGTTTTTACAGTATAATACATCTACGTAGAAGCCGTCTCTGGAACATCTGACAAAGATTCGGGAAAGCTAACCTGCTGACGCATGCGTAAAGAAACTACGGGATATTTAATTCCTTTTAATTCGGAATCTTGTCTCTCTCTCTCAAGAAATGAGCTTCTCTTTTCGAGTGTCGCATCTTTATATATTATATTATTTAGTGTTTGCTTATACTGCAAATATGACTCGCTTTACTGTATCAAAAAATTATAAAAAGCCCTAATACTCGGAATCTTGTCTCTCTCTCTCTCAAGAAATGAGCTTCTCTTTTCGAGTGTCGCATCTTTATATATTATATTATTTAGTGTTTGCTTATACTGCAAATATGACTCGCTTTACTGTATCAAAAAATTATAAAAAGCCCTAATACCATTAAGTTAATCTTTACTTCATGACTTACCTATAATATGTTGGTTATTCTGTTCTATAAGATCACATAAATATCCATAAACGTGGGGAGCCTCATCCGCATCTTCTATAACAGGTAACCAGGAGAACCACAATGGAATAATTTCGTTGATGTTTATTTGGGAATTATTAAACTTCATAATTTTAGTAACAGCCGATATAGCATTTTCAGTCGCATTAATATTTCTAGGGTCTTTCGATTCAGGATCGCTTATCAGTTCGACGAGTACAGGTAAAATTTTGGCCACTTCGCCTGCAAACTGTTCCCCACCATATTGGGCCAAAACGCCCCAACCATAAGCAGTGGCTTGACGGACTTCACAGCTTTTATCTTTCACGTAAACAGCTAGTGGTTGTAAGAAGTAGCCTTGATATTTGGCACAAGCTGGTCCAGTGTATTCGATGACGTCATCAAAGACGCATATTCCCCACTGTCGATCCGCCCAATTTCTGTTGGGCGTTAAAAGGTTCACAAAATGACTACAGATTTGATCGAAGAATGGCAGGAAATTTTCTCTATAAACGATGAACATTGCGTGAATCACATCCGCTACTTTACTGAGAACATATATGTCATCAGATTCCTCATCTTCGAGCTGCTCTTGAACTTCCTAAAAATATGAAATAAATAATATTTAAGAGGGAGCAATGCGATCAAATCAGAGGGAAGCAGCCTTGATAAAAATGATGATTTTTTTTTTTGAACACAAACATTTATTTGACTTTTAAACTGTTTTGACTTGACTCTGCGAGTGAAAAAGCTGCTTCTGAGTTTGTTGGAAATCGTTGAAACTTGCAAATGCCGGTAAACTATATATGGAGAGGGTTTTCTTCTTCATTTAATATTTAGTATAGTTGACTACTTACACACTTGTTATACGTGTAAAAAATGTCGGTGTCTTTGGCGGTGCGGTAAAGATTAAAGACGCCGACATTTTTTGAGTGCTTAGTAGATCTGAAGGCAACTATACTGACTGAAAGTTAACGTGCGACGTATACTAACAATGTCTAGTCGAGGCAGGAAAGAAGATAGTATTTGACAAACAATATTTTGTCACAAGAAAAAATTATGGACAAACTTGGATGCCGTTCAACATGTAGAAAATGTAATAAGAAAATTCAGGGGTTTGTCGACAGGCTTAAAAATCCCTGGGAAATCTGTAAAAATCAGTCAAGTGAAAGTTCCCAACGAACAGCAAGCAGGAATTTGAATGGTACTAGTTCCAGTAGCTCCAGTTTAAGCTCCTTTGTCGTTTGTCGTAAGAACATGTAAAGACAAAAAGGAAAGAACTAGACAAACAGGTAGCCTGAGCCATTTGTTCAACAAATTGTTCTTCTAAGTCCATTGAACATAGAGAAGTTTGGAAAGCCATTGACTGTAAAGACCAGGTTATGTCCCGCCTTCTAGGTTTCAGTTATCATCAACCCTTTTAAATGAAATATTTGAAGAGGAGAAATCAAAGCGCTTTGAAAATTTATCAGATTAATCAGTTTGTCTCTTGATGGTTGGTTAACTGTTCATAATGAACCGATATGTGCAGTTTTAATACTAGAAAATGAAAATAGTTTTCTTCTGGAAAGTACAGATACATCAGAACATCCACACACTGGTGATTAACTAGCAAACTTGGCTAATAAATAAGTGCAAAAATGAGTATAACTAGTTTGGTCACAGGTAATATGGCAAACATGAACAATATGAAGGAAAAATTGCCAAGGCCCTGAATTACTTCATTATAACATATGGGTTTTCTGCCCATATACTGAATTTGCTTTCCAAAGATTTGGAAGCTACAAAAGTAAATTGACATGTAGTTCAAATTGTAAAATATTTTCTCAACACACACTTGCCAAATGTTTGGTACAAAGAAAGGGGCAAGAAATTAACATTACCACAAGATGTTAATGGAATACAGTTTCCGACTACCTTGAGGTTTATGTCACTGAATGGCTCAAGTTGTTGCAAATCTGTGAAGAACACAAAGATGACATTTTCCATTGATTTTTGAAAAAGTGTCAAATAATCAAATTAAAAGAACGGCCGAAGACTTTTTGAAATTGTTCAAAGCAATTTTTGTGACACTTGACAGAATTCAGCAGAAAGGTGCCAGTTTGTTCCTTACCATTGAGGAATGGAAAAAATGGAGTGCTGCTTTTTATAGTTTGAAGACGAGGACAGAAATTTAAAGCAATGTTAGATATTGGAAAGGAGATATGATCAAGATTTAACACCATTTCACTTTTTGGCATACTTGCTGGATCCTATCAGAAATGAAAACAAATACCCACTGACGAAAAAATAAGAGATTAGATATAGTTTCCCAACATATTTCTGGCATTGGGTTATTACCATTAATAAATCCAATCCGTTCCAAGAAACAATGTTTTCAGAAAAAATACAAAACGTAACGTAGTGGCAGTGGTGGAAATCTAAAAATGATATTCCACAAATTACAAAGTACTGGATCTGATAATTCCCTATCTGTGCGTCGTTGCTTCTTCTGCAGATGGGGAAAGAATGTCTTCTTCGTATGGACACATTCATTTAAATATTAGGAATAGATTGGGCAATGCAAAAGCATCTAAATTAGTATTTCTCTTTAAAAGTTGTAATACTTAATGTCTTGTTTGGTACTGTTTTGAAAAATATATATTTTTATTTTCATATGTTTATATGTTTGTTAAGTTATGTTTTAAACCTTTAAGCTAAAGGCTTTTTAAGTTTTATTTTTTAAAAAAAAATTTTTCTAATAGTTTATATATTTTTTTATAACGTTTGATGAAAATTAGTTCAACTCCGAGTATTGGTGAGAAATATCAAGTTTCTATATTTTTTACGTTACATTTTTAACAATGAAAGTTTTTTCAAAAAGTCAAAAATAAAAAAGGATTTGCTCTATGATCGGCAATTTGGGGATGCACCGCACATTAACTGGCATTACAACCGGCTTGCTATAACTCGACTAGCTTTATTTATTACAGTATGACCTTGCTTACCTCATCGTAATCTTCATCCATATGCTTCTTATGCCTATCGTTAGCCCTTTCGAAGTGTTCTTTCATTAATTTGTCAATAATTCTAAGTATTTCAGTCATGGACTCTTGATCGATATAAGAAGGTCCTAGTTTTTGTACACACCTAGCCAACGAGTCGAGCATAACCATGAGAACATCGCTCTCGGGTTCAGTATCGATGGCCTTGAGTAATTCCGGACAGATAAACCTCCACATATCGCCGACAAATGCAGGTCCTTTACACGTGGCACACTCCAGTAACCACGGTAGAGATTCGGCGGCGGCATTTCTTACGCCATCATGGAAATAGAATTTGAGCATAGGCACCATTAATTTAACTGTTTCTTCGGCGTAATTTGCGAAACCTTCCTTCAGTTCTCTTGCATAGCAAACCAGCATACTGCAAGCTGCTGCCTTATCTTCCAAACCTAGATTAAAATGTGTTAATGCACTGAAGAGATTAGAGCGGAAAAAAAAAGCTATTTGCGAAAGAATGCTGCTACTTCTTATCTTATTAGTCAGAAATCATCATAGGAGCGCCACCTTCAAGTACCATTTGGATCCAAGATGGTGGCTGATATCTAATAATCATTTAAAGAGATTTATTGGAGAATCAGTATAAGTGCACTACTAAGTAGAAAACATAATAAAATAACTGAAAAAATGTAAACAAGGAAATACTTGAATTTTCTTTTCTAAAAAAAAAAAAAAACATTTCTTTAATATTTAAAATATCATTATTTATCTTTATAACTCGAATTGTGAGCCACTGCATGGTAGTTTTTACTGTTATCACAAAGAGACTCGTATGAATTCTGAAAAATAGCTACAATTTTGTATCCACATGGTCTGCCAGGGGTACCAGTTAGTATGGCAAACAGCAACATTCTTCCATAAATATTCCAGTTTTTAGGTGGACTTTTCGCTTTTGTTCCTCTACTAATAAATATTTTCTTACCAGCAGTGCGTATTCCAAAGTTCTTCTGCTCTCCCAGTGAAACAAACTGCCAATCATCGTCACCTTCTACGCCTTGCATGTCGTCATTATCTAAAAGCGCCACGTCAGGTTTCATGGCTGCGGTTCTCATTACTGGCCCCATAACCAATGGTAAATATTGTTCAAAACTTTTACCAAGAACCTAGCAACAATTTAAAAAACTTCAGAGTGATTCGCAAACTTTTTGAAATGTTTTGTCCAAATATTTGTTGAGTATAGAAAACCGAAAACAATTTAGAAATTGACAAATGTAAGATATGCAAGATAAGCAAAAACAAAACATGCTTTAATTGTTTGCCATTTTGTTTTAGTGACATTTCCAGGAGATCAATGTAAATAAGGCATTAAAAAACAAGAATTCTGCCAAGTTGCAATTCGAAGAATGCAAAAGAAAATTCATAATAGAACACAGAACGGATTGTGTGCTTATTATGGAATGATTATACAAGGCTGGTCATCCACTCCTTCCTAAAAAGGCATTAAACGTTATCATAAAAAATTAGTAAAAGTATTTATATAAACTTCCCTCTTTCTTTAGTATTTTTTGATTTGGGTGATCACCCTGTATATTTTTTCGACAAAAGTATATCAAGATTAACGTTATCAACTATGCTCCAAATACTATTTTCCTCCATCATTTCTTAATTATTTTTTACAGTAGATTGATAAAAGAATTTTATTCAAGCAGATTTTAAACAAACAGATAGATATAAAATACATTAGTTAACACTGTTATAGAAAATAACTGGTGATCGTTCTTTAAGCTGAATCATATACTAACAACTGACATTATCACTCTAACTGTAATTTTTTGGTAACATCGCGGATGGTGACCGAAGGTCACAAAACACAACAGTTAACAACGTATTATTCATAACATCTCATAATAATATTACTCTATCAGGTTTCTTCCTTGACAATAGCTTGAGTACCTGCCAAATATTAAGAATAGCAAAAAAAAAAATAATTTTATGCTTTTTACTGAAAAAATTAGTTTTGCATTATAATTTGAGGTTATTTGTGTATAATGCATACACGTACATAAAAGCCTTCAAATTATAATGAAAAACTAATTTTCCGGTTAAATATGCATTTCTTGTCTCAGAGCAGTATATTATAACTTCACGCGTAAATGAAAAAATCACCATTCATTTCACACACAAAATATTGAATACCTTTTTCGTTGAAAATATCGACAATATAAAAAAAGCCCAAAAAATGTGTTGTGCAATGAAGTGTTTTCTGGAGTCCACAGAAAATGTTTTTGTTTTTTTTTTTTTTAGATTTTTTAAATGGTATTTTAAATGGGGCAAGGTAACTACAAAAAAGTAACAAAAAACAAGCACTCTGAAACCTGATTTTTGAGACTGACGACCATTACAAATTTAACTATCAACTGCACCGCTTTTTTTTTTGTTAAACTATTATTTTAAATAATTTTATGCTCTACCAAAAGGCACGTATAGTGCTTTGCACGATTACTCTTAGTTTTCAAGATTATTAACGAAAAATCATAAAAAGTTCCCTATTATTGTTCATTTCTTTATCGGGAAAAAATAAGTATGGTACTCTAAAACAATTTCATTTCTTTATGACGGCAACTTGTGAAGAACAATATCAGCTGATACCCTTGGACTTAGTTAAAATACTTGGATTAATAATTACCTTGCAAATTCTGGACCAAGCGGATATCAGATAACTTGTTTGAGGATCATCATCAGGTAACTCAGCTCCTTCGCCATGTGTTTTCAGCAACATATCCATTACCTCGGTAGCATCAGCACTGAACTTTTTGGATCCAACGGCCATTCCAATAAGCGTGACGCATTCGATGGCTTTACCTGCAAATATCCTCATGAACAACCGAAAACCTCCATAAATCAAAACACCTACCTCTCAGCAACTTCAGCTCCTCCTTACAAGCATTCTGTATGATGTATTTTAAACAAGGCATCAATCGGTCGTAGTAGGCGATAAATTCATTTTCGGCGGTGTCGGCAACGCTAGCGATCGTCGTTACCACCTGCTCCAAGACCAGTTTGGTCCCCTTTTCTACAAGCTCTTTAAATTTAGCAGTCAAGATTCCCTCAAGTTTGCCCATCAAGGCATCCAGGTAGCCACTGAGAATGTGTTTCGGGCAGTCCTCGGCAAAATTAACCAGAGCAGCACCTATAAGTGACAGGTTTCTTTTTCTAGTAAAACGGATTTAAAAAAAACAACAAAAGGCAACATCTTTTGAACAAATGAAAAAATCACCTGCGTGAGCTTGAACTCTGGGATTGGCGTTATCGTCCAATAGCATGAGCAGACCCGGTACAACACGGTCATGGAATTTCTTCTCAAAAACTGGCGCGAAATCGGTAGACATCTGCCCTATGGCATTGCAAGCCGCATACCTGACTCTCGGATGTGGGTCTTGGAGGTATCTCAGCACTCCCTCCATGACACCTGGTACCCCATCCATAACTTGGGGGAGCATGACTTCCATTTGCTTGTGGCAACCTTCACCGATGGCGCTGAGGGCCATAAGAGCGGCATGCCGTTGTTTCCAGTCTGGGCTGGCGAGCATTGCAGGTATGCTTTGAGTTACGAGAGGAAGGATAATCTTTCCACCTGTAAAAGCACGAAGAGAAAATTTTCACCTATGATTTTATTATTTTCATTAAGTTTGTGTAAAATATTAAATATCTAACATTTTACAATAATTTACTGATAATGTAGTTAATACTCAACGTTTTAGCACAAGCGAAATGTATCATTACAGTTTTTTCGTTGTAAGACTCTTAATGTGTCTTTAAACATGTATAATACTTATTAACTTATTGAGTGTGAATTTTATGAGATATTCACTTAACTTTTTTTCGTTATCTTCTCAAATAAGGAAGAAATATAAGCATATGATTTTGTACCAATCTCACAAAAATTTTGGATAATTTTTACTAAAACTTTTTTCTTCTGCAATAGATATTAAGCGAGGCCTTGGTAAAAAAAGCCGACTGTATTTTTATTATGGTAATAATGCAAAAATTAGTGCCAAATTAAATCAGCAATGATGGCAATATGCAAAACCAGCTTCAAATAACTTATTTTTAATTTACCTTGTCCTAATCGTTTTTGAACTATTACCATAAAAATGGGTAACGCTAAAATAATGCGATATTAAAATGGTTTAACCTTCGAAATAATTAAAAAAATTTCTTACAATTTGTCTGTATCGGCAGTCAACAAACGCATATATGCAGAGAACATAAATCATGAATGTAACTATAACCACACGTGAGCTCACAAAAATAAATCCAAAATTTTGGTGTTTTGAAAATCCTTAACTTTTCCAGATTTTCCAGATGAAAGACGGAACCAAATTCTGATTTAACCGTGACATTTAATATATCAGCAAATAAATACTTTTTAAAATTCTTGAAGATTCGATTAAAGTCAAAATATAGAAATATACCAATGTATTTATGATGACTGTCTGTAGGATATATCTCTTAACTCATTCACTGCGACCCAAAAAGGCGGTGGACAGCCCAGGTGCACGTTCTTTTCAAGGATATAATTTATTTTCCTTTTTTACATGTTTATACATTCAGGATTCAGACTTTACGTAGTTAGAAAAATTCCCTGAATGTTCCAGGTTTTCCATGACAAAAAAAAAAAAATGTTCTTCAATGACATAACAATAATTATTATATTAAATGCGCTTTTGGATAATCAAATAATTTTTAGTAGTGTGTGACGTAAACAGTCACGACCAAATTTAAATGGTCCAAATTGATCATTAAAAATTCGGCTACTCGGCAGCTCATATGTCGACAGCGGGTCGTGGGCAAGGCCTCTTATGTCAATTATAAAGTTTCAAAAGATAACTTGTGTATATTAAATGAACAGATGGAAATTTATTGTAAACTTCGGACGCCAGCCAAGGTTAATTGGCAGAGGTAGGGAAAGAGCAGACAAAACACAAACTTCAAAGAAAAAGTATAATAGAAATATATGGTAGCATAAACAAAAGTATCACGATGCAAGTGGAGGTTATCACAGATAATAATAGCAGCAAATATACTTATGTATATGGGTAAGTAGTTATATAAATTATATAGAATATGATATAATTAGTATAAAAATTATTTGCAGAATATATCATCTAGCCATATGTCGATAGCTTTCAGGACCGCAAACAGCTGTTTTTGGCTTACATGCGATGACAAAATAAAAAAATAGGAAGGATATATCAGGATTAAGTATAAGAAACATAAAATGGTATAAGTATACACTAGATAAAATAACGAATTGTAAACGGTGACCAATATACAGGCAAATGCACAAATATACGATGGCTCACGCCTTTGTGTCGTTGAAGACTACTTGCTTCTTTCGAAAGTAATGGCACTGCGATCTGGCAGGTTCAAAAAGAAGAAAAACACTCACCCGTCTGTGGTGAAATAATAGCCAGCATTCCGCTTACCACCTGCAGACCCTCTACGAGTGATTGCGATTCCAATAAAAAAATAAGCTCTGCATCCAAGGCAAGGAATTTTCATCAGGCCTCCTGGATTGCGATTCCAATAAAAAAAAAAATAAGCTCTGCACCCAAGGCAAGGAATTTTCATCAGGCCTCCGCCTGGCACCAGTTAATCATTAATTTGCTATGTATATATTTGGTTGGAAGTTTTGAACGGCTCATATGCCCAGTAGGCACAACATAAGAGCTGATAGAGGCTGAAGGGTAGTATTTAAGGGCATACAAAAAACCTTAGCTCTTATTAGGTTGATTTATTTTAATAGGGAACTTAAATTCACATCTGGAGAACACTTCCCTGTTCAGCAACCAGCCAAATCAAAAAATCTCCTCCGTTTTGTCTTTTTGAAAGCAAAAAAGGGTGATTTTGCGCCAATTTGCAAATCAGGCTGTCCATTCATACTACTATTAAAATCCCTAACTTAAATTTTGACATTTGTCAATCAAAATCAAAACAAATCTGAATAATATTTACGAATTTAATTTATTAAATATTTATTATACCTTATTCTATCCAGGTAATCTATTAGTCCTTTATTTAATTAATTACTTAATAATGTGATTACAACATAACCTTGTATTTGTTATAGGCAGTAATGTAAACAATTGGGACCCAGAGATTTTATAAGGTGCCAGTGGAGGTAACATTTAATTTAATGTAATGCATGGAGTTGCAAGAGGTAACCAGACGTAGTGGGCCTGACAAATGGTGAGGCAAGTGTGTTCGGAGGGCTACTGCTACTGTGCCGAGACCTGTATGCTGCATGTCAATAAAACTAAGCAACGATAATATTGTTCACCTGCTGTATCCTTATTGAAATATATCTGCATTCATACTATATTTTTAATTGCTAATTCTGAACTGTTACAAGTGTAGCCGACTTTTTGTAATATATATTTTTTTAAACTTAAGTGGCAATTTACAAATAATTTAAAATAATAGTGGAAGCTCATAATTTGTTTATTGTTTTCCATATCGTGAATTGAAATCCCCCGATCTTAACGATTCTTTTCTAAATTCATGCGCACCTGGAAAAGCATTTCTCATTTAATGTGCCACAGATCTGTGACACATAAAAAATATATGAAAAAAATTGTCTCTGAAACTGTCGATGTGTCACGGATCCGTGTCATGCGCAGCAAATGGGTTAACTTTAAATTAAAACATTTAAATTTAATCAGTGATTACCTAATCCGCATGCAAGACGATCCAAAGCAGCTTCGGCAACGACATTATTACAATCATTGTCTTCATCTAAAAGCTCGTCTGATTCAGCCCAACCATCTTCCTCTTCAAGATCTGCCATAAACTGCAAGATTAATGGAATAAGCTGTTCCATAAATTTGCCGGCGTTTTTACGAACCATCGCCGGTGCCATTTCAGCAAGAGTAACCATAACCTGTATTAAATTATGCAAATATATTGTAAAATTCTAAAGAAAAATAAATAATATTAACAAAATATTTGTCTGTATGTGTGAAATTTGTTTTTTTTTTACAGAAATGTCATTATAAATGGTTTTCACATAAATAAATATTAATTAATCTTTAAGAGGAGACAATGCCAATCACAAAGTTTCATCGGTAAAGATAAAGCTAAAGTGGGGCGAAGGGTAGGCAGTGTGGCACGTGACGTCACAACTAACCTCAAAAATATGTGTTTCTTAAGATTTAAGAGTATTACGCAGTTGTTATTAAAATTTCTGCCGGTTCCGATATTTTCAACTAAAATTTAATTCAGTGTTATGCTTATGAAGTTCTAAATACTTTGTCCTAATAAGATAGGACTCTTTTTGTACGTTGGAAATCTAACCTGTAATTAGCAGTCTATTTTTATTAATCAACAATATTGAAAAATTATTTACGGGAATTTTTTAATATTTGCTTGGGGCCAGTATGGCTCCAAACTAAAAATGCATATGTGAGGTGGAAAGCAAAAAGGGACCTCTTGTCGGCAATTTCCGATTTTTAGTTATTGATATTAAATGAATTAAGCTCTAATTCTGAACGATTTGGTGCAAAAATCATGTCTCTATGATTTTTTTTGTTTAAGTTACTAGTGCGTTTATGAAGAGGGACCTCTTGTCGGTCCCATGTTATTTCTCCATAAGTGACAGGAGGTACCTTTTCCAGGGCTGAACAATACTGAACATTGACTGCTTTATCGATTATTTTAAGTGTTTCATTCAATTATATCGGTTTTGTAATCGATTACAACTTGTAAAGGACAAAATCCGAAAATCGATCATATTGACCCAAACCACTAATTTCAACTGTACTGAAAAATTAACATCGCCGACAAGAGGTCCCTTTTTGCTTTCCGCCTCACATATACAAATATTAAAAATAAGAATAAACCTGAAAAACTTAAAATTTAAGGTTATGTTGGTAACACGATGCAGATGCTGATGTAGATGGCACCATCTATTAAAAAGCACCGTACTAAAAGTCTTGACTGGGAAAAAATCAGTTTTTAGCCAAACGGCTGGCGGTATTAAACTAAAAAAAAAATATTCTTGTAAGTAAATGAATACATTTCTATTGAAGAAAGTTTTTACCTAAAATTAGTTTATTACGAAGTGTGAAGAGAAACCTTCGTAATAAACAAATTTTGGCTAAAAACTTTCTTCAATAGAAGTGTAGTATTCATTTACTTAGAAGAATATCTTTTTTTCAGTTTAATAACGCCAGCCGTTTGACTAAAAACTGCTTTTTCTCAGTCAAGACTTTTAGTAGTGCCTTTTAATTTATGGTACCACCTACGGCAGCATCTGCATCATGTAACCAACATAACCTTAAATTTTAAGTTTTTAAAGTTTATTCTCATTTTTAATGTTTGTATACGCATTTTTAGCTTGGAGCCGTACTGGGTCCAAGCAAATATTTAAAAATTCTCGTAAAAAATTTTTCAATATTGTTGATTAATAAAAATAGTCTGCTAATTATAGGTTAGATTTCCAACCTACAAAAAGAGTCCTAATTTATTAGGACAAAGTATTTAGAATTTCATAAACATTACACTGAACTAGATTTTAGTTGAAAATACGGGAACCGGCCAGAAATTTTAATAACAGCTGCGTAATACTCTTAAACCTTAAGAAACGCATATTTTTGACGTTAGCTGTGACGTCACGTGCAGATGCCCTATAATAGCCACACTGCCTTTGCCCCACCTCAGCTTCAGCTTGCCGATGAAACTTTGTGATTGGTGTTGTCTCCTCTTAATAGGAGCAAATATTATGCAGACTTTTTATTTTTTTTTCGTGCAAAATTTGTTTTATTTGAATATTTAAGTCCCTTTAAAAGAATATAAAATAATTCACGACAAATTTGAGACGAATGTGTGATACATTCACATTAAAAAATCAAGAGAGGAAAATTTTAGAAACCTAATTTCATTCAGAATTAAGATAAAAAATATGTTTCATTGCTTTAACTTTACTAGTTTGCATAATTAAATCAATTCTGAATTCTGTTGATTCGTTTTAAACAATTCTGTTCATTAGAACTAGGTTACCAAACGTGGTATTCAACCTTCATAATGCAGCCCTAAAATATAACCAAAATTTGCATATTTATTTGTATTTCTATATAAACTTAAGTGCCCTTTATATTCATAAAATTTGAAAATGTTAAGATCAGAGATACATGCATAAACATAAATGCTAATAATAATTAGTTGTTATAGAGCAAAGTTTAAAAATTAATTTTCAATTTCTGCACCAAAAATTCCAGATATGATTATATCACTACGTCTTTATCTGAAATTAGCCATTAAAATTACTGCTTTCAAATCAAGCTTGAAATAATTACAGTATTCTAGGTTTAATAATTAGAGTAATTTAAAAAGATAATGTGCAAGGTCAGAAAATTAATTTCAGATAATTCATAAAAATGCAATGACGATTATTTAGTACTTAATGTTTTACAATTACAAGATATGAAAAATTACAATGTATAGGATCATTCTTCAAAGAAAAACCTTGCAAAATTTTTATTTAAAAGGGTTTTTATATTTTATAGTTTGACATTTTATATGAAGAGGATTTTAACCCCCTTAATAACAGTCTCGGGCTTTTATACAGGGCTAGTCGAAAAGTGAAAAATTTTAAAATTTGGCCAAATAATAATTGTGAATCGAATACTCTATCCAATTTGCCGATAAAAATTGCCTAATAGTCGCTCTTGAAATTTCAACCTATTCAGGGGATTTTTGTAAGCCTTGGAAATATGAAAAAACCGCTGCCCAAGGAATCACTACTTCCACATCCGGATTTTCTATCCAAGTCACACAACGAAAAAATTTTGTATCTGGAAATAATTGTTTATGGAACTTCAATAATATAATATTTGAAATTCTCTAAACCAAAAACCCATAAAACGATACCCCACATCGGTAGTGGGGTGGGGGTGATGACAGGGGGTGGGAGTGGGGGGTGGATAAAGTAAACAAATATTTTGAGGTTTCTGGTTCTTGTACACACACTAAATCACATTTTTTTTTCATCCCCTTTAATAATGGGGTGGGGGTGGTAATGCCAAATTTTTTTTTGAGACTTTAGCTTCTCTTGTCTATACTAAATATCAATTTTATGAACTCTTACCTGCTTGATTTACCTATTTACTCCAAATTTACCCCAATTTACCCGCCAACCCTTCGACAGAACAAGATGAAAATATAATCTAGTTCTAGATCTCGTTAAAGTACATATGTGTACCAAATTTCAAGTCAATATCTCAAACGGTTCCAGAGTAAACGTGTGCACAAAAAAAGTTAAAGACCGACAGACAGACAGAAATTTTTTTTTCGCTCAAACTTGAAATCTCGACGTTTCATGACATTCAAAACCTATTTGAACAATAAAAATGTTTAAATTTTTTTTTGTCGTTACTATACTTCCACTGGATGTGGAAGTAATTACAAATTTTTCAAAATACTAAAATAGAACTCATCGATGACTGCCCCAAAAAAAAGTTTTAAACACGTTCCAAAATAGCAGGGTGTTGCGGTATTAAATAGTACACACACTATATATTTTTTACTAAAACGTAGAAGTTGATAAAAAATTCTACAAAAATATCATCACTGTATTGATCTAAATATTCACTTTGTACCAGTGTAAACAGGTTTAATAATTGAAATACGATGATGCCAAAATAATTTATTACAAATTTTGTATTATTTCAACAAACTTATAATGAGGTCACTTCATGTTTGTAAAAAACTTAAAAATATCTACTAATTTGAACAGTAAAATATACGAGGATAACGTAATAGCAATTAAAATCACTCTGATATTTGTTAATTATTCATAAATCCACACAAACTTTACTACTCATTTTAAATTTTATTAACGCGTGACGTCAATGGTTAGAGGTAATTTTATTGTTAGATTGCTGCCCTGTCAATACCAAAGATTTTAACTTCTAGTTTTTCAGTTTGCAAATAAATATTGTATGGATTTTAGGAAGTGCGAAGAGGCTCATATTTACGGTCACAACTTTGTTGTTTTTTATATTAGAGAGAAAATAAAAAAGCGTCGGAAAGCTCGATCAACTTTCTTTAGCATTGGTGTCTACAAATATTTTGAAAAAACTGATAATTAGCGAGATTCTTGGGAAAATGGAAAAAATTTCACGTTTTCCTAGAGAATGCATGTGAATCTTAAAAAAATCATTTTTCTCAGAAAAGTTTGCTTTGAAGGGCCAAGATTAATGAAGCGTCTAGGTAATACATGATATTAAGAGTACATCGTAATTACCTATTAATTACGGTGACAAAATGGTGAAATTTTACCGAAAAAAAAAAAAAAAAGTTCTCGCTTCCGCCGCTCCTCCTATTTCCCTCATTTTTGTTGCAAGACAAAAAATAAAAAAGGGAGTTTTAGAGATTTTAATTCTATTTAAATTCGTTAGAGTAGTTTTTTGGCCTGAGAGCCAAGGTTAAGGAGTTACCAACTTTTTAAAAAAGAAATATGCGATTTTTGCCGGACATATTTCAGTAAATATCTCTGAAAAAAATCAAAATTTTGATGAAACCAAATGATTCGTAATGAAACGAACTTATCTTGTTATTTTTTATTTTGGGCTATCTCTTACCGTTTCAAAGATATTGGCAAAAAATAGTTAAAGAAGAGCATGCATTTCGGGACGGAAAATAGAGCAAAAACATGCAATCTTGAAATGTTCATATTTTTCGAAAAACACCTGCAGGAAGGTCGTACGATACCGCAACGCAAAAAAGAAGAGTTCTAGTCGATCCGCATCGTAAATTGCCCAAGGCAAATCAAAAATTCGGCTTAGCATGAACAAATCGAAAGTGGCATTTTTTGACATTTAGCAAAACGGCAAAACAAAATGTCAGTCACACATGTCAATATGGTAATGGTGAAGTTTGTATTTCATTGCTGCTATACAAATTTACTATACTACGCATGCATAACCATTGACATTGCTTTTAGCGGGAACAACCATTTTCAAATTGTAAATTGAATTTAAAATTATTTAACGTCCATAAAAAAAATTGCCGTTACATATACTTAGTTATTATTAGTCCTAGAATGCAAATTCAATGTAAATACAAATTATGAAATAACCCCATTTCCTCAGTCCGACCCTGTATTTTTTTTTAAATATTGATACTGGCAGAGCCGACAACTACAAAAGTGCCAAATTTATATTATATGAATAACATTTAAAAAATATGGCGAATCAAAATTTGGCAAAAATTATCCCTTTGTACCAGTAATGAATTGTTCCAGGGGGTATGTATGGAGGCTTCTATCTAAGCTATGTACAGGGTAGTCAAGTGAATGTTAGAACCCCATTTAAGTTTATTATTTTTGGAGTTATATAAAAAAGTTAAAAAATGAATGTTATACAATTACATATATTTCCAAAAAATCATGTCAGAAAAACAACTGAAAGCCGGATTTCGAAGAATAGATATGAACTTTACTCCAGTTTTTTATAATGGAACATCCTGTATAAATATACGAAAAAGTTAAAAAACAACAAACTTTTGTTTTTTAACTTTTCTATGTACCTAGGTCCAAAAATAACGAAGTTAAATGGGATTCTAATGTCCGCGTGACCACCCTGTACAATTACGAATGAACACCCTGTATAATTACTACTCTAGCTTTACCTCAAGTGCTAGCTGCCTCCAGCTATCCAGTGCTCCGGCATCGCTAAAAATCTTCATGCACATATCATAAATCGGCAACAACTGAGGCCTTAGATACTTCGGGGTGTTCTCGGC
This sequence comes from Rutpela maculata, assembly GCA_936432065.2. Lineage (NCBI taxonomy): Eukaryota > Metazoa > Arthropoda > Insecta > Coleoptera > Cerambycidae > Rutpela > Rutpela maculata. The sequence goes on along the minus strand of OW386287.2, from coordinate 15,532,617 downwards.
TAAATCAATCAGTACCTTCAAAAGAGTGTCATCTTCTTGTTGGTGTACACTTTCGGCAATAACATGCAGCATAGGAGCGAGTAGATCGGCGTAATGTTTTAAGATTTGAGTTTCCTTATCGTTGATTAGAATGAACGCGCCAACAGCTCTGACTGCTTGAAAGCGCACCTCATAGGCTTCAGTGGGTGCTAGGCTCTGTAAAAGCATCTGTTTAATAAGGTCCAGGTAGTTGTTTTGTTGGGTTCCGAAAACTCCAGGGACGCTGGTGAACATCTGAAGCGCGGCCTCTTTGAGAACAGGATTTGGATCGTTTGCGCAGTGGAAGAGAAACTAGAAAAAATTGTACACATTGAAATACGTCAAAGGTTAAATTTAAATATGTTTATACATTATAGTATTATTAAATTTAAAATATTTTCAAAATCAAATGTTGAACTTAATTTTTTTTTAATAAAATTTTCTACTGAAAATAATTTTAACTTTGAAACTATTATTACTGATCAGCTCTCTCCAGTCTTGCACGGTTCCTTGATCCAAGAACAGTTACATATTTGGTCCCAAAAAAATCAACCTAACTAAATTTGTTCAATTACGCAAATTTTTTACTGAACCTTAGGAAGTGGATCACAAGTTGACGCTTTTTTCAGATTTTTCAAAAGCGTTCAACAAAGTAAATCATGAATTGCTACTACATAAACTTGAATTGATGGGTGTCGGTAGGACCTTGTTAGAATGGATGCATAGCATAGACCTTCAGAATTGAATGAACATAGATTGGCCGTTTTAACAACTCTAGGCCGGAGGGGATTCGAGTTGTTTCAGGAGTTCCACAGGGATCTCATTTGGGGCCCTTACTTTTTCTTCTATTTATTAACAACATTAGCACTTGCTTTTCGAATAGTCACTTTTGTCTTTTTCCTGATGATCTTAAATTTTACAACACCATCAATAATACTAATGACTGCACCTTCATACAAGCAGATCTTGGGACGTTTTGATGTGAGAAAAATGGAATGGAGCTTAATGCAAAAAAATGGCACTCAATTACTTTTAGTCGCAGTAGAAAAGCCATAGATTTCACATTCAAAGTAACTGATCACCCTTTATCTCATGTTAAGGAAATTAAAGATCTTGGAGTCTTGATTGACGACACTTTGAGCTTCACACAACAGATTCTGCATGTGGTATCTAGGGCTTTGAAAATAATGGGCTTTATAAAAAGAAATTCTGTTGACTTTAGAAACATTGAATCAGTAAAACTTCTGTACACAGGTTTGGTAAGACCACATGTAAAATATTCCTCTTCAGTCTGGACACCTTATTACCAAGTATATACAGTATTGGAAAATGTTGGTATTGGGATGGCAATAAGAGCAAGCGAGAGCAAAGCATGCAATCGTGTACATGCTTCTTTTGATGGGCGTGTCCACTTTTTACCTCTGCTAGAGTACTGGTAGACGTCTTTATTGTGGGCGGTCGGTTAAATCGTTAAACTAGTGCAATACCAAAACAACTACTTTCTGAATCTGTATATAAAATTACGCTGTTGTCCCTAAGGTGATTTTATTTTCTAATCATAATAAATGGATCAAGTTCTCATTAATTTATGTTTTTACATTCAACACAAATTCCTTAACTGTATACGCTTTAAATTGAATCTAACCTTAGCATAGATAATCTTGAACTTAGGAGAAAAAGAAAGATCTGAAAAACCTATATATTCTCTTAAATAATTATACTTATTCCCCAGCGCTCATGGGAAGCATTGGATTGTGTGTAAGTCACCACAAATAAATTTATTTTTTCTTGAGCTGCATTACCACTACAGTAGCACTAATTCTAATTTCTAGTTTTGAATGTTCTAAAGACAATATTTATGACTAATTTGTCTGAATATGGTCGAAGATGAACCCAGGAAAGTCTAAATTTTTCTTCTACAAAAATGTCAACTTAAAAATAATATTTTCCAAGTATAAAGAGAGTCTCTAAGCATAATCATAAATGTTAAATAAAAAATTTAAAAGAAAAAGTATGTGTCATGGTAATCCTGATCAAAATGTGCAAGTCAGCTTAGTAATAAAATATAAATTTACGGTATAATGATTTCGATACAATATTTTCAGAACCGTTACCATTACAAAGAAATATTCTATTTATATCCAGATGAGCGACTTTTTACAGAATTCTATCAAATACAATGAACGGCAATTATATGAATATTTTTATTTTATTACATGAATTTGGTGCCCTTTTAAACAACCTCTCAATACTCTACTGAAAACAATATCAATGTGATAATTTTTGGGAACTAAAATCTTTTAAAGCGAGTTATATTTATTAAATATGTAACAATTTTATCAATGACAGTTGACAATGAATGTGACAAACAGTCCCGTTGGTTTTTCTAGTTTTCTCGGTTCTGTGATTTTGTTGATACTTTAAATTTCTGACATAAAGGTCAGAACAAAACACATTTGAGCCGTAGACATTTATAAATTTTATCTTCAAAATCATAAGAATGATTGATGCTCTGATTTTTGAGGCAAAAAATTGACAATTTTTTTATTATTTTTTTTTTCAAAAAATCTTTATTTTAATGTACAAAACTTTTTACAAACGAACAACCACAGATTTACCAAATGAACAACCTGATTTGATTTTTTTTATTTTATATAAAAGAATTATTATTATTCGTATTTAAACTAGGAAGAAAATTATTTTTTTAAATGGAAATATTCATATTGGTTAGTGTAAACTGTTGTAACAAATAAAATACAGATCAATGGATCCTCTTTTCATACTTATGTTATGTGCATCATCTGCACTTAAATATAACGTATACGTCGTAAGACCCATAGGATCAAATAGTTGAATTTCAAAATATTATCCCCCATCTTATTTTAGGGTACGTATACAACTGATTATGAACCATAGACATCATATTATAAATAGACCAGCGATACATAGGAACTACACATACAAGGAGTAAGCAGCGGACATTGGGAGGCATGCGCATTTCATATTTACCGGAACAGCTGATGCGTGTTTCTGGCATGGAGATACGTAAACACTAAGAAGTGTACCAATAGCCTGTGTAAGAGCGCTGTGCTTAAACAAAGATCTGAGGATCGAATCCTATCCACCGTTGCATTTTTTTCATTAATACTTATTTATGTATCTAGGAACTAAAGTTAATTTCTTTATCACAATGTGGAATTTAGGCCTACGGCCTCGGTAAATAAACCACATAAGTGATAAAAAGACACTTTAGTGCCAAGGTTCATATTAAGTTTTTTTTTAAATCCAGAAAGTGTGAAATTAAGATTAATCAATTCTACTTTTTAAATAATTTTAAGTGACATTAAGAAATGTCAAATCTGAATAACTTTTTGTAAGAAATCCATTATAATTTAGCAATATTAATAGCGATAGTACAATTTTGAATTAAAAAAAAAATTAAGTTTAAAAAATTAAAAAGCATGGTTTTTGGAACCTACCATATTATTGTATTGCTTCCAGAATTGCATAAGTCTGCAAAGTTTCAAATGGATATGACAATTAGAAGTGGGTGAAAAGCAGGGTGTATTAAATAGGTGATGCGACGACAACCTTCACAGTGGCTTCATAAGTGCTTACTTTATACATAATGTAATAGATGGCAGGACCAATAAGTTCTCTCATTACTTACGCTTAGATAGATAATTTTACAGGTTTTGTGCATACGTGCATACATTGTTGCATTCATTCCCGGCCTTTTGTTTGGTGAAACCAGTGACATCTGACATTAAGTAGCTGAATTAAAACATTGAATATATGTAACACTACATGCAGCATTGCACGTGTTGCCGCAGCTAACCTCAAAAATATATATTTCTTAAGATTTACAAGTATTACGTAGCTATTATTAAAATTTCCGCCTGGTTCCTGTACTTTCAACCAAAATCAAATTCAACGTAATATGTATGAAGTTTTAAATAGTTTGTCACAATAAAATAAGACACTTTTTGCAGGTTAGGAATCTAACCTATAATTAGCAGTCTATTTTTATCAATCAACAATATTGAAAAATTATTTGCGTGAATTTTTAAATATTTGCTTGGAGACAGTATGGCTCCAAGCTAAAAATGCCTATACAAACATTAAAAATGAGAATAAACGAAAAAAACCTTAAAATTTGAGGTTATGTTAGTTATACGATGCACATGCCCAGGTAATTGTAGGACCTTATTGCTCGCGCCATCTACTAAAGTAAATAGAAACCATGCACTTATGAAGCCATTATTATAATAGGAAAGTGCCGTACGTCGGACCATCTATTTAATACACCGTGGTGAAAAGTGAGTTGCTTACAATGTTACAGGTCAAGCAAATAGAAGAGTTAAAAAATAATAATCAGTCCTATTATGTCACAAGCAATGCCAAATTTATGTTGACGTTTATCTGTCACCTCCGTCAACTACAAGAAATCGTACAATATTGGATTACTTTACTATTCCTAATTGAAAGACGATTTTAATGTTCTTTAGTGCCAAAAAGTGAGGTTGGCCAAAATTGTCAAAATAACAAAAAAAAAATTAATTTCAGCAAGGTGATAGTGTTTGAGCTGCAGAAGCACGCAACATGTGTGCCGAGGGCTAGCTCAGCTCTAGTCCGTGAGAGGGGTAGGTTTAAGGTTGACACTACCAAAAAAAAATATAACAAGTATCAGAACTACAAATTTATGCGCCACTAACAAAACAAAAACTGCAACCTAGCTAGAAGGCTCCCAAAATTGTCAAGGGTACCCAAACACTATCTTTTAATTCCAAAATGAGAGATTAATTAAAAACTATGGGCAATAAGTTTATTCAATTAATTTGGTGACATGTATTCAGGTGATAGAAATATGTATTAAGTAGACAGCCATAAGGTTACCTACTGAAATATTATCAAAAAAAAAAAAAAAATGTTAAGTATTAATTAGCTTTTTACACCAAAATAAAATACTTGATGCCTATTCTTGGCAACGTCAATAGTGAAATCCAGAGTTTACGTAGACAAGCTTACTTTTGACATGTAACAATTGCACAATGGGTGCAAAAGTTATGATAGTTCATATATTCCTAATTTTTATGAGTTTACTGGTGGTGCCTTTTCTAAATTGTTTGTTTAATATTCGAGAGGTAAAAACAGCTAAGTGGAGAATCAACTATGGTTTCACCAATGTACAATACAAAATTCATGATAATTCATACCCATACATTCATACACTTGACAAAATCATTAAAAAATATATACATTTCAATTTATAGTCAAATTAGTGAACTTTCATGTCAATAGACAAACATATTTTACTTCCATTTGTATTCAAATGATTATTTGGTAAAACTATGTATCAGGGATTTATAGGAGATTCTGAACCAAATATTTAGTGGTTGAACTGCTTACATCACCTTTAGGGACACACCAGAGATGGGTACAGGGGCGGCCCTAGGGCGGTGTGAACGGTGCGACCACACCGGGCGCCTTCATGGGGGGCGCCGAAAATGCAAGAACAAATCGTCTCCGCGAAAAATAAAAACCAAACACCTTAATATCACTTAATCCTACAACTTTCATTTCTGTGAAAAGATTTATATTCAAAAATATAAGTTCAGAACATTTTAAAAAGACCGCCACTTTCCTCTTAGTTTTTGTTTCCAGCCCAATGTATGTATTGAACTATCACTTGTCTTATTCAGTGTTCTGCCGCAATAGAGAAGTTGCATGATTTTTTTTTATAATGAAAATCAATACAGCATCAAAAAAAAGTTATAAAAATGTAAAATTTACGATTTTTTGAATATTATACAGCGAGAAAATAAATAATTTCATCGGTAAGGAATTTGGATATTTCAAAATGGCAGTTAACTGTGACGTTTTCCGTTATGATTTGTCCATCGAAATAAATAACAAACCGGAAGGTGCACTCGATTAGAGAAAGTGACACAGAGAGAGAAACTTGCGTGCACTATTCCATCCTTTTTCTCGGTCTGTGTACAGACGGTTAAGCCAATCGGACGTTTTCTTCAACCAATCGGATCTTGTCAGACAAGGACGGAATAGTGAACGGAAGTTTCTTTTTCCGTATAAACATGCTTCAGTAGTTTCGTATATCTAAAACAATTTCAATGGGTTTGTCAAATGTCAGTTTACTGTTTATTGTTTACAGTCAGTTTACCAAGTTCTTGTTTGTGGTGTTATTGTGTTATTATTTGGTTAATGAGCTAGTGAATAACATTATTATGACTTATGAGTTACAAATATTGCATTGTGCCTAAATGTAAAACTAAGAGGATCACTACAAATATGGCAATTTTACATTCAAGTTTCTCCAAAATTAGTTCGTAGATAGACGTCAGCAAGAGGTTAGGACACTGTGTCTACTTTGTACAAATTATCCGACTAACGGATGTCGTCATTGACTTCACGTCAATAAGAAACCGTTTGCAGTCATGTGGTTTTGTTTACAAATTACGGCATAATCTAAATATTAATTTTACGGAAAATAAATTTTATTTTGAATTTCTTTTGCTATAATTGTTTTCTGCGTAATGGAAATTAAGAGCAAATCACTTTTTCAAGCATTTTAAAATTTCATGCATCTTCCCTATTGCATATTAGGGGAAGAGGGCGCCACAATGAGATCACACACCACCTGAAAAATTTGCCAGGGCCGTCACTGCATGGGTAAAGGAAACATTCCAATGAAAGTTCCCTGGAAATTATCGGGAGTTTCCGGAACAAAGTTTTGATAAAAATCAGAGATGGGTAAAGGAAACCATTCATATGAAAGTTTCAGGAACAAAGTTATGATGGAAATGAAAGTTCCCAATAAAATATTTAAATATTCTGAAACTTTCCAAAGGAAACTTATTATATGGACAGACGAGGCACATGTAAGCAGTGCTGAAATATTTAATCGGCATAGTAACCACCATTGGGCTTACGAAAATCCGCACCTAACCGCTACAGTTAATCATCAAGGACGATTTAGATTTGGTGATTGGTGTGGTTTTATTGGATACCAAATAATACGTCCTCATTTTTTCACGGTAATTTGAATACCGAAAACTTTATTAACATTCTACGACAAGAAATAGAGCCCTTTGTAGGCAATATGCCTGTAAGACAATTTCAAAGATTAATTTACCAACACGATGACGACCCAGGTCATACGTCAAATGAAACACGAAATTATTTAAATGCTCAATTTGGGGAGAATTGAATAGGTATCTATATATCACGATAGTTTATCAATGTCTAGTTAGCTAAGTTAACTAAATTGATAACTAACAATTAATTTAGCTAACTGAACATAGTGAACATTAATAAACAACAATATAGTTCAGATATTGTTTAATTTTTAGGAAATAATGGTCCTATTTTGTGGCCAGCTAGATCTCCCGATATAACCCCTGCTAACTTTTGGCTTTGGGGTTATTTAAAAAATATTATATATAGAGAAAGTTCTAATAACATAGAAAAATTGGAAAACAAAACATTAGCTGCGTTTCGAACAATAACTCCTGTCATGATTGGAAATGCAACAAATGCTGTTGAAGACAATTTGAACATTTATTGTAGTTTAGTTTTCCCATTTTTGGCAAAATTATTTTATATTATAAGAAGTGTTGTTGTTAAGTTTTCCATGCCCCCCCCCCCCACACAAATATATTACATTTTTCGAAAATTAACTACTTTTTCTAGAGATAAATATGACATATATCGTTGGATAGCTAATTTAAGTTGTAATCAAATAATGAAATAATTTACAGGGTGTTATAATTACTTTATTGTCGTAAGATCTTATAAAAGATATTCACAACGTCAATTGATTAATTGTAGTTATACACATAGGAAAATATAAATAAAAAACAATAAAAAACAGTAGTTAGTCACACACAGAATTTGAAGACAAAGTGCACAACGTCAAATATTAAAATTAATTACTGCAGTAATATTCCTGGAAAGAGTAGAAGCAATTTTCTAGAAGGTAGCGCTTAATGTGGCTTTTGAACTTGTTTATTGGATTAATATCTTTGAGAGTTGGGCAAATTATTAAAAATATGACTGCAAAAACAGTAAGGACTCTTTCTATACATTGACAAGTTGAAGTTCGAAATGTGAATATTGGTATTAGACCTGGTATCATGTGCATGCACTGAATTATTCTGTGGGAATTTTCCTTGATTTGTTTTAACGAAAATCAGTGTTACATAAATAACTATACAAGGAAGCGGTAGAATATGATGCTTTTTAAAGATGAGCCTACAGGACTCCATTGGGTTAACAGAAAATTTTTTTCGTATTATTCTTTTTTGTATAACGAAAATGCGGCTGAGTTCAGTTGTTTGACCCCAGTAAATCGACATATAGCTTAAATGAGAGTAGGCCAAAGCATAATAGACATTCATTAAGTTCTTAGTATCAAGAATATTTTTCAGATTAATGATTGCAAAATATGTCGAATTTAGCCTACTGGTCACAAAGCCAACATGTGCATCCCACGTTAGCTGGTGGTCAATATGGAGACCTAGAAACTTGCAATTATCTAACCTTTCCAACTTCGTGCATTAAGTTTTAATTGAAATTCTGGAGTTTTACGTCTTTCTACTACACCACCTATAGAATTCAGAGAGCAATGTTTGTGCCTTGCAGTATAGCTCATATTCTGAGGAAGCAGATAGGCCGATTGTGGTATCATAGTCGGGTTGATAGCCACAACAATCGTTCAGTTTGTGATACTAACATGAGATTTGGCATGCTTACAAAATGTTTAGCACCAAATAGATTGTGATATAGTGCCAGTTTTTTTTTGTCACAACCTTGAGAAAATAAAAAAATAGGTGATTTATTATAATACGAGCAAAAACTACTGTTATAATGTGTGAAAGATTGAAGGTAATGTATATTATATCTGTTAGATATGTTAACAATAATATATCTTAAACATTATGTATATATTTATACAGGGAGAACAAACTCAAGTCGGTAATATTGCCAACTTCTTTATTATTGAAGCTACGAGGTCGGTTAAATTAGTGAAGTATTAGTATTTTTCCGCTGATTAACGTGGTGCTAACAGAAAAGAAAGAAGGAAAAAATTGCTAGTCGATTAATATAAAGGGTGTCCCATTAAAAAAAAATACATTTTTTGAAATATATCGGAAAAGCGATATTTAATTGTTTTTCTGTTAATCAGCGGAATAAATAATACTACTACTACTAGTTTACTAATAAATTTAACCTCTTAGCTTCAATAATAAAGAAGTTAGCAATACCGACTTGAGTTTGTTCACCCTGTATATATGATTTTTTGGCGCATGAATAAATTAAAAATAATAAGCAAGACATAATACACGTGTTTTATTTTCATCCTTACCTTTATAATAATTTACACCAAAAATTGCTTAGGCCGAAATCTTAGTAAAATGAATCATCTTGTTCTGCACAAACCAGATTTAGGAACAACGTCAATGACGTTGTTGTCGTACTTTCCGAGCTTGGCAACCCTTTTAGTCATGAATCCTGCGAACTTGTTTCACTAGTATCAAAAATGTTAGCATCTTCGGAATTTGTAGATAAAACTTTATCAAACATAGAAAGTGTAGGAAAACAGCAATATAGGCAATTTATGGAAGATCGGTTAATTAATCATAGTCACCTCGTATCTGAGGTAATAAAAAAAATAAATTTCCTATGTTTGACTTCAAACCTCTAAAAGTTCTAACAATGTAAAAAAAAAACGCTTAAAAATGACGTACACCTGGGTAGACTTTATGTCGCTTGCCAAAACAGGAACGGCGACTTAGAAACATTTTTCAGTCATGAAAACCAACTATATCCTCCGTCACTTTCTGACAATGGTTATATGAGACACGGTGTTAAGTTGGACTTAGTTGCTTGCTAAACAGAAACTATATTGCCTACAACAGAATCACCAATATTTACTGCCTCGATTTTTGATGGTCCTGTCATCGTCCAAATGTTGAAAGTTTGCAAATTCAAGAGTATTATAAAAATGTTTTTTCCCCTACATTCTTAGACAGCTCCAAAATACCCAAAGACTTGATATTGTTTGGGATGTATACAAACCGAACAGTCTTAAACAACAGACCCGGCAAGCACGAGGATCTGGGACAAGATATGTTGTAACCCCTTCAATACCTATTCCATCTCAGTGGCAAGCCTTCTTGAGGGAGGATAAAAATAAGGAAGAATAATTATTCTCATATATTAATTCAGAAATACTAACGACTGACACCGAAAAAGAGATTATCGTAACTTCTGGAAACTTGGCGTATTCCACTGCTAACCGAGATCTAAAGTTAATTTCGCCCTGTTCCCATGAAGAGGCTGATGTTAGAATTTTACTTCATGCATTTCATGCCGTTCAGGAGGGTCACGAAATGATCCGAACAGTTGACACTGATGTTTTAGTGTTGGCAGTAGGGTTTTATCATGAAATAAAGTCTAAATATTTATGGGTAGCATTTGGCACTGGCAAGAACTTTTCTTTCATACCTGCACATGAAATTGCCAAGGGACTAGGACCACGAAAGTCAGTATGTCTACCAATGTTTCATGCACTAACTGGATGCGACAACTTCCTCATTTCTTGGCAAAGGAAAAAAAAACAGCTTGGGCAATATGGGCAAAATTTGATGATCTGACAGAGGCTTTGCTAGATATAAAAAACGAGTTTAGGATTCTAAAGCATTGAAATGTATCGAAAGCTTTGTCACTCTGCTCTACGATAAAGCTACTCCTATCTGCGATATTAATGAGGCACGCAAATATCTTTTTACGAAAAAACAGAGGCCACTTCAGTCGCTCCCACCAACAAGAGAATCGCTTGTGCAACACGTTAGAAGAGCTGTCTTGCAAGGTGTCTTTCTTTGGGGACAAAGTTTGATCTCAAGTCCGAATATTCCTGATCCTGAGCAATGGGGGTGGAAATTAAATGAAGATGTTTATCAACCGCTATGGAGTACATCGCCAGAAGCTTTGGTAGCTTGTCAAGAACTTCTTTCTTGTAAATGTAAAATTACCTGCAGCCAAAAGTGTTCATGTGCTAGAGCCGAGTTAAAGTGCACGATATTGTGTTTATGTGATGGCGACTGTTATGGAACGGACAGTGAATAGTATTTTACATTAAAATTATTAACAACAGTTCTTTTTGTTTACTAGTTTACTTGGCAGTTAAATTACACTTAGTACATGTATGCAGTCTGTCTAAATGTCCCATTCCCATACCAATAAATGAAAGTCTTAAAGATTTCGAGATCTCTGAGATATGCAACATTGAAAAGTTATCTTTATGACAATAGCATTTTTTAGCATTATTTGTTCAGACAATAGCATTATTTGTTCAGACCTCGTCTTTACCTACAAAAAACATGCAAAAGGAAACACATAAAATTGACAATTACCTAAAATATCAATTAGAGTATGTTTTATAGTCATATATCTCAGAATTTTCGGAATCACTTTGGCTTTCGATAAATTGATGACTAAGATTTTGGAACACACTGTATATTTATTTATTTTTTTACGTCTTCAAATTTTAGTTTTACCGTTTGTTTTTGTAAACACTTTATAAAAAGGATAAAAGTTTATGTTATTAAAAGTATTATAGACATTTTATGACTCAAGGTCACAACTGTCATTCTTGAAATTTTTTTGATAGGCACTATATCCCATTGTTTTTAGTACCTACTGAACTGCCTGTCCACTAAATTTCATCTTAGTATCACAATCTGAACGATTCTTATGAATTATTGAACTTAGCAGGTCGACTATCATCCGCGTACAAAACTAATTGTATATCACTGCTGTTCCCGATGTATTTTCCCACGTCGTTAAAGAAAAGCGTAAATAAAAGTGGTGATAAAAGACTGCCTCGGGGTACGCCCCATTTCCATTTAAAAAAACACAAGTTACGTCTATATCTCAAAAACTGAGGCATACATAATTTTTTTATTAGCAATGGATTCTACTCAAAAAAGTGCTTTAAGAATGTGTTACTCAATTTTCGATTCGACACTTTGTAATTGAATTTTTATAAATTAGTTTGACCCTATCAGTATTCATAAAACTCTCTTTTAAATGAGCAAATAAAGACATATCTAACTACCTATCTATTTACCTAAAACACTATTTTTAAATCTCTAGTAATATTTTGTTCATTCTAATAAGTAAATATTTGAAGTACCTACTACTCTGCAGTACTCTTGTCAGCATGTAATAGCGCCGACTTTGATATTTTATGGGCAGTTTTGCAGCCTTTATGCGCAGTATAAATATGTTATGAACTATAATACATACTTGAAGAAATTCAGGCCACTGATTGTTTCCATCATCATCTATTAAATTTCTTGCAACTTCCGCTACAACTTCGCATACTTTATGTCGCAACTGTTCAGTCTGTACTTGTTGAACGGCCAGTAGTATTTGCTCCTTTAACTGGGCTTGACTTTCTGGCGGGAGTTTCGGATAGAAGTCCATGAAGTCGTTGGAGAAAACTCTTCGTAGCAACACTGCCGACATCTGTCTGGCCTCATCTCCCAAGTTTCCATTATGAATGGCCCCCAACAGGTGACTCACTTTTGTTTCAACAGGTAAATTCGAATAAGCATCCTAAATGGAAGAAACATACATAACTTAATTCGATCACAATAATGGTAGCAATTATTTGGCAATAATTATACATGTAGTTCAAACAGTAATATTAAAGTAATCAAACACCGACCGTTAGTTAAAAATATTGGCGCTCTTTTTGTCTAAAAATAGCATTAGAAATATTCCCATTCTGCAATTAAACTACTTAATGCGTATTTTGGTACTTCGTCGTCTACTAAACAAAATTAAGAAACACTTGGCCGGCGACTAAAATGCGGAAAATACCTTCCCGATGAATCATGGTGCAATGTATGAATATTAAGAACCATGCTGTTAATGCGGTACATGCTGGGAACGTGAAAAAAATGTAGTAAAAAAACCCAGAAAATTAATTAATAACTATTGAAAAATTTTATTCCTGCCTACAAATACAGTATTAAATAAACGTTTTACTTACCTCTGCTTGGGTTCTGATACTATTATCTGTGGACAAAAGGGTTGTCAGTATTTGATAAAATTGCTCTTGATCGACGGCCATGGCGCCTTCACATGAAAGAACGATGACAACTGAGCAGTGTGACCAAAATAAATTTAATCGACAAGAGTCCCCAGGAAACAACCACCTGAACCACCTCACCCAGCAGCTTCTTATAATCAATTATTAAAATAGAACATTGTACGAAGAAAATAATATTTTCAAAATAAAACATCTACTGTAAATGTATTTATACAATTAGTTCAAAGTTATATTTAATAAATACGTAATAGTTTTATTAATGGCAGTTGGCAACGAAAGTGACAAGCAGTTCTTTTTGTTTTTTTGTTGTTTTACCCTCTTTGACAGCTGTCAGAGGCTGTCACATTTAAACTTTAACAGCACGTTTTATAAAAATATATTAATTTGAATTTGGGAATTTATTTGAAAATATTTTACTTAGCCTAAGTGACCAAAAATCTGTGAATAGTAAGTTTTTTAATAATTTGTACAATGTTTATATTTCAAACTTTTAATCAAGCCTAACCTAAAATTTGTTTAAAGATGCCGAAAGTAAGATCAACAACGGGGGCTCCCCGCAAACAGGGTTTTAACAAATCCAACCATTCTATGAATCCAGAGAGACCAAAGGATGGGCTTAAGGGAGTAGGGAAAGTGCGTACCAAAGGCACTATTAAGCGACTGCAAATGTATAGAAATTTCAAAGCGAAGAGGGATAAAACAGGGAAAATACTTACGCCTGCACCTTTTCAGGTATGTCTTATATAAATAACAACTTGTAAATTTTTTAAAATTAGGTGAATAATTATTATGTGTATAAGTTATGACTTACGATATCACTATTTTTTGTTTCTAGGGTTGGTTAGCGTCTGGAACTGTAGCTAGAGTAGAACCAAATCAAAAGTGGTTTGGAAACAGTCGTGTTATTTCCCAAAATGCCTTACAGAAATTCCAAACAGAAATAGGAGCCGCAGTGAAAAACCCATATCAAGTGATAATGAAACCTACAAATTTACCTATAACTTTACTGAATGAAAAGGCAAAAAATGCTCGAGTTCACTTATTAGACACAGAAAGTTTTGAGAGTGTATTTGGCCCTAAAAAGAGTAGAAAAAAGCCTAGCCTTGCAGTAAAAGGCCTGGATGAGCTGACACAGTTGGCAGAAAAAAATGCTGATGAATATAGCAATGAAAAAGATTCTAATATCGTTAAAGATGATGGAGGCGTCAGGGATTTACCTAGAGATTGGGTTATGGCTGCTGGTCAGTCTAGAAGAATATGGAATGAGCTTTACAAAGTAGTAGATAGTTCTGATGTGCTCCTACAAGTTTTGGACGCCAGAGACCCTATGGGTACTAGGTCTTCGTATTTAGAAAAATATTTAAAAACAGAAAAGCCACATAAGCATCTATTATTTATTCTGAACAAGGTCGATCTTGTTCCAACTTGGGTTACTCAACGATGGGTGGCTATTTTGAGTAAAGATTACCCTACCGTAGCTTTCCATGCTAGTATAACGCACCCCTTTGGCAAAGGCGCGCTGATCAATCTACTTCGACAATTTAGTAAGTATTTACCATTTCTATCTATAAGTATTGAATAAGCATAGCATAACAACGGCAACTTTTTTTTATTTGATTATCGGAAAGATCTTAAAATTCTAAGACCCTGTGCAAAAAACTAGAATTTTGTGAGACCTGTAAATCGTCTAAAAAAAATTATAAACATGCACCGCTCCCACCTTGTCGAATCTCGGCCGTGACGTCACTTAATAGGAACCCACTAGTTGCGCAGAGAAAGACTCAACGATCTCAAGCGGAATGCACGAGCTTTGATATGTTGCGCGATCGTTTCGTTTCCTATCCTCTGACGTCACGATGTTGAGCACACCGCGCTTCCAATTCCCTTTTTAGAAGTCATATATTTCGAGAACCACATATAGGATTCATCTGAAATTTTCAACATTGCCTAATTTTAAATAATACTTTATCCACAAGAAGTAACAACTACTAAATAAAATTCATTAAATGAGCCCATTCTTCCTAGGTAACAAAGACATACTTGCAGAGCATTAAATAATAAAGTACAATCAATTATGGAATAAGTAAATATATTACCAGAAAATACTAGTAATTATTTTTACAAACATCTTTTTGATTCTTAAGTATATCATAAGGTATCATTTAAATGTATTCGCAGTTGCCTTCTTCCCTTCTCTCCCATACCCTGAAGGTTTTTGTGAAGTTGTGGCTTGTGCTTTGTGCCTTCATATAATTGCCGTTTTATTTTACATCTGTATTTTAGTTCATCTAATCTATAATGTCCAGTAATATTTCATAGAGATATATGATTTGTTAATATTGTTTGGCCTTTCTATAATATCCCATTGCACATACACTATGGTGTATTTTTTTAATGAACAATAAAATTATACATATTATTATTATTATTTTAGTTTTTCTTTCATTAGCATTATTTTGTGATCTGTAAAATTCCTTCGTTCTTGATTTTTTTGTAGGTAAGTAATTTTTACTGCTAATCGTAATACTTACTTCCTGTCCAAGATGATCTGACAAAGACGTATATACCTACTATGTTACTTTCATATTGGTTGATGTTTATAAATATATAGTGGGGCAGCTTAACGTTGAATTTCGCGATAATGTGGACACACCGGACAAAACCATCAAATTTTTTCTAGGTACTAGTTAGGTACACTTCTGTGCAATAAAATCCCTTACACCTATTCTTCGCTATATTGAATCATTCTTTATTTTATTTGTCAGTGAGTGTCATATTTTCGAAATGCCGAAATTAACTGAACATGAAAAAATTCTAATTCTCTCTATCAGAGCAGTTGCTAACCATTAATAATAATAATAAACTTTATTCAGTTATACCATAAAAATAGTGTAGAACAGGTCAAAATAGCAAGATAAAAATAAATAAATTGGACACTTAAATAAAAGTACCGTTATTAGTGTGAAGAAAAGGTGGGAGGAGGAAGGTATCATAAAGAGAAAAGATGGTTCAGGCCGACCGAGAAGTTTAAATCTCGCTCAAGATGAAGCGCACCTTGGCTATTTGAGGAAAAATCCATTTCAAACAGGATTAGACACTGTGTCCATGACAAATTTTCCAGCATCTTGATCAACAGCTAGCCGAAGGATAGGAAAATCTTAATTAAAAAACTGTAAGTTCCAAGAAGACCATATTAACAGAAGAACATAAGCAAGCCCGCATTCTGTTTTGTTTAAATTATGTCTATCGCCCTTTGGAGTTTTGGAACAATGTTGTGTTTACCAATGAAAAAGTTTTTCAGTCTTGTAATGATGGACATATCCGGGTGTACCGTCCTGCAAATAGCAGGTTTCACGAACGATACGTGTCTCCGCGGAACAGGTCCGGGCGATTTTCTGTTAATGTTTGGGCATGGATACGCGTGTATGGCCCTGGTGCATCGTGGCGTATCATGGGTAATGGTAGATTTAATGGACAGGTTTTTAGGGATATTTTGGAAAACGTTATGCTTCCTTCGGTGAAGCAGTTATATCCAACTTCAAATTGCTGAACTTGATGTAACAAGATTTGTGCCATACACCATGGTTTAGGACCAGTTCATCCGCATTCATGTCGCTTCCAAAATTTAGTTTCACTGGCAATGACTCCAAGCTTCTAAACTCATTGATATTGTTCAAGACGGTAGCACAGATTAGAAACAAATCAGATATTTCACTTATGACGTATCATGGTTTAGATAATAAATCAACTCCAGGCAGGTACCAGTTTTTGCGGTGATCTGCGCATTGTCCAATCAGTCTTAACCAGAGAGTATAGAGTCACAGGAGGGAGCTTATGATACGTAACAATAATTAAAAGTGACCTAATAAATACTCAAAAAACCACTTAATAATAATAATAATAATAATAATAATTAATATCACCGATGTCTCTGAGATTTCAGTACTAAACACTCCCTCCTGTGAGATATACTCGCTGGTCTTAACTTCCATGTCAACCGCAAGTTTCCTCTGTTTATGTCTTCTGCGCAGAATCCTGGCAGGTATACGTCACATCACAAAAAATGAAACTGGTAGACTAGTATTACTATGAGAAGATGCCAGGGCGGAGCCAAAATGCGCGAATATTTTTACCAGTGGCATAGCTTTATCTGGGGTATAGGGATGTGTAATTGCAATAAAAGTTTCGCGGTCAAGGAACTGTGAAAATGGAGTAGATTAAAACTTGCCAACTGTTACGAGTAACCTTTGTTCAGGAGAAGTGTAAGAATAGTAAGTTCTACTAAACTTTGCCTAATAAAGTTGTTTTATTATTATTATTATCGTCGCCGCCGCTCTACTGCAGGGCACCGCCGCCACTGGTGTTGACATTGAATGTCACGTAATTCTTTCTCATTGGCTTAGAATGATGGAGTGCACAAACTCGTTTCTGCGCATATTTTTTGCTGGCATCTTCTCATAGTAATACTACTTTAACATAGGGAATACAAAAAACTATTAAGTGAAAAATCTGATTTGTTTTAGTCTGTGACGCTATCTCAGTGGTTTAGCATGTCTAGCTTGCATACTGGAGTACCTAGCGAAGCAGGTTCAATCCCTGCTCATCGCGAAATAATTTTAATTATAAAATTATCCCCAAGAAGTGGTTCGGACTCCACTATAAGCTGTACGGCCTCGTTTCTCTTTACCTAACACAAATTCATTCTGGATTTTCAACTTCGGTGACTTGAGAAGCGGTTAAGAAAACAAAACAAACAAGAAAGACCGGTGTGGTGTTGTCTTGTCTTCGATTATGCACTGAGCGGACATGTTAGATTTTCTGAAGTTGTTTTCTGACAGATCATGCACTTGTTCCAATCCATCTTTTATTACAATTCAGTTTGAAACAAAATAAAGAAATATATTAGAAAATGTGGACACGCCGCGCGCCGGACAAAACAGTTCATCGTTGAATAGTTTGTATTTGGTACATATATTAGTGAATAAATATATAGTGTGATACATTTAAAAATTGTGTAGTTGTATTTCCTGACCCCAAATATGTATACTTAGGCACCAAGTTTGTGGTCCTAAAAGATTTAGAAGCCGAGATATTGATAATATACCTAAATTTAAAAATGGCCGCTATAAAATCAAAGATTGTCCGGTGTGTCCACAGTTTCATGATAAGCTGCCCTACTAATATTATCTATTGCTGTAGCGCTGTTATTGAATATTCTTGTTGGCTCATTTATGGTTGCTTGGAGATTATAGCTTGTTATGATATCAACAAAATCTTTGACTTCATTTTTTCCGGTTTTCAGAAGGTCAGTGTTAAAAACTCCACATAATATTATTGTCGGGTTAGTCCTTTTCGCAGCTTTCAGTAGAATTACTTCTAATTTATTTAGAAATTCTGGTATATTTCCCAAGGGAGGTCTGTAAATGTTTATGATTATTGTATTTAATGTCTACTATAATTGCTGAGCATTCTATGTTTTCTATACTTTCTGCCTTTAGATTGTTTAAATCTTGAAAATTGACACTTTCAATTAAAGAGATACAAGAGCTCCATTTCCGTTTCTACGTATAAAACAAGAAGCTAGACGATATTGATGTAAAGATACGAATTTTTCAGGGTTGGAAAAAAAACAGGTTTTTTTTTTCAGTTTAAACAAAAACACTGTTTTTTTTTATTTTAAACAGTTTTTTTTTTCAATGTTTAAATAGTATGTTTAAAACAGGTTTAAAACGTTCAAAACTATATTAAACTAAAATTAAATGGTGCCAAGTTACTGGGTTTGCTACTACTTGATGCCAGATAATGCTCTTAAACAAATTACAGCGCTTTACAAATAAAACGTTCAGTTTAGTGCAAGTGACCACTACAGAGGCTATTTTTTGTGAGTATGTTTACCCGAGGTGTTTACTGTTTATATTGGAATTATTTATCGGAATGGACCATCATCGACACTTTTCCTGCTTTTTTACAATCTCCAAAATAATACATTTGTTTAAAACATCGCATTGTATATTAAATATGTTTTAAACATTTATTTAAAACATGGTGCGATGTTTTAAACATCTGGTTTAAAAGATTTTGTTTTAAACTTGCCAACTCTGGAATTTTTCCTCTTCTGATTTAAGCTAATACTCTGTTAATGCTACATCTATTTTATGTTTATATGATTCCAAAAATAAATCTATATCCCAAAGTTTGTTCTTTATGCTTCTCACATTTTGATGCAATAAAATAAATTTCTCCGCAGAGTGGATTATTTGTATTTGATTGCTCTTAAAAAAAAAATTGTCCGGCCTATTACTATTTACCTTACTATATTGATGCTTTTGGAAGTCAAACCTTTCATAACTGGTTCCTTTTGGCCAAAATCTGGTAGTTGAAATATCTCAGTATGTTATCCTATTCTTGGAATGGCCCCGTATCCATTTGTTTTCAGCCTGTACTCTGCTAGCAGTGCTTCACTCTCCACGACTAGGTGTAGTGGAGGTACTTTTCAGTAACAAATTTACAAGTATCGAAACACAACATAGTTATACTATTTATTGAATAATTAAATGTTAAGTTCGATACTGTTAATGCTGAATTATGCAGACATCATCTTGGCTTTACACGTAAGTTTATTTGGTTTCTAGTTCTCTGGCATCTTTACACTTCTGAAGAGTTTGAGAACCGTTTGAACGTCGAGTTGATTTCTTTAGATTTAAATGATTTTTGGCTATTTTAATACTCAATCCTTCTTTTGCAGCAAAACTTCACATCGACAAGAAACAGATCTCTGTGGGCTTTCTGGGGTACCCAAACGTAGGAAAATCATCAGTCATCAACACCTTAAGAAAGAAAAAAGTTTGTAAGGTAGCCCCAATTGCTGGTGAAACAAAGGTTTGGCAATATATCACTTTAATGAAAAGAATATACCTCATAGACTGTCCTGGAGTGGTGTATCCGTCTGCCGAAACTGACACCGAGAAAGTTTTAAAGGGGGTGGTGCGGGTAGAGTTAGTAAACAATCCTGAAGATTATATAGCAGCAGTACTGGAGCGAGTAAAGCCAGAATATATAAAAAAAACTTACAAAATAGAGAATTGGACGGATCATATAGACTTCTTAGAACAACAAGCACGTCGATCAGGTAAGTTGCTCAAAAAAGGCGAACCTGACATTACAAGTGTTGCCAAAATGGTCCTGAATGACTGGCAGAGAGGCAAACTACCATTTTACTGCTGTCCGCCTGGTTTTGAGCAGCCTTTGGACCCTGTTGAAGAAGCTAATGTGAATGAAAAGAGTGTAAACGTGGTACAAGATTTTAGACAGATTCGTGTTGGTCTTACTTTCGAAGGAGAAGACGTCAAAGCATTAGAACCTATTAAAGATATTGAAAAGGCTGTTAAGGAATACTCAGAGGATAAATCCGAAGCAGATTCCACATTGGATGAAACTGAAAACAGCGTGGATGGAGTTGATAATGATACCAGCCTTAACGAGAACGATGTTGATTCGGACAGTTCAGACATTAGTAACTTTTATTCGGATATGGAGGCAAGTGATATTGAAAGTGAGAAAGAATATTCCACAACCGCTAGCGGAGCTTTTGCTGTTGAAAACTTGGCGCGAAAGAATACCAAACAAAAACAAAAATTAGAGAAAGCAGATAAACAACCTATTGTAAATAAGTTGACTAGTAAACAGAGGAGAGCTGCCGAGAGAGCGCAGAAGAGAAAGAAGATCGGTAGTAACTTCTATGAGGTAACGAATGTTAAAAATAGAAATAGAAACAAGAAGAAAAAAGTTGAATAATCAATCCATGTTATTTACATTTATAATTAGTTGTTTGTTTTACTAGTATAGTTTTAATAAACAACTGTTAAATGAACAAAAATTGTCTTCCATATAAACTCTGATTACTCTGAGTAATCTCTGATAAACTCTAAGTAGTCTATTTAGATCAATCTACAAATTATTTATAGTATAGTACCGTTAAAAAAAATATCTGTCTGTTGAACTGTCTGTAACTTTTTTTATGCACGGTTACTCAGTTACGGCTTATGATATCGACTAGAAATTTGGTACGTATTATAACGACATCTGGATTATATTTTGATCTTCTTGTGTTGAAGGGTAAATACCCAGCAAACATAAATATATAGCATATACGTAAATGCTACGTAAACTAAGTTTCGCAGAAGTAACGTGCTATGGAAAATGTAACGCATAATCATATGTGCATACTCTGCGAAATGTCAGCAACATGTGCATATGATTTTTATATAGTGAAGAGGTAACACTGTGACCTCATGGTATGGAACAAATGACGTAGCGTGTATGTATATTCAACCACTTGATAGCGACCTTACGCTACGTAACATATATTTTTTATCTTTTTATGATGTAGCATGTATATATTTTATCTACCTACCGTATGTTCAAAATAGCATATCCCAACACTTTTTAAATATTGATACTACACAATTGGATTTTTAAAGTTAGATATTATGAATAAAGTTCCTTATAAGTTATACAGAAAAATATATTTCTTTAGAAAATTACCGAAGTTGACACCAAGTTTTATTTTTAGGTAGAGAGCTGAGTAGTTTTATATTTTGAATTAAAATTTTTTTGTAAAAAATGGTTATATTTAAAATATAAAACTATCTAACTTTCTAAAAATGTTCAGAGGTATTCTACTTATATATATTTCCTAAAAAATATCAATTTTTCTGGACAATTTATGAGGAATTTATATTCATATATTTAACTCCAAGAATCCAGTTCTCTAGTATCAATATTTAAAAAGTACTATAGGGTGCTATTTTGAACGTTATGGTAGGTATATAAAACAAATACATGCTACATCAAAAAGAAATAAAAAGTATATAATGCAAGATATGGTTGTCTGATTTGTCAACATATATTAGTTTAGGAGAGATTCTCGAATTGAATGACAGTTTAAACTGTGTTAATTAGTATCAACAAAGTTTCAATTCCATCTTAATCTCTGCATATCCCAGTAGGTAAACCAGGCATTATGCGTTGTCCTCGACATTGTCATCTATATGTTCTTTAGAAAGCAGCTATACGATATTTTTTTCTTCTCCAATGGTGTATACCCACCTACCTACCTTACCTTGCATTCCTAGTAAAGCTCAAATTTCATTTAATTTATTTTATTAACTGTTGATTTAGGAGAGATTAATACTAGTGTCTTTTGTGTAACTAATCTATATTCAAGTTAACTAAGTATCTACAATAAGTGTTAAGCATTTCTCGGGTCGTTTCTGATTGTACTCGTTCTGTGGTCAGCCTTCGTCACTCTGACATTTGCTACTTGAACATCAGGTACACAACCTGTGAAAATAATTGAAATATTAGTCCATTTCATATACGGGGTGCACCATTTAAAACTCCCCAGGCTTGTAATTTTCTTATTTTTTAAGGCACATAAAATTATAGATATTTTTAAAGCATTTAAAAAAAAAATTTTTGAAAAAATTGTTAAAGAAATCTTAATTTCCTTGAATATTTTTTTACGTCACCCTGTAAATGAACTGCGTTAATGTTTTCTTATAAAGGTTTTAATTAGCTTCAATTTATATTATTACGTCATATTCGAAATTCTTTTTGATTTTAGAGAAAGGAATTAAAAACACTCCAAACTGATTTTTTTTTTAAATTACTTTGAAAGGAATATAAATAATAATTTTATGCTTTATCTGTAAAAGACATATCACAAACAATATTCAGCGTAATAAAACAGTAACAAGAAATAAAAAAAAATTTTTTTTAAAACATTAAAATGTACTAAGTAGGAAATTGCAAATTTTTTACTTTTTTAAGTTTTTTTATTTTAATAACATAAATTGAAGCTAATTAAAACCTTTATAAGAAAACAATAACACAGTCCATGTACAGGGTGAGGTAAAAAAAATATTCAAAGAAATTACGTTTCCTTTCTTAACCATTAAAAAAAAAATTAATCACTCTATATGGATATTTAAAGGCTTTAAACTACAAGTTGATGTGCCCAACATGGCAAATTGTGAAGAAAACTAGATGCAAACTATTTTGATCAATTTGTTAAGTTATTAAACAATTTATGATAGCTTAAATAATAATGTATATATTTTAACAAAACTTTACGAAAACACGCTTCCAATGGAATGGAAAATTTGAGGTCGATTCAATAAGTTTCAGAAGTATACTGCTTTAAACATGAACCGATGTGCTCAAAGTGCTGTCATTCAATCCGAAAGTCTGCCTCAAAGTTGAGTTTACACTGTTAAAACCCAACTATTTAAAATCAGATTTGTCTAATCTGCCAGAGATGGTGATTTGGGGACTATTGGAGTATTTCGACATAAGAGTATGCAGCATATAACTGCCGAAAAAAAGGGGAATGAAAATGCAACTAGGAGTGAATGACTTCATGCAGCGTCTATATTCTTGATTAATTTTAAAGCCTCTAGAGATCTTAGAATATCCTGGTTTTTTGAATTTCGCTCTAAAATTAAGAGATTTGTTTGCAAAATGTAATAAAAAAATATGCTAAATAAGCCCATTAAATCATCATATCAAATTTCAAGTGGAAATGTTTATAACAACGCCAAAAAAACAATAACAAAGTCGAAAATTGATCCGTTGACTGTTTAAGTGCATCAAGTCATAGAACAATTTGTTTTAGAATGTAGATTTTTCTCCTACTCTTCAGTGGTGTTAACACAATTTTTTAAAACTATTTAAAATCATTTTAAATTTTTTATAAAGAATTTTTTTCTCAGAATTAAACAATTAAAATTTATTAGAATGCTTCAAAAGATCACAAAAAAGAAACAATTTTAAAAAACGGGGTTTTCTACGCCAATTGGGAGCCGTGAAGCGTGAAAAAAATGCATTTGTTAAATAATTGCCAAAAAATTGTTTTAAATAATTTTAAAACAATTTTATTTATGCAACAAGTGTGTAAAGCAGTACTTTTTTCATGCATAAGTTGTAGACGAGTGCATCAATCTTGTGAGAATCCCATGATAAAAGTAGTTTCTTTAAGTCATATAAACAAATTGTTAATTAACGCCACTGAAAAGTAAACAATCAACGATTCAATTTTCGAACTTGTTACTGTTTCTTAAGCTTTTTTGTACAAATATTAAATTATATTATACTATTACATTCACCGAGAGCCATTTGATATAAGAAAATGTGCGGGGTCCTTTACCAAGATGATTTAATTCTACCAGAAGCATATTTTTAATAATGACAAATCTTAATTGTCTTAATTTATTGCAACAAAATTAACCATAAAGGTTCCTAGTTTTCTTCGTAGTTTTATAATGATCAAAGCAATATCATTAATCACAAGACAACAAAAAAAAAGGGCTGCGCTTTTGATCAGAACCATCTAATCATGTTTTTTAACATGTTGAAACCGATTCTGATATTAAAAAAAAAAATATCAGTTTTTGGTTACCACTCCTTTTAACCCCTAAAAAGGGGCAATGGTTTTGTCCTAAGGTTCTGATCTAATTTTTCTGAAGTATTTTGACGTGCTGAAGCCAATTTTGGACAAAAGAAAAATTGCAGGAAAATATTAGCCTACTTTACACATACAAAACCTTGAAATATACCTATGTACAATACAATAACGAACACAAGGTAGGTGCTATAAAATGTCGCTAAACAATAACCATACCTATGCATAGTACTTCGCATAGTAAAAGCTTTTGGTCACTATTAAGATTTGGGTTTCCTTGAATTACAACTTTTTACGCTGGATTCAGTTGAACTTAATAATGTGGGAACAGCACCAATATACAGCTTTTGTGTAACAAAATCCATGTAATGATATAATTGTCTGTCAAGAATAACGATTGCCCATGAAA
The DNA here is from genome assembly GCA_936432065.2 of Rutpela maculata. NCBI lineage: Eukaryota > Metazoa > Arthropoda > Insecta > Coleoptera > Cerambycidae > Rutpela > Rutpela maculata. The sequence goes on along the minus strand of OW386287.2, from coordinate 15,507,588 downwards.
TAATTCTAACCTATAAAAACATTACGTTTCATTTAAATAAATATCTTTATAAAAATGGTACAACACAAACTTACTTTTGGGTCATTCACTAGAAAATGGTGCACCTCCAAATTCGCAAACAAGAGGGCATGTTTATGTTTGCACCTAACCTCTACACTAATAAAACGTCCAAATAAAATAATATTTAAAAAAGTCACATCGCTTTATGGTTCACAGTTCTGCATCAAAGTTATTAAAAGACATCATCCACAATTTTTCACAAAAATGATCAAAAAACAAACGTTAGATTTTACATCATTTTACACTGGCGTGCTGCGTGAGCGTGATACTTGACACTGTCGACACTGACGCGTTCCATGGTCCTTCTCTCTGATATCGGTGAATGAAGTAGGTAAACATTTTTAAGTAAACTTATGTAGCAAATATGTAAACTTGTGTATAAGTAATTAAGTTAATATGTTGACTTAAATATGATATTATTTTACGTATATGCTATGTAAAATTATGTAAAATATTTTATATAAAAATGTTCTATTAATCTTACCTCTCAGAGAGGTAAAGTTACATTAATGTTTACTGCGTAGGTAAAGGAAGCAACCCAAATAGTATTCTTCTGTTTTTTGACCAAAGTTATACTAATTGTGACATCGGATTAAGTTCAAATCAAGGTCAGCCACTAACTTCTAACCCAAATTTGTAACATAATGTCTGAGCAATGGTAACCTAACATCGGAAACTTTCCATTTGTCATCAAAATACAGACTTCATAATTTGTAATTAGGCTTTATTTTGGATTATAAACAACTTTGTTTCATAAACATTTTGTCCAAAATAAAAAATGAAGGTACTTCTCTCTTGAGGCATTTTGATGTTTTCTTAATTTATTAACACATGGTACATCTGATCTAAGATTTTTATATGGTAAATTCATTTTTTCGACAAGCAGAATTTCTTATAAAGAATGACTTTTCGTCGTAAAATCAATAATAGAGATGTTTCTCCTCTTTCAACTTCATCCGGGGACACACTGTATATGAATGTTGGTTCATTTAAAAGATGGAAATTGTAGCTTGTAAAAATTAACGCGAGTGACGGCGCGGCAGATCTGCTTCGATCCAACGGCTGTGTGGTGTTTGTATGTCCATTCATAATTATACATTTTTCCTCCGTACTCACTATTTATCCTCTTATTCACTAAGAAAAATGTGTAATCAGAAAGAGAAAAAAAGCTTTATTTTACTCGTTAGAACAGCTAAGAATTTTTAGAGGTTCCATAGTATGCATTTAACCTTACGCTTGGCCGCGCAGAGTGACAAAGTTACTTCACTATTTTTTCCAGGAATGCCGTGGCTTTAGCGATAAGTTTTATAAGGACATTTTTTGTTCAGAAACACGTGGTGTATTTTCTATTTTTTCCTGACTTAATTTCAAAATTTTAAAAAAATGGATGAAAAAAATGTTTTTTTTTCACTTTTTTTTATGTTCTGCATCCGAGCGGAATGTAAACTTTTTAGGATATTATTCTCTACACTTTCACGAACTCATTAAAAAAAAAATATATTAATTTTGCAAGTTTTTGGAGATTTCACTATAAAATTTTCTCTGTCGTCTGGGCTAAAAGTTTTCGTCACTTAATAGGTGTGGCAAAAACCAAAATTACTTCCCTTCAGTTACATTTACCATCAAGTTAATGTTAGCATTGTAGTTGCTAGTTGAAAAGTGATGACGGGAACTGCAGTTTCACTGTGTAGTTATGTTTACCAAGAAGTAGCAAATGCGACCAATGACGTCATTATCTCAGTAGAGATACTGGAATATATCTCTTTAAAAACTTATTAACTGTGCACAAAAATATTGAGAACTATCCTACAGTTGAAGAAGTCCACAATTATCCTACAAGGAATAACTCTAAAATATATTTAAATAATTTTTCATACATGAGCTATAAGAAATCTCCGGATTATGCAGGCAGTAATTTTTATATTTTACCAAATAAATTAGAAGAAAAATCAGTGAACATTTTTAAACACAAATTAAAAAATATGCTAATAGATGGATGTTTTTATGATATAAAAGAATACAAAAATTAAGCAAAGAATCTAATTTAAATTCATAGCTATTTGGCTCTCTGATAACTTGTCAATACTGTGTTTAGTGTATAAGTATTATTTTTTATATTATCTTGTTTGTACTTTATGCAGCACTAATGTAAAACTTATTTTTTCTTTTTTAAGTAATAATATCTGACTTAGTCAGTTGAATTATAATTTGACTTACCTTACAATTGTAAAATTGGAAACAAAAGATGAATAATAAAAGTAAAGTAAAGATTTCAACTGGTGTGTACAAGGCTGCTAAGAAAAAGATATTACAAAATTCCCTCTTATTACACACAATCGCATATTATTGTGTTGTAGTATGTAAAGCTGTATAGGCAGTTAATTTTTTGTAAATATTACAATCAAAAATAATCATGAAATACATACTTCATGACCCTAAACTATTTTTAAGTAGGTAGAACTCTCAAATCCGATATAGGTTGGTTCCACATCAGCCAGCTGATTTTAAAATTGTTAATTTTATTTGGCTATGTCTATAAAAGGTCAATGAATGTCAGGAAGCTTTTTTTTTTTAATTTTATTGATATTCGATGCCGTGTTCGATCGGTAGATAACAAAAGAGTGTTTACATAGATGTCTTTAAAGTTTATATCACTTTTATAGTCTTTTTGTTGTCAAAGTAATACGGCTCAAGTTATGATTACTTTCCTAAACATTTTCTTTCTGGCTAGCCTTACTGACGGGAGTTTCTTTCTGGGAATTTTTTTCTGCGTTCAATACATTTAAATAAACATGTTCAGCGTAAAAAAAATCTTAACGTAACGATCATGTTATATAACTCTTTGACTTTTCTGGCTGCTCGCCCACACTTTCTGGCGATCTTATTTTATTCATTCTAAACATAAAATGTGTACACGCAGAAAAAATGAGCCTTGTAACGTTGATATAATTTCACTGATTTTTATATCTTGAACCATGGCCAACTGACCTCTGCTGAAGTTTATTTTGCCATTATTTAAGTTCGATAGAATTAGTCAACACATAGAAAATACTTGTAACGATGAGTTTCCAAAAAAGCCACGTAGCTCCCTCACCAACAGTGCCTGAATATATTAAGTATTATTACGAGGGCTTACCACAAGTTGAATTTTACAATAAGGTCGCTAATTTAGAGAGTTATGTAATGTCTACTAGATTAAAGTTCCAATGCCAGTTTCCGTCACTTTGATGGTAGAAGGGTATGCTATAGAGCATGTCCTTCAGAAATTCTGACAACTTTAATAAACTTTATTATTTATCGTTCGTTAATGTATGATCACTTTGATGTGCAAACAAATTCCTTAGCTTAAAAGATCACAGACTTACAGAGGTTTCAATATTTCACCCTTCGAAGAGTAGCAGGGGATGAACACGTGTACCTGAGGTGGCCAAAAAGTGGCTTAGTATTGCATATTAGATGAAATAAGTCATTCCAAGTCCACGAAATTATATAAGCTCTCCATTATATCTGATAATGTTTTATATATTAAAAAAAAACAATATGAAACCAACTTTTGCTTCATAAATATACTCGTAGTTATATATATATTTATTCGAGTTATTGGTCAATATACATATAAAAAATTAAAACAATGGTCTTTTTGTTGTACTTATATAATAAATAGTAATAAATTAAGATTGAGATAACATGTGAGCCGCTTCGGGTGAAGTTACCTCCATTAAAGTTTGTAAAAATATGGTCATATTTCTTATATACTTGTGGTATTTTTCTGGTTTGTTTTTCCATTTCACACATAAATAATACACAGGCACTCCTAAAAAAATTGAATTAAGTAAGAAAAAAATATAGATAATACAGATAAACTTACCAGACAACGTAATTGCTGTCCCGATGACTGTATTCCAGGGTTGAGTAGGTATTGGAAATAATACCAGGAATACACAACAACAAAGAAATGTAACGGGTATAGCAGTGTTTACTTTTATAGGCCTGGGTAGGTCGGGCTGTTTGTGCCTTAACCATAGCATTCCTGCTATACTGGCTGCTACAGAGAGCCATAAGATTTGACCATAATAGTTTATTAGTACAAATACATCGCTTATAAGCAGCATAGCCAATGATGTCACACACTAAAATGGAAACTACATGTACATTTTATGTTTTCATTTTTGTATTACATCCTATTACATTGAAAAATATTATTTTGGGTTTTCAGCAGATAACTTTCAAAGAAACCTGCTAACTTTTAATATCTGATAAACATATTAAATGTTAGATAAATATTGACCATAAGATGATGTAAAAATAAATGAATTTTTCATCGCCACATCATTATTTGATCTAAAATGTTTGAAAAATTGTTCAAAATTCTAACTTAAGCTAATCGTGCAGATGTTTCCTGAAGTATAAAAAAAAATAATTTAAAGAAATGGGTTTAGACCATTAACACATTTTTGGTGTGTAATAAAGTTTTAATTTTCACACAAAGTTTTTGAAATGAAGGATTTTTCCTCACAATTGGGAGTAGTACGAGTAGTTGGGAGATTTTAATTATGTCAATAACTGAAGCATTGTGTATTACTTTATGATAATTCAACGCTATATAATAAAAACACTTTCACATTATTGTAAATAGGATTGAAAAAATATTCCAAGTATGCTAAATAGATAAACTAAGGTTTATGAATATACTAAATTAACAGCAAGTTATTTAAATACACCGTTTGATATAAGTTAACTGAACATGAAGTACAGTATATTCAGAACTCTTGATATAATAATAATAAGCTCGTTTGATTTGAACATTTCTATATAGATTGTAGTACATTTAATACAAAGCTTTTTCTCATATTTGTGTATCAAGTTTTGTTAAATTTGGAAAACTGACTTCAAAATGTAATTTGAAAAAGTTGAATCTATTTCTTGAAATCTAAAATAACGTAGGTGTTCTTTATATCTAATATCAAATGAATGACCAGTTTGACCTACATAAAACACATTGTAATCTGGAAGTGTCAATTTAAAAACATCCTGTGCTCTTAAATATATCTGTTTTTATCTTTGACATTATATAAAATGCCAGATAGTTTTGATTGTGACATAAAATAAACTTTTAATTATGACATGACAGAATGTCAGCACTTTTCTTGTAGGAAACATGGTAAAGAGACATATTTATTAGTATCACGAACTTTAATATGAGAATAATTACACTGACAAGCTGATTTGCAACGTTCTTACTTCCACATCATAAAAGTATAGGAGCGGTAAAAAAAATTTATGACTGACATGAAATGTTGAGATTTCAAGTTTGAGCAAAAAAAAATTCTTTGTGTCGGTCTGTCTGTAACCTTTTTGTGCGCACAATTGCTCTGGAACAGCTTACGATTTGACTTGAAATATGTACAGCTATATACTATAACGAGATCTGAAACTGGATCATTTTTTGATCTTATACCGTTGATGGGTTGGGGGATAAATAAGTAAAGCAAGCAAGAGTTCATAAAATATGTACGAGAAGCCAAGGTCTCAAAATTTTCTTGCCATCAGCTACCACCACCTCCACGACCGATGTGGCATCTCGCTTTCTGGATTTTTGGGACGAATTCAAATATTATATTAAAGGTCTATGGATAATTATTTCCACATAGTAGAGTGCAAAAGTATACAAAATTTTCATTGTAAGAGACTTAGATATGAAATCTGGATGCGGAAGTAGTGATTCCTTAGGCAGCGTTTTTTTTCTATGGTTTTTACCTGCAAACCGATGTTTAAGGCAATTAGTTTTTTTGGTGTTTATCTCAATTTTTAAGTGTTCTGAAAGGGGGACTTTTAAAACTTTATGTATGATGCAGCTTATGTTGCTAATTTATTCGATTTAGATCTGAATGGATGGTTTGACATTGTAGCTTCTGTGAATGTTGGTTTATAGCAACTATTAAAAGCTTCTTTTTTATTTCTGTCATGTGTCAAAGTTAAGTCAATTTTATATCAGTGTGACTACTGTTTAAAAATTATTAACTGTCTCCATGTGCTTCTGTTGTGAAGCAGGCTTAGCATCATCTACATATCTGTATCAAAATTTTATGTATTTTATTATTTTTTCTAAAAACATCAGCTAGAAGAGAGCTCAAGGGGAAACTCGCTACTTACTCTCTCCTAGTGATGGGCAATTGATTGTGTATAACTTACACTAATCCAATATTTAACTCAAAGGCAACCTATTACCATCAGGTATTAACTTTACATATCGGATGGGTCTATGCCTCTGCAGAATTAATAATAAACAAACACCCAAATGAAAAATAAATATATATGATAAAATTAGGAAACATATAGATTGGAAATATAGGCTTACCGTAAAAATTAAACTGGGAATGGGTGTGCTTCTTTTAACATGAATGAATGAGAATAAATCAGGTAAATGCCCTTCTTGAGATCCCGTAAGGAACAGTCTTGAAGAAGTAAATAAAATGCCATTGACGCCACCAAATGTAGATAACGCTACAAAAATTGGCACCAGCCAGTGCAAGCCACTGAACATTCTAAATCCAAACGACTAAAAAAAAAAAAAATTATTCATAGATTATATTCCGAGAGCTTTGAATTTTATCGTATAAACTGCGGGTAGCTTTTTTTTTCTAAAATTTTGCAAGATTATTTCCCAAATGAACAAATTCCTTACGTACTTTTGCACTCAAGTTTTTATTTATAGATACATAAACTTTTTCTATATAAGTTAAGTAACAATTATTATTTTATTATATTAGTTGACAGCGGCACGTTCTATAAACTACTTTTGTCTGGTTGTCATGGAAATGGACGTGGTAGATGCTTATTTGACTTTTGTTACGCGATCGTGATTGTAAATCTAACAGTTTGTATCAGATTAATATTGAAAATACTTTTGTAAAATTGCATAAATACACCGTTGGTACGTAGTAATTATAAATAAAATAATAATTCTTGAATTTGTAATATGTTCTATTTTGTTTTTAGTTCAACTGTGAGTAAATTAAATCAATTATGTGCATTTAGAAGCTAGACGTAATTTATTCACTGGTAAATTTTAAAAAGCTAGCTTGCATTTATTCAGTATAAAACTGTTGCCATTAGTTGAAATTTAAAAATTCGTAAAATGTCATTGGTCTATAATTTATGAGGGAAATAATCTTATTAAGATAATATAATTGGAAACATATAATGTTATAGGTGGTTACGTTACTATATAAAATATATAATTTACGACAAAATCAGAAGTCCCAATCAAAGACATATAGGAGTATAAATTATTATGGATAGAGTCTGCTAAAATCTAACTAGAGATCTGTGTGAGTTATTAATTCGTGTATGATTTCATATGTGTTGCGTTGCGTGCAAAGTTAGTGTAACAATGCCGAAAATTAGTAATTATAATTAATAATAATTGATTATAATTGAATTATTTTGTGCACACTATGGAATCGTATGCAAATTAACGATTCGGGAAGGTCTCCTGTTAGATTTTAACGGAGTCTACCTATACGTACTTACCAGTGCAACGGCTGGAGAACTTTCTATTTCAACACCAGAGAGTACAGCAAAATAAGCTACATTTGCAAGTACGTACACTCCCGTTACCATGGGGAGTGCAATCCAAATAGCCTTGGGTAAATTTCTGGAAAAAAATTGATAGCATTAATCTAATTTATTTTATTTTATTATTAAAATTCTATATTTAACATGGAAATTTTTGAAGAGAATGGACTTTTCCATAGCAGCCAATTTGGCTTTTGCAACCAACGGTCTACAACATTAGCCATAAACAACTTAACACAAATTGTATTAAATGACTGAGAATAGCAATTTTTCAAACAGTACCTTCTACAATCTTACAAAAGCCTTCGACTGCATAGATCATAGCAATCTTTTACAAAAGCTCAGTTATTATAATTTTGATGATAGTAGTATAGCCCTAATAAAATCATATCTGTCCAACAGACATCAATATGTTTCCTATAACATGAGTAATTTTAACAAACCGCTACTGAAATACGGAGTACCACAAGGTTCTGTCCTAGGTCTGATACTATTACAATTTAGCAAAATGCGATGAAATATCTAATATCATACTATTCGCGGATGATACTACGGTTTTAAATAGTTATAACCAATTACCTTAACAGAAAATACCAATACCTCCCAAGCTAAATCAAGCAACGGTTTTATGCCAATAGTCTAAACTTGAATGAAAACAAAAGCCAAACCATGACATTTTCTTTAAGAAACACTAACATGAATAATATCAATGAACCCAACCATGTTCAATTTCTAGGATGAGCTTGAACTCTGTACTGACCTGGAAAATCACATACATTAGCCCATGCGAGAGTTGCAAAAACCCCGTTTTCGAGGATGGCCAACACGATGGTGATACTCGCGCGGTTCTTACTCCTCTCGAACTACCCCTAAACGCCTTTTCTTCCATTTTTCTTTGTTGGGCATGCGAGGACTTGTTGGATCGTTTTTTTTTTGAGGAAACTCAATAATTCCTGAAAAATTTCGCCATCAGATATCCCAACGACCCCCGGCTAACTACGGCACTGCTGATACAATTTATAGGTGATTTGGATGTGATATACCTTTCTCACGATATTTAATAATTTATTCCAACATTGAAGATGCCCCATTTTTTGAAAAATTTGAAAAACATGTCAACCGTATTTCCAAGGGACACATTTTAACGTAAAACTTATCTTCATCCCTCTACCCTACAACAAGTCTTCTGTATAGCATACGTTATTTTTTATTGAAAAAAGCAATATTTAATGATAAATACCACAGCCACATTAATTTCCACACTAATTATGTGACTTACAGAATTGCGCCAGATTAAAAAAAATGGCGATAGTTATGAAAAAAATTAGAAGATGTTTTTTGTAGGAAATCAGTCTACTTTACAATCCTCCTTACCATCAGATTACTTCCAAAATTGTTTTAAACTAAGTTTACGAATTTTCAATTTCTTTTTTCGCATATAATTTTTAAATACATCAAATAGTTAAAACATATTTCGCTATCTACATACATAACTATCGTCATCATCACAAGTGGGTACTTATATAAAATATTAAAGATGGTATCATAGTATATTACTTCCACATCCAATGGAAGTATGGTAACGATAAAAAAAAAAAATAGAAAATTTTTATTGTTCAAATATACTTAGAATGTCATGAAACGTCAAGATTTTAAGTTTGAGCGAAAAAAATCTGTCTGTCTGTCGGTCTGTCTATAACTTTTTTGTGCGCACGATTACTCTGGAACCGTTTAAGATATTGACTTGAAATTTAATATAACTATATATTCCAACGTGATCTGGAACAAGATTATATTTTCATCTTATTCCGCTGAAGGGTAAATTGGGGTAAACGGGGGTAAATAGATAAATCAAGCAAGTAAGAGTCCATAAAATTGGTATTTAGTATATACAAGAGAAGCTCAACATTTTTTTTGGTATTAGCCACCAAAGGGGGTGAAAAAAAAATTGTGATTTAGTGTGAGTACAAGAACCAAAAACCTCAAAATATTTTTTTTACTTCATCCACCTCCACCACTACCACCCCCTATCACCACCGCCACCGCACCACTGATGGGGGATATCACTTTATGGGTTTTTGGGGTGGACGATTTCAAATATTATTTCCACATACAAAATATTTTTTTTTTGGTTGAAAGGGACATGGATGGAAAATCTGGATGTGGAAGTAGGTAGTGATTCCTTGGGTACAGCGGTTTTTACAGTGAAATGAGGATTCCATTGGAGTGTAATATTTTAGGAGGAGCAGAAAAAACAAAAGTTGGTGGCGGTTTCTTAAGGGTTGTGAGAAGCAAAACTGTTTCGAGGATGTAATCAGAAGAACTCTTTGATGTCTTCCACAATTCCTTTTAGTTCTCAAATAACGCAGATATGGCTTATTAACGAAATTCTTGGACACCCTGTATATTCTTACTTAAAGGATTTTTCATTGTAATAGTTTTTTTATGTATTAACTTGTTATTTATTTATCTCCAGCACACTAATTATTTCTCTACTTAATGAGGTTTGTTTTGGATGACCTATTTCAATTTGTTACACAACTGTACTAGAAAACCAAAGAGAAAGGATATTAAACCAAACAACAGAAATATTTATTTCTGTTTTATTATTAATTTTATACTTTCACCTATAAGTGTATATTTATTGAGGAACCTATATAATCATAATCAAAGCCCAGATCATAAAATATTATCGGACTGCTATTTTACAGCTTTAATTGTTTCATTATTTAATGACAATAAATATAAGAAATAATGTGTTACTGATATACTCTTTTACGGCAACGATAAAATACACCAAGAACATAAAAATACCCGTATAAAGGAAAGAGAGAATACAGTAAATAAAAAATGTATAAACGCGCCCGAAAACAGACATAGATTTTATATATAACAATCGGAGACGCATTATTCTCTGATAATTGATAAATGAATAAAGTAAGTAAGTAGTAGTAAGTAAGTAAGTATTTATTGGTGTCACAAATTACAAAATTTTACACAGGTCAAAAAATAGAAATTAACAAAATACATAGTTTTGTTGTTACAAATCGTATGACAAACTACAACAAAATAGTTATAGTATTACACATTAGAAATTAGCTTTATCACAAAATGACAATTAAAATAAGCTATTGATAAAAATAAAAGAAACAGTCATTCAATCACTTAAATTTTACAAATACAAACACGTTAAAATTAATTGAAACAAGATGAGGCTGTATTAGCAAACAATATTTTTTATGTTATCATGAATTTCCTGAGTTGAAAAAAATCCATTTTCTACAAGAAAGTTTTTAATTGTAGATCTGAATCTGACCGGTGGCAGCGCCTTAACACTTTTAGGTAATAAATTGTATAGTTTTATGTCATAAAATCTGGTGCCAGTTTGTCCTCTGGTGAGTCGTGTAAATTCTGTGCAGATATTTTCTCTATATCTAGTTTGATGTTCATGCACATTTGTGTGAGAATTAAATTTCTTCAGATTATCATGAATATATGTTATACATTGCAGTGCATATATGCTAGATACCGTAGGTATTTTAAGTGTTATGAAAATATTTTTTGTCTCGTCTCGATATCCTACGCCACCAACTATTCTGATTGCCCTTCTCTGTAAACGAAATATTCTATTCGTACCAGCTGAATGCCCCCAGACGAGGATAGCATACGATATACGGGAATGAATTAAAGCGAAATAAGCAGTTTTTAAAATATCTGGTGAAACTGAGTTGGACAATTGTCTAAGACAGTAAATATTTTTGGTAATCTGATCTGCCAGATAGTTTATATGACTGTCCCACTTTAGAGAATGATCAATAGAAACTCCCAGAAATTTATAGCTGGCAGGATTGTCTGCAGTGGCGGCTGGTGAAATTTCAATATTTTTTTTCTCGTCTGTGGCGCATGGGACCCATACGAAACTTGGGAAATAACATCTAGAGAAGCACTTCTCTAATGACCCCTAAAAAATTTTGAAAAAGCAGTTTGCGAAAAAATTTTTGAAAATTCGCTAGCCTCCCCTGGGTCTAGGGACCCCTGTTTACTTTTATTTTTTTTTGTCATATGCATTTGACTTTTCATAAAAATGCATCGACAGATTTTGGAGTTTGTGAAAATATTTTCATTACTAACTGAGATACAACGAATTGAAATATTGTAATTTGTTAAATTGTAAATTACAAAATTTCAGTTCATTGTATTTCAGTTAGTAATGAAAATATTTTCACAAACTCTAAAATCTGTCGATGCATTTTTATGAAAAGTCAAATGCATATGACAAAAAAAAATAAAAGTAAACAGGGGTCCCTAGACCCAGGGGAGGCTAGCAAATTTTCAAAAATTTTTTCGCAAACTGCTTTTTCAAAATTTTTTAGGGGTCATTAGAAAAGTGCTTCTCTAGATGTTATTTCCCAAATTTCGTATGGGTCCCATGCGCCACAGACGAGAAAAAAAATATTGAAATTTCACCAGCCGCCGCTGGTATATTATTTATAACACGTGTACTTGTGACCATTTTTATAGTTTTTGTCTCGTTAAGTGCAAGAGCATTAGGTGTGAACCATTCTTTAGCTTTTGACAGCGTGTCATCACACTTTAAGAATAGAGATTCTAAGCTCTCATCAGTCATTAGGAAAGTAGAATCATCGGCATAAAAAATACAAGTGACATTTTCCAGGGCATTTGGTAAATCGTTTATATAAATGAGGAATAACACCGGGCCCAGGATTGAACCCTGTGGTACTCCTGATCTAATATCCAACTGATCCGATACTTTTCCACTTAGTCTTACTGACTGTTTACGATTTTCAAGGTAAGATTTAATAAGAGCAATACTTGAATGGTTAAAATTATATTTTGACAGTTTTTCAATTAATAAAGTGTGTGACACACAGTCAAATGCCTTGCTTAAGTCACAGAACACAGTAGCAGTGTACTGACCTCTTTCAAAACATCCTAAGGTATGTTCGGTGAACTTTAAGATAGCATCCGTTGTTGACAATTTTTCGCGGAATCCATACTGGAATTTATATAGAATATTATTATTTTCTAAGTACTTCGTTATTTGAATTTTCATTGCCCTTTCAAAAATTTTTGAAATAATTGGGAGTATTGAAATGGGTCTATAGTTACTTATGTCATCTGGGTCACCTTTTTTAAAAATTGGAACAACAGAGGCTATCTTCAATTCATCTGGAAATGTACCTGTCCTAAAACATTCATTTATCAGTTTGGTAAGTGGTATTAATATATGGTTTTTAATAGCTTTTAATAAGGTAGTGTTTAGGCCATAAACATCTTTACTATCCGTATTTTTTAATGAATTTATGATATCTCTGACTTCATTATATGTGATCTCACGAAATGTAAAAGGTTCTCTGGTATGAGTTTGTTCTACGTAAGACAAAGGGTCGATGTCTAACTTAGGAAGTTTACTGACGACTTCTTCACCAACATTGACAAAAAAGTTGTTAAAATTATTTGGATCAATACAGGGAGTTTTCCTATGTTCATTTTTATTTCTATGTGAGTTAATTATGTTCCATGCAGTTTTTGCAGGGTTACTGGAATTTTTCACAATGTTGTCATTAGACTTTATTTCTTCAAGTTAAGTGCTTTTCTGTAATTACCTCTATATTCATTTCTTATCCTATTATTATTTGGAGTGTTATGCATTTTACAAACATTATTTAGGAAATGTAAATGTTCACGCATTTGACGTAGATTTTCTGTATACCAAGAAACATTAGACGAATTATTTTTGACATATATCTCTTTTTCTGGGAAAGAAATATAGTAAGCCTGCAATAAAATATTTAAAAACACCTGAAACTTTTCGGTAGTATCAAGGCTAGGGTCATCAATAAACTCCCATTGACAATTAGATATTTTTACAAAAAAATTTTGTTTACCATCAGCTGTGATGGGTCTAATTATTTTTTGATAATATTTATTTTTATGCTAAAGGTTATAGTTGGGCGCTGCCGACGTTTTAGCATACCGAATGCCTCTGATATACCGGGTGGCTCAGCCGATAGGGACACTCTTGTAACTTTTGAATGGGCGAATGGATTTTTTTCAAATTTAGTGTAGTGATATGGGATGAAATTTCCAATTATATGATGTAAAGAACCAAAATGACCGACTTCCGGTTTCGATGCAATTTACATGAAAATCAAATTTTTAAATGGGACAACCTATATATTTTTGCATATTTGCATCCTGCTGGCCAAAATACATATGATCTGACCCTGAAATATTATTTTGATTTCCAAAAAATATTAGAAAAAAGAATTATTAGTATTATTATTTATTTAATTATAAATGTAGTACAAAGAGAAGGTCGACATAATGCATATCACTTGCTTCGTAATTTAAAGATCTAATTAAATTGTCCCATAGGAGTTCCATTAAAAAAAAAATAGTTTTCGTTGAAATGATGAATAAATCGTGTTTAATGTTAGTATCTGAAGAGAGAATATTTTAAAAGTACTTTCAGACTGATTTTTAACAATTTTGGCAAAATTGCGGCCTTCTATGATTAAAACTAAAAAAAAATCTATACAGGGTGTAATCAGTTTCATGTCATTAAAAAAAACTGGTGGTGGGGAACGACTAAACGAACAAAAAAACCTTATATAACATGAGGTCAGAAACCCATAGTTTTAGAAAAAAAAAATAAACAAAAATTTCGAAAATTTCCAGTAAAATTGTTTGAGAACTGCTGGAATGTTGGGATAGGCTTTTATAGTCTTGTATTTCGGCGCCTCTAACCATCAAATACGGCTCTTTCAAAGTACCGCGTTCCTTTGTTAGAGGCCGCGCATCGACGAGGACACGAGTTGATAGTCGCACTCTTTTTATGGCTTTTTAAAATCCAGCGGCAGGGACCCGACATTGTCGGTACGCTTTGAAGATAATTGGAATTCCAGCAGGCCAGTTCACTTTTACGAATGAGTTCAAAGCATGCCGACATGGCTGGCTCCCTGCCGCTGGATCGTGTGTAGACCTCTTAAGGTAAGGTCTTTAGTATTTTAGTTTCTGTGAACATTTCGTTAAGTACACACGTGGAAGCCGTTCCTTGTTTTGTATGTTACTTTGTTCTTTTGAATTTTGGACCACGTATTTACAGTTAAGATTTATTTTATTGACTTTCGTTCTTGATTACGTACAGACTCTACTTGTTCGTTCTTTTTGTGTTTGTTGTGGATTTTGGACCAAGCTTTTATTTTTATTTTCTTTATTGACAACGTTAGTTAATAGTTTAGTGTGGTATTTTAATGTGCATAGAAACCATAAAAAATAATCCTAATTTACCAAATGTGTTGAACGGAGTGCGTATGTGCCGAAAAGTGTATTGATGCAGACGGAAGTTATTTCGAACAATTTATGTAAATCAACAAATTTATTGGTAAGTTCTAAATTTACCGAATATTTTAGTTTTCGATACCTGATCGGCAATTGGTTAAATAAATCAGATTTTTTCCTAACTTAAAATACACATAATTGTTTTCTGTTATCGTGTATCTCACCGTCTAACTCTTTATTTCGTTCACCGCGGATCGTAGATCGGGAAGCATCGAACGTATCGAGTGTCTATAAAAGTGTTTTTCTTTAAAATAAAACTCTGCAAATTTAGTTCGAATAAAAAGTGTCGATAATCAGAGTACCAGTGTAAAGTGCTAAAATGTTAGGTAAGCCCCCCGAGGGCGGGGGGTCAAGTGATAAACAATTAAGTTCTAGTGATGGAATTAGTGATAATAATCTTGTTCAATGCCTGAGCGATACGGAAATGCAAGACATGAATCCAAATGATAATGGCTCTAACACGCTGGAACAGAATAGCCGCTCTGTTCATACGGTGACAGGTGATAATACTCCGGAAAAAAGTAAGGTCTTTAATCTACAAAAACCAAGTTTATATTCAACAAATATCTATGTTTTTATTGAGAAAACGAATGATCAAAACATAGGAAGACTACATCCCATGTATGTGGGTCATATATTACACAAGAAACTTAAGATTCCCAATATTATAAAAATAGAAAAAGTAGGGAAAAACCGAATTAAAGTTCAATTAAAAACCATTAAAGATGCCAACAATTTGGTTAAAAACGATTTACTTAAATCTGAAAATCTTAAAGCATTTATACCTAATAATTTATTATCTAGAAAGGGAGTTATAAGACATGTTGACACTATATTTGACGAGAAATATTTGTTTGAAAATATATTATCTCCTAACACTATAATCGATGTTAAAAGAATGAAGCGTAGAATTTCAATCGACGGAGAACCGGCATTTGTACCTAGACAAACTGTTGTAGTTACTTTTGAGGGTAGCTCATTACCCAATTATATATTCCTCAATAGTGTAGCATGTTCAGTAGAGCCCTATGTCCAAAGAGTAATACAATGTTACAAATGTCTAAGATACGCACATGTTGCTAATCAGTGCCGCAGTACAAGCAACTTATGTATCAACTGTGGTAAAAGTAAAGAAGATAACCATAAGTGTAGGGAACCTCAAGATAGTTATTGTATATACTGTCAAACTAATGAGCACAAATCAATATCTAAGAAATGCCCATCTTATATAACTCAACAAAATATTAAAAAACAAATGGCATCCTCTAACTTAACATATTTAGAAGCTAGAAGATCCATAAATAACTCATATGCTTCAATTGTATTAAGTAATAGGTTCGAACCTTTGGAAAATCATAATGAAAATAAGTTTCCCCCACTTCCCACACCAAATAAACACCCATCTAGAAGACAGTCTTTTTCTCAACCGTCTACATCTAAAGCACATACACCCATCAATTCTTCGGCTTCACAGCCTAATCCTCAGCTTCAACCAAATAAAAAACGAAAAATACTATCACCCATAAATGTAACAAAAACACCTCCACTGTTTCCTTTCAATTTCGGGCCTAAAAACCCTCTTCCCCCAAATCCTCACAGTACCAACCACGGTGAGGTACAAGACGAGGATTTTAATATTCAGTTCATTGAGAATTTTTATAATTTTTTCCGAAGTGTGCTAACTGACATAGAATCGTTCGAAGAATTAAAACAAATTGACAACCAATACCTCAAAGATAAAATTATTAATTTTTATACCAATCCTATTAATGGGTAGTAAACCTAAAAACAGTTTAAAAATTTTGCAGTGGAATGCACGTTCCGCTGTCTCTAATAAAAATAGTTTAATTAAGTGTCTGAATGAAAATGAAATTGACATTGCACTAATTTCTGAAACCTGGTTTAAACCTAACGTTAACATAAGCATTACTGGCTATAATATAGTACGTAAAGACAGACTGGATGGCAAAGCCGGTGTTGCTGTATTAATTAAAAAATCACTTTATTACAAGAAATTACAAATACCTAATTGTATTCCAGAGGAGATATTAATATGTGGGGTAGAAATTCCATACGCTAATAACTCAAATTTGAAATTTTTCTCTGTATATTGTCCACCTAATATAAACAATCTGAGAAATAACGACTGGACAAATTTACTCAACTTGGTTAACCCTCCTGGTATCATTGGAAGCGATTTCAATGCCCACCATGTTACTTGGGGTTCGTATAAAAATAATTTGGTAGGAAAACAAATTCTAAGTGCATTGGATAATTTAGATTTGATCATATTAAATAACGGCTCACCTACTAGATTTACCCATCATATGCAAAATTCAGTTGTAGATATTACCATCAGCACCCCAGATATAGCCTCAAAAATTAATTGGCAAATTACTTCTGATAATTTAGGATCAGACCATTTTCCTATTCTGATGGAAATAAAAGCAACTGCAGTAGTAAATAATAATATTACACATCCTAAAACTAAGTGGAAAATCAACAAAGCTAATTGGCCTCTATATCAGAATTTGACAAATACGTATTTTGCAAATATTCCACAATTTCATGATATAAATCAGAAATATAATCACTTTATTGAAGGGATAAATCAAGCAGCATTATCATCCATACCGCTCAATAAACCATATAAAGGAAAAAGCCGTCCACTACCGCCTTGGTGGGATTCCGAATGCAACGATTCTGTCAATACTCGAAAAGAGGCTCTAAATTCGTATAAACATTCTAGTACTTTGGAAAATTTTCTAACATGTAAAAGGGAAATGGCACGTACAAAAAAATTTCTTAAAAACAAAGCTAGATCACACTGGAAAAACTGGTGTGCTCAACTAAATAAAAATACTTCAGCTACAGAGCTGTGGAATCAAGCTAAACAAATGCAACGAACACCTTGTAATACCCCCAAATGCGACGATTATAACTGGATGGACAATTTTCTTGATAAAATTGCCCCCGCATCAGTAACGAACGACACAACAAGCAATTTGCAAAGGGAAAGACAGATAGACAGAAATTACGACATTTTTCATTGCCCTATTACACTAGAAGAATTGGAATATACTCTTAAAATTACTAATAATACGTCTCCAGGGCTCGATGATGTAAGATACCCTATGATATCTAATTTGCCAAATAATGCAAAAATATTCCTAATTGACATTTTTAACGATATTTGGATTCGAGGCGAAAATATTGAGGAGTGGAAAAATATTATTGTAATCCCCATTTTAAAACCAAATAAAGACCCTAATATAAGTGAATCGTACCGACCTATATCACTTTTATCATGCGTCTTGAAAATATTCGAGAGAATTATAAAGTATAGATTGGAATGGTGGCTACAGGAGAAAGGATTACTTCCAATTACTCAATACGGATTTAAAAAGGGATTTGGCACACTCGATGCCATTTCTCACTTAACTACAGACATCCAGAATTGTTACTCAATAAATGGTTATCTAGGGGCAGTTTTTCTTGATATCAAAGGGGCATATGATACTGTTGACCTTTTTATACTTAAAAAAAAATTAGATACATTTTTAGTGCCCCCGGAAATATCTAATACCATAGTAAACCTCTTTTTTAATAGAAAAATATATGTCCGACAGCCGGATAATAAATATTTAGGACCCCGGTACACATCTATAGGCCTTCCCCAAGGATCGGTGCTAAGTCCTTTGATGTTTAATTTGTATACAGCAGAATTGCATTTAACTCGTCGAAATGTGGAGGTAATACAATATGCAGACGATTTCGCTTTCTATGTCATGAATAAAAAATATGAGAAATGCATTAAACTTCTGGACACGGGTATGACCGATATATTAAACACTATAAATAACCTTGGATTTCAATTATCAGCAGAAAAATCATCTATTGTATTTTTTACAAGACATAATATCCCCGATATGGATTACATACAACTGGACAATTTTCCCTTCCCTGTGCAAAGGCTGGTCACTTATTTAGGCACAACTTTGGATCAAAAACTAACCTGGAAACCTTTTGTAAACCACATAATAACAAAATGTAATAAGGGATTAAATTTTTTAAGAATGATTATGCGAACTTGGTGGGGAGCTGACCCACAAACTGCTATAATATTTTATAGATCGTACATTCGATCCATCATCGACTATGGATGCATACTATATGGATCAGCAAGTAACACTCTGTTGCATCAGTTAGATTTAATACAAAATAAAGCACTAAGGTTATGCTTAGGTGCCATGAAATCTACACCCGTTGAACCCCTACGTGTGGAAGCTCTCGAACCTCCGTTGCAATTGAGACGCCAACTTCTATCAGAGAAATTTATGCTCAAATCGCAAATTAAAAAGTCACCGATTATTGATAAAGTTAGCGTATTAAATAATTATGATCTTGTCAACAAATATTGGTCAAAAAAAAACTCACCGCCCTTGTGCATAGGATTTCGAAATACTAGCAATATAGCTCCCCAATTAGACAAATTATACACACGACCGGCCGATGAGGAATATTTTAGTTATTTTAATAGGCCAACGGTAATATCACCTAATTATTGTGAATTGCAAGAAGTAAGCAAAGTTATTTTAAAAAACATAACATCTGAATATTATAATTATTTACACATTTATACAGACGCGTCAAAAAATGAGAATGGGACGGGTTGCGCAATTTTTGCACCCGGCATCAACTTTAATGAAAAATATAAACTAAATCAAGATACCTCGATATACGTTGCCGAGTCTATGGGCATTATAAAAGCCCTAGAATTCGTTGAATACCACGATTGCCAAAGGGTTTTGATTATATCTGATTCGCTGTCTGTTTTAACGTCCATTAAAAATAATATTGATATCAATTCCCCCTTTTGTAACCCGTACATCTTCAAAATTAAATCCATGTTTAATAACTTGACTAAGAGAGATTACATAATAAAATTTGTTTGGGTCAAAGCTCACATCGGCCTTGAGAATAATGAAAAGGTAGACCAACTGGCTAAAGAAAGTACCTCTTCAGGAATACCCTTATATAACGTACCATGTCTAGAAGATGGCATTGGCAAATGTAAAACTTTATTAAAAAAACAGTGGTCTCAACAATGGAATGAATATTGTTTCACTAATCCAACAAGGTATACACTTATCCAACAAGAAATCCCAAAAGAACATTGGTATAACAGAGTTAATTATTCAAGAAGGAGCATAACACATATAAGCAGACTTAAATTTGGCCATGGCTGTTATCCTTACCACCTGCATAAAATAGGCATATTGCCATCAAATATGTGTGAGCAGTGTAATGAAATAGGGGATCTAGATCATATATTTTTTAATTGTCAAAAATACGCTCAAGAAAGTAATGAACTATATAAAAATTTAATCAAACACAAAGTAGAAGCCCCATTTAATTTACTGAACCTTCTGGCTTTAAATACAAAACCCATAATGGATTGCATAATTTTATTCATAAATACAACAAATGTAAATATCTAGAGTAGGTTTAGCTTTGTCACCTTATGTCTGTCCTATTGTTTTAGCGACCTTAATTACCCGTGGTCTACTATATGTATGTGTAACAAAAAAAAAAATGCCCTGATCGACCCCTGGGCGAGAAAAGTGTGTCCCTGTCTATATATCCTTTTGTGTTACGAAATGGTTTTAGCTCGTCAAATAGGTTAGAATTAGGTATATTAACATAGTTAACAGTTTAGTGTCTGGCTGTGGGTCAATCGCCCTAATGCCATTATAAAAATAAAAAAAAAAAAAAAAAAAAACTCTTTATTTCCCAATGTCATGCAATAGTTATTCATTTTTTAAGCTTTTAACCCAGAACACTCATTTGGGTTACAAATGTTAATAAACCACATTTAAATCTGATAAATTATAAACAACAATAAAAGCTCCAATATTTTATTCTAAATTAAAAAACACACATGTTAAGAAATGCTGTATTTAACTTCTACGCCCACCATTTACTTTTGCAGTTCTGCAAAAAGAGATAACGAATTATTTACATATTTATTTGAGGCACTCATCAAAGGTGCCGCCCTCTTTTGCTTTGAACCGCCGCACCGTGCCGGCCGGCCGGCCGAACGAGTCGGTCGGTAATCTTTGCACTTTTTTATGACAATTTAAAAGTTGTATAATTGGGAACTACACCTCCATTGACCCAGAAAGGCAGTGGTTCTCAAATGTTTCCTAACCTAATATTCAAATTGTTGACCTAGGTCAGTTTTTTTCAAAGTGCCCCTAGGGGGAAAAGTCATAAAGGTTTTTTGTTTGTCTAGTCGGTCCCCATTACCAGTTTTTTTTTTTAATGACATGAAACTGATTACACCCTGTATTTTTTGGAAATCAGAATAATATTTGAGAATCAGATCATATGCAAAAATATACAGGTTGTCCCATTTAACAATTTGAATTTCATGTCAATTGCATCGAAACCGAAAGTCGGCCAATTTGGTTCTTTACATCGTATAATTGGAAATTTAATTCCATATCACTACACCAAATTTGAAAAAAATCCATTCGCCCGTTCAAGAGTTACAAGAGTGTCCCTATCGGCTGAACCGTCCGGTGTATTACGTATTATTGTTGAAAACTGAAATAATATCAAAGCAATCTTATATTTTCTGGTATCATAAAAAATTACTTTTGACTAGATAGTGGTTGCTTATGTTAATTAACAAATAGATTGTTCAGTGACGTAGCCAGGGGAGGGATCCAGGGGGTCCGGAGCCCCCCCCCCCCGAAATTAATTGACATTTGAATAATTGGCAGGCATGATATTTAAAATTAACAAATTAATTTCATTTTCGGTTTTTATTGAAAATTTTTCTGGCTGATTTCAAATTTCTATTCCAGCCAGCCCCGTTGTAAATCGTGGTTTCTTGCAATTTTATTGCAGCCATATGGATAGGGCGGATGAGCCAACAGCGTGCGGATTTGAAGCCACACAATCTAGCTCAATCTGAATCTGATTTAGTCTTAAGTAACCTGCTGCATATAAGTATGACGGATGTGATGTGATTGTATAAACCTAATTCCTTTTCATAATGAAGCGTTCCAGAGATTCCTCAATTATATCTTTTTCAAAATAATAAATAAAATAACAAGGTAAAGTAAAAAAAATATTGTTTCTTCCTACATGCTTGGTCGCCTAAGTGTGGAATCAAAATTAGCACCCCTCTCAAAAAAACAACGCATTTCAATATGTGACATTATTATAGATATATCTTTATACAGTTGTACACGGCTCCATGTTGCTAGTTTATTAATTAGAAACTAATCCTTTGCTATAGTTAGTTCTTCTTCCGCAGTTAAAATGAGCCTTCTCATATCAGATGCACTCTTCAAAATCTTTGCCATCTACTGCATAGCGAGTTAGATCACAACTTTTACTATCTAGTATGACATTATTGAGTTAATTCACGTACATGATGAACAGCAAAGGTCTCACTATGCTACCTTGTGGTACACCCATATTTAGTTGTTACTTCCCCAGATTTTCTCTCAATATTTTCTTTCTTAATTTTGACCACTTGTTTTCGATTGGTATGATTCGATTCGATTATTATTATATTTGAAATAATTTCGACTTTCAACAGAACTTTAAAAACTGGGTTTTTTACTTAAAAAAAAATGAAGATATTTTAATTATGTAAAAAGGGGCTTATAGATGGAGCAATTAGCATTTTTTCAAAGTGATAGAATTTCAACGTCTTCAACTAACTAGTCGTCGCGACGCCTAGAAAATTTAAATCAACTGCAGGGACTTTAAAAGTGCGAAAATTTGAAAATACTTTAATTTAAAGATTTTTTTTTCATATATTCTAACTCAATTACGCTATTCGTATCTGAGTAATACCTTCAAAACGTTCGGAACCCCCCCTCCCCCCGAATAAAAGTCCTGGCTACGTCACTGGATTATTCCTTCATCTGTACTGAGACAGGCAATGACATTTTGTGGTGCTCGAATTGCACACATGATTTTTATCTGCAATCATTTGACAATATCAAAATAAAAGAAATAACAAAGTTGAATTTTTGGTTAAAACCGCAATTCATCAACATTTTATGAGTGTCATGCATATCATATCACCAAAATAAATAAACGAACAAAACACAAACGCTGTCAGTTTATTCAAGTTTTGCGACTGCTTTTTATACTGTGATTTTATTAATTATTGCCTTATCACACAAACTCTCATATTAACAACAAAAGTTTTGGGCATTATTATTTCATAATATAGGTACAGGATGGTCGTGCGAACGTTAGAACCCCATTTACCTTCATTATTTCTGGAGATACGTAAAAAAGTTTTAAAATAAAAGATAAATACTATCATATGCTTTATATATCATTAAAAAGCTTTTTTTATGGCTTTTCAGATTGTGTAAAAATATACAGGGTGCTCTCTTTTTCAAATTGATGATGAAATAAGGCGAAATGTGTCATGAAACTATATATAGAATTTTTTATAGTTCGAAGTGCGTCACGGCCAATAAATGTAGTTTTTGAGTTTTTCAAGTTGGCCTCCCTTTGCTGTGACACGCCTGACAGCATCACGTCCGTCGTGGCTGAATGGCCTCACCTAACTGCGTTTCATATTTCTGTTACACCAAGTATCATTACGATTTAAATCCCCAATTGGGGTTGCCAGGCCTAAAATTCGAAAAGTCGGACTTTCCTTATTTTGGGTGGACATTTGGTACAAGAAACCGAACAGCATTAGTTCTCCATAAAAAAAATAACTAAAACACAAAATCAGTCCTCTAATATTTTTATTAAACTTGATTAATATTTATTAAACTTGATTAATTTAAAAATTCATGTAGTTTAACATTTGTTACATAGGAGCAATAAAATGTATCTATAGAAAAGTGACTAAAATCGAAAAAAACACGTTTTAGAGCCTTACGAGTCGTCTTCGATGGCCGGCGCCGTACGGCACGGCCGGTAGAATCGACAGATACGGCGACTCCAGCACGGCCGGCAGATGCGGCACTAGTGTCCTACGTGCGTCAGTTGCAATGCGAACACCGACCAGTTCAATGTGAGGTCAATTAATGTTCTTCTATAGGAAAGTGCTTATTTAAAAATTGTACGATTGCGAAGAAGACAGAAAAGAAGTCATTCAACAAGTGTTTTATATTTGGAAAGGGAGATAGACGGCGAATTTCATACTTTATACGAAAAACTTAGGAACTGTGGATGCGAGGATGTGAGACGTTTCTACTTGACTTATTAAATACCCACGAAACGTATCCGTCATCTTGCTGTCTAATTTTTGAGGTACAAGAAGTCAACACAAGTGTCCTCACACAAAGCCTGAGCACCACTGTTGTGCGAGACGGATCGGGCGCCGTCCGGCAGCTGAGGCTCAAAATCAAATTATTTGATCGGACCTGCCGCACAACCACCGGCCCTGCCGGACGACACGTGCGGCACCGGTCACATAGGACACATTCATTGATTTTCACACATGCCGGTTCTACCGGCCGTGCCGTACGGCGCCGGTCACCGAGGACGACGCGTATAAAAAGCCAAACATGTCCGGCTAAAGCCGGACGCCTTATCTCCAATCCATAAAAGTGGCTTCGGGGTCATTAAAGAAAATGAAATAATGATAATTTGTCAATTTATTTGGATTTATCAATACATAACAGGATGGCTCAAAATACAGTGAAAAAAGTTTACATAACTTTTTGTTTCACAATTATCGATTTATTCTGAAAAAACATGATAATCGACGGTAATAAACTGTTTAAAGAATTATTGATTGTTTAAAAAATATTGCATATTTTCTAACATAAGTATAGAGGAATAAGAAAAGTTTTGAAAAAATTACAACTCTAACTTTATCCTGAAGATAATAATAAACGGTAACAAATTATTTAAATTATTTGCAGGTTTCATTAGCGAACTCATCTTAATCAACGATATTAAATACTAACTTGTAAAAATAAAAAGAAGATGAAAATTCTACATTTACAGCAAAATATATTTGTTGAAATAAATTATAATTGTTTAAACAAGTTGAAAAACAACTGAGTAATTAATAATAATGCAAACAAATAGCAAATAAACAACAATAAACGTCAACAATACGCGATTTTTGTCCTGGCAGGGAAATTTTCGGTACTCCGTAAAAGGGTCTTACGGGAGTTTAATTTAAAAAGGAATTACTAATTTGTATATTCTCTGAAAAATTCTCAAGAGTGATTTTTATTCCACAGATTTTCACGATTATTTCTCAAATATACAAAAACATGTCTTTTTTCCACAAGAAATGCGTGGAAATATGGTCTCGAAGACACGTGTAAATATTAACCAACTTTGCTCAAATTTGAAAAAGATAATTTTTTGGGACTTCGAAAAAGTTTGAAGGTAAAACAGAAAAATTTTAACTTTTATTTTTTGAGAGACCTTAATTCACCATAATGTCATGTTACTTTGCCGAAAGTTTCACAATATTACTGGAGTACTTCTCCAAAGAACATGCCTATTTCATATATTTTATTCCAGCAGGTAGTGTACACGTACTCATTAACGTATCTCCTTATAAAAAAATGTAAAGGTGTTGTAAGGGTACGAACATGCCGAAGATGCTAAGCAGCTAGAAGTTCAGGCAGCAGTTTGAGTTGAGCATCGAAGCAAGCCATCAATTTGTAAAACAAACCTGTACATTTATATGTGACCGCTCATACCTAGGATGGTAGCATCCAGTGCCGGTTTTAGATATAAATTGCCCCTAGGCCCAGGTCAATTTTGCGCCCCCCTCCCGCTTGCTATTAGTTTATTGGCAGGGGACAAAAAAATTTTTTGAAGAGCGTAAAGCGGGGGGGGGGATCCAAAAAATACTTTTTTACTCCAAAACAATTTTTGAAGAGCGAAGAGCGGGGGGGGAGAAATCCAAGCAAAACTTTTTGAAAAATGTTTTTTTTGTTTATGGGCACTAACCACTAGGTAAAAAAATATTTTGAGGTTTCTGGTTCTTGTACACACACACTAAATCACATTTTTTTTTCATTCCCTTTAATAATGGGGTGGGGGTGGTAATGGGGGTGGCTAATGCCAAAATTTTTTTTGAGACCTTAGCTTCTCTTGTCTATACTAAATATCAATTTTATGAACTCTTATCTGCTTGATTTACCTATTTACTCCAAATTTACCCCCCAACCCTTCGACGGAACAAGATGAAAATATAATCCAGTTCTAGATCTTGTTAAAGTACATATGTGTACCAAATTTCAAGTCAATATCTCAAACGGTTCCAGAGTAAACGTGCGCACAAAAAAAGTTACAGACCGACAGACAGACAGAAATTTTTCTTTCGCTCAAACTTGAAATCTCGACGTTTCATGACATTCTAAGCCAATTTGAACAATAAAAATTTTTTAAAATTTTTTTGTCGTTACTATACTTCCACTGGATGTGGAAGTAAAATCATGCCAGCTAGTAAAGTTTTTACTTTGCTTCGTATATTTTAATATTTTCCATAAAATGTCAGAGGTAACCACATAATCAACTAGCCTGTCTTCGTTTTGATCAAAATTATCGCTGCGATAAATGTAATTGTTTTCTTCAGAACTTACTGGAGGAACTCCAGGTGGTATAAAAATGTCGTCACCAGTTTTTACTAATACGTGACTAGCTAAAGACGTTAAAAATGTACGTATTTCATCGTAGGAATAACCATAGCCAAAAGAATAAAGCATATCATTAAGTTCTTTTTCTTCTGACGGCACGAAACACATGTAGTGATATGTAAAGGATTAAAAAAATGGCCTAAGCTGATTTTTTTTTTTTCATAAGTATTAATATAAATTCCATTTCTATAGAAATAACGTTTAAATCAAATTTGTCTGTCCTGACATATTTAGTATCCACGACATAAATGTTTATAACAAATCTGAAACTTCTTGTTTACATTTATGTTCATTCAGATTAGTAGTCGTGTTTTTTTTGTATAGTTTTAAAACATCCAGCTATAGCTTCTCTTAAGATACCGGCAGCTTTATTAGGAATTGTCAATTCATTCTCATGAACCAAGTTTTCTTAGCCTTGTTCACGTGTGACTGACAATAAAAATCCTTTTAGCTTTATTATCACTTGAATGAACTGTTGTATTTTCTTTGTGTTCACAAAACACTTTGTTTGCTTAAATGCTTTTCTAATCTCTTTCTTATATTTCCACTGCTATAATAATCTAATTTTTCTTCCGTCATTTCTTCAAATATATCATTAAGGCGTGTTTTTAGAAATATTAGAGTTAAGAATTCTTTTTTGCAAAACAGCAAGATAAACCTCCTTAAATAAAATATTTAACGCTACTTTAAATTCATTTTTTTCTTTCAGTTGTTTAGTTTGTACACATTTAATTTTTTTTGCTAATATATTTTGCATAATAAATATGATAATTTCCATTAGCCCAAATAAATCTGAATAAATGTGTAACCTGCCTTGTATTTCTGTATCACAATGCGACACTGCAGCTTTAATATATATTTTTTTCTAGTTTCCGCACCCATTCCTGTACAAACTGGTACTTAAAGATGTTCTTAATTTATTCTTAATTTTTCTGGATTTTCCACAAATCAGACAATGCCATTTTATTTTAAACTGATTTTTTTCTTTATTATAACTACGTGAAGGCTCACTTGCATTTTTTTATCGCGTTACTAATATCAGAGACAATACGTATTATCTTTGCTAATGTTATTTATTACAAAAAGATGTCAGACAAGAATAATGAAATCGGTATCGAAAGGTGTGCAAATAAGTGCCACCACTTTGTTTTATACAAATTTTAATGAAATTGCATATTTTCTTTCATTTGCACAATTAATAATAGACCTGATGCCAGTAACAGTTGGTTTTTTACCATTAGATTGTCACTGCTTTCAGCAGTTTCGTAAAACAAACATGTAGTTTTTCTCCATTGATAAAAATGAATCTACAATATACATAAACTGTAATAGCCTATACATGTAAGTAAAATAGTATATACTTATTAACATTTATCCAGATAATAATGAGGCCAGCAGCCGATACGTTTCTTGATGGGCCGAGAAAGTAGCGGGGGCGGGAAAGGAAGCCTCGCGTCTTCGTCGCCGTACTGTGCTTCGTTGTGTTTCAAGGGTTGTCGAGCTTTTAGTTAAAAAATTAGATCCAGACAAAATGAAGCCTATTAAATTTGTCAGTTTTTGGTGAAAGAAAAAATTGAATACCTCGTTATATAAGCGAGTTATGGCGAGTTAAGAATTAGAAAAATGTTGCTGATTTGTGTATCTTTTTGAATTTTGCTAGTTTTTTTATGTTAAATTTTTAATTATTGCAATAAATTATACTTCAAATTAAAAAGCAATGTTTATTTGTCAAAACCAAAAAAAAAATTGTATTTTTATCTGTTTTAGTTCTAAAGTTATATTTGATTAAATCTTAAATTTCTAAATTTCTTTTTTTTAGTTTTTTTATATCTTCGGTCTCGACCAATGGAAAGTGTCGTCAATTTTGATTTCCTATGTAAAATAACATGCTTTAATAAGTAGTGAAGGTCCCATCTGGTTATACTTCAGTATTGGGTAGGTCAAGAAAGAGAAGGCTTTTCGCGCTCTGCCCGACGGGCTATTATTGTATGCTGACGACACTACAATTTACGTTAACAGCTTCTGCGCAAAGATTGCGACTCAAAGTACGCTACCATACATATCCGCTGGTCAATAGACGTAGCAAGCTTTCTATTGCTTATATAAAGCTTCCGTCCAATCATGACCAATGCCTGTGTGTCCTGGAACTTTATTTCGGACATACAGTGCTTACTGTTGTAGAGGACGCAGAATAAGCTGCTGCGTCTGTTGATCAATTCACCCCGGTATATCAGCATCCAAGATTTGCATAGGCTTACGGGGGTGCACATGACGTGCGAGTACATAGACGAGACGGCACAACGATTCTTGACACAAAAAACTGACAACTTGGAACTCACACAAAACGTAACAAACATCAGAAGACACGACAATTATATACATACACATAAATTACTCCATGAACGATTACCAATATACGACTTACAAAGAGAAGACTGACAAAACCTAATGCCCTAAAACCCACCTTCCCACAAAAACACCATCCTTTATAAACCACACCCACGTCCCCTCAATCCCCCCTGAACCATCGCTGAAAGTACCTTCCTTATAAATTATGCATTTTTGTGCAACAACATCATTTTACACATTGACAGCTGAAACAATGTTTTTTTCTTTTTTTTTCCCTCTATACCGACTTATCTGACAATAAACTCTTGTAAAGCCTCGCTTTGTTACGGCAAAGTACTTTCAAGACTCAAATAAACTTTATTTATTTGAGGCTTGGGTGTACTATGCCGTAACATCTGGCCGCTGAGGGACTTGGCGCAGTTCCCGCGTTATGATAACCATAGTTTCTGTTAAATTGTATACCGATAAATACCTTCTGAAATGGCCATGTACATAATTAAATATAATATGAATAAAATATGATTTAATTGGTAATTGATAATTGGCACTGAAACTGCGGCCTAAACTTCTAGCTGCGTAGCATCTTCGGCATGTTCGTACCCTAAGGTCCTCGCGCTGGTCAGTTTATGTATCATTTTTTCCCTGAATACTACCTAAAATGTTTGTCAAATTTGATTAAATCAAATTGGTATAAGCGCCTACTAAACAACTCATCAGAATCCATTGTGGAGATTGTTATCGATCAACTTATCTCTGCCGATACGCTTAAAAAGATTAAAAACTTTGTATCTATAATTTTTGATAAGAAATATTATTTTTTTATATTTATTTTCTGATTGAAAATACCTACACTGATCAAACTCTTGACAGCACATACAGAACGACCACTACTATGCCGAAAAAATGTAAAATACGAAAAATATATTATTTACATCGATACTCACACACACACACACACACACACACCGAAAAATTTTCACGATTTAGGAAAAATCTGCGAATAAGCTACTTCTTAAAATAAGTTTTAACCCATCAGAAAGAGTCTATAGTTAATATTTTTTCATCATGTATTGACCGGAAGCCCCATTTATTGAGATTTTTTCGTGTTTCCGGTTCATTTTTTTTTTAAATCTCGGCTTCTATAAGTCAGATCGGGACAAAAAAAATGTTAAATTGTTCGTAATAAATGTCTATAAAACTCTGTATATTAGAAATATTTAAGTAAATTTCCTAGCCTAAAAAAAATTAAAAATCTCTGCCATTGGTAATTGTTAGTTTTTTTGAAATAACTATTTTTTCATGTTTAAAAAACTACTATGAAAATAGCTCTTGGTTTTAATGACCTCTGAACACGGGGATATTATATAAAACTACCACTTAAAATCCCCCAGATTTTTCTCTGAAAATAAGGTAAAGTAAGTATTTTACTGGGACTTCCACCTCCGCAAACAACAATTTGCCTTAGTTTCTTCCGATACTATATGGACTTTTTAAGTATCCCAATCAAGCTAAAATCACGCCTCCAATTTATAAGGCTTCAGATAGGAGTAGAATCTAACAATAAAAGCGTTTTATTCCCAAGGGAATACGTGCTGAGATGTGAAGTAGACATGTTTAATTCAAAAGCTCTAGATAAAAGTTCATCCATTTAAACATGTCCAACGTATCAGAGCATCTAATAAATTTCCCAAATGTTAGTTTATTGCCCTGATATTATTCAAATATTTTTAAGTCCTTAATTAGAAATACTGAGTTGTGTGGGACGTGGGCCGCTAAAAAAACAAGATAATCATCTCACACTTCCATTTTGAATGACCTAAGTTAACCTAAAATACATTGACTACAGTTTTCGGGGAGTTTAATTTGATATGATTAAATGGACGTGCCGTGAATTTGTAGTTTCACAATGTGATTTCCAGAGCCGTCGCGTTAGGATCTGGGCACCCTGGGCTCAATCCCAAAAATCTGCTTCTCTACCCAGTATGACGACTACCTAGAACCGTCGGTGATTTTCGTGAATGACTACTTGAACATGATTAGTTGAAAAAAAAAATGAGCCTGTATAAAATAGTTTTGCAAAGTTTTAAAAATTAACCTGTTTAAATTAGTTTTAAATGCCACTCGATCGGTATGGCATTTCGCTTTCGCAGAGTTTCTTTTATTGACCACCGGAAAATACAAGAATCTTTATGTAAAAAATAGCTTGAAATACGTAATTTTTTCCGACAAGTACGCCCCGACGTCCAGCGGTCAGGCTATCATTTTCGTTTCATTAATTACGAAATTCGACTCCTGAAGGAGAGCCGAAAGTCGGCTGTGTTTTCGAAGCGAACGGATGTGTCTGAAATGCTCCCACTTTAAACGCCAAAATACCGGGTAAAACTCCGAAAATTTAAGAAAGTTTAAGTGAATTATAGCTCAAAAAATTCAGCGTAAATAGATACGTCATAACAAAAGGACAAAGTTGAAATAGAATTAATATTTGAAAATAACTAATACAGTTATTTAGTGACCAGTACTGTGTATAAAGAAACGAAAAGAGCGTAAACAAACAAACGACCCAACACAGGCAAAAATGTAGCTAAATACCCTTTTTCATTTCTAAGTACCTGCCAGTCAAGTTTATTTATGTCTTAATGACTTAAAGATCTGCCGCGTAAAACCATTGAAGTATTTAAGCCCATCAAACCATTGAAAAGTCGACATTTGTCGGCAAATTTATGGTTTATGGGGGCAATAAATTATTGAAGTATGGCCATAATATCCCTCTGTAACCCTTCAAGTAAATTATTTTTTAACCATTATAAAAATATTCAAATGAATTTAATTTAGATTATACCCGAAATAATCAATAACGTGTTGTTCATAAAGTATGGTCATATACATTTCTTATGTTAACCTCATAAATAATATTTTTCCATAATTATTAAAAATACTCAGGCGACTGGTGCATACTAGCATAAAAACAATTAAATGCTATAGCTAATTTTTAATTAATATGTATGATTAAATCTCTCAGTGCAAAGAAGTGAAAAAAAGGGCGACAAAGACCGTTGTTAAGTGAAAAAATTCAACATATAGTGGTGCATATTAGCATAACACCCGTAATAATCAAATGCATTACTCTTAAAGTATGGTCATAATACTTTCTTAGGTAAATTATCAAGTGAGATTTTTCAAGTCAAAATTGCGCTCGTTGTTAAGTGAAAAATTTTACATTAAATACACTAAAAATAGAGAGACCACCTACACTGCCCATCCCCCACTCCTGTACCATGCGTCATGTGGCTCTCACTGCTGACAACAAGCATGACCCAAATCCAACCCAGCATCGGAAACCGAGGAATCAGAAGACTCGAAGAAGCAGAAACACAAAAGGAGGAGCATAAGCACTCCATATCACGACAATATATTTCACAAGAAGACTCAGAAGAGGCAGAAGTCGAGAACCAAAAACACAAAAAGGGAGCTTAAACGCTCCCTCACGACACAATGTGGTAACGCATCTGACAAATACCTACACCTCCCATCCCACATTCCTTTACCATGCGCCATGTGGCTCTCGCTGCTGGCAACAATCATAACCCTAATCCAACCCAGCGTGAACGTAGCAGGCCCAGCTGTATACTTGGGAGTGGTAGCAATGCCTACGCTGATAAATCAATCAATCAAATTCGACACCTGAAAGAGAGTCATATACTTGTAAAAAAGGACTTGGACTTTGGTGTCACTGTCTTTCGGTCTATAATGAGATACTATAATACGGGCGGTCACTTAGTGAGACTTCCGATAACGAAAGTAAGACGAATGAAACTTTTTATTGAAATGTATTTATAGTTTGCGATTTTTTATTTTTGACGTATCATCGGAACCAGTATGCACCGGTCTACAATGAAGGTGGCAGGAAATCATTGTCATCATACTGTACTGTCACTAAAGAATACAAAAATTCTCTGCTTTAAATACGTATAGCATTGACACTTTTTTTAACATAATTTAGATACTGCTGCCACGCGTTGGTCCACTAATTAAGTGGTAGGTAGCAGTTTGTTTTGTGAATAAATTACATTACTATGATCAAAAAAATAATAAACAAAGTTTAAATAAATATAGAACTGAAAAGTGTCGCTGGCTCCCGTATTAACATGTATTGGGGCATTTCATTTCTTTGGCAACGCCCCTGGACTCATATGACGGCTAGGAATACCAAGTTTACTCTTACTAACCGTATTAAATCTTATTTTAAAAACGTACGAGTATATTAATAGAATGAAAACCATTCTGTGTGTTTTGGTGAGTTAATATATAACATATAGAAACTGTTATTTAAAAAATAAATATGTTTGTTTCAAATTGAAATCATATATTTATTTATAAATGCCGCAAATCATTTCTCAAATTGGTTAAACACTATATTGTTTTTAATTTTATAGACGTAAATTAGAGAATCCAGCAATTTCGATTTTTTCGACTATGATATTTTGATTGATATACCGGGTGACCGCGAAATATGGAAACAGTCCTCTATTTTCTTAGTATTTGAGTTTATAAAATTTGGCATGGTCATACTACTTTACCAAAGTTGGTAAAATTTAAAAAAGTGTTGAATTACATCTTCTACGTGATTAGTGCTGCAATGCATTTATTTAACGAAGTCACATAGCATGAATGTAACTAAAATCCCACAAACAACAGAATATAATTAACTTGTATTTGTGATTACATTTTTTGAGTAGATATTGGAACACCTCAAACCACTCCACCTTTAAGTCAATCACATCCCCCCACCCCCGAAAAGATGTCTGTGTTTTTACTGGCACAGCTTTTAACAGGCTTGTATTTTGACTGAAACAGAACTGTACTTTAGTTAATTCAAAAATGGTTTCTTGGATTCAAGAAGACTTGCCGAATTCACTGAATCAAGTTTCGTAAAAAAATATTAATAGCTGTCAATCTTGCAGCGAGAAACGACAAAATGTTATAACACCATTTTTTTTAAATTACATTTTTTTAAAATTACATATGATGCTTTTTATTGCAAATGGCCCTTGGGGAAAAATGACGGGGAAAATTGAGAAGGAAAATCGAGTTTGGTGGCAAAGTCTATATAATTTCTTTCCCTAAGTACTTAACTCCTTCGGAATCGCGAGAAACCGCTTTTTCAATTCCAGTAACAAAAAAACACTCTAGAGTTGCGCATACAATTATAATCACACTGTTCGTCCGAGTAAAAATGGACGTCCATCTCGTTACATTCATAATCATCATCTTCATCGACATTACCATCATCACTAGAATTATCATCATTACCATTATCAGACGTTATTATTTCGTGATATTTCGCTCTTGGGGGTAGGGGTAGTTGCAACCCCCGGAGGTTGACACACCTGTGGTCAATCTTTACTTATTTTACTCGAATTGACAAAAAAAAACCAATCCGACAAGCCCTCGCAAGCCTAGCACCGGAAAATCGGAAATGGAGGTGTTTTTCCGGTTTAGGGTTCCCCGCCCTCCAAAAGTTTGGGTAGATGTCTTGCAGTCCAGTCACAGAATTTTTGAGCTTTTTGCCTTTTTCTGATTTACCTTATAGGTAAATTAGGAAAAATTAAAGGAAATTTTCCCACAGTTATGAGACCTGTAAGAAGTGAAGTATTTGGGTTGTCTAAACATGATTTTCACCCCCCGCAGTTCTAGAAAAGGGTGGTTTTTGAGAAATAGATACATATATATGAATTTTAGCGTTTTTTCGTCTTTTTCTCTATTTTGAGAAAAAACTATGCATTTTCGTGAAATATATCAAGAGAGCAAACTTGTAGAGCATAAATAGAATTTCCCATAAATTTTGTCTCTACCTTTTTTTTTTCGAATTCCGCATAGTTTCGCCGTTAGAGGGCGTGAAAGAAATAAATATACATATAGACTTTTGCACCTTTTTTTTTTTTTTTTTAGCTTTTGAGTCAAAATTATGAATTTTTATGAAAAATTACATTGTAGTCTATATGTACATATATTTATTTCTTTCGCACCCTCTAGCGGCGAAACTAAGCGGAATTCGAAAAAAAAAAAGGTAGATACAAAAATTTTAGGAAATTATACTTTGCTCTCTTGATATTTTTCACCAAAATGCAGAAAAAGACGAAAAAACGCTAGAATTCATATATATGTATATATTTCTCAAAAACCACCATTTTTTAAAATTGCGGGGGGTGAAAATCACGTTTAGACAACCCAAATACTTCACTTCTTACGGGTCTCATAACTGTGGGAAGGTTTTCCATAAAACAGGGATTTTTTGACTAATTTGAAGGGGCTATTAAGGGACTATACACAACAGCAACTTTAAGATCTCATAACTCAGTAACCTTAAAAGGGATCAATGTCTTATCATAAAATATCATTTAGGACCAAAATTAAGTCCGATTTCAAGGGACACGAAACAGGCGATTTTTAACGTCTTTTTTCGGTCACTCTTTGTTATCTATTACAGGTATTGAGATTTTCAGAAGATATTCAAATAGTGAACATAACCTTTTTATTAGCAATAAATTAATTGTTAACAAAGTAATTGATGAAGAAAAATTGGCTAAGATTACATTATTTGTTTTTTAATTTTATCACAATAATGATTACAGTTTTTAACATCCTAAACCATAAACGCTTTTTTTATCTGGTACTTAAAGCGGATCTTATAGATAAATATATGAAATAAAAACCAATTAAAATATTTTAAAATACTAAGAGCAGCGTTGTAACATACGGGTTAATTAAGTAATCCACTCGAGTAACCATTTGCAATCTGTAAGCCACTGACATATACTCTGACGACCAAAATTAATGCACAACCCAAAATTTACCCCGATTTTGAAGTTGGTTGTTTTATAAAACCGTTGTTCCGATTTAATTTTTATTTCTTTTTTATTTTGTTGGTTAATTCTTCTAGAACGTAGGGCCATGATGATTTTAAGTAAAGATTATTCTTTGAATAAGGGGCAAGCGGGCGTAACGATAAAGTTGTTTTTTCAAAAATTCTAAACACCCTCTGGGAATCACCAGCAGCAAAATTAAAATCCAGGTTAGACCTTATTGTAGCCCCACATTTTCGTTTTTGGTATAATTTTTTATCTTTGCTATTAAGAGAAAAATGCCGAGTGGAAAAAAAATTCAAAATTTTTAACAGAAACTAATGCGTAAACATTATATTAGACCAAAATACATACTTACTTATAAGGATCCTGAAGTTCTTCCGTAACAAAATTGAGGAAGTTCCAGCCTCCGAAGGCAAAAAGTCCAGAGTAGAAACCTAGTGCAATTTCGGTCACTTCATAATTTCCTTCAAAAGAGTGAGTGAAGTTTTCCGTGTGTCCTGAGAATAAAGGAACAGCTTAGATTGAGTTTTGATAATGTTTAGTTCAGTAACATAACAATTTATATCGGACAAATTCAAGTTTTGAAAATTGGTAGAAATAGCATAAGAATTACTAAACCGAAAAGTTCCCACCTCTAAATAGTGTGCTTCATCCCCTAGGACGTTTTGAGGTATTCTAGATTATCTCGGGAACGGTGCACTTTTTGATAAAAATACCTATATACAAAATGATTCCTTATAAAATTCTCTATCAAAAACTGCTCTACAATTTTTTTCATAAAATTAATACAACCGTGGAAAATAAGGCGCCCAATAAGGGTTGGTTCCAGTTAACACAATAAATTGTAATCTTTACTATAATCTACTTTAAAGTTCAATGCTTCACGCAAAAGCAGTAGCTACTAAACTTCACTTAAAATTATAATAAATGTAGCGCTTCCACCCTCATGAGTGAAAGACAACCTCTTACACTGAGAGAACTTTAAAGTTTGATGTACACTGAAAGTAATTCAGTATAATATGTACTCAACACAATCTCTTAGGCTGAGAGAACTTTAAAGTTAGATGTACACTGAAAGTAATTCAGTATATGTTACTATACCACATATTAAATATAATTAAATAATAGTTGATGTTTTAAATACTATTAGTTTCTAAAAAAGGCTAAAAAAACGTAAAAAAAATGTAAAATGTAAATAATATATTAAATATCAAATATTTACATTCACATATAATAGAATGTATTGTATAGGTATACGTTATCAAAACATATTTTAGAATAATATATTGTACATAATATTACAATTTATTCTACTTTAATATTTTGTTTATAATTCTAAAAATTAAATAAACAACATGTTTTACAAAAAAGATTTTTATTTATAATATACATAAATTCTATTGCTAAGTTGAATGTGCAAGGTAGTATAGTAGATACGTATTATATGCTCATGATACAACACTTTTATATTTTGGAAAAGATTATGATGAAATAACTAGTAATATATTAAATATGACTTGAGGCAAATATCACTTTTGGTTGCAGATTAATAAATTAACGCACTCAATTTTAGAAAATCGTCATTTATGTTTATGTCTAAAAATCAAATTCCAAATTCAGTTCCATCCATTACATGTAATAATGATACAATTAAATATTAGCCATTAACAAAATTTTTAGGACTTCGTATTGATGAAAAATTGTCATAGAGTCATCATATTGACGCGTTACAGAAAACAAAATTCTCCAGTTATTGGAATTATTTTTAGAATACGAACTTTTATATCTAGAAAATATTTAAAATATGTATATTATTGCCTCTTATATTCACACTTACAATATTTAACTTCTATTTGGGCCACAGTTAATAATTCTGTTATGAAACCTTTAAAAACATTACAAAATAAGAAAACTATCAAATGTATCTACAATCTTCCATAATTGGAACCTACAATTAGGCAATCCAACGACCTGTCAAAATTATTTTTCAATATGGCGCTGAGGGCAAACATGGGGTTTATTTTAAGTAACTCTCGGAAACGTAGCCAAGGCAACCGAAAAAAAACTCATTTAACGAATGAAAATAAAGGATTGCCGGATGTTTGCCCTCAGCGCCATGTTGGAAGTCACGTGGTTTGGATCGCCTAATAGGGCATGTGCATGTGATGTCACAACTAACCTCAAAAATATATATTTCTTAAGATTTACATGTATTACGTAGCTATTATTAAAATGTCTGCCTGGTTCCTGTACTTTCAACCAAAATCTAGTTCAATGTAATGTTTATGAAGTTTTAAATAGTTTCCCAATAAAATAAGACACTTTTTGCAGGTTAGAAATATAACCTATAATTAGCAGTCTATTTTTATTATTAACAATATTGAAAAATTATTTGCGTGAATTTATAAATATTTGCTTGGAGTCGGTATGGTTCCAAGCTAAAAATGCGTATAGAAACATTAAAAATAAGAATAAACTTAAAAAACTTAAAATTTGAGGTTATGTTAGTTATATGATGCACATACCCTATTAGTTTATATAATCCAAATAATCTACTTGATATTGACCAGGGTGTGACCACCTATTTAATATACCGTGATATTGACTCGATATATACACTAAAAATCATAAATGTGACAAAATTTTAACCTTTCTGTTTACTTTTTTGTCGGTTTTAGTTTTTAAATCCCGATTTGTGTATTTAATGGAATAAAAAATCTTCTATAAACGAATTTTTAACATATAGTTTTGGGAATTCTAAACATGGATGAATAAAATGTGTTGTTCATTATGTTAAATAACGTATTAGAAAATGGTTTATAAATA
Organism: Rutpela maculata; assembly: GCA_936432065.2. NCBI lineage: Eukaryota > Metazoa > Arthropoda > Insecta > Coleoptera > Cerambycidae > Rutpela > Rutpela maculata. Next base: position 15,468,884 of record OW386287.2, on the reverse strand, counting down.
CCATATTTTTGCTAAATTTTGTTAGTTGTAAAAATCTTCACATATAAGCCAAAACATTGGATATACAGGTTCGGTTCTTTAAGAAAAAATGTTAGTACATAACTCGTTAACAAATCAAACGGGTGGTTTTTATATTTTAAATCTTGCTTTTCCAAGAAAAATGAATTATACAGATTTTATGGTTCTCTAAGGTTGTACCGGACATCGCAAAATCATTCCCTGAAGGCACAAACACATTTTTTTTTCTTTATGGTGTAATATTTATAAAAGTTTTTTGTTTATCGATTTTTACTTTTATTTGTACATGTGTTAAAATAAAATATATTTTAAATTTTACTTTTTTACTTTCCTCTTAATTAAAGGAACCCTCCCTTCAAGTCTATTTTTAATAGCATTTACCTATATTTTTTAAACAAAATTATCCGATTCGTGTGTATAATAAATTCTATATCAAAAAAATATTAAGACATACACATTTTAAATGGAAAAATACAATTTTCCAATATATCCCCAAACCAGAGGTTATATCGGATACATTTAAAAAATAATAAAAAAACATATTGCTTACCTTAATTTACTTTTTTGCATTAAAATAAGTTCCCTAAATATACCTCTATCAACGTGCTTAATCAGATTTAAATTACGCAGATTCGTTCTTGAAATATTTAAAAAAATCTTTAGAAATCTGAGAAATCACTAGATATATACCCGATTGACGGTAACTTTCAGAGCAAGGGACACACCACTGATGCTCTGTTCTCTAGCCCCAAGAAATAGACCAATGGTGGTTGGGTCGTCTTTGACGCAATGTAAACATGTGGAACTGACAACTACACACACAACCCATTTGTCATATGCCACGGTACACCCGGGAAGCCTTGCTGTCGTTTCTCTGTGATATAAGTTCTCTAGTATGGTAATGTAAATATTTTTAAAATATCCTTCATCCAGTAAGTACCAACGTGTTGTAATTTTACTTCCACATCCAGTAGGAAGAAATTTTTGAAAATTTTTATTGTTCAAATAGGCTTAGAATGTCATGAAACGTCGAAATTTTAAATTTGAGCGAAAAAAAATTTCTGTCTGTCGGTCTTTTTTTTGTGCGCACGTTTACTCTGGAACCTTTAAGATATCGACTTGAAATTTGGTACACGTATGTACTTTAACGGGATCTGGAACTAGATTATATTTTCATCTTATTCCGTCGAAGGGTTGGGGGGTAAAATGAGGTAAATGGGGGGTAAATAGGTAAATCAAGCAGGTAAGAGCCATAAAATTGGTATTTAGTGTATACCAGAAGAGCTAAGGTTTCAAAAAAATTTTTGGCATTAGCCATCCCCAAAGGGGACGAAAAAAAAACGTGATTTAGTGCGTGTACAAGAACCAAAAGCCTCAAAATATTTTTTTACTTCATCCACCCCCACTACCACCCCCCCCTATCACCACCCCCAACCCACTACTGTGTGGGACATCGATTCATGGGTTTTTGGGGTAGACGATTTCAAATATTATATTATTAAAGTTCTATAAACAGTTATTTTCACATACAAAGTTTGTTCGTTATGAGAGACTTGGATTGAAAATCTGGATATGGAAGTAGTGATTATTTGGGCAGCGGTTTTTTAAAATGAACATTTAGAGAAATGTATGTACTGTGTGTTTTATTTGAATATGATTAGATTAACAATAATAAGGTACAAGACACCTTATGTCTGCTCTCTATCGTAAAGTTACGAAGTACAGGTTATTATCCAGTAATATACTGGGCGAACTTAATTTGGGATCACCTAGATTTTTTGTAAAAAAGAATCATACGAAAAAAATTCCAACAAACAGATAATACTGATTGATTGAAAATTAAATCAGATAATACAATTAATTTTGGCACTGTTATGTGACACACTCTTATAAATTATTATTAAACGACTGATTTGAATCAAATGTAATAAATATATGATCTAAAAATAGCATAAGATTCTGCAGTTTTTATCAGTTAGATTTTGGCGTTTATTGTTTTAACAGTATTAACTACCTTAGATAAGTAAATCAAATTTAATATGTAATACAGAAAAGATCAAAACATTTTTTTTAAACTTAGAATTAGAAGGTTGGAGTTTATGCTTTTGTTTGGGGCAAGTAAATTTACTTTAAAACTTTTGTGAATCTATCGTTTTTAAATATCTACATATGCATAATAATATGTATATAACACACACACATACACACACACACACACTCCAACTTATGAACAATGTATTTTTTAGATTTCATTACAGTGAGCTATGAAACAAATTTATTTTCAAACTTTTCAAGCAATTTGATACGTTTTCTAACTGGACATACCGTATTTATTTTACTGGACCCTTTATGTAGAGCATTTTTCTACAAATAGTTATTTAGGCAACGAGTGCATAAAGTGGTACTTTTTTCACGAATGGAGATCCCAGGCGCGTGCTGGCCCACCGGGATACCGGGACTTTCCCGGTGGGCCCTCACAAAGCGTCTCGAAAGGGCCCCAGAGGATTTTCCACAAGGTTCCATACTGGGGCCATTTATTTACCTTGTCTTTGCCAACGATCTTGCGTTATACATTCAAAGCAAATACAACGTTTGTATTACTTGTTACGCTGATAATACTTTTTAGTTGTTCAAAAAAGTCAACGCAGTAAAAAATATATCGAAAGATCTATATAGAGACGTATAATTTGGTTAGAGAAAAAAATCATGTCATAAAGACAGTCGCATTCTGCAAATATGAACTTTACTTTAACTGACCTTCATTTGGATTTTTTACGAAAAACCCAAAGTTTGCCATGCATAATTTATTTTGGCTATCTACCTACTTTGTTGCTGCTGCAGTTTCTAATGATCAGTACATATGGTGAAGTAGAATTTCGAAAAATATTACACAAAATACATATAGCTTGTATAAGCTTATACAGTGTGACCCATTTCAAGTGGAAACGCCTTCGTAACTCAGTTATTGGTCATCCAATTTCAACCAAATTTGAATCGATATCAAAGATCGTTAATATTTCTTTTTTGAGTAAAACAAAACTTATTTCAGTCAGTGACGTGCATTTTTATTTTAAAAAAGGTCGATTTTTCGAGAAATCATATTAGGCATTTTTTTGTTGAAAAACTAATGCAATATTATTGATCAGCATGCTGTAGAACTTCTATATTCAGGATTTAACACCATTTTGATATTTGGTTTTCGAATTAGGGCCAGATTGCCTATTTTAAACATTAAATAATCAATAAATTGGTAACGAATCTTTTTTCGAAAGAAAGTCATTCTGTATTTTCTCTATAAATTCATTTTTTCTACTATTCCATATCATCCATACATTCAAATTCGGTAATCCGTAATGCCCGAATAATTTACAGGTCTGACGACCCAAAATTTTTCAATGAAAATTCTTGGCTTTCGAGGACTTTTTTTCGAAAAAAATTTCGTTACCAATTTATTGATTATTTAATGTCCAAAATAGGTAATTTTAAGAGGACCTTAATTCGAAAACCAAAAATCAAAATGTTGTTAAATTCTTGATATAGCGGTTCTACAGCATGCTGATCAAAAAACTAATGCATAGTTTTTCAACAAAAAAATTCTTAATATGATTTCTCGAAAAATCGACCCTTTTTTTCTTAATAAAAATGCACGCCACTGACTGAAATAAGTTTTATTTTACTCAAAAAAGAAATATTAAAGATCTTTGATACCAATCTAAATTTGGTTGAAATTGGATGATCAATAACTGAGTTACGAAGGTGTTTCCATTTGAAAAGGGTCACACTGTATATTTTCGAAAATTTATATCTGGATTTGACTTACCCGTTCCTATATGATAAACACCAGCTAAGATGATTGCAACCAGGGCAAAAAGTTTAGCCGCTGTGAATATACTCTGGATCCTCATCGCCCACCTAACGCTGAGGCAGTTAATTGCAGTGAGTAAACCTGTAACAATGAAACAAAAGCTTGTCGTTAACGTTTAATTCCAGATTGAATGGTTCGTTAGTTATCCTTTCAGTTCATATCTACACAAATTTACTTGAGGATAATATTTTAGGTACATCTGACGTTAAAGCTTTCAATTTAAGCAGCTATTCGAAATCAAAGTGATTCTAGGCGAGTCTGCCTGGGGTAAAAAAGAGGTGATTTTACAAATTTTGTATACCATTTGAGTTAGCAACGGATTCTTATAGGAAAAATTCCGCTGAATAAGATTTTCTTATGAAAAATTTTCCTAAACCGCGAGCTTCATGGTCAAATAATTGTTTAAACAAATTTTTTTCGTTTTTATTTAATAAAATGAAAACGGTTTGACGGATCCGAAAAAATTTTGATTCAATCGAAAGATATTTTCAATACGCGTCGTTTGGCGCCAGGCACAATTCATTTTGTCAACCCGTTCATTTGTTATAGCCAAAATAAATTTCTTAATTAACAAATTGATTACTCCGAAACTAATGAGGTCAGGCTATTGTTTTTTTCAAAAACATACCTTTTATATCAAAGAATATACCATATTTTTTTTTGCCCGATATCTTCAATACTTTTTGATTGTTTAAACAATTGGCATAATTTGTTAATTAGCAAATAACTTTTTTTTTCGAAAGTTTGATCGAGTTCAAACCAACTTTATACGATAAATATTGATGTCGGGTATAACCCACATAGAAGTCTGCACGAATGCAACTTTTTGCTTTTGTTTATTTAAAGTTTAAATTAATTTTGCAAATTAACAAATGGAATATCTCGGCTCTGGGTAAGTGTATCGAAATGGGGTTTTGTGCATATGAAAGTGCTTGGAAAAAGAAACATTTTGAAACCAGAAAGAACTTGATCGGATAACCGGAACCGGAAATATAAGTGATATTGCGTTAGAGGCTTTAATTTGTTTATTAACAACTTTTTTGACACGAGGTTTGGTGCAAATGAAAGCTAACAAGTTTTTCCATCAACCACAAAAAGTTCTACAAAAAATATATTCAATCCCTGAAAAGTTATACGCGTTTTTGTCCCTTAAAAAAATCTCTCCCGCAACGTGAAAATAGTAAGATTTGACGCGCAATGGGGTGGCGAGTTCGATCCTCGGTGTGGGCAAATTTTTTTTCGTCAAATTTGCTTTTTTTTATGTAACCAAGTATTTTTTATGACAATAAATCTTTTTACTTTCTGAAAAATTTTTAAAAACGTAAATAATTTTTTTTGCAATTTTCATTAAATAAATGGCTATCTTGTAACAAACATATGATTGTTCTTGTCCAACGAGGGTTTGTCGGTAGTTTTTGTTTTTTTTTTACTACTTTTTGTGAAAGAAAAGGCTAGAAGGAAATTTTTGGGAAAAATCCCAGGCAGATTCGCCTATTCTGACTACATTGAAGTTTCCATTTGTAGATATTGTGCAACGCATTATAATTTACAAAAACATTTACCTCATTTTAAATCGTATAGTCCAGTCGAATTAGACATCATAAAATATTTTGCGTACTGCGGACTTTTTTTTGTGGAAGTTGTTTAAGAGGGCATAATAAGCAAGCACAGAAAACTACACCTTGCTGCACCATGTGCATCCCCTATTTTTTTTGAAATTTTACTTATGTGTCCATATCTGTTTCCCTATTGCCCGTAGGGCTTTACAAAGTTACACTTTTTTAATATTCATCCCTCCTCTACATAATATATATACATATTACACATTTGCCGTAGGTCAAACGATTTTGGCTGTACGAGGCCGGAAAGGTAGCGCTGTCCGAATTTGGAGGTCTTCTGTACAGGACAAACGGCTATTATTTCCAATCTACAATACTACACATACTAATCCCCTTAAGGAAGGATGATGATTTGTGAAGAAACTTTCATCGAATACCGCGCGGTTTCCATGTTACGGGATGTTGAAATTTTGAAAACCCCCTTTTTTAAAAAAAAGTGAACCTACTTTTTTTCGCTCATTTTTCTTTCAAGCATGTACGACCCTAATATAAGAAAATTTACGCTGGTTTCATTTTAATACAATCGTTGGTTTAGGAGCAAGACAGCAAAATATGCTAAAAATGGCTATTTTGGTATTGTTGCATTAAAAAAACCAAAATCAGTATAATTCTGGTAAATGTTTTTGTTTGTTTTTGTTTATTTTATCTACAAGTTCATTCTGGATTTTCAAGGAGTTACTTCGGTGACTTGAGAAGCGGTTAAGAAAACATTTTAAGAAAACAAAACATTTTATCCTAAAAGTCCAATTCATTGCGCATAGAAAATGTGTTTTTGTATTTAAGTAGGATCAACACTTATTGTGTAATAACGATTTATGTCATGTGTTCTCCAGTCTCCTTTTTCACATTTTTTTTTGCGGCCTTATGGTTCATAGTAGGACAGAAAGCATTATACACGTGGACAGGGCACATAATAGGGTGTTAAAATGGGTCTCTTGTTAAAATGCGATAGGACGTACCCTTTTCGAGTAAAACGCACTTGTTTGTTTGCTTTGAGTTTTCATTGTGTTCTGAATTGTGATCTGATAAATAAATTCTACATTTTGGTGTTTTCTTTCTTAGGAGTTTGTTTTTTTAAATCATTTTCCGATGAAATGGACATATAATAGCTGTTTCTCGAGGAAGGTAAAATTACTGTGGATTTTGTTATAGACACAAAATAAGTTGCAATGATGATTCGAGACAAGCGTGAACCTTCAAATAGGGGAGTGAGAACCCCCTATTCTCATTAGCAATGTCCCTCATAAACAGAAAAAGCAAGAAGCGACACAGTTTTATTTTTTCGTAGTCAGCGGTGAGTATTTACTAGCCAGTCGATGAAAAGTGTGATCTGAAATAATTTTTTGCAAACAAGTGCGTTTTACTCGAAAACGGTACGTCCTATCGCATTTTAACAAGAGATCCATTTTAACACCTCAATATGTGCCCTGTTCAGGTATACATTGCTTTCTGCCCTACTATGAACCATAAGGCCTCAAAAAAAATGTGAGAAAGGAGACTGGAGAACACATGACATAAATCGTTATTACACAATAAGTGTTGATCCTATTTAAATACAAAAACACATTTTCTATGCGCAATGAATTGGACTTTTAGGATAAACAAAAACACTTACCAGAATTATACTGGTTTTGGTTTCTTTAATGCAACAATACCAAAATAGCCATTTTTGGCATATTTTGCCGTCTAGCTCCTAAACCAACGAATGTATTAAAATGAAACCAACGTAAATTTTCTTATATTAGGGTCGTACATACATGAAAAAAAAAATGAGCGAAAAAAAGTAGGTTCGCTTTTTTTTAAAAAAAGGGGTTTTCAAAATTTCAACATCCCATATCATGAAAACCGCGCGGTATTCGATGAAAGTTTTTTCACAAATCATCATCCCTCCTTAAGGGCATTAGTATGTGTAGTATTGTAGATTGAAAATAATATCCGTTTGTCCTGTACAGAAGACCCCCAAATTCGGACAGCGCGACCTTTCCGGCCTCGTACAGCCAAAACCGTTTGTCCTACGGTCCTATAAATGTGTAATATATATATATATATATATATATATATATATATATATATATATATACATATATATACATATATATATATATATATATATATATATATATATATATATATATATATATATATATATATATATATATTATGTAGAGGAGGGATGAATCTTCAAAAAGTGTAACTTGGTAATGAACCCTACGGGCAATAGGGAAAAAGATATGGGCACATAAGTAAAATTTCAAAGTTTCAACCCCTAAAAATAGGGTGTAGTTTTCTGTGCTTGCTTATTATGCCCTTTTAAACAACTTCCACAAAAAAAAGTCCGCAGTACGCAAAATTTTTTATTATGCCTAATTCGACTGGAGTCGAGACTGGAGTAGTAGGTAGTATGAGTGAAAAATAGTATAAATATGTTAACAAATATGAAAAACAAGTTAGCCGATATAGAGTATATATATTTTTCTTCAAACGTCAGAAAAACATGACATTAAAGTTTGACTTTTTAGACGACTATGCGTTGCCATTAACAACGGAGGTAAAAGTACTTTTTCTGACGTTGTGAGCGACAGAAGAAGTAATATCCATAGCAACGCGTATTTTATTTAATACGCCGAGCCGGCCAAGCGATATTAACACAATGCGTTTTTGGTGGTGAACTTCCAGATTTATTGCCAAATACTTGTTGCCATTGGCAACGGGTCGTTATTTTTCATAACGTTCCTAGGGAAATAAAGTAAATTTGGGAAAATTTTCTTTTTTATATAACAAGTATTAAATTAAATGTTTTAACTTTTTTGGAAGTAAATCCTGACAAGCCTTACTTGCTAGAACTTCTACATATATCTGACATTCTTTTCAAAAATGTTCAAAGCTATTATAACAATATGATTTAATTTATCTTGACAAGTAGTTGTCATTTGAATAGAAGCCACCCAGCAAACAAAGAATATAGCCGTAATATTATGCAATATTACGTGGAAGTAACATGTTTAATATTATCTTGCAATATGATATTTATATTAACACAATGTAACTGAGAAATGTTAAATTTCGAAATATTAAACAAACATTTAAGTAACATTGGTTACATTAAATAACATTTAATAGTATGACAAGCTACTTTCTAGCAACGTTGAAGTTACATTAAAGTAATATCTTGTTTACTGGGGCACGTCCTGAATTTATTTTTTTGAGGGTTGCCATGGATATTCCAAGCATCGCTACCTTTACTATTTGCTTAGCAAATATTAAACTTGACTTAAATAATGATAGTTTTCCACTAATTTACTCAAGTGTTTTTCTAGCTTAATTATTCATGGGTATGAAGATACTATGCTATAATGAATACTGTTATTCCCGAGTATGATTACAAAAACAAGCGAGCGAAGCGAGCGTTACTGTTGTTGAGTGGGAATGCAACCGCTGAGGATAATCACTCAACCTGATTACTTTTTGATTCTAGTCAATTGTTGTGAGTTCGCTAAACCGTATAAGCCAAATTGCTAAATATCACTACAATTGAGGTTATGTCAAAGAAAACCTTTATGTTATGTAGTGGATGTCATAATGTTAAAACGCTCAAATAAATTAGTTTTTAGTACATGTGATTATGATTGATCCATTTAATGTGGAATACTTTTTTGAAGATGAAATTGATCTGCTTAACGAAAGAAAGTGAAGTTAAGTTCCTCCGCTGACTAAACTCAGCGTGAATTTTGCCGCCGACTAAAACATCCAACAGACGATTAACACATTTTCAGAGTTGTCGTTTAGAGAACCGCTGCTCACAACCGTTGCATTCCCTAAACGTACCCAATGCCGGAGCTGTTAAACAACAATTCCATTAAAAAAAGAGTAATAGTATAGTCAGTCTTTACTCACATAAACAAACTGCGGCTAATAGTCTAACAGCGTTCTCTGGTGGTTTGCACTCTTGGAAAAATGGTTTGGCTGCGTACTCTGCAAAGGTGATGGCAACAATCGCCTGAGTGGTCGGTCGAATAATCAGCAAAGAGATCCAAAGCAGAAGAAACGCAGCTAGAGGTCCAAAAGCTACATAAATATAAGCGTAGTCGCCTCCGGATCTTGTAACGGATGTTCCCAATTCCGCATAGCAAAGTGCTCCCAATGTAGAAAATAGGCCAGACAAGCACCATATTATAATGGAAATGCCAACTGATTTTGTGCTAATGTAAACCCCAGTAGGTGAGACAAATATGCCGCTGCCTATGATTGTGCCTGTAACAAATGGAGCCAATGAATACATAGCTAATATACAAAATAATAAATGTGAAGCCTTTTTAACTGGCTTCAAAGAATTTAAAAATAGAGGAGGACCTCAATTCGACCAGTATGTATGTATATTTCAAAAAATGCAAATGTGTAACGTTGAAATTTGTTACGTCATATCCTGTTCCATGTAAAATTTCGAGACCAAATAATTTGTCTTCTAAAAGCAGTTAATATCCATCATATTTTGAGCAAAGTTAGAAAAACTATTTAAAAAAAAAATCTCGTACTAAACTAATATTTCAATGTATTCTAGATATAGGCTATGTATGAGGAGGCCCTCACTGATGCGGTTACTAGAGCTTGCAACGAGTCAATGCCCAGGAAGGGAAGCAGAAAGACCAGGAGGGAGGTCTATTGGTGGACGGAGGAGATCGCAGCCCTCAGAACGGAATGTATCGCGATTCGTCGGCAGGGTATAAGGCAGAATAGGAGAGCAGGACTTGGGGAGAACCCATCCTCCAGGAGTACCGGAACGCCAGGAAAAACCTTAGAGAGGCAATTAAAAGATCAAAGAGAGAGAGGTGGAGGGAATCATGCGACACTGTGGATGGAGATGTCTGGGGAGATGGCTACAAGATAGCGACTCGACAGATCAGCAATCCCCCCCCCCCTACCTTGCCGGCAGAGAAAGTGGCGGAAGTCGTGGCTGCCCTATTTCCAGAAAGGGATATAGTCAGAAGAGCGGTAGAAGTGGATGTGGTCCCCCCACTCACGGAGGAGCTGGAGGCAGCATGTGCCAGACTTAAAAGTGGAAAAGCTTCAGGTTTAGACGAGATTCCGCCTGAAATAGTCAAGCTAGTTGCAGAATACCCGGGAGACATCTTAAGAGTAGTGAATCGTGCCCTAGAGAGTGGGGATTTCCCGAGCAGATGGAGGAAGGCCAGAGTCGTCCTGATCCGGAAAGGGAACAAGCCGCCGGAGGACCCGTCGTCCCACCAACCGCTATGTTTACTTGACGCGATGGGCAAGCTCCTCGAGTATCTCATACTGGGGAGATTAGAGAAGGTGGCTTATCTGAAAGCCAGTTCGGTTTTCGGAAAGGACGATCAACGGTAGGAGCCATTAGACTGCTAAAGGAAACAGCAGAGGAAGCCCTAGCCACGAAACAGATATGTGCTGTTGTGACCTTTGATGTCAAAAACGCGTTTAACACAGCGGGATGGGAGATGATTGTCAGGAAGATACAGAGCGGGGGGGTAGCTCCGTACCTCGTCAGGGTGATGATGAGCTACTTCCAAGACAGGATGATCGGATTCGAATCAGAGGGAGATAACCTGGAAAAGCATCACGTGTGGGGTTCCACAAGGGTCGGTGCTCGGTCCTTGTGGAATGTGATGTTTGACGATATATTTCGATTACCTTGGGAGGAGGGTGTAAAGGTCATCGGGCATGCCGACGACTTGGCCATAACGGTGACTGGAAGGTGGACTGTCCAAATAATGGAAGCAGCCAACGAGGCCATCAGACATATTGAGAGGTGGCTAGGAAGAATGCAGCTCGAGCTAGCTGCCGGGAAAACGGAGCTCCTGGTTATCACGAGGAAAAGAAATCTTCCACCCATGAAAGTTAGGGTGGGCCAGGTGGAGATATCCTCAGGGAACCACCTGAAATACCTAGGGGTTTGGCTGGACTCCAAGCTGAACTTCGGTGTCCATGCCACAAAGACGGCCGAGAAGGCGGGAAAAGCAGCCACAGCCATTGGGAGGCTTATGGCCAATACGCACGGACCAAGAGCGAGCAAGAGGACACTGCTGTGCAGTGTCGTGCACTCTATCCTCTTGTATGCAGCTCCGGTCTGGGAAAGTGCGATGAAGGTGGATAGGACGAGAGGGAGGATGGCTAGGATCCAGCGATGTGCCGCACTAAAGGTATGCAGTGCATACAAAACGATTTCGTACGAGGCGGTATTGGTAGTGGCGGGGATCCCCACCTTTGGATCTGATGGCCAAAGAACGGCTGGAAATCTTTGAAGGAGCCGGGAGGGCAGAGGCCAAGGACAGGCTGTTTGAAAGATGGCAGAGGCGGTGGGACACTGTAGACAAGGGAAGGTGGACGAGACGCCTCATCCCGAACATCAGAGCGTGGATGAAACAGAGGCATGGTGAGGTAGGCTATTACCTCACCCAAGCCCTGAGCGGACATGGGTGCTTCATGGAGTACTTATACGATATTGGCAAGACTGACAGCAGAGAGTGCGCATACTGTGGAGAGGTCGATGACGTGTTCGCATGCAACAGATGGAGAGAAGAGAGAGGAGACGGGGGGCATCGTTATTGTCTCCAGAAGATATGGTAGGGAGGATGCTAGAAACGGAAGAGAACTGGAGAAGGGGGGAGGAGGCAATAACCCGCATTATCAAAAAAAGGAAGAGGAGGAAAGAGAGATGGGTTTGACCCTATGGAGAAACGCCAATTAACACCGACAATCTTAAATGACCTGTGGGTCCGATGAAAAGCGAAAGCAGTCCCAGGCCAACAGGAAACACTGAAGAGATGGAGGGGTTTTAGCTGGTTGGAGTCCAGCACTACCCATTCGCGATAGACTCTAAGCGACGGATGTCCATGAGGATTTCCCCTCTCACGAAAAAAAAAAAAAGATATAGGCTATATTAAACTGAGTTGATTAATTTATGCACAAATTTACGTAATGTTACAAGTTTTTTTAAAATAAATGTTTTTAACTTTGCTCAAAATATGATGATAACGATCCGCCACTGCTTTTAGAACACAAATTATTTGGTCTCGGAATTTTACATGAAACAGGATATGACGTAACAACTTTCAATGTTACACATTTGCATTTTTTGAAATATTTTGTAACTGTAACCATTTCAAACCGTTTTTATTAAAGGTTTTTGGCCAACGCTACTTTAAGTAGGTTCGTTAAAAATAATACATGGTTCTTTATTAAGGAGGTTATATTATGCAAATAAATGACTTAATAATTTCAGGAATTAGTATTAGGTAGGCACACCCATGTTAATAACCACTGCACGAGTTGAAACAGCATAAATTATTGTGATTAAAGGCGTATTTTTGAAACCACGTACAGTATGTACAGATTAACTTCGCATAAGTATAAGCAGGGGCTGGTTTTGAGGGTGGCGGTGCCGTGCTTAAGAAAATGATTTTGTAGTTCGAAAATGCCTTCTACATCCCAGAACCATTAAAAAAAATTTTTGATAGGCCTTTAGAGACAACATTATAGAATGGTACTAGACTATTGAAAAGTCAAAAAAAAATTTTTTTTGATTTTCGTACAAGTAAAAAAAAATTTTCTTTCTTTAGTTTTACATAGCCTAGTACCATTCTATAAAGCTGTCTCTAAAAGCCTATCAAAAAATTTTTTCAATCGGTTCAGGGATGTAGGAGAAATTTCTGAATTACGTTCACGGAACCACCTTAAGCAGATTTAAGAAAAAACTAGCCGCTGGGACTTTTTCATTTTGTTATTAATAAACAAACAATTTTAAGTACTAAACAAATTAATTAAATTTATTAATTTGCTATCTCAAACTATTTGAGAAAACCGACTAAAAATGTATACCGGGGGATTTTGAGGTCGCTGATTACAATTTTGAAAATTGGAAAATTCAAGATGGTTGACCCAAAATGGCTGCTATAAAGTATAAATGACAGTGGCGGCTGGTGAAATTTCAATAATTTTTTTCTCGTCTGTGGCGCTTGGGACCCATACCAAATATGGGAAATAACATCTAGAGAAGCGCTTCTCTAACGACCCCTAAAAAATTTTGAAAAAGCAGTTTGCGAAATTTATTTTTCAAAATTCGGTTGCTCCCCCTGGTCTAGGGGCTTCTGTTTAAATTTTTTTTTTTGTCATATACATTTGACTTTTCATAAAAATACAATAACCCGTTTTGGAGTTTATGAAAATATTGTCATTATTAACTGAAATACAATGAACTGAAATTTTGTAATTTACAATTTAACAAATTACAATATTTCAATTCGTTGTATCTCAGTTAGTAATGAAAATATTTCCATAAACTCCAAAACCTATTGTTGTACTGGGATAATCCATGAAATACAGATCAGAATTTTTTTTACTAGAAATAGCTACTTATACTTAACATTTTAAATTCGTTATCTTGTGGTAAACTAATTAACAGAATATTTTTTGTTAAATATATTTTAAACAATTAATTGGCTATTAATATACATTAGATAATGAAAAATTATTTTCTATTTAATTTAGGGAGGAAACGTTCGTTTAAGGGGGTTCCATGAATGTTACAAGATGTTAGGGGAGAGAGAGGGTGTAGAGTAGCTCATTTTGAGAACGTATTAGCAGTTTTTTATGGCCCCTGTGGCGAGCAGGCAAGCAAGGCTTTGTATGCCACTTAATAGCCTTATTGCTCCCAGCTACAGTGTCTTGGTCCACCATATCACCGATCTATAAGTTATCATGGGTCTACCACCCTAGTGTATAACCATAGGGTCATCTTGGGGTTTAATCCCCAGTTCTTCCCACACATCTGCCTGCACCTCCCCAACGATTGCTTTCTGTGTGACTTTTTGGATGGGGAAATTCTGTCAGCATTTGGTCGAGTATGATTTCTAGGTTTTTAACCTCGCTGGCAAATGGAATTTCCACTCCATTGAGCCTTAAGGGTTTTAGACCTCCCAAGGCTCTTAATCGTGTAAAGGTGACGACTTTAGTTTTGTGAGGATTTATGGGAAGTCCTTCCTCATTACACCACCAATCGACAATGTTTAGGGCTCTTTGCGAATGCTCTGATATCGTGTTCGCAAATCGCTTACTATCGCTATATCGCCATAGACATTCAGTTAACTTTTGATTGTTTTAATTTCAAAAACGATTAATTTTAGCGATTTAAGACAAGGAGTGGGCTGGAACTCTTTAGGCGCGAGGCCACTCGATTTACTTTTCGTCCATGTTGGCATCTGGGGATGATTAAAATTGAGTTTTAATCACATCTAGACCAATTAAAGCTGAGTTTAAATCATCTCCTGATGTTGCCAACATTGTTGGCGAAACATATGATAGTATTCGAGTGTAGCATTCAAATGTTTTAGTGTTTGTGCGAACTAATAGACCAGAAGCCCGCTAACCACTAATTGTGTGTCATAAGTTTACGCCCAAAATGTGTGAATTGTTGTTAATTTGGGATAGTAGAGCACAGACATGTTCATGCCCGCCCTTTTTTTGGTACAGGGGCGCAGGGCAGGCCCCCAAATGTATAAGAAATATGAGCTGTAAAAGTAAAAAAAAACAGCCACAAAATAGTCATAGGTATACGCATGGGGGTTGGAGGGATTACTTAATTTACCCCCAAAAATCATGAATCCATTCATATTGGGTGCCATCCATAAACTTATCATTTTTTTACCTGACTTTTTTTCAAAATTGGCCTCCTTGTATCCAAAATGAAGGGAAGTCTGGATTCATGATTTTTGGGGGTAAATTAAGAAATCCTTCAACCCCCATGCGTAAACCTATGAGCCATTTGTGGCTGTTTTTTTTTTGTTTTAAAAGTCATATTTCTTACACATTTGGGGATTTGCCCTACGCCCCTGTAAAGACAAGTATCACGTTTTACTTAGAATTAATGAATACGCCATCATTTCAAATAAAAATGGCCGTACAGCTTAAACAAAATAAACACTTTTCACATTTAATGTATTGTATATGACGCCCTGTATAACTGACGGTAAAACTAACATGAAATTATTATTTCACCACAAGAAATCTACATTTATGATGTACCAAAAAATCATTCAAAAAAATGTATTTTAACACCCTGTATCTCATTAACCATGAAAACATACTTTAGCATGTTGAGATAAATACTTATATTTTGAGCCGAAAATCTCCATCAGTTAGTCTATATCTCATTGTTTATGACTCACCCTGTATATCTATGCTACAAACTTGAGTTAGTTCTAATGAGAACCGCAAACCGCGCGTACTCGAAAAATAATTTATCTCAAATGTGAAAGGAAACAATTATTGAAGAAATGATATCCTTCACCTAATCCCTGAGACACCAGTAATTAAGTACTTAGGTATCTCTAACATACTTTGTATGAAAAATTATTTCCTTAAATACTCATCCTTGCATCGTTTTTATGGAGCAATAAATTAATTGTCGTTTCATTTCATGTGTTTAACTCTACCTGCTATGCATTTTAATTAGATCAGTGTGAACAATCAAATCGAACGTAGGTATGTGCTTATTTACGTTTGCAAAAACAGAGCCTGTTGATTAAAATATGTTGCGCTAGTAAACTCTGTCCCAAAATCCCCCCGCTGTAAAAAGCGATAAATAATATGAAATCTTGTACTTGCCTATGATCAATGCAACCCCATTCAATAGGGTAATTTTGCGCTGTAATTTAACGGTATTTTCATCGTCGGACTCGCCGGCATTTCCGTTGATCGGCTTTGTTGAAGTACCCATCACTTAAATATGTCAATGCACTCGTTTGCTGTAATTTTAAAGGATGTTCCAATTTATTTTGGGGCTTTCTCGCACATTTTTGAATGATCTAAGCGGTTTAGTTATTGCAACATGCCGCACGTGGTTTTGTTACTTCGGGAAAACAACGTGGAGTGAAATCATCGCGTGTGTGTCAAGTTTACGGAGGTATATACTTGGCGCGTTACGTTTCGACATGCGCAACGTTCCCCTTTTTACTACGTACCGATATTGATACAATAAGCATGAGCGGGTGTCTGAAAAGGTCTGAAGGGTGAATGACCTATCTGACTCTACGTCACACCATACTTGTTTTGTTGACGCGTTACAAACCGAATTTTTCGACAGAAGAAAGGAAGAAATTCATGGACTAGGTTAAACTATAGTAAAGAGTTTATGTAAGATTCGGAAACAAAATGACAAAACTTCAATTAGAAGGGTAAAAAAGTATACCTATCCCGAGTAACATTTTAACAAAACATTAGTTCAAAAAGTGGTCGAATGATGACCTAAATACATATCATCTAGCGCTAAAACCAAGAGCCGTAAACAGAAGGGGAATAGCCAGTTCCCTATGCTGCAAAACGTTCGTCACTTGCCGGCAACGCTGTGACGTCACGGCGAGACCTAAATTTGTTGTTTACGTTTCTGACGGCGTTGTCTCTGTCTGTGTTTGGGTGTGATTATTAAGTCTTTTGTCTACTTATTTACTGGTTTTTCTTTGTAAATCTCATACGTACATCTTCGTGTGTGTTTTATACGTTTCTTTGAGTTATAAAAACATTCTTGATTAGTGAAATTGTGTGCAGAAACAGGGTCATACTATTGCTTGCACTATTTTGGACCTTTATAGGATTTAAAAGACAATTATTATTATTAGTGTTCTATGGTGGTTTTGTATATGTTATAGAAGGTAAAATAAGCTTAATAATTAATGTATTAGATTTACATATTGTTATTATGCAGATACAAGTAAAGAAAAATGCCAGGAACAAGGTGTGCAGTGTATGACATACACATACACAATTATTGTACAAAGAAATCTACTGGTCAAAATATTATTTTCCACGTTTTTCAAAACCCAAACATCTGGTGTTCAAAACCATAACAGGTAAATGTATAAACAGGTGCAAAAGGCAGAAAATGAACTTGCAAAATGAATTACTAGGTAAAAATACGTTTTTCTTTTTTTTAATATCTATGTACCTACTTTTCCGAGATATTTTGTAATACTGGGTGTTAATTTTTATAATACATATTTTTCATAATTTAATATTTTGTTTAGATCATTTTTATCAGATTTTTCTGTGAATTGAATCAGAATCTACTGTAGATAAGAAAATTCTTTATCAGTTTTTTTTATGATAAATATCCGCCCTATAGAAGAACAAAAATGTATGTTTTCTTGAACCGACATTTCATTTCCATGACTTACTTTTAATAAATTCGACATACTTTTGCCAATTTTTGTCAGAAACTTTCACGCTTTACCTGCTTGCACTGTAATTCGTACGAATTTCAGGAATTTAAAAGCTAATCAGGTTAAGGCAATGAAGAGGAAAATATAGAATTTAACTGAAGCAGAAAAAAAATCGACGCTGGTCGATTACTAGTCATATTTGGTATGTTAGGAAACGTTGGTAATTGGTAATTAACCGAATCTCCTTAATAGCACAACATTGTCCTGTGGACATCTGAAGGACGTCCTCGTCGGACATGCAGGACATCCGATGGACGTTCGTTTTTGGTCCAAAGTGCATCCGACGGGCAGCCGAGGGACGTGCAAATATCACAACTTTGGACAATATTTGTACATTCCAATTAATTTAGAAAAAAAAAACGGAATGAGCAGGGATCGAACCGTCTACCTCGTCCTTTGTATTTCGATGTTCTCTCACTCGGCCACTATCCTAGCTTATTAGTATCTACTTAAAGACTGTACAGTTGGCTAATATAACAATTTATTTCAAATGTAGAAAGTATTTGACTGTTTAATAAATGTTTAGTATCAAATAATATCATTAATAATTTACAAGAAATATTAAAATTAAATTATTAATGATAAATTACTATAAAAAATAAACTACAAATTTTACAGAAATATCGATCAAACGTAAAATTGAAAACATTTTGTTTGTTAACATTTGTTAACATTTTTTTGTTAATGTATTAAATAGACGTCCTGCTGCTGTCCCTATAGGGACCTAAAATGTGTGTAGTTGCCGAAGGACGTCCGTTGCGGCACATATGTTGGACGTTCAGTGTGCTATTCGCTGGTATGTATACATATTTCGGAAACGTGTTGGAGAGAAAGCGGTATGGAGATATTATCGTTTATTGCAAAAATATAATATTTAAATCAACGGACACGAAAAGGACGTCCATCTCCTATCCCTATGGACACAAAATGTACATACTTCCAGTACATAAAATGGACATTCAGAGGACGTCCATTCCGTACAATTTTAAGTAAATCCGATGATAAACGTCCGATAGACGTCCAGTTTATGTCCACGGACGTCAGTATATTAAATGGACATAAAACGGACGTCCGGCGGGCATCGTGTGCTATTAGGGCTGCTCTTATTCTCCAATTGGTCGACGTTGAATATAAATTGCACAGTTCCAACTAAAGTTAGGAGTATCTACACTTTTCTGGAAGACTTTCAACCATCCCAACTAGCATGAACGTAACAGTAACTGAGATAGGAACCTCGAATGAATAACCATTACGTAACCGCCACTAAATTTACGACTTTGACGAATAAATAACTTCATTTGACAAATCTACAGTAGCTCTCTCGAAGTTTCGCTCACTAATGATTACTTTGTAGTTATGTAACTTCCATGTAGCTTTTACGGTACACGGGGATGTTATAGTTACAAGTGGAACAATCTTCGAGTTTTTAAAACGTGTTAAACGATAGTAGCAACGACTAATTCATGTTACCGAAATATGACCTTGTTGCAATCACTTTCAAGTAGCTTTGATAGTTGCCGCGACCTGAAAACCTCCACTATCTGTTTAAAGTGGTGGAATTTGTAAGTAATATTTATTAGTGTTAATGCAGAACTGAATTCACTGTGCCCAGCTACTACAAAGTGTCTGTCACCTTTTAAATTCAACCATCAGTTCCTTATTTTGACCATAGATAAGAAATGAGTGACAACAAACCTAACCTATATTTGGAAAGTAATAATACAAAGGAATGGTAGATAACATATGCAATTTTGTCGTAATCCTCTTGGTTTACTAATTCTGTGATTAGGATATGCGTTCTCCGCGCCTCGGTTAACTATCTCCTCTCTCGACAACAATGAAACACTTTCCACCTCGGTATGTAATTTACTACTACTTACTAATGTTTTAACTTTCCATTCCATATAACTATAATATGAGATTTAGATATGTTATTATTTCATTTTTGTGTTGTCTTCTACAATTCCGTTTGTAGGCCGTGTACAAGAAAGAAGTTATGACTTATTATGATATTCGTATCAATGTTTAATTTTGTAATCCGCATAAGTATTTATTAAATTCTTTAAATTGTTTTATTTATATTTAATTATTTATATTTAAGTTATTTATACGAAGATGTACATATGAGATGTACTTTATTATTAATTCTAACAAGGAAATTACTGGGTAACCTCCCAAATAGTCGGGGAGCCCTCCCTAGCTGTTTAAGACATGTGCTAAAAAAACTGACTGTACTTTCAAAATGGCGGCCATATGTTAAAAAAAACTGTTGCCAATATTGTTTTTGTCATTTAACCCAAAAACTAAAAAAGATAGACAAACACTTTTTTCACAAAAAACAACGTGCATAAAATTTTCTACAATTTTGTTCCTATACAATACTTTGATAGGACAACTGAGTCCAAAATTAAGAAAATATGGAAATTCATATATCGGTAAATCACTTAGAGGAAATAACTGTGACAATTATTGTAAGGCGTATAATATAACTTTATGTTATTAACATAACAAAAATAAAATAAACTGAAAAAAATTAATAATAATAATAATATTGTAATTTGCAGACATTTATCTCGAAAACAATAACAATGATATCTGCAAAATGGTAACTCCTATCCAAATATTGTATAGGAACAAAATTATAGAAAATTTTATGCACTTTGTTTTTTGTGCAGAAAGTTTTTCTCCATCTTTTTTAGTTTTTGTGTTAAATGATAAAAACAATATTTGCATTTTTTTAAACGGACGCCATTTTGAAAGTACAGCCAGTTTTTTTTTTTAGGACATGTCTTAAATTGTTCCTTGAGCTTTAATCTTTATGAAAAACATTGTCCCCAAGGATCGGCGGACAGTTAGGGTGGGCTCCCGTAGTATTACGTTTTATATTGAATCTTATATTTTATCTTAAGAGCCGAATTTATCTGGAAAATGATTAACTCCTATCCAAATATTGTATAGAAACAAAATTTTAGAAAATTTTATGCACTTTGTTTTTTGTGCAGAAAGTTTTTCTTCATCTTTTTTAGTTTTTGTGTTAAATGACAAAAACCATATTTTTTTAAACGGACGCCATTTTTTAGGACATGTCTTAAATTGAAAAACATTGTCCCCAAAGATCGGGGGGAGGGGTACACGGACACTTAGGGTGGGCTCCCGTAGTAAAACGTCTCATATTTTTCATACAGCACACAACACATATAGCGGTTATCATTTAATATCAGTGTTCGGTAAAAGTCTATAAAAGTCATGTAAATAATATAATTGTTTGCACTTATTTGGTATTAAAATAAAGCTTGCATGAAAGATGGAGAAAATTGTAGTGTTAGCAAGCGTGACCTTTGTGGGCTTCGTGATATATCTGTCACGCCAAGTTTTGTTCAACTGACAAGTAGCAGGTCTTGCCATTTGTGTTGTAAATTTAAGTAAATCTGCAAAAAGTTTGCAAGTAGAGCTGCCTTATTTGATCCGCGAATTTGAATTTTTACCTTTTGACAGACTCGATATCAGCTACTCTGAAAATTATTAACTACAAATTTTATTGCAATTCCGACAAAGTTGAATTTTGCCCATCTTTTGAGTTTAGCCCACTACACCCTGGACGCAGCATGATGAAAATACTATAATGGGATTATCGCCGCTTATAAAAAATATTATTACTATCATTATAAATAATTTTTCATTCACCACAGCGCATCCGCCAAATTTGCGAAAGCGCTGACTGACGTGCTTGAAAAGCTGTTTTAGTTCATCTGTTTATCTTTTCCAATAACAGAGATATCGGTTGTTAACAAAATTCTAGGACACTTGGTATACACTTTGCAGTAAAAGAGTATACCTGTTTGGCTCTTGAATAATTTTTTTGTGTCAATTTCTTATTTATTTTGATCTAACATAAGATTCTACACTACTGAACTGGATGTGATCAATTAAAAATAGACACAACAGAATCTATATGATATAGCAAATCACGAGCCACCCATGGAAAAGAGTGAAATGGATATAGATAGGTAATACAAAGTTAATAATTGGATAGATTGAAGTCCTTTCATTTTAATTGTTCATTTGTTTTCATAACTATTGCTAATGCTAATGAATCTTTTGTTATTCACACTACCATCATATACGTATAAATATTATTATTTTCTCGCCTGTTTTTACTTCAGTAATTGTAAAGTAAAAAGTACAGCAAAATTTATTTTCAACTCTTTTGTTCTGACGCCATTTAAAATTGTTTTTACAGGTAAATATTGCATCATTTCCATCAACAAGTACAATTTGTAACTCGATATCTAATGATAATCACGGCTATTAATTTTATTCCATCTGTTAATGATGAGCAATTACATCGATTGATTGATTTTTATTTTATTTGTGTTATTTATTAACATCAAAATTAGTTAAACGTATTGCGTATTTTGTTATTAACCTCCCCACGTCCTCACCCAGGAAAAATGCAATTGGTTCAAGACCGAAAATTGAGCTAAGATCAGATCTTTAAGTTTGGGCGTCCCAGGACCACGAATTGTGTGTGGTATTTAAAAAATATCTGAGCATGCAGAGCTGGGCAAAGTACTCATTTAAACTACTTCAAGTACTTTACTTGAAGTAGTTTCACCATATACTTTGCACATAAAACTACTTCAAGTACTTAATACTTGAAAAAGTACTTTGCCCAGCTCTGAGCATAAGTATGTGTGAGTGTATGTTTACACTAGTTTGGTCTTATTTTTCAAATTTAGATTTGTTTTGCTCCAGAATGGTTCCATTCCATAAAAAAATACTCCGCTTAAAATTTTAGCTCGACCGGATTACGTTAAGGGGTGCCGCAACGCCCCACTTTTTGGACAATAGAATTCGTATGGGTTTAATGCGCCCTCAGGTTGAATTGATTTTTTATCAATTCCCTGCGACACATTTTACAAAAAAAAAAATTACAAAATAACATCGAATACCATACATTTTATTGAAAAAAAAACATCAATCACTTACATATTGTTTGGATACATTTCTTTTCTTAAGTCGGGGAATCATTTTCTATAATCAGACACTACTTGGCACGTACTGTTTCTGCTCATCGTCGTTTGTCAGTAAGCTATTATATTCGCTGAATAATTTAACACCCCATTCCGCCACATCATTGACGACTTTCAGTTTTTTTACAATCACAACATTTCAAATAACTTTTGTTTGTACTTCATAGAGAGGGGGGTCTACTTCCAGAAATTGTTGATCTAAATGAACCCTCGTAAAAAACCTCTAGTTGTCACAGAAACAAAATCTTCGAGGTTACTATCCATAAAAAATGTTGTTATATCAGTATTGAGCTGACACCGCTTTGTGTTGTTACTGCTGTCTTCATCTTCACTGGAGCCAATCTTCCACCACTTTAATTTTTGTTTCTTGCGACAATCTTGAGTCGAAGAAAGATAAGGCAACTGTATCTGGAGCAAGGTACCATAAGTGACTTTTAAATTTGTTGACTGTTGTTCGCGACAAGTCCGGATCCGTGGATTTATATTTATGAGGTTTGTTTTAAAAAAACAAATCTTGGTATGGAGCTAAATTTGCCAGTGGTGCTACGAACCAAACTTCTAAGGAGAGTTTAATAATAGAAATAGAAATATCTGAAATATTTTTTCGTTCTGAAGCAGAAAGCAACAGTTCATTCCGAACCAAAAAAATCTTTAAGGTATAAATGGCTTTTGCCATCCATCGGGCATGATGCACCGCTACTGGAGCACGAGAGGATATATCTCGTGGAGGAACTTCTCCCAACAGGAAAAGGGGCATCTTTTAAAATTTCGCACGAAGGCGTTTGAGGAACTAAGGCCGATCATGCAAATATCAATGTCATGGACATCTGCTTTTCTTTAAATTTTAAAATTACTATCAGGTCTTTGCACAGTTTGTTGTGAAAAATAAAGTCTTTCCAAAATTTTAAATTTGCTGCCTGTCAGATTTTATTTAAAGTAACATGTTCCGCAGTCATTCTGAAGTTAGAAAATTTGACTTTGTAATTGCAATTCATGTGTAATTAATGTACATTTATAGAATTTAATTGTTATTACCAGTAAGTAATATAAAATTCTTTAAGGTAAACACACTATTTTATTCCGGTGAAGAAAATTTGACTTTCAGCACAATCGTAGAAAAATGTATTTTTGTATGCATTTTTTACTGTAACTTTGAATAGCTATACCTCAGGTTGTATTACTCGTACAAAGTTCAGCGGGTATACCTATTCATATTTTTCGTTATGAAATAGAGAAAAAAATAATCTACAGTTTTTACGAAATAATTCATTGTTTTCCAGTTAACACAACAAAAAGTGTCATTTTGTCATTTTTAATCTTCCACCCTCAATTTATTTCTACAAATCTAGGTTCACTTTATTTAGTCGAAATAAATCTCAAAATGTAGAGAAACCCCAATTACTAGACATATTTAAATCCTGAACGTAAATTTAAAAGTATTTCTCAGAAATGAACGATTATAATTTTTTTTATGTTTGTAGAAAAAATTGAAAGTCCTACTAAAATCTGTACCACGTGGCTCATTTCTAACTTGAATTTTTTAAGGGACCAACTGGGGAGCTCTAGAGGTGCAAAAAAGTGTGCCCAGTCGAAATATTGTTGACAAATCTTACTCAAGAAGAAAAAAATTCTTTGTGGACTGTCTCAACCAGGACACCCCGTGTATATTCTTTATATTTCATTCATTCCCTACTTCCTGGCATTGCATTATTTAGGCCAGTCGAAATAGATGGATAAAGGGTCATTTTATGAAGTGTCGTTTATCCGCAATTTTATTTTTTTTAAAGTATAGTTTGGGATGTCCAGAAACATATGCCAAGTATCCCCTCATGTGACAGGTAGGGCAACAGACTTTAAAATTCAAAAAACGTCAATTTTTTGCAATTTTTCGCTTTATTTACAATATAACTCGTAAATGAAGCAGGAAAAATATCAAGAAGCAAAACCGTTAAAAAATTGATTTTGAACATTTTCTTATTCCTGACATTTTCCCAAAAATGCTTCGTTTAAGAGGTACAGACGAAAGAACAATGCTCCTTTTATATTTTTAACTTAAAAAAAATGAGTATAATGATTCAATATTGTTGTTATAAACCTTTGGTGTGAAAAATTTTTTTTCCCAGATATTTTAATGAAAAAATTTAATTGTTCTTGTAAAACAGGGTGTCCTAAGAGGTGTAGTTGTCGAAAGTTGGCACTAAAATGTAACACTTTTTGTAAAATGTGTAAGGGTAGGGACTATACAAACAGCGAGATCGATGTAATTTTCGAAACAGCTATCGTTGGTGCTATAAATGAAAATGACACATCAGCTAATTCTTTAACATTAGGTGATATTGATAAAGATGAAGAAAACAGAGAAATTTTATGTATTATTGCTTCGCCTCCAGCCTCCCCTTGTTTGTTTATGTTCCCATCATTTTAATACCTCAATACCTGAAAAGTACTATTTTGTTTCTGTTTAACATGTAAATTATATATAGTTCTGTAAATTTTATTTGGACGTTTAAACATAATTTACATTATACCGATCATATATTTCGTATTAATATTTCTTATACTCACTTAAAAAAAAAGTCAAAGTAGAAAAGTTGTTGTAGCTACGAAACATTTTTTGGGAAAATAGCAAGAATAAGACAATGTTCAAAACTCTCGTCAAAACCAATTTTCTCAACTTTTTTATTTCTTGATATTTTCCTAACATTGCTTAATTTACAAGTTATATCAAATAAAGTGCAAAATGGCAAAAATTGACGTTTTTTGAATTTTTAAGTGTATTGTCCCACCTATAACGCGTGCGGATAGTTGGCATATGTTTTTGCACATCCCAAACTATACTTAAAAAATAAAAATTGCGGATAAACGACATTTCGCACAAAAATGTCTAATTAGTAAATATTAAAGTTCAGTGCTTGGATCAACAGACATTACATAAGTTTGAAATTTTCTCAAAAATGATCTAATATTTCTCGTTCATTAGAGATGTCTGAATTTGTCCTTGTCCTAAATAAATCATAAATACATAATTATATAAACAATACACAGAGATTTGTTTCTGCCTTTTATTGTGTTATATATTTTTTAATCTAATAATCATAATTTCCAATAAATAATATAAGAGGTACTCATTGCGAGGGAGTCGATGATGTGCATATAGACATCATGTATCTCAACTGAAATAAAATAGAGAACAAATTATAAAAACACGACGCGGGAGACTGAAAGATCTGAAAATAAAACAGCATTTAGATGTCCCCAGATTGTGTAAGTTCAGTTTCCCTCAAACATTAATAGTGTTTACGTATATTATCAATTAAGAACAATTACCGAAAACATCTAGATTCTTATTAACAAGGTGAGTATCATGTTGTTTTATTTAAATTTTCCATGAAGCTAAACTGAAAAGAATCCTCAAACACAAAGAGTGAGTTACTCATGTTTTCATGATTCACATAAATTTCTTACTTGTTTTACACACTACGACGTTAAGAATGGTTAGATATTGTCATTGTTTATGTCAGCGTAATTTATTTCTTTAACATTAACAAATCCTCGATCAGAATGGCTGAATATCGGTGGCATTTTGAGAAAACGATAATTACAAGCATTGTTAACATGGCAGCAACCATCTTGTTTTTGACTGTTATCCAACGTAAAATCTATTTTTACACAAACTTTTCTAAAGGTATAAAGTGACATTTGTGTATTTTTAATCAGAAAAAATGGACACAAGAACAGGGGAAACCATACGTGAAAGATCGCGAAGGCCTGTACGAAATAAACGGTATAGCAGGTTAGAATTTTGGAAAAACATGTTTTGTTATAACTAATAATACTAATTGTGTGTACAGAGTTTTTATTTTTTTTTACTAAATAACATTAACGTTATTATTATATAATAATAATTGTCACTGCCGCTGTTTCCTCATGTAGTTTTAGCAAAATTGTCAAAAAGTGTTTACAATAATTTAGTAGCACTATTTTTAATTTAACCATTCATGTGTATGGTATTTTTGTCCTTACAAACTTGTAACAAAATTATTAGGTATTTATATACCTATGTGCATCATGCACCGTAGTCTATATTTCTAAATTAATATATTTTACACAGTTTTGAAAAATTGTTTTTAATATCAGTTTTTTAAATAACTTACAATTGTGTCGCCGTAACAAAATAATTCGAATATGATGTTTTAATAGCAGAAGTGTTAATTTAAGTATCAATTTAAATAAGTTTTTTTGTCCCATAAACATAAACTAGTATCTCTACCAAATAAGTAAACCTTTAGTTTGTTAGAGACGATTACATATCCTTGTTTCACAACAAAATAGTTACCTACAGGAATTATAATCACAACGGAACAGAAAAATGTAATGGGTAAATCTGAAATAATTTTTTTTGTGAGAAAAGCCAGATAGATAAATATCAAACATCTTGAAACACCCGTCTATATATTTTCTAATGAGTAAAAGTTGTATTAAGGCATTGTCGACTACCAACTTATTTAAGTAATATACAGCGTGTCCCTCATTTAGTGGTCCTATCCCACCTCCCACCATACCTCAGCTATTATTTTCGACAGCAATCAAAGAACAATGGTAAACAAAGGGTCTTTTTCGGCCCATCCGTGGTAAAGTGCGGAAGCCATCTTTTTTTGCTAATTTTGGGGTGCTGAAAACGAATCCGTCACCCGTTTTGGCGTTTTTCCGTCATCCGTTTTGGCGAAAAATCTCGGGAACACATTAAAAAATAACCCTTATTTGGGTGTCATAAAGTGAAGATTCTCATTTTCCCAACCAAAAGTCATTTAAATAATTAAAGAATTTTAATATAAAAAACAAGTAACATTTTCTGGATAGTGATATTAGTACAGTAAAATTAAAAGTTGACCCGGAACAAATTTGTAAGAAGCTGATTTCTTCAGGATTGTATTCTATGGCCTATCCAGGAGTCTCTGACTGAAAATCCCAAAGAAACCACCGTGCAGAAATAAAGAAAAAATGCGTCGCCATGTTGAAATTAGTCATTTTTTTCCTTTAATCGGTAATAGCCCGCACGAATGACAGTTTAGGAAAAAAGTAAAGAGGCAAAATTTTGAGAGGAAGAGCTAAGTTTTAATGTGATATAATTTTTTTGCAATCGGTTAAATAGTAGCAAAGTCAAAATGACAGATTTGTATAAAAAAAGAATACTTCTTGTATTTGAATACCATAAACTGCAACAAAAGGCAACCACAATTATTTCTGGTAATACTAATTAACTAAAATAATACATTCCTAAAATAAAATCCATTCTAAAAACAAAATAACGTAACAACAAACACAATAACAGAACACATAAATAGTGAAACAATAAACTCTTTAAAAAGCACGAGTAAATTAAATAAGCATAAAAAACTTTCAAATACGAGCTTTAACTAAAAAGTAGCCTCATTCTCAGAAAGTAACACCTCTGACGCATTGTCACAGTCCTGCCCAATGCAATTTACACAGCTGGTACTGCACTTAAGGTTATATTTATACATTTTCAAGACTGTTTGCAATTTTTCTTGCAACCACAGAATAAAATATTTAAAATGAAATCAGGGGCACACTTTTGTACTGTTTTCATTGGTTCTAGATAACCGCTGTTTTTCCAACCCCAACGAATCCATAATCATTTAAACTATTAGTTTATTTACTGCCATACCAACTTAAAATAAATTCTTCTCCAATTATTGATTTGCTTCAGCAAAACTTTTGAAAAATAATGGGCTGTTACTTAGTTCAGTATTATTTTCTAAAACTAAAATACTGTTTTTTGCCATTTTTATATGCAGAGGTGGTATCGCATCCGAATATGGCATGTGCAAATACTACTACATTTTCACTTAGTTCTGAACGTAACTTGCAGATACTCGTTATTTTATCAGATTTACCTTAATCACCAGGTCTCACCATGTATACATTTTTGGTTTTGCAATGCTCAATAAGTAACGTTTTTAAGTCTGTCATCTTGACCAACAACTATAACATTGTTACACATATCAGCTGAGCAATCAATAGCAGCTTTTACAATTAAATAATCAGCATCTGTATCCGCACATTTGACTGTGATATTTTTTTGATTGAAATTTGATGTTAGAAGTTTAATTAACTGATCTTTATTTGACACTGATGCTAAAAATTCGTTTTGATATATCTCTACTACTTTTTTGTGGGTCAATATTAATTTATTTCTGAAATGCATTTTTAGCTCTTCTTTGATATTTTGTAAATTTAACGGAAGTGCTTTAGGCCTGTAGCTAGGGGTGGGCCAGGACGGGCGTAGCCCGTCCTGGAATAATTTTCGCCCGACCTACGGCGAACGCAAAAAATAATGAGGTAGCTATTTTTTACGGGGTTATCTGTAAATGGAATAAACGATAAAAAATGTTTTGGCCCTCGGGGCCCCCCTTGAAAAATTGTTTGCCCGCTCATAAAGCATTTTCTAGCTACAGGCCTGAAGTGCTTTCATTAGAATAGCCATCGAAAATAATAATAGACTTTAAACCATAATGATAACGAACGGCGAACGCAAAAAATAATGAGGTAGCTATTTTTTACGGGGTTATCTGTAAATGGAACAAACGATAAAAAATGTTTTGGCCCACGGGCCCCCCTTGAAAAATTGTTTGCCCGCTCATAAAGCATTTTCTAGCTACAGGCCTGAAGTGCTTTCATTAGAATAGCCATCGAAAATAATACTACAATTTAAACCATAATGATAACGAACAAATGAAACACACTGATGAACAATATCTTTACATTGAGCCTGGCGTTGCCACACAACTTTTCTAAGGAGAAACCTCCCGTCTATTACAAATTGTTTAACACTTTCAGACAAAGTTGGACTTGGTGTAAGTTTTTTAACACAATAAGAAAAAAAGAGATGATTTTGTTGTTTTTCGAAACGAAATATCGTCAAATAAACTAACCGGTATATGTTTTATTTCATATTTAATTAGTATTACCAAGTTTTTGTTGACTATTGTTACATTCTTACGGTGTTAAAATACAAAAAATACCCTTTTTTGAAAAGAATCTGTCATTTTGACAATCATAACTTTGTTAATATTTAACCAATTTATACCATATTGAAGCTTAGCTCTTTCTCTCAAAAATTTTGCCTTTTTACTTTTTTCCTAAAGTGTCATTCGTGTGGGCTGGTTACACTGAGAAAAAATGTTAGCACTCACAGAGACTATTCTTTGCAATCGCAGAGACTATTCTTTGGTGTAAGTTTGAGAAGGTGCCAACATTTTTTTTAAAGCACCAGTTTTGGCCCGATTTTGGCCAAATGTTGGTATATGGTTTTCCAGCAATGAGCATTGACAAGGAGAAAAAAATGTTGGCATATATCGAATGTTGATCGCTAAGATACCGTCTTCAACTAGCACCAATCCCCAAGGTGTTATACTCTGTTCCACAATTAAATATTTTCTGGGACGACTAGCGCCAAAACGAGCAGGAGAGGAGGTCTGACTCACATAATAGGTCGCGTGCACTGACGTCACAGATTCTGAGACCTTAGGAAAACAAACAGCTGTCATTAAGTGACATGCCGATTAAACGTGTTGTTTTAAAGTATATTTTGCCGTTTTTGTGATATTTTAAAACTTAATTTTGGATTATTTAACATCCACAACTATCCTTAATTATTGTGTCTAGGAAATTTTTTCCGTTAATATGGAGATAAGTTTATATTTTACGAAATCGTCTCATAATGTAGAGGAAATGTATGGAAAAAGTTGGTGTCATCGAATTAAATCGCTTATATTTTGAGAAATGATGACTTCAGTACAAATATTAGTGTATTTCATTATATTTCACAAAGGGATATTGTGAATTACTTGGTTTTTGTGAGAAATGCATAGACAAAAGGATGAGTTCAAGGCATTCAAAAATCATGAAACTATTTGTGGTTGGGTGAAAGCAGTACTCTCCAAGAAATTTACAGGATAAAAGCTTTTTGCAAAGGTAAGAATTAGTTGTCGATGAACAACCCTTTTTTTCAATATATGCTTACCTAATTAAATATTGCTTAATGAATAATTGCTAACATACAAATTCATTTTCAGGTTATGAGCTCTTAGCGGTGCATCTTGAACAAAAGTCATCGACACCTTGGACTATTGCTGATCCAGATGATCCTTCAGTATTCATTGTGACTGTGTTACTACTCTAGACAAAATTCGTTCACTACCCAGTTTTTCATTTCAATTTTTTAGCAGCAAACGGTGGCTGGGATCGAAGGGTTAACTTGTTATGAATTTTATGAAAAATACCACATAAATTAAACAATGAAGTGCTGAAGTACGATGAACTACTTGAAATATGTAAAGAAGTGTACACAATTTCTTCCAGTGGTTGACCCCTTGCCTATGATATGATATAGCTATAGATTGAACCATACAAACCATTGTAATTTGTGCAAGAACTTTTTCTTATCGTGTCTTGCTAATGTTATATAATATGTCTAACATGTATTTTATTATTTCATGTAGGTAGGCCAATAGTTAAATATCCCTTGTATTTTATTAAATACGTATATTCACTTTTTATTGCTTTATTTATCACTCGTATTATTGTTAGCAGTAAATTGAAATAGTCGATTATGTTGAACTTATATATACATGCATCTTTGCATCTAACTGAAAGTAAAACAAAATATACTTACTAAATATCAAACTTTATTATCCAACATTCCATTAGTACTCATAAGGAGAATCAACAAGAAACTTACAGGAGATGTAAAGAAAGATCTCTATTGTAATGAAAAATAAATGATTATATTACACGCTTACACTAATATCTAAGTAGTAAGTAATATTTGTAATTACATAATTCAAAGAACATTTATAGCTACAATTTGACACTTAAAGCGAGATAAAGCGTCATTTGGACTTTATTTGTGTGTTCAATGACTGAAAGTGATCTCACTTTCAGTCCTAGTTTCATCCAACACTGGGTTTTTAAACACCACACAATATACTTCAAAAGGGCGTTTAGGACTTTATTCCGCCTGTGGGACGACTTTCATCTTATAGGCGTTGTAGTTGGCGGTATATACGGAGATATTCATGTAAGTTTGATCACCGACATCTCAAAGTTTTCGAGAAAATAATTTTTTTAAATTTTCCATTTTTTTTATTGTAGAAACTTTATTCCGCTTGTAGGACGATTGCCACCTTATATGGGTTGTAGATGACAGTATATGCGATGATATTCATATGAGTTAGATCATCGACATCTCAAAGTTTTCGAGAAAATAATTTTTTTAAATTCGCCATTTTTATACTGTAGAGACTTTATTCCACTTATAGGACGACTTTCACCTTATAGGCGTTGTAGGTGGAAGTATATACGAAGATACTCATGTCAGTTAGATCACCGACATCTCAAGGTTTTCGAGAAAATAGTTTTTTTAAATTTTTAATTTTTTTACTGCAGAAACTCTATTCCCCTTGCAGGACGATTGCCACCTTATAGGGGTTATTGGTGGCAGTATATACGAAGATATGCATGTGACTTTGATCACCGACATCTCAAGGTTTTCGAGAAAATAATTTTTTTTAAATTTTCCATTTTTTTATTGTGGAAACTTTATTTCGCTCATAGGACGCCTGTCATCTTATAGGGATTGTAGTATATACGATGATATGTATGTAAGTTTGATCACCGATATTTCACCGTTTTCGAGAAAATGTATTTTTTTTATTTTCCATTTATTGACGATAGGTAACTATTCCGGTTGTAGGATACTCGTCTCCCTATTGGGTCTGTGGGTGGTCATGGAGTATGATATGTATGTGTCTTTAAACACAGACACATGTTCGAAAAAATATTTTTGGAATTTTCCATTCTTTGACTGCAATGAATATTGCTTTATATTCTGATGTCAGGATGAATATCACCACGTAGGAGCTGTACCGAGTAGGAATTTTCCATTGGAATAGTTATAAACATACATTAAAATTTATTTTAATAAATTTTCGTTTTTCGACCAAAAATGATTTATTGTAGTTTGTAGTATTACAATGGCTTTTACTCTATTATGTAATATAAGGTAATTTTAATACTAAATTCATGATTTCCAATAATTTTTCCAATATTGACTCAAAACTTATTTCCGTTGCCAAATATTTTGAAAGTGTGAAGTTGGCAACGCGTTGCCAGCAATGCGTTGCTAACTTCCTACAGGTAACTGGATGGATCATCGTGGTCTTGAATTACGGCCGTCTTTCCTATAACATAAATCCACACTAAAAATCAAATTCTTAAATTAACAAGTAACAACTTACCATTAATAAAATGCTTGGAATACCCCAGTAAAATAATTCCTTTTAATTGCTTGGAATCTTTTAATCCTAACCTCTTCTGGCTGTAAATCGACGTTATTTTATAAAAACTGATGTTGTCTCGGATTGCGTCACTGCCACAACTAATAATACAACAAAAACTTGCCATTTTGTGTGATATAATGTCCATAAAAACTCTAATATTATGAAAACTTTCAATTCTTATGTTCAGTCAGTTGCCATTTGACAGCAATGACAGCGGTTTGTTTTCCTAAGGTCTCAGCTCTGTGACGTCACGCGCACGCGACCTATAAAAAATACTCAGAAAAACATTTACTAAAACATAACAGCAACGCCAACATGTTATATGCCAGGCCCCATATATGTAGCTATCTCCTAAACTCACACACTTGTTGGAGTATACCGAAATACAAGTAACATTTCAAATCGTAGGTAGGCCGTTATTATACTCTTCGCAAAAACGAAGAGTATATTGCATTTTATCACACATTTCTAAAACAGGAAATTTCGCTCGTAGAGAAAAAAATTTCATATCATTGTGTTAGTGAACGAATTCTGAACAACTCTCAAAATGTCCGTCTGCCTGTCCGTCCGTCACGTTTCTTGTAAGCATGATAACTTAAAAAAGAAAAGTCCGATTGTATTGAAATTTGGAAAGTAAGTAAGGGGGAGTAGATGAAGAAAATCAATCAGTAAATAAGAAAGTTATTAATCATTTAATTTATTTTTTTTTTATTTTTGTCGCTTGTACTTTAATAGAAATCTTGCGAAATGTTACCTCTCTAATATTTTTTTTTGTTTATGCATTTTACTAATATATATTTTATAATAATATATCTAATGCGGTGAAATATGATTGTCGAAAGATATATATTACAGACATTCAATTTTCACAGTAATGTGTGATGGTGCAGTGGCTAAACTTTTTGTAAAATAATTAATTTTTAATAAATTTGTTTTGTTTGTTTTTGTCTTGCAATCCAAAGATCCTGTGTTCAAATCCTAGACAGGTTGAATGTTTTTTTTTTATATCTTTTTTTTTCGCAACAAAGTTGTTATCACAAAATTTAGGATGTCCAAAAACTAACATTACTTACAAGAAAACTGCGAAGAGTATTCTATAGAATGTGTAACAATTATATAAAAAGCTCAGTAAATTGGCGAAGAGTACCTACGTTTTGAGCGTGTTTGTATTATTTTTTGTTCCAATCCAGTTCTACATGTTGGTTCTTTTTTAACATCTTTAAATAACGAGAGTTCAAAAAAACGGCGACAAGTTGATTATGTGCATTTCTTTTTTATTATTTTACTACATTCAATCGCTATATAATACAGAATCGGAAAGCGTTGGTTTTGGAATAGCAATAAGAGCAATAATTCAGTAATATTACGGTTCAAATTGCGATATATCCGACAAAATTCATAAAGTTTTGAAAATTGGTGGAAATAATCAGGACAGCATATGTAATAATAAACCGAAAAGTTCCCACCCCTAAATTGTGTGCTGCATCCCCTACGACATAGTATTCACCCCAATTTTCGCTTTTTTAAAATTATTCATGAAATGGTGCATTTTACGACAAAAATACCTATGTACAAAAGTGTTCTACAGGAAATTCTCTACAAAAAAGGTTTTTAGACCATTTCTCCTCAAACGAATAGTACGTTGGTAAATCAGGGCCGTAATTAGCGCAAGTCATATAATACCTGTAAAAGGATTTATAGTTCTCAAGATTTACAATCTGCAACTTTCTTAAAAAATTGCAAATCCGCCATTTTATTTGTACATGCCATCAGCGGTTGTGACACAACCTCAGCGTTTTTTTCCAAAGGGAAAGTGAATGCAATCAATGTATTTAATAAAAGAAGTGATTTACAACATATTGTACAAACTTTCAACAATGAGGAAGCTACTCATGAAGAAATTGCAAACATGGGAGAGCGATTTATTTTAGCTTTATACAACTGTACCTCGGCAGAAAAAAGTCTAGATGAATACAGATTTATGTCTTTTAACAGACTAGTTGGTAAAGCCAGCAACACTGTTATGTTGTCAAAACTTCCACCAACTTCTGCTGCCGCTCGGCAACACTGTTATCGAGTTTTTCACCAAATTCAAACATGGAAAAACGTGACGCTCAAAGCTACCGATTGGGGGTGGAAAAAAGTTGGCGGTATATTAATCCCAATAATGACTATAAAAGAACCAGCTCCCGAATCTGTTTTAACGCTTATTTCATGTTCATGTAAATTAGGGTGCGAATACAGGTGTAGTTGCAGAAGGCTTGCGTTGCTCTACAATGTGTTATCATTGCCATGGACAATCATGCTTGAATGTTGAATCTGTGGAAGACGACCAAGATTTATAATTAACATTTGATAATTAGTGGATTAGGCCTACAGGGGATACCACTTAAAAAGAAACGCGCCAAGTACTTTACCTTTAGGATGGTGTGGAAATAAGTACAACACGGTATTTTTATAGAGGTGAGGGGGTGGAAGTTGTATATTTATTAAAATTGTAAATAAATTTTAGTGCCTACTGCTATTTTAAGCGTTAAACGTTAAACTTTAAGGTACATCGTACTGTAGAGTGCTAGTCGGAACCAACCCTTATTTTTGCGCCATATTTCCCACGTTATTATTAATTTTAGGAAAAAAGTGGTAAAAACCTTTTTGATAGAGAATTTTCCAAGGAACAATTTTATATATAGGTATTTTTGTCGAAAATTACACCGTTGCCGAGATAATCTAGAAAAACTCAAAATGGGGGTAGAAAGGACGTCCTGGGGTATGAAGCACACTATTTAGGGATGGGAACTTTTTGGTTTAGTAATCCTTATACTATTCCCAACATACCCACCAATTTTCAAATCTTTATGAATTTTGTCGGAATAAAAACGTAATATTCCTGAACTACAAGCGAGATCGGCAAGCGAGAGCGAAGCAAGCAATTATATATAAATTCTCTTGAGGGGGCGTGTCACTGTTTACCTCTACTAGAGTACTGGTAGACGTCTTTATTGTGGGCGTTGAAACTAGTGCCATACCAAAACAAACACTTTCTGAATCTGTATAAGTTTTCAACCATGATACTATTTCGTAGTATACCAGGTGTCCCAGAATTACTTTAACAGGCGATATCTTCGTTATTTGATAGATAAAAATATAAATAAGAAAAGCCTACAAAGGGCCTGATTACACCACTGAAGCCGTGTTGCCTCTTGCAACCCCTTGGAAAATATTGAAAACATGATGTCCGGACGGATACCTTTGAGCATACAAATCCCCGGCGTTTCTGGAATTTTTGTGGCATTCTCCATAAATTAATGTCCACTTTTTCATCCCTTATATAGATGATAAACAATAATTAACAAAAAACAAACAACAAATTTAAAGATAAAGAGCAAACTTATTAGGTTAACAATAAAACTTCTTTTTGTTTCCACAGCACACTTCTTTTATTTGCAGCGTTGTTTTGTTGACAAAATGAATATTTCGATATTTTAATTATTATACACCAAAAAACTTGTGTAATTGGGTTAATATCGAACAGATTTTCGATTTGAAAGTATTTATGGATTTGTCGTGAAAATTAGTATTTAACTACTATGTCTACCCAGGCAGCAAGGTGCCGTCATTATGACGTCGTTTTT
Organism: Rutpela maculata; assembly: GCA_936432065.2. Lineage (NCBI taxonomy): Eukaryota > Metazoa > Arthropoda > Insecta > Coleoptera > Cerambycidae > Rutpela > Rutpela maculata. Next base: position 15,432,108 of record OW386287.2, on the reverse strand, counting down.
TCGGCATTAATTACGTCAATTTCACCTTCAGCATGACGTAAAAATGACGTGAAAAAGACGGCACAATGTCACAGCCCAATGACGTCATATATATGACGCCAATATGACGTATTGGTAATCAGTGAATTTTGCGATAAGGGATGGAAACCTCCCATTATAATATTTTTCCACAATTATTAATAAAGTTTTTGACGAAAAAAAAAAACGGAATGTGCATGAATCGAACCGCGAACCTTTTGCCTCGCAACCTAACATCAATCAATCAATCAATAGTATTTATTCAGTATTAATAGTACAATATGTGTCTCCTCGGAGCCCAACCCGGAGCCAGCCACACGACCAGGACAGGTAACGTCGAGGTGGGTGTGGGGCTGGGCGGGGTGGGCTCGACTCAGCTTAAAAATAGTTCGAGTGGGGGGCTAGAAGCTCCTGTCCACCGCAGGTGGACTTAAAAACTAGGTTAAAATATTTTATTGTCCACATGGACCTAAAAGTAAATTAAAAATAAACACAACACTAAAAACACTGGCGAACGCGCACTACACAATTTTGGTTATTGACACGGGAAAACTGAACGAAAAAACCCGTTCGAACAAATGACGGCCTTGCGGTCTGATCGCCGACAAGGAAGGTAGGATGGAAAGATAAAAGCTGTGATTTAAAAAATTAGGATTTGGATTTGAAGTTTCGGCCTGAAGGAGATTTAGGAACAAAAAATTACAAACAACAACAAAAAGGATAAAAGAACAAAATTGCAAAAACATGAAAGGGAGAGAGAAAGGGGTTGAAAGATTAAGATAGGGGAAAGGTAGGTTATCGTAGGAGAGAGTGTGGCTAAGGGAGTTGCCGGAAGATAGGCAACGCCTGGTATGGTAGGGGGTGTTTTATATTGAAAAGTATGGCATTATGCTGTCTGATTCGAGTGATGTTGCGGGTAAGCGGGCTACCGTCCAGTTTGAACTGATAGAATTTTTGAGACGTTTCTTGGACGTAGTCCGCTAGTGGGGTTATGTCGTGGCAACGTGCATAGAGGGAGGTGTACCTATCAGACGCTGAAATGAGGCGCATAAATTTGTGTTCTAGTACTTTTAATTTTCGCATTGTCGTGGCCGGGATGCTGCACCACACCGGCGCCGCGTATGTGATAGCCGGCCTGATTACCATCGTATACAACAACTTTTTATTGGTCCTGTTGAGTCCGCTACCACGCGCCAGGAGCGGATACAGACTCCTGGACATGAAGTAGACCTTGCAACCTAACACTTAACTCACTGAACCATTGAACATCTTTATTTAAATATGTTTAAAAGCTGTATACCTAGTTAGAAATAGTAAAACAAAATTATTATTACTATGTGGCAAAAATTGAACTAGTCACTAAATACTTCTATTTATTTTTATTTTATAATGATTTATTTCACGTCATTTTAATGACGTCAAAATAATGACCTAAAAGAAACGTGTATTTGACGTCTTCATGATGACGTCAGAAGTACGTATTAAATATCACGTCTCTGGTACGTCATTTATTAATGACGTCAAAATAATGACCTAAAAGAAACGTGTATTTGACGTCTTCATGATGACGTCAGAAGTACGTTGTAAATATCACGTCTCTGGTACGTCATTTATTGGGACAATGACGTCGGCGACGAAAAATCACCTTTAAAAGACGTTATAATGACGTCACCTTGCTACCTGGGTAAAAGATGTTGTCATTTGAAAAAGTTGACATAATTACAAATTATTTCGAAAATTTTGGTTTGTCGTAGCTACTAAACCAATTCGAGATATCACACGTTTACATTTTTCTCTTATTGTTTTGGTCCATTTGATTGATTTGAGTGCATTCACTATATTCTAGATGCAAAAATAAATATAGCCCTAAAAAAATCAAGTAGTCTCAAAAAAATTTTTAAAACTACGCAGTCGGACTTAAAATCGTCTCCGGAACCAAAAAATGTGAAAGTATACAGGGTGTTCCATTTGAAATTTCAAAGTTGCCGTCATTCCGGGGAAAGTAATGGAAAAGTATCAAATTATAAAAAAAATGGCCGTTTTTAGTATATAAATTTAAGACTAATTATTTCTCCAAACATTTGATCAAACTAGAATTTTGACTGAATTCTAGATGGATATTTGATTCCTAAGTACTTACAAACACCCTTATCAAATATGCAAACTTTATAATTTAGTCACTCAAAACATCTAATTATAATGTAGAAAAAACTTCTGCTTGCACAAAAACGTATGGCGATGTTTTATTGGTAAAAACTAGATTAGAGAATATTATTTAGTTATTATGCAAATCACAACTTACACACTTTTTATTTATTATAAAAATACCTACTTTCTGTATATTGTTGCCCTAATCTGGGCACGCTAATATACTAGTCAGGTAAATACTTTAAAACACTCATTATTGGAGAATCAATCAAAACAACTACTCTTCTAGCTAATACTGGTAAAAACTAGGTTACACAAATACCGATTTTTAGCTACAGGTAAAACGATCATTGTTTAAATTTAGGCCATATCCAAAAAGAAGTCTCCATAAATATTATGACATGTAAATCTATTGTTTTTCATGATATTTTGATTCTCTAAATAGGCAGTAAATAGAGTATGCTTGATTTATATAAAAATATCCCAAAATTAAAGTCATACCCACTTTTATGACGTAATATATTTATTAGAATTGGCATTCTAGTGTTTGTTTTTGGTTTTGATCCAAGAGTTTCAAAAAAATAATTTGAACTATGTCTCCAATTTTTCCTTAACTACATAATCAATACATTTTAACAATTCGCAAGAACAATATCTAAAGGTCTAAACAAGATCTCTAATTCGGAGTCATATAATTTCATACAATCTAATATATAAAAATCTCGTGTCACAGTGTTTGTTACCGAACTCCTCCGAAACGGCCTGACCGATTTTTATGAAATTTTTGGTGTATATTTGGTAGGTCTGAGAATAGGCCGTAGGCGATTTTTTATACCCCTAGGTGATAAGGGTGGCCCTATCCAGAAATTTTATTTTTATTTTTTGGACAAAAATTTATAATTTATATGGCAAAACAACGTTTGCTGGGTCAGCTAGTATGACTATATATTTATGTAGTTTGGTGACTTTCGAAGTGATTTTTGAGTTCAGAGCATAGCTATTGTGAACAAGAGAAAAGATAAACTAAGGTACAATTTTCTGTCCTTTTTGTATAAGATCAAAATATTTACAGTCGGGTATAAAAATGACATAAATTAACTTTTGAAAAACTTTTTTCAACTTCCACAGGAAAGATGTGGTATATGGTTGCATCTAGCGCTCTAAATGTTGCTGAATTTATCATAGATTTCAAATACAAATCAAGTTTTTTTTTGTCCCATCCTCCCAGATGTGTTCAAAATCCCCAAAAAAATATCTCCAAAGCGTATAAAAAAGGATAGTGAAAAATGGCCCTCAGCCAAATTGGACTTTGCGTACATGGCTTGTTACCTTCTCTATTATTAAACAATTTCAGTCAAGTTTTAACTCCGTATCCCCATTGGGGGGCCGGTCACAAAGGAAATATGATTTTGAGTTTATATTTAATTTCGTTTTTTACAATTAATTATTTTTATTTATTTGCTTTTATCATATGATTAGAGAATATTATTTAGGTATTATGCAAATCACAACTTACACACTTTTTAAAGTAGGTATTTTCATAATAAATAAAAAAGTGTGTAAGTTGTGATTTGCATAATACCTAAAGAATATTCTCTAATTTGATTTCGTATTATACTAAAAACATGGGAAACCTCATGGTCTCGGAGGAACGTGTAAATATTATCCAATTTTGCTCAAATTTGCAGAAAACGATTTTTGAATGTTCGAACAACTGTGAGGAGTAAGACAAAAAATATTTAAACTTTTTTCATTAGTATAATTTTGAGCCACCCTAGAGGATATCGTCGTTGAACTAGACATACAAGTTTGGTTGAATTTGCGTTTCATTCTATATATGTGGCGTGTAAATACAAGTTGTTTCATTCTTATATTTAGGAGAGCTTATGGGGAAGACAAGAGGCCACCAAAGAGACTTTTTACTCCCGAAATCAAGAGATTCCTGAAGGACTGGTTAGTAAGGAGAAGAGAAAATCCTTATCCCAATCGTGACGAGAAGAAAATATTGGCAGTACAAACTGGTTTGACTTATATACAGGTAAATATAATTATATGTATTAAGAACGTAAAGTGCCCAAATAGCCCAGTCACTGAAGGTATTTTCCTCCAAAAGTTTGCAAAATTGATAATTTTTTTTTTAATGAATTCGCGAAATAATATTCTGAAAAGTCACATCTAGCTCGGATGCAGAACATTGAAAAAAAGTGAATAAAATTTTTTTCATCAATTTTTCCAAAATTTGGAAATCAAGACAGTAAAAATAAAAAATACGATCATAGCGAGATTCGTGCGTGCGCGCGCTTGGATACGCATGACTGAGACATCGACGACGCACTGAATTACATGCTGTCACTAAATTAGAATTTGCTCAATCTACTTGAGTGTTGGGTTCATTTAAAAGATGAACATTGTTGCTTTTCGATGGTTTTTCTTTTAAATAATACAAGCAAAGGACTCAATCGTCGTAATGAAAAATATAGAAAAAAGTAAAAATCCGTCAAAAAAATTATTTCTTGATTGGGAACTGTTACACTTCATGATTATTATGGTTTATTAAGTTGTAGCAGAGACTATCGTATAGTCTCTGGTTGTAGCAATGTGGGTTCAAAAAAGTACATCTCAAATCATTTTAATTTCTCTGCTTGATGATATTTTTGATAAATATGTATATTGGCTGTTACTTGCCGAGAACTTGACCCATTGGAGAAAATAAAATTTCATTATTACGGAAAAAATGTATTCTTTTTTAATGTTCAAACACAAATTCATTTGCTTGTATATATTTTTTCAAAAATGTAAATCCCATCGTGATCAGAAATAGCAATTTTCACGATTTTATCCTTATAACTCTATAATTTTGAATATAAATTCTGGAACTTTTCCAATACGTTAACGAATGTATAAGGAATTCATTGGATATAATTTGAAGGTGGGTAGGTATATCTGTAATAAATACAATACTGTAAAGGCAAAATAACTAATAACTTTTTGTACTATCATTGAACGCATTTTTCTAAATTGTATTAAATAATTTTTTTCAAAATATATTCATAATTATATATTTTCCCTCCATACTCACTATTTATCCCCCTATTCACTAAGAAAAATGTTAAAAATGTGTAATCAAAAGGAGAAAAAAGCTTTATTTTACTCGTTAGAACTGCTAACAATTTTTAGAGGTTCCATAATACGCATTTGACCCGAGGGGGTATCTAATCACGTATGCAATGGGGCAGGTATGTGTACAATATGTATGCAATATGTGTGCAATATTGCAATTGTGGGACACATAATTTCAAGTGATTGCCCCCTCGATTTGACCACGCAGAGGGACAGTTATTTCACTATTTTTTTTTCCAGGAATACCGTGGCTTTAGCGATAAATTTTGCTAGGACATTGTTCAGAGACACGTGGTCTATTCACCTGTATTTTTTTTCTACCCTGACTTAATTTCAAAATTTTGGAGAAATGGATGAAAAAATATTTTTTTTTACTTGTTTTGTGTTCTGCATCCGAGCGGAATGTATACTTTTCAGTATATTATTCTATACACTTCCACGAACTCATTAAAAAATATATATTCATTTTATAAAGGAGAAAGGCCTATAAGACCTTTTTATTTTTGTTCAAAAAATTTCGAAAATTTTTTTTTTATCATATCAATATTCAATATCTAATCTATTCCACCCCAAATATAACTTCCCCCAACCCAACCCCCTTCATGTAACCCCATTAAATTATTATAGAACCAGTTTACATTAGCATACATGCTTAGATGCTTTTGAACTTGAAAATCATATATCCTTTGAATAAACTGCATCCTAATCTCCCCCTACTACTATACAATACCCCAACACCCCCAACCTCCAATGACAGGCGCCCTCTCCTCCCACAACATAAACCTTTATGGCTGCTACCAGATATATAATAGTTTCAAAAAAACTTATTATTTACATTATTTTATTAATAATGAGAATTCCCCCCCCCCTCCCCAATTAGGAAGTGAAAATTATTCAAAAACATTAATTAGATGTCTCGTAACTAATATTCACATTTTTTTTTTCTTAAAACCCATAATTGTGACAGTAGTGATTTTTTCAATATGCATCTGCAGATGGCAACAAAGAAATTCATTACATCCAAATGGTTGGGACATAGGTAGTCAATAATAATATAGAAGTGAAAGAAGTCTATAAAAAGGCTTCAAAAATGCACTGATACACATAGCATTCCATTTAAAAAAAAGACACTTGATCATGTAGAAACGTCTTGGCGCGACCTGTATATTCGAAGATAATTTCCGGTTATAGACTTTTTTCTAGCTTACTTGTATATTTTTTTAATTTCTAGCTATCATAGAACTCGAACTACCAAAGTTCGATGCTATTGCACCATATTTATTATCATTCGAGTTTTTTTTCCAACGTTTTATTTGACATTTTTGGAAAACAATTTGTTACTTGTATTTATTCTTTAGGTATGTAACTGGTTCGCGAACTGGCGTAGGAAACTGAAAAACGCAGGAAAAGAACCTCAGCAAAAAACCTGGGGAGACCTGATAAAAACTTACAACAATCAAGTGCAGGGCAATGTCGAACACTTCAGCATCTGTTCTGATGACAGCATTTGGGAAGAACCCGAGAGCAATTTCGAAGACGACATGTGTGACAAGAAATCGTACTCTACGGACATGTATAAACTGGCTAATAACCAAGTTGAACACAGTTATACTTACCAAGAAAAGAAATGTTTCAATAACAATAACTCTGACCTTCAAAATCAATGCTACTTCATCAGTTCAACAACAGAAACTGATCTGGAAGCTAACCCTTTCTCGCAAACTACGAATAATAAATACAAAAACCACATAATGGAGAAATATCTAAGAGACTGTCAGAAACCTGAGTACAATATACAAGAACCAACCGACGAAAGTAAACCTTCCATGATCTCGAAGTGGCTTGAAAGTGCCGCTAATTTTAAACCAAGTGAAAGTAGCTATCTCGATTGGACGTTTTCAAAAACACCAAAAAAGAAGAATAAGAAAATGGCTGAACCGCCCGCCAATATGCTTTTAATGCACGGGAGGGAAGAACTTGATGCTGCTGAGGCACTTACGACACTCGCTAATTCTAGATCTTATAAAGTGTAAATCGAAGTTTATTCCCTCATAATTAAGGTACATTAATTTTAAAAGTAGATTCTAAGGTTTTAAATTAAAGAAATAACAGAGTTTGGGTATATTTAGGATTATGATTTGTTATTAGTACAATTTTCGTAATAAATATTTATAAATATTTCATAGGATCAGTAACACTAAATAGTATTAGTTCAATAACGGGTTACTTTAAACGAGGTAGCAGATGTTTTTTATCTTGTATATGTTGTAGAGAGTATGTAGAATCCAAGTTTTAGACCTCCGAACCCTTGGCAAATTTTTGTGTAGACGAAAAAACCACGAATTTTTGGCACTTTTTTCAGTTTGTTGCTTATAACCTAAAAACAATGCATCCAATCGAAAAGTCATCTATTATCAAAATTAAAGAGCGTTAAATTTCGTTTCGAAAGAGTACCTCAAAGTTGAAATTTCGTCAAGAGGTATGGGCGTATTTACCTCTCCCTTCGATTCGACTCCGCCGATCATGCGCGTCTTCCCAAATTTTTATTTTTGGTTAATAAACTTTGGGCCTTTCTTTACATTATGCTTTTATTTCGACAACCCATTTACTCAAATTAATGTGGATAAAAAGGAATAAAAGAAAATAATAAATATATTTGTATGTAGGACATTTTCGATTTTGAGTGTATTGTGCTTAATATTAATCGAAATTGGAAAACTAGGTAATTTATGAACTTGAAATTACATGCTCTACAACTTTCATTCCATGGATTTTTTTCATTTAGATTAGCCGTTTCAGAGCTGAAGACGTTTAAAAAGTTACCCAGTGTAAATTTTTTACAAGTTGGTAAAAATAGTTGTTAACCTCGTGATGAAATTTCAACTTTGAGTACTCATTCGAAGCGAAATTTAATGCTCTTTAATTTTGATAGTAGATGACTTTTCGATTGGATGCATTGTTTCTAAATTATAGGCCACAAACTGAAAAAGTGCCAAAAATTCGTGGTTTTTTCGTCTACACAAAAATTTGCCAAGGGTTTAGAGGTCTAAAACTTGGATTCTACATACTCTCTACAATACATACAAGATAAAATCTACTACCTCGTTTAAAGTAACTAACACACCCTTTCGATGACGCCGTTCCTGAACTATATCCCCTATTTTCAATAAGTCCGAGATAAGATAAAAACATATTTTAATAGAATACCCTGTATTGTTATTTAAAGGAAAAAATAAATGAACTTGAATACAGGGAGATTCAAAATTACAATAGCAAATTAAAGCAACATAATCAATAATTGAAAATAATAGGAAAAGTAGATCTAAATGTTTAACTGAGCTACCGACTCATAAATGCTATCTTTTTGTGACTGTTAAATACACTGTACTTTTCTTCATTATTTTTTAGTGCACAAAACACATGCTTATAGTAATTGTGAAAGAAAGTAAAAAGCGTGAAAAAAATAACATTATTTTACTCTGGTGCGTAGTGTATGGAAAGCAGTTGAAGTTGTCTTGCGATCTTCGTTTTAGAAACATCAAATTGTAGATTGTAGAATTGTGTTTTGATGTTTAAGGTAATTCTGGAATTTATTTATTTAAATATGGAAATTCAGAATAGTCGTAGAAAAGATACTCATGCATAGAGTATCTTTCTTTCACTCATCGGATTGCCTCACTCACATACGGCTCGTGTGATCAATCTCCCCGTGCAATTTTTGCATAAATAACTATCCCTTACTATTACTACCTACGCACAGTGGTCTTAAAATATTTAATTACAATTTGGAACATATGTGAAACAGCATATTACAATAATCCCTATTGAAATTGGGCCATATTTGTAATACATGGTGATAACCAGAGCACAAACTCTCATACGTAAAATAGGTTTTGTTTTAATTTCAGAACAAAATATTACTAAGCATACAAAAATAAGATGTATAAGATTTATAAACCATAATACACCGGGTGTATGTTAGGCAAACCAACTTTATTTAAATTAGATGATATATCAATGTTATCCTAAAATATGGAACATGGTATTTTTAATAAGATTATTATGAAGTGAGAGTTTCTAGGCCTCTGGTTATCACCATGTATTACGGATATGGCTCAATTTCAATAGAGATTATTGTAATATGCTGTTTTACATATGTTCCAAAAATTGTAATTAAATATTTTAAGTGTAACAGAAGTTATCGTGTTTATAAGAAATGGTATGCCCTCACATATACATATACACGCACACACACACAGACGCAAAGACATTTTTTATTCGATATTTGAGTTCAGTCTGCTGTGAAACGGATATCTGTACAAGAAATTTTTTCTACGATTATTAAAATTTTTCGAGATATGAGCGAAGAAACCAAAAACTGGGACCTTCTTCGTGCCCCCCTGCATCCCCCCCACCTCCTACGTTCGGAGACTTCTGGTATGTTTACCTTCTAAATAGTCCAAACACAGCCCCCAAGTCAAAAATTGTGATCTCGGCATTTCCCTCTAGACCCCCTTATTGAACGTTCATTGACTGGGCTATTGAACGAAAAATACTTTTATTACATTATTAACAAATAAAAGTAAAAAAGAAAGCATATTCAATAAACAAGCATTTTTTCCTGCTGCCTTGGTTTTTAATACATCACCAGTAAGTCTTAGAAAAATCAAATGGTTTACATAGTCTATATTAACAGTCCATTAAAATATTCAACTGGGATTTAAAAAATGTTGTTATTGGCAATTTCTATCACTACTGTATTGACGAGTTGTTTGAATAGTGAATAAATCTTGATTTTTAATTAGTTCATTATGGGAGCCCAATTCACATATTATGTTTAATTTAATAACTATCTTTTGCAATTAATAATTTTTTGTTTGTGATTACATTGGGTTTAGATCAGGTATTATAGTTAAATGATTTGGTCAATTATTTATTTATTTATCTGTGTTCACAGATACTACGATGTCATTTACAAAAATTGTACTGTAGAAAATTTAGTCAGCTTTAATTTTGCATATAGCCACTTTTTGATTAGAGCTAACCGGGCTAACTTTTGGTATATTTACCTCCGAAATAGTCCAAGCACAGCTCTCAAATCAAATATTGTGATCTCGGCATTTCCCTCTAGAAACCATTCATTGACAGGACTATGGGAAATCGTGTTCCATTTGACAAGGAAATTATGTGGAAATGCCAAAATGGAACAAAAATTTTGAAACAATTATTCTATTAAATACAATCACATATGGTATTTATCAGGCGCGGATTTATGGGGGGGGGGTAACGGGGTAATTACCCCCCCCCCAAGATTCTGTAAATCATCAACTTTTGTTTTAAAATGTTATGATTTTTGTTAATTTTGGGAAGAAAAAAAAATTTAACAGGGTAATTACCCCCCCAAGAAACTTTCATTTTAAAATTGAAATTTTTTTTTTGGATTTTTGCCCCTTGCTCTTCATTTTTTTTTTATTTCTCCCCCCCCCGCTCTTCAAAAAAAATTTGGGTTCAGTGTTACCCCCCCAAGCTCAAGGTCCAGATCCGCCCTTGGTATTTATGCTAACAAACAAATACTCTTTCTCTCCTTTATTAAGTGTTAGATCTTCACTTGGAACATTGATATTTCTTACTTCAAAACTCAAATGAATTGATATTATTCAGTATTGTAATTTTAAAAAACTTTCTACATTGTTACTGTGGCTATTTTATGACATAGACCCAGAAATTCAGTAATATAACAGACTGCACCAACCACCACTTAATAATTTGTACTGTTTCTTCTGGTTTCGTTTTAAAAATAACAGTAACATTCAGATAATATGGCATCTTGTCATCACTGATGCAAACGAAAACCTTTGTATTTCATAATCACAGGGAACGTGGATTTTATAGACTAGTAGATGGTGACAGAAAATCAAAACTGATAGCCTACCGTCTGCAAGTAATTCAGTCAGTATTATGTATACAATAAAGCTCAATTTTTGGTACTTTCAAGGTTTGCCCGCATGCACGGGATGTAGGAAACGATTTCCGGTTTGCATAAAAAAACAATGTTTTCAACTGATACACTACCGTCTGCAAAGTTCGTAATTCGAAATTAAAGGAATAAAAATATGTCGGAAGTGCTTTTGCAGACAGTTCTGTCATGCACCAAACCTTATACAGGGTACTCCAAAATGTATCAAATTTTAGTAAAAAAAAAATGATAATTTACCGTCTGCAAACAATACAAAATGATGATTCTGGTTCATGAAGACGAGTAGGGGAAAGGTGCAGGCGTTTACGATATGCATATCACCATATTGTGCGCATGTCAACTTGTTTATTTTTTTTTACAACTTTGAACAATTGTTTACCGTTTAATTATAGTTTTATTAGAAAATTTAGGTTGCAAATCTATTGTAAACAATGTTTTCAGACGAATCCAATATGCACGGTTGTCCATTGAATTCTGTAAACTTTTACCGATTATTAACTGTCTGCAACTTGGTACAAAGAAAGGTTATTGATTCGATTACGCAATTATTTAATTTGTAGACAATGCGCACTTGCACTAAAACCACAGATATGTACCAAAAACAACTATCTATACCATCTGCAACTTGGTACAAAGAAAGGTTACTGTGTTAAATACGCAATTATTCAATTTGCAGATAATGCCCACATGCACGAGCCACAATAGAGGCAAAACTCGGCGAATTCTGTTTAATATCTCTTCGTGTGAGATATGCACCAAAAACAACTCTACCTTCTGCAACACAAAATTGTGTAAGCTAACTTATGCAAGTATATTTTTTTCGGATGGGCAGACAACATGCAGATGCACACGGACCAGAATTAGTGCTGGTATTCGATAAAGTTGATCGATAATTCGCGTCGTAGTTAAATTCAATTGAAAAAATATTATTTTATGAAAGTTGTAACAAAAATCTTATACATATTATCATAATAATAATTATTATTTATAAAAAATTTTGTTCGCCGTCTGTTTCTTCTTCAACATCATCATTCTCAACCACTGACTCCTGGAACGTTTTCCGATAATCCTCAGTGAAATGATATATATCTTCCTCGCTGTCACTGACATGTTCTAAAAACAAGTTTTCTTCATCTGAATCATTATCAGCATTGCTGTCGGTGATCATTATTTGTTCGTTATCTTCCTCGACCACACTGTTACTGGTAATTGCGACTGTAATTTTAAAAATTAATCAGTATTTGAAATTCATTGGAATTAACAAGAAAACTACAGTATTTTCGTACCGTTGTCGTTATCAGCTACAAAAATTTCTTTGACAGTTTGTGGCATTTTATCTCTATCAAACAGTCCTCCGATTTGCACCAGCCATACTCCTCAACTTTTAAGCTTGATGCTTTGGCAAAGATGCGTTGCTCAATATTTTTCACACTTTATTGTGAATGTGCGCATTGTCTGCAAACTAAATAATTGCATATTTCAATCAATAATCTTTCTTTTTACCAAGTTGCAGACAGTAAATAATTGGTAAAAGTTTTTTACACAAATACGTTAAGCGACAAGTGCTTTGTACACATTTAATCTATCTGCAAATAATTCTTTATCGAAGCTCTATTTTTAAATCATGTTTTCTTTTTAGCTGCAGACGATAAACAATTGTTCAAAGTTGTAAAAAAAAATAACAAGTTGACATGCGCACGATATGGTGACGTGCATATCGTAAACGTCTGAACCTTTCCCCTACTCGTCTTCATGAACCAGAATCATCATTTTGTACTGTTTGCAGACAGTAAAATATCATTTTTTTTTTTTAATAAAATTTGATACATTTTGGAGTACCCTGTATAAGGTTTGGTGCATGACAGAACTGTCTGCAAAAGCACTTCCGACATATTTTTATTCCTTTAATTTCGAATTATGAACTTTGCAGACGGTAGTGTATCAGTTGAAAACATTGTTTTTTTATGCAAACCGGAAATCGTTTCCTACATCCTGTGCATGCGGGCAAACCTTGAAAGTACCAAAAATTGAGCTTTATTGTATAGATAATACTGACTAAATTAATTGCAGACGGTAGGCTATCAGTTCTGATTTTCTGTCACCATCTACTAGCCTATTATTACATTATTCATGAAATGTTGCTGAACGCATATTTTTTTAAAACACTTTAAAGTTAGCAATATATATTTTAACAATTAATTATTTTCTATTTATTTGCTTTCATCATGATTAATATATTATTTAGGTATTAAGCAAATCACAACTTAAACACTTTTTTATTTATTATAAAATTACCTACTTTCCATATATGTTGCCTAATCTGCGCACGCTAATATACTAGTTAGGTAAATACACTCATTATTGGAGAATCAATCAAAACAACTACTCTTTTAGCTAATACCGATAAAGTATTGAATTACATGATAGGATTCCTAGCATTTTAATACAAAAAAATATATTGAAAATACTTAAATCATTTATTTAAATTCAGTCATTCACACTTTTTTTATTAATATGAAATTATCTATTTTCTGTATATTGATACCTTAATTCTATCATGTAATTCAATACTTCATCAGTATTAGCTAGAAGAGTAGTTGTTTTAATTGGCTCTCCAATAATGAGTGTTTTAAAGTATTTACCTAACTAGTATATTAGCGTGCCCAGATTAGAGCAACAATATACAGAAAGGTAATTTCATAATAAATAAAATTTGGTTAATAAATAATATACTAAGCAATATGTATAGTTCTTAGCTTTAGTTTTTTAAAAACATTACCATTAATCAAATGAAAGGGGGCCCTCCCCTTTAACTTCGTACATCTCAAAAATTGAGGAGTGGAAAAAATTATGTGGTCATTATGTGCCAATTGTAAACAACTGACTGAAATTTGAATAAATTAGGTTAAAACATTTTGAGAATTATTTAATTTAATTTATACCCAATTTTCGAAAATCACTTGTTTTTTGCATATAAAATTTCGTATTGACATGGAGAATATTTTTTATATATTATTATACTAATTTTTACAATTTATTTTGTCCAAACTCTTCGTTATTATTTAGAAAAACGTGCCACAATGTCTTTCAATTATCTCTGGAGATAGAGCGAAAGTGAGACATTTGCCAATGCAGATCTTCAAAGCTGTTCAATAAATATATACATAATGAACACAATTTTTTAATTTTTTTTCTGCTCCTCAGTTTTTGAGAAAATCGCGGTTAAAATGAATAACAATACATTTGAATCTTATATTACATAAAGTAGGGTATAAAAATACCGAAGTGTCCGGTTATTTTTGTCGAGCAGTCTATGTACAGAAACAACTGCACAAATATACACTATTATTTTTAAAGAATTTTATTGAAAAACAATATGCTACAAGAGATAGATCAACATCACCAGTTATACAATTCTTTCTAAACCAAATGAAGCATTGATCACATAAAATGGTAATTATACTATTCAGATGGAATACACACATAGAATATTCCTCATCACAGCCACTTCATTTTCATATCACACAAAAATGCTCATTTATCAAATGCTCAAAATCTGTTAGTGTAGTTAATATTTGTAAAAAGGTTACAAAAACTTTTTAAGTATGTTCACTCACTTAAATATTTAATTTATTAAAAATGATACTGTGATTCCATTACTAACATTATTTTTTGAGAATGTTACAATTCATATTCTAACTAACGTTTTTTGTTATATTTTATTTAGGTCAGAGACTGATTTTAAAACTTGTTATTGCCTGTAATTTTAAATAATAAAATGTTGAGTTAATTTTAAGATTTCTTTTTATTCATAATAATTAGTCCCCTAATCATTCTGACCCTCAACGTCAAGTCAAAAATGTAGTTTTTGTTGGATACTGCAATCCCAATGGCCCAAATTTGCACCAATTATTTTTTCACAGAAATAATGGCTTCCATTGTGCCTAAAGGGCATCTTCTGCTTTTATATCTTCTTTCGGCTGTCCCCAAATTTTAATTGTACCTACAGATGCTGTTAATACAACGTCTTCTTTCGGATGGATGCTAAGAGAGTTTAATACCTTTCCGGGATTGTGAACCAACTTATTTACAACTGCTGCACTAATCAAGTCCCAACACCATAATTCTCCAGAAACAGATCCCGATAACACAAAATTATCATTTGTTATTATAGCACTTTCTATATTTATGTCGTCAGTTTTGTGACCTAAGTACCTAGAAAAGAAAATGTGAATAAATATATACCCGTGTTCATGAGAGAAAAATATTACTTACTCTCCTAACATTTCTCCTGTTGACTTGTCGAATAATCTCACTGTATTATCAGCTGAACTTACTAGAATACACTGACCATCATGAGAAAAGCTTACTGACGTTATTGCAGCTAGAAATGAATATAACATTTAATAACTCGATTTTTTGTAACAGTGAAGGGCAAATCAACAGCACATAGTTACTTAAATGGTGGAGGTACCATTCAAAATTTGTAGACAAATAAGTATGTAATAGTCGCCATTTCACAGTTTAATACAATTTAATAAAAAGTCACATTGCATTTATATTTACTTCATTAAATACAAAACGTTGGCTCAAAACATTTCATGTGGCCTTTTAAATTTTAATATAGTACTTACCCTAAACCAAGTATTGTTTTATAATACTCTTATGATATTCTAGGCGTAAAGATTTAGATGATTCATTAAAATATCAAAGATTTAATAGTAGTTTTAAAAACAGGAATGTAGGTCTTTCTCTAGGTGAGCCCCGGTACTCTTATAATGGTTTTGAATCTGTTTTATAAAGTTCTTCCAGAACATTTACTTATAAAAGCAACTAAACTAAAACTTACTTGGGACTTTTGCAACATACACACTCTAGTTCACTGCGCTACCATGACCAATCAATTATATATACATTTAAACTTACCTCCTACAAAATCTGCATCACAACTACCATTCCTTAAATCATATCTTCTAAAAGTACAATCCACTGATCCTGTCAATATTTCATGATCTGTGACTTGTACAGAGGTTATACAGTCTTTAGCTTCCTTTAGAGTTTGTATAGGGTTTTGTGACCGAGACTTAACATCCCAACACATCACTGTATTATCTAAACTGCCAGATACAACTATAGTCGACTCTTCATTGTACTTAACGCAATTAACGGTTGCTGCATGGCCTCTCAACCTTCGTAAAGGTTGACCTGTTGATACGTCCCAAACGATAACAGATTTATCTGATGAACAAGATACTATCTGGCTGCTGTCACAAGAACCACAAGCATCCAACACTTCGTTACCATGTCCTCCGTATGTTTTTAGTAAAAGACTTCGGTAGGGATTCCATAATTTCAGTTTCTTGTCCGAACCACATGTTAAACAATATGATCCATCAACTAACAAAAATAAAAGTTTGAGATACTGTTATTGAAAAAAATATATAACCTTAAAAAAACTCACCGTTGAATCTCACTGCTCTAACGGCTCCCTGATTGCATTCTATAGTGTTTAAGCAGTGTAAATTCATTTCGCAAATCGCAATACTGAAAATCGTTAGTGTTTTTACTAATTCTAATATACATGTACTACAAACTATACATTATTCAGTTGAAATCAAATATAAACACATAAACACTGCAGTTGAATGTGACCTTGATTAAGTTGCACGGAACGGAAAACGGATATGGGTCGTTAGAACTACAGGCACAGAAGAAGAAACAATCAGAATATAAAGTCGGCAAAAATCCTTTTATCTCGTTGTTGTAAATCAAGATTGGTAGACTATGGTTGTAAATTTCCACCATACTTTGTTAGGAGAGTTCAGGACAGTACTTAATATTTTTTACCCATTTTAGGAACGGTCCGGTAGAGAGTCAGAAAACCAGTGACGGTCTGGTGGCCAGGTCGGCTAGTCGGAAAATGCCGACTGGGCCCTAAGGTCGTCGTGTCTAACGAGGGGCCTTGCTTATCAAAAAAAATTTGGTCTGGGAAATATTTTTTTTAGATTTTTTCTCCTCTGCACGTTAAAAAAATTTTGGGACGAAAATAATTTTTTTCGGATTTCTCCCCCCGAACTGAGTTTGAATGTTTATTGTAAAATGCCGACTAAGCCCTAGACACCCAGACCTCCACTGCAGAAAACCTGTGAAACATTAGATGAAGACAAATAATATTTGTTTTAGATTTTCAATATTTCTTAACTAGTTAGGCGGCATCATGATACAAGCTGTATCACGCCACACGCCATTTGTCGCAGACGATCCAGTTACAGAAGAAGTCCGTGATCCGGGTCTGGCACAACTTTTTACAATTCCGTCCGAGATTGACAGCGCGCGATGTAGATGCGCGAACTTTTCCCGCCAATGAGAGATTGTATTCTGATTGTTTCTTCTTCTGTGCTACAGGTTTATATAGGTGGCTTAGCTGTGGTTGGCAATGAAACTATAGGTCAATTCTTTTCGTCTGCACTATCTGCACCAGTGCAGATGTATCTCTTTTCAACTTATGTATAATATCTCTCTATCTCCTTCTATTATCTGCACTGGTGCAGATAGTGCCAACAAAAAGAATTCACCTTATAATAGGTCCATTCCTTTGCACAAGAAGTGTAACACTAATTTTGAGTGACAGAGATGGTATCAATATGGATATCATAAGTTAAAGAAAGACAAAATTGCACTAGTGCAGCTCAGTGCCACACGTTCAGTGTTAAGGAATATTTTGCCTGCTTTTGTTCGCTGAAATCTAATAATGCTGATTTGCTGAATATCTAATCTAAATACAGCATAATTATCTACACAGTTTCTAAGAAATGTTTGCTGAAAGTTGCAGAAGTAAAATCTAGAAGTGTTTATAATTGACTTTGAAGAGCATTAAAGACTATGTTCCCCATATAATATTACCTATATATTCTACATACCTACCAACCTACCTGTATACGCTTAAATGCTTTTGCTTTTAGTTTCAGATGTAGATATATACCTACTTTTTCTGTATAGCGAGGCAGCTTAACGTCGAATTTCGCGTTAATGTGCACACCGGACAAAATTTTCATGCCCCCTCCGAGACTGTCACAAATATTTAACCCACCCCCTCAGATCGATGTCCAAATTCGATTTTAACCCTCCTAATAATCATGATACAATTGTTTTTTTTGTATCATGCCTAATAATAACCCACTTATAGTAGCAATGTAAAATTCGCCACGTGGGAGCTTGCACGCGTTTTCTCTCTCCAAGTTTTCCCTCCCCTGCTGTCACAAAGTCTAGACCCCTCCCCCGGGTAAAGTGTGGACGTCATTTTAGAATGACCCCAAAGAGGAAATCGTACCAATAGGCAGTAGATCAAAAGTTTAGCCGTTTTAGGAGCAGTAGTCTGATTTGACGGTAGCTCTTTTCACACTTTTTAGTTTAACAATCGGTGAAGGTTTAGGAATCGGACGTTTTAAAAGCAAACAGTAGTTTCAAATGTTCATTAAAATAATGTAATAATATGTAATAGTGCAGGTGATAATTCATGAACATTTTATTGTACCTCAGTTGCCACACGCTTCCTAGTCGTTACGTGTATGTATGGTAAGTAAGATTTTAAATTGAAAGTGTAACACTTGTTCATTTATGTTAATTTTATCAGTTAAATGTTTTTCAGTGGTCCTTTAAGCATAGGCCTCATATTCCTATGAACATTTACATGAATACAAATAAATAGATAATGCTGAAAAATACTAGTACTTTACAATATTTTGCAGCTCATGTTCAGTTTATTAGCACTTTGACTACAAAATAAGTACCATTAGAAACTTATTAAAGCAGTGGTGTCGCTAAAATTTGGGAGGGAGGAAAGTTAATTCTCAATCAAGAACAGCTTACATATGGTCCGATAAACGTTAAATGAAGTCACAGAATTACGTCGCTGGGCTGACATAATGACGTCATTTTAACTTCATTTCAAAGGTCTAAATGACGTCCCAAGTGCCCAAAAAAATGACGTCAAAGTGACGTCAGTCTACTGCCTGGGATATTTATTTTTGACCATCTCTCGGGTATAAGTGTATAAGTAAAGTTCTCATCATATATGAATTCCTCTTCTCTCTTTAAGGCCAAGGCGCAAAAGTGGCACATCCTGTAAATACTCTATAGATTCTAAGTCAGTGGCGCAGCCAGAAAATTCATCGGGGGGGGGGGGGGCAATAGATCCGGCCTCCCCAGAGGATGAGGAAAATTTTTCAGAAAATGGTTAAAAACGGATGTGTATGTAGATTTCTCTATTAGATATTATTGGCATTAATTACAAAATATTTATTTCAAGGGATAATTTAGATACTGCTTTGTACTGCTTCCTTATTTTTTGGCTCATGGAAGACGGCTGGGGGGGGGGGCATGGCTCCCCCTCTGGCTGCGCCCATGTTCTAAGTCCTTTACGAGCATTCATATATAATGGGAATTTTGTAACCAAAACTGGATGTTCATATGCAAAAAAATTGTATATTTTCAATGTATTGTGCAAAAAACAATAATTTAGTGTACATTTAAATTGCTTAGTATATCACACGGTATAAATAACTACTTATTTTCTAAAATAATTCCTTAACACACTAATTCTCAGTATTAAAAAAAGTTACACGATCCTAATGAATAATATTCAGAGATAAATGCCAAAAATTGCTATGAATATAATTTACTTCTTCATCGTATCTCTTGACACCGTGTAATCTGAGCTGCCCATTTTATTCTTCCACATCTTGTTAGTTTTACGGACTTCAGCAGCCAAGTGTTCTACCTTACTAACCCAGTCTTCATCCTCTTCATCTTCAGAATCATTCTAAAATAAAAATAATTTGCCTATAGACTACTTACATAGATCACAAAGTCACGTATATTTTATATTTGTAACTCGGTGACATAGAGGGGGATTTTTAATAACATACAGTGTGACCCATTTGGTTTGAAGTCGCTCTGTAAAATCTTTATTTATTGTGCGATTTGAATCAAATTTTACTCAAGTATAGAACAAATTAGAATCTAATTTTGACCAGAAAAACATTCGCCTCCTACAAATGCGAAGCCACCTACGGTACCAAAATATGCGGAAAAAATCAAAAAATCATATTAGGCATTTCTTTATCGGAAAATTTTGTTAATGAAACTTGTTGAGAATTGTCAAAAAACCTTAAGTCCAAAATTTAATCAAAATAAAAAACTGTTGAAATTTTGATTGAAATAATGTCCAAGTCCGGAAATATCAATTTAATAGGTTTTATTGTTTAGAAAACTGTACTATAATACTTTTGTTTGATATTAAACACAAGCTGCCAGGTAATTGTCAAGCAATTTGCAGTTTTTTAAAAATAATTATTACTAAAATTTTTTAAATTTCAATTTTTAACTTTTTTAATTTCAATTAAATTTTAGACTTAAGATTTTTGGACAATTCTGAACAAGTTTCATTAACAAAATTTTTCGATAAAAAAATGTCTAATATGATTTATTGATTTTTTCCGCATATTTTGGTCCCTCATGTGGCTTTGCATTTGTAGAAGGCGAATGTTTTTCTGGTCATAATTAGATTCTAATTTGATCCATACTTCAGTAAAATCGATTCAAATCGCACAATAAATAAAGATTTTACAGGGTGACTCCAAAACAAATAGGTCACACTGTATATTCTAGGAAATAGCGTGCAGATTTTCAGGTTTTTATTATTACCCGGTAGCAGACTGCGGTATATTGACGTCTTTTTTAAGGCTATATTGGACGACGACCTCGTACGATCAACATATGACGTCTCTGTAACGTTATCATTTTGACGTCAGTTTGTCACATTAATTTGACGTATTTGTAACGTCATTTTTTCGTGTTGGATGATTTTTTAAGCATTACCAAGTAGTTTGTTGTAGGAAAATTTTTTCTAGATGGCGTCACATATAAACCATTGACAATAGGCAGTCACTATCTGTCTTATATTCTAATGAATATATAATCTTTAAATAATTTTAGCTGCAAAGCTCAACCAGAGAACTTACACCACAGAGAACGACACTATCGGCGGTTCCTTTGATATTTTATGGCCCGGTTCTATTGACATTGAACATGAGTGAAACACAACCTCTTACACTGAGACTTTAAAGTTTGATGTACACTGAAAGCAATTCAGTATAATATGTTCCTATACCACATATTAAATATAATTAATAATAATAATAATATAATATAAAGACAACTACACAACCTATCTCGCACATGCACATGCGAAAACAGTTAACGCGGGAAGCTTTGCTGTCGCTTCTCTATGGTGTAAGTTCTCTGGCTCACCATCAGGTACGACGTATTGTTACGGAAACTTTTCATGAACTTTTCTTAGACTATTAAGATTCACGTTTTGCACAAACTTGAGTTATTTTATTTCTTAGTGTACATTTATATCAATTAATCAAAAATACCTTACACATGTCAGATAAACGTCACTAAATGACGTCAATATAATGTCACGAAATAATTTCTCTGAATAACAGAATCACGTCATTTTTACGTAATTATGACGTCTTTACAAAAGTCAAAGTGACGTATCATGTAAACAAAAAATGACGACGTCGGTCTGCTGCCTGAGCGAAAGAATGTGATTAATTCTCTTAGCTTAGAAGTTCCTTACCCTAAAATTGGTACAATACCAGTCACATTGCTGTTGTTGAGGACTGGGACTTCTTGATTGGCTGCCTGTGTCATGACAGGAAGCAGTGCCTTGCGAACCTAAACTCCAGGGCGAATCACAAGTTGGGGGGGAAGTATCCTGTTCAACTGATGGAGTTGCGAATCTTGTCTTTTTCGGCGGCTTGAATCCATATTGGCTTTGTATTGCTCTAAAAAATAAATTGTGTTTTAGTAGCTGATTATTAAATTGATAGACATTGTACTTAAATATATTAGCAGTAAATAGTTAGCTGTTAGTTTAAAATATCATCCAAAATTTAAAAAACATAATTAGAAACAATATTAACTAAACGAGCACTTTTGTTAACTCAGAGATATGGAGTGTGGCAATTTCCCAGGTAGCAAAGGCACGATGAGTGACGAGAAATGACGAGTTAGATGACGTAAATGAAACGTGAAAATGACTTCCTAATGTAATATGAGTGACATCTTATACTAGACGTTAATTTGACGTTTTTTTTAGATTACATTTACGTTAATTAAACGAAATTAAACAGGCTCTAGGAGGTCTCCATTTTCCAATATATGATGGGTTACAGGATGAGCCGCTATTAGATTAATGGACAATTCATAGGTTAAGCACCCACTGGTTTTATCGTAAAACCAGTGAGTGCTTAAACCAGTGATGGGATAATTCGAATTAAAAATAACCTGTAATCCGATCATTAAAATAACCTTCGTAATTCGAATTAAAAATAATCGAAAAGCAGGTGATAAATTATGAAATACGAATAATGATTTCTGATTACTGAACGAATGAAAACTCGAATCCTTAATCGGTTGAACTGAATGATTGAATCATTTGAATTTCGATTCGATTCTCCGATTCCTGGTGTGCCAGCACTAGTTTTTTAAAACCGAGAAACATTTTGATTGAAATTATACACCCACAATAAAAAACAAATCAATACCATAATACCAATAACCAAATACCAAAATGCACAGTGTACTGACTAAATAAAACAGAGTAACCCCAACATTTTAAAAGAATGATACCGTTCTTCTTGTTCAAGTGTGGTCGAATCGTCGATTCGACACTAGTTTTATTATAACACAGTCCACCAAACAGCCTTTTAAAATTAATTTGAAGAACTGATAATTCATAATTTTTAATTCGTATGATTATTATAGCTAGAATCGAGACCGAATTAAAATTAATTCGAATTATCATCCGATTATTGGAATAATCGAATCGGTAGAATCCGATTATTGAAATCATCCGATTATGCCCATCACTGGCTTAAACCCATTAAACAGATAGCATAAAACTTGTATGCTGCCTCAGCCCAGCTACAGAATAAATGATTCTTTACACCTGCTGATTGTTATAAGATCTATCCAAATAAATCGCTGTTTCCTGAAAGAATTTGAACATTGCAATTGATGTTATTTATTCTATAACTTCATAAGAGTATAAGATAAAGTATGACTAATTATTGTCAGTGGTGTGAATGTGGCGCCATCTAGAAATAATTTCTGAAACTACGTGGTAAGCAAGCAAATTTTATGTATTAATATAGATGAGTGATGAGTAGAAAAACGTTAAAAAACCGTTATCATCTACCATTTATTTCACCTGTAGATTTAGAAAGTTTGTAATCTTAAATCATAAAATATAAATAAATTTAACACCGAAAAAAGACGACAATACGACGTGATATGTAGAACGTCATTATAAAGTCATTTATGAGAAGTAATTATGTCGTCATTTCTAGTCCACTGACGTCTTTCTGACCTTGTATCACTAGATTTTATAACGTGTCCTTGCTACCTGATTTGTTCTAATAAACCTAAACCTTGCGCCCTGGTCGCTGTAACCCGATCGATGCGAATGGGCCGAAATTATGTATTACAGGAATTTTAATTTAGTAGGTGGCCATACTTTTTCGAAGACGTTCTCTGTGGAGCATTTTTGCCGCGACAGAAACGCTTCCCCCATTTTTTCGTATGTAGTAAACCATACTAGGGTTCCAGACGTAACAAGCAGAGCAGGGGGGAGAAATTCGAAACGCAAAAGATTTCCTGAGATTTCCTCGGATTTCCTTAAGATTTCCTTGGATTCCCTAAGATTTACCGGGATTTTCTAAGATTTCCTGAGATTTCCTAAGATTTCCTCGGATTTTCTCGGGTTTCTTTAAGATTTCCTCGAATTTTTTAAGAGCAGGGGGAGAAATTCGAAACGCAAAAGATTTCCTGAGATTTCATCGGATTTCCTTAAGATTTCCTTGGATTGCCTAAGATTTACTAGGATTTCCTTGGATTGCCTAGGATTTACTAGGATTTCTTGAGATTTCCTAAGATTTCCTCGGATTTCCTTATATTTCCTGAGATTTCTTGAGATTTCCTCGGACTTCCTTAAGATTTATTCGGATTTCTTTAAGATTTCCTCGATTTTTTTTCAAAAAAATGTTTGAAGAGCGGGTGGAGAGAAATCTAAAAAGCAGATTTAGAAGATTTCTTCGGATTTCCTAAGATTTCCTCGGATTGCCTAAGATTTTCTCGGATTGCCTAAGGTTTCCTCAGATTTCCTTCTGAGTGTACACCAGATTTCCTTCGAGGTTTGCCCCTCGCGCTAAAGTTAGAGCTTCCTCGAATTCTTTGTCAGCGCATGCAAACTGATGAGATAAAGATGAAATGAACTATACACTCATACTAAAGTATAAAAGAATATTTCGCTGTGGTTTCGAGATCATTAAGTAATGTATGGTACTGTCCATAATTGAAACTATCCGATTTGGAGTTGTAGAGAAGTTTGAGAAGTTTACTAGGGTCACAGGACGTCTATTTGTCATTGTCAATTTTTCTTTCGAGTGTTTCAGGTCGTTACAATTAAGAAAAAATTGAATATCCAATTGAAGACAGGTCTATCGTACGCAGCTGAATGCAATAGGAACATATATTTAAGAATTCACGCATGGTTACGAAAACAAGATCACTAAAACCTAGTATCTTTAGTGCAACATCTGTAAATGGGGATAAATTGGTAAAGCAAACAAGTAAGAACCAATACAATTGGGATTTGTACTAGAAGCCTATGCCTATGGTCACAAAATTATTTTGGTATCTGCTATGAAAAGATA
This sequence comes from Rutpela maculata, assembly GCA_936432065.2. Classification (NCBI taxonomy): domain Eukaryota; kingdom Metazoa; phylum Arthropoda; class Insecta; order Coleoptera; family Cerambycidae; genus Rutpela; species Rutpela maculata. The sequence goes on along the minus strand of OW386287.2, from coordinate 15,407,058 downwards.
AAATTTTGATTTAGTGTGTGTACTGTCATGAGCAAAAAAAATAGGACAACTATTTATTTCTAATGTAAATCTGTCTCTATTTGAATATGTAATGAGTTGCCAAAATAAAACAGTTAGCACTTTCATTTTATTTTTTATTGTAATGCTGTTGTTATTCCTATAGCAAATGATGGATGGTCAATGAGACAAGTTGCACTGCTTTATAACATTAACAAAAATTTGGTTTTTAACATTTAAAAAAAGTGGAGAATAAACGGCACAACAAGTATACATCCTGGATCAAGGGACAAAGGATATCCAACTTAACAAGAAACTAACTATTAATATTTCGTTATTGCACAATTTCTATTTATAACTTCTATAAGTCTGTTTGGCATAGAATTAAATAACCTTATACAATAATCACCAGTAATAATATTTTCCCATGCATTACTTATTATTTCCAGTAATTCTTGGGCATTCCGTGGTCTCACATTTAGTTTTTGGATACTTCTTACGAGTAGTCCCCGTACGTCTTCCATAGGGCTAAGATCTGGACTATGACTGGGCCAGTTAAGAACATTAATGTTGTTATCTTGAAACCAGTTAGTTACGGTATGAGCAGTATGAACGGAACAATTATCTTGTCGAAATATGAATTCATTATTAGAAAATAATAGTGACACAGAAGGGAGCATAATATTGTCTAAAATCCTAATATACATTTCACTATTAAATCGTTCCTCGATATGCCACAAAACACCAGGACCACGTGCAGATATCCAAGCCCACATATTAACGGAAAATCTACCACGTTTGACATAGGTTAGGTATATATTTCTCATCGAATCGAGTATTTGGAGGTCGGTAAACATGAATACGACCGCTGTGTGTTGACTGGAAAGTTTTTTCGTCTGTAAAAACTACATTGTTCCAAAAATTTACATCATGCACTAAAAATTCAAGCGCAAATCCTAGTCGAGCTTCGGTTCGGTGACACCCTTTGTAGATAATGATTCGCAGATGTCAGAGTACTACTACAGCTGTGCAATAAGAGCAATGTGTTATTTCCCCTGATTTAGTGTAAATCAAACTAGACTGTGTTTATATTTAATTTTATTTTTAATCTGCCTAGGCTTCGCTCCGTCTAGCCTTTCAATTGTCACGACGATTCGCACCATGGATGCCTGACTGGCTCCGGACAAGTGCTCTGGGAGGACAGTATGTTGTTATAACTTAAAATAAATTTGTTTTTGATTTGATTTACTAATTCAAAATACCGGGGCGCATCTAGATGACACGAGACTGATTTTAGCAGCCAAACAAGTAGCGAAAAAAAAAGTTTTTTGTTTGCTTGTTTGCATCTTTGCATTTTTGGATACATATATTCGTAGGTAATGATAATATCAACATTTTTACCTACGAATTATGACGCAAGAGCTAAGAGGAAGGCTATTAGCCTAAAATTATCAAAATAATTTTGACGACCAACGCGTATTTTTCAGGTAAAACTCGTATTTAAAAAAAAATAGTAACCTGGCCTTTTTCGGACCGATTTTAATTGAAAGGTGGGCTCTTTAGCTTTAATTTAAAAAAAATTAAGTCCCTAAACAAACGACAGCGTTTTCGCTGCCAGAGCGTAAGTTCTCAAGTAATTTGTTATTAAAAAAAAGTTGAATAGCCCGGCCCATTTCAGACTACTTTTAATCGAAAGGAGGGTTCTTTAGCTTTAATTAAAAAAAAAAGTTTCCGGTACATCTAACATAGAAGTTAATCGCGAAATAGTTGTTGACGGCGCGGCGTTTCCGCTGCTAGCGCATTTTTTTATGATAAACTAAAATAAAATAACCTGTCTCTTTTCGGATCGGTTTTAGTCGAAAGGTGGGCTCTTTACCTTTAATTTAAAAAAAAAAATAAGTCCCTAGTACATCTAACATAGAAGTTATCCGCGAAATAGACGTTCACACCGTTATTGCAGCTAGCCATTTTTTAAGATACACTAAAATAAAATGAGAACTATTAACCTGGCCCTTTTCGGACTGATTTTAACCGAAAGGTGGACTGATTTTAGTGAAAATATCGAAGAAGACGTGATTCTAAAATTTCAAAAAAATTCGAAACCTATTTTCAAATTCTACAGCCATTTAAGGGTGGTTTTCACCCTTAAAGGGGGTTGAGATACCCTCTCATAGTCACAATGTACTCTCTTACCCTATTGCTCAAACATCGGGTGATACCTAACAATTATTTAAAAAAAAAAATTTTTTCAAATCCATTAATAAATTGCATTGAAGAAAGATTTTTGTCCAAAAAAATGGAAAAACTTCCCACTGTGTGACTTATCACCACCGGATTAAGGATTGGCGCGCCTCTAGGCTATAATCCAGTCCTGACTACCGGACGATTTAAAAATATTGCCAGCGATCCACTGCCTATTATTATTATTATTATTATTATTATTACTATTATTCTTTATTAAGACTCTGTTAAATCACCCAGTTATTCTACATGCAGCATGCATTATATCTCATCCATACTAACTCATATTCCTGTTTTAACCGATCTATGGTGTTGCAGTAGTTCCTTTCTCTTCTAGTGGTGTGTTCGTTAATTTTTCTCTGCTCTTGCAACCAAGCGCGTACATAATTGATAACATTTTTACTTTCAAAGCACATATCATCGCGATGATATCTAAGATCGATTAGTTCAGATTCTAGAAGTTTTACGGATTCATCTGTATACCTGTTCTGTCTATTGGATTCGTTCCAGGCATACTGCACAGATCGTAGTTCTGAAAGCAGCTCGCTATTTTTCTGCGCCAGCACATCTTTTTCATTTTGAACGATTTGAAGTTCTGCTAGATATTGCTCTAGTTGTCCATTGAGAAGTTGGCTTTTCTCTTCGAGATCGTTGACTGTCTCTTGCATGCTCGCGCTCTGGCAGTGAAGCTTTTCATTCTGTGGAAATAATGAAAATATAAAAACAAAAGTTGGTGTATTGTATCATACACGGTATGTCGATAAAACCAGAAAAGTAAACCAGAGTGGAATGTATTAAGTAACCAAATTTTCATATTACCATTTGAGAAAATAAAGAAAATTGCAATGTAGAGTAGGAGCAGTCCTGAATCTAAAATTCACTTGGGAGATGTTTAAATTTTTACTGAATTTAAAAGAGTATATTGAGGCCAATATTAAGTTAAACAGCATTTCTAAAAGTTCAGCCCAACTGCTTTACACATCAGAATTCCTGTAAGGGAATCCATATTATTAAGTACGCACATATTCAATCAGAGAATTCCATTAATTCGCTACCACATGAAAATCTCTTTATAAGTCAGCTCCAAAAGCTTTTCACAATCTGAAACTAAGAATTTTCAAATTGGAGTACCTCAGGGCTCCGTTATAGGCCCTGTTCTTTTCATACTTTACATTAATGATGTAGAAAATGCAGTGCCAAATACAAACTTAACCATATATGCCGATGATACATCTGTCCTTATATCTTGTAAAGATGATATTAGACAGGAAGATTAATGCAATGCTACTATCTTATCTAAATACATGGTTTTCTAGCAGTTCTTTATAAAATAAGTATTAAGAACACTTGATATTACTGTTTCACAATTTTTATTCAGATTTCTCTGACATGTTTCAGTCTCACGACCATTATCAAAGAGTTACAGTAACTAACCTAAAAGTAACCGCGTAGAAAATATATGTTACAACATTGTAAGATTAAAAAGGGGTAATTTACTTTACATTTTATTATAATAATACTACACTTGCTACTAAGAACTTAATTTTAATTTCTAGGTATACTTAATTTTAATTTGAATACAATGTCTATTATGTAGATATTTTGAAATTTAGTTTATGTAAGGCCTTCTTGATCTCTAGAATTTTAAGCATATCTATATATATAAAAGAATACCCTGACTGACTGACTGACTCACTCACTGATCTATCAACGCACAGCTCAAACCGCTGGGTCTAGAAACGTCAAATTTTGCATAGAGGTTCCTCGAATGACGTAGGCAACCACTAAGGAATTTTTCGAAATTCGACCTCCGAGAGGGTGAAAAAGGGGGTTGAAATTTTAGGCTTTTTCGAAAACGGTTAGATCTAGATGAGTGAAATTTGGCAGAAATACTCTTTATTGAAATTTGATAGATGGTTTAAAGCGCATCCGTATTTTTGAAATCGCGTAAGTTAGAAACGATTATTTGAGCGATGGACTCTTCTGAGGAAATAAGAAGACACGTATTCAACGGTTTTCAAAAAGAGGCTCTCGAAAGGGTAAACGGGGAGAGGGTGGTTTTTAAGCTTTTCGGAAGCTTTTCGGAAACTTTTCGGAAACGGTTAGATTTCGATTTTCACTTTTTGATGAGATGAAAGCGGGGGTGGTAAATGGTCTAAAGGGTATCTCTGAAATCGCGTAAGTCAGAAAAGTGATACTGTAGTGACGGGATCTTCTGATCCCCCCCCCCCGAGTGAATAGGGAGGGGGATGTTTTTAAGCGTGAAGTTTGACACATACCCACCCTTTTGTCGATTAAAATAATTATTTTTTTCGTTTAACTCTCTCTAACCCAAAAATAGACAAATTGCGATACTGCGATGCGCAGTGAGTTTCCTCGAGTACTAAGGATGTGTAGTGGGTTTCCTCGAGTACTATGGATACGCAGTGGGTTTCCTCGAGTACTGTGGATGCGCAGTGGATTTCCTCGAGTACAATGGATGCGCAATGGGCTTCCTTGTGTGCAATGGATGGGAAGTCGGCTTCCTTAAATGCAATGAATGTGCAGTGGGTTAGTATCTCATGTTCTTAATTCCACGCAGATGAAGTTCCACGCGGCGGACGAAGTCGCGGGTATCAGCTGGTCTAACATATTTCCTGTATTGACATTATGTAAAAGTTAAGTACTACTACTGTTGAAAAAATGATTTTGGTCTATGCAATGCTCTGCGAAACCCGTTGATTTTATGTCCTCTAAAATAATTTTAAATTTGATTACTATTTCCAAAAATAAAATATACATTTTCTAAAGGTGCGTACCAAAGAGGTTTACATGTGCTAGCGAATTCGAATCGCCAAATCAATCTCGACTTTCCCATATCCCGTAAATCAATTTCTAAAGACAGTACTCACTTAACAGACAGTTTGTCTATCGATTGATTCGTCACAACATACACATAACTTACTTCGGCATTCAGGGCGCGGTGCTTCTTGAGTATCTTATTTAGATCGTCCTTCAGGGCATTGACCTCTTCTTGAGCACACGCCAGCTGAACACATCTGGAACTATTTATTTCTAGTGCACCTTTCCTCACGTCATTCAACTGTATTGTTTTCACTTCTAATTCTTCGCGGATATGGTCCAGCTCGCATTGGAATTGCTTCGCCAGCTCTTGGTAATGTGTATCTTCGGTTTGAGTTTTCCCCAACTTTTCTTTTAACTTCTGCCGGAGATCGTTATATTCTTTATCTTTCTGCGAGTGGGATTTCGATAGTTCTTCTAACATAGCTTCTTTGCGTCTACTGTCTTCTTCGAGTTGTTGGTTTTTCTTTTGGGTATCAGTCAGTTTTGTCTTCAAGTCAATTACCTGAATCAGAATAAATGAAATGATGCTGAGAGCGTGAAAGTTAACACAAATGGTATGATAAACAAAGTTTATGCTGTTAAAGGGTGGATTGGAACTGCATCAGACAAACAAAAATGAAGTGTGTATACCAAGAGCTGGAGCTTTTTTTTGACCGTATCTGATAACTTTCTTGTACTATGAGATACTTGTAATCCTATCAAAGACCAACACAGTGGTCCTGGAATTGGAAGCAAAATGGAGTAAGTAATACCTATTCTTTAAATTTAGTTTTTCCTTCTTGCACTACGAAGAAATTGAAGCTTACCTCAAGTACAGTTGCGCGGTACGCATGCAGCGGAAAAATAAAAAATCGGAAAAATTCAATAAAACCTGACAACGCACTCAGAATCATTTTAATAGATTGATTTCAACTTTAAATACAGAAATAAGTATTCAAGAAAATGTCGTTTGCAAGCAATAGATAGTTATTCGCGTGTTTTGGTGGTTAAGATCGTGATTTTTCGGCATGTTGGTATTCAACTTCGAAAATGTTGGCTTGTAGTGTACAAAACTTTCTGGTACCTAATGTATAAACACATTATTTAGACGCCCGAGAACAAGTTCTAACCGAAAGAAATTTTGGTATAGCCCCAAATTAAAAATCATTAGTAGGAAAGGTGATAGCTCAGTTGGTACACTTGCCGATTCATTAACCGAAAGTCGCAAGTTCATTTCTCATGTGAATATCACAGAATCAGCAAGTTTTGTCTTGCGGACATCCCGAAGATACTTACAGTGGGTGTCGTTTGGTCAGGTCTTGGTCGGTACATCGAACCCACGATTCCACGATGATAGGTGGACCTGCCAGATAGGTTTATCCTTTCAGTGTTAGAAGTTCGGGATGCATGCAGTTGAGCGGAAGGATATTACGTGATTTGAGTGAACCAACCAGCTGCAAGCTACCATGATGCTTTCCTGTCTACATCGATGTAAAAATAAACTATTTTGTATCGACCTGGACATCGCGTTAGATCTTGATGTAAACGGCTAGTGGGAACTGCTGCTAGCATCTCTGGTAGCGGTCACATTTAAATATGCAGGTTTGTTTTACAAATAGATGGAATAAACCTCTAGTATGTCCACCCATCATCATGGCATCGATGTAGCGATGTTTAGACCACGACATCCACCGCGATGTATCTTTGGCATGTTCGATCTCTTACCCAGCTATGCGACTACTTAACTAACGTTAATGTGAGTCCTTCGCGAAGTTTAAAATTTATCAAAAAATAGTTTTCGTAAATAAGACTTTCCGAAACTATATTTTAAGGGTCAGGCTGAATACCCTCAGAAAGAGGCGAACTGTTTTAAATCTGACGTCAATTTTTCAATCACTTTCAATGAAGTAAAGTAAGGAAAATCAGGATTTCTGACATGGTGTATAATGAACGCATCAATGGTACATAATATGGCTACATACTTACAGATCTTTTAAGTGTTTCAACAATATTTTGATAAAATTCGACCTCACACGGGCAGTTGAGGCAAGCCTCCTGATTTAGTGCCTCACAAAGTTCCATGTTCTTTCTGCTGCATTCTTCATTTATGCATATAGCTTTTTGGACATCCCTATTTGTGAGGCTTTTATTTAATTCTATCAACTGAAACGTATAAGGTTGGGAGGATAAATCAGTAAAACAGACAATTACCAATAGACCCAAAAATAAACAGTAATGGTTCAATTCTCGTCCTCTGTTTAATTTTCTGGTTTTACATTCAGTTTCAACAGTACGATAGCAATAAAATACGTAATGGATTAGTAAAATTAAATGGAAGGAAATATAATACTCCAAGCAAATAAGTTTTTCTCTAAAAAGAAATTAACCAGTGCTGGATTTTTGAGCGAATATGTGTTCCAGCATTACAAAAAAGCATACCAAGTTCTCCATTGTAGGGTGCAGAGGAGTGCAATTTGCTGAAATAGAAATGACTATAATTTTACTTCCACATCCAGTGGAAGTATAGTAACGACAAAAAAATTTTTAAAAATTTTTATTGTTCAAATAGGCTTAAAATGTCATGAAACGTCGAGATTTTAAGTTTGAGCGAAAATAAAATTTCTGTCTGTCTGTCGGTCTGTCTGTCTGTAACTTTTTTTTGTGCGCACGTTTACTCTGGAACCGTTTAAGATATTGACTTGAAATTTGGTACACGTATGTACTTTAGCGAGATCTGGAACTAGATTATATTTTCATGTTGTTCCGACGAAGGGTTGGGGGGTAAATTGGGGTAAATTTTGGGGTAAATGGGTAAATCAAGCAGGTAAGAATTGATAAAATTGGTACTTAGTATATACAAGAGAAGTTAAGGTCTCAAAAAAATGTTTGGCATTAGCCACCCCCATTACCACCCCCACTCCATTATTAAAGGGGATGAAAAAAAAATTGTGATTTAGTGTATGTACAAAAACCAGAAACCTCAAAATATTTTTTTTACTTCATCCACCCCCCACCCCCTATCACCACCCCCACCCCACTACCGATGTGGGGTATCGTTTTATGGGTTTTTGGGGTAGAGGATTTCAAATATTATATTATTTTCACATACAAAGTTTCTTCGTTGTGAGTGACTTGGATAGAGAATCTGGATGTGGAAGTAGTGATTCCTTGGGCAGCGGTTTTTATTCATAAATTTAGCGGTTTACAGGAAAGGTGCTAAAACCCTTGTATAACTGTATTCCGTCATATTTTTTTCTTAATTATTTTTTTTAAGGGTCCACCCTAGAGTTTTTTTTTACTGGAAGCATATCCCAGCTCTACGTTGGCAGTAACGTCAACTACCTACCAAATACTATTCTTCTTTGTCAAATGGTTTTATAGATATGGCGTGTTTGCGATTCTTTACGAAGATATGCAATACCTAGTAATTTTGTCGTTTGCTTCGCAATAGTTTTTGAAAAAGACCGGTCGAAAATATGAGAGAAAATTGAGTCCAGCACCGTAAGTCTGGAATTTCGAAAAACTTCTTTTTGTGAACGTTTGCGATTACATTATTTTCGTTTGCAATGTTGCCGTTCCCAGACAAAAATGTCAAACAATAATACATCCCAGCACCAAGGTTGGAATTTCGAAAATAATCTTTTTGCGATTGTTTGCAAACGTTTGCGATTACATTCTTTTCGCTTGCGGCGTTGCAGTTCCCCACTTCCCCATCAGTAATACAATAATACACCCCAACACCCTAAAGTTGGAGTTTCGAGAAAATTCTTTTTACTAATACTACGGGAGCCCACCCTAACTCCTCTAATGATGTGACTAATTTATCATCAATATTTCAGCTGCTCCCCAAATCTTGAAATGTTCGGATATATTCGGAGATAAACAATATGGATTTAGGGAAAATAGGTCTACTCGAGATGCGATATGTGATTTAACCTCTAAAATCTATGAGTCTTTAGATAAGAGCAAACCAGCCTTGGCAGTTTTTGTTGACCTTGCAAAGGCATTTGACACTGTCTGCCATGATAAGCTGCTCCAAAAACTTTATGCTGTCGGTATCAGGGGAAAAACTTCAACTTCTCAAAAGCTATCTTGAAAACAAAACTAATTATGTTTCAATACAAAAAGTATATAGTAACCCCAAAATAGTCATGTATGGAGTCCCACAGGGAATCGTACTGGGACCATTACTATTTACGGTATACATCAATGACCTACTGAGCTTGAACAGTTTGGGGAAAATAACAAGCTTCGCTGATGACACGGTTATATTATATAAAGGTAAAACATGGGATTCCTTACGGGCTGACGTACAAAAAGATTTTTCCACAATAATAACATGGTTTAACAATAACACCTTAACACTAAACTCGGACAAAACAAAATACGTAGCATTCAGTTCATACAAAGTCGGTTTACCACAATATAAATCCATATCGATAGAAATAAATCATGATGCTATAAGTCTGAAAGAAAGTGATACCGTCAAATACCTAGGTATCATTATAGATTGTCATTTAAGATGGGATAAACAAATAAACTTGATTGTAAGAAAAATCAGGGGCATTATCTCAAAAATAAAATATCTAACCGACTTTCTAGAATTTTGCGACCTTAAAACAATATATTTTTCCCTAATTCAAAGCCATATAAATTACGCAATTTTAGCTTGGGGGGGAGTTAATAAGAACTACTTACACCCATTAGATGTAATGCAGAAATGGTGCCTAAAAATAATTTTGAAAAGAAAATATACGTACTCGTCTGATTTATTGTATAAAGAAGCAAAAGTGCTGGATGTGCGTCAGTTGTTTGGTTTAGCCATGTGTACTGAAATATTTAAAAACAAAAAACTTCTAAATTTTTCCGAACATCAATATAACACCAGGACAAAAACTGCGTCTATTTCTAGAAACATAAAATGCACTAAAACAGTAGGTCAAAGATGTTATATATACCTTTGCTCCAAAATGTACTCCGCATTACCGCAGGATATTAAAACGCTAAACAGTCTCCATTCATTAAAAAAAAGAATTAAACAATGGATGTTGGATGCACCTAGAAATGTACTACATGCGATAATAGACAAAACATATTATTATGCCTAGTCTTAATCAGTAACGGTGTTAGCCCTTGCTGTGATATATTCTAAGAAAGTCAAACATAATTTTATGTTCCAGATTGTACTACCGTTGATTTGTTTGCGTAGTTAAGAAACTAAGTATATTTATATGAGTGAAAAAATGAATTTATTTTACCTTATATAATCGATATGTTAAAATAAAAAAAAATAATATTAAAAAAAAAATGTAAAGAAAAAATATGAAAAAAAAATGTACATATATTTAAATTTAACTAAACAATGCCATAGATAGATTTTGGTAGGTTTTAGCTCACAAACAAGTACTCACAGTCCATGACGTGTGAGTGCTCTTTGAGTCGACTACACGTTTATTTATTATTATTATTAAAATGTCATAGGCTATTGTTCTCTTTATTTATGAATAAACGTTATTATTATTATTATTATTTGGTAGTAACATTTTTAGGAGTTCCTTTTCCCTTAAAGGCGCTGACTGAATCGCATCCAATAAACGAATGAAGGCACAGTAATGTCGAACATTTTTGAGGTCTGCTAATGCGAATATGTTAATAAGCCTCCTTTTATTGTCAAATCCGGTATCAAAAAGTAATTTACATTTAATTTTATTAGAATAAGTCAGCAGAATCCAAAAGATGTCACTATCAACACTTTTGACCCTAATCTGTTCATAACCCACTGTTACCGTTTTCGAGATAAATGCCTGCAAATTATAATATTACTATTATTATTAATTTTTTCAAGTTTATTTTATTTTTGTTATGTTAATAATATAAAGTTATATTATACGCCTTACAATAATTGTCAGATATTTCCTCTAAATGATTTACAGATATATTACCATATATTTCCATGTTTTCTTAATTTTGAACTCATTTATCTGGAAAATGGTAACTCCTATCAAAATATTGTATAGGAAGAAAACAATAGAAAATTTCAGGCACGTTGTTTTTTGTGAAAAAAGTTTTTGTCCATCTTTTTTAGTTTTTGTGTTAAATGACAAAAACATCGGCAACAGTTTTTTTTTATAAATGGACGCCATTTTGAAAGTACAGCCAATTTTTTCATTAGATCATATCTAAAATTGTTCCTTAGGCTTTAATCTTTATGAAAAACATTGTCCCCAAGGATCGGGTGGGGGGGGGTACAGCTAGGGAGGGCTCCCCGACTATAACGTTTGCGATTACATTATTTTCGTTTGCGACGTTGCCGTCAAAAATACAATAATACATCCCACACCCTAAGAGTTTCGAGAAAATCCTTTTTGCGATCATTTTCGTTTGTGATGTAGCCGTTCGTCCGCAAAAATATCCAACACTAATACATCCCAGCACACCAAAGTTGGAATTTTGAAAATATTCTTTTTGCTCTCATTTGCGAACGTTTGCAATTACATTTTTTTGTTTGTGTCGTTGCCGTTCCCAAGCCAAATGTTCAACAATAATACCTTCCAGCAGGTTGGAATTTTGAAAAATTTCTTTTTGCGATCGTTTGCTATTACGTTATTTCCAGAGACAGAGATAATTGTAAAAATCTACAGCGAAGCACAAATTTTGATCATTCTAACGGCCGTAAATCATAAAATATTAACAATAGTGAAAAATACTTTAAACAATAGTTGTAGTTTTTTTTTTATTATTTACAAACTTGGTAATATCTAATTTTAGCGTAGAACTAAAAGGTAAAGAGATGAAGCACAGCAAAATTTATTTTGAAAGTCATTTTTTTCAACATGGCGGTAACAATATTTTTGTGGAACATATTAGTTAATTATTCATTATACAAACAAAAAATTCCTTGTAGAAATTATTCACTTGTCAAATTACAGATTGACTGTATTTTCAATTATGTTTATCTAATTGAAAGTTCTTTTGTATTATTAATAAATAAATAATAATATTTCAATAACGCTCGGTGTTAGCAAGTTCTTAGCTGGCAGTTATACAGGGTGTTTCGAAAAGATTGGGACAACGCTTAGCCGTAGATACTTGACATCAAAACAAATCGATTTAACTCAAAAAGTGGTGGTCTAACTCTTTTCGTTTTCAAGATACAGGGTGGCAAATTAAAAAAAATTGTATTCGTAATTTGTCTCTATATCTTGGAGACTATTATACGTATCTACTTCAAAGTTGGTAACGACATATTTTTCAGGTCGCTAATTACAATGGTGATATTGCCGATGCCGTATTTTATAGATGGCGCTAGTTACAGGACTTTAAGCCATAACTTTTTTGAGGTTAGGTTTTGGACATCGTCTTCTAGTACAATCGAAACGAAATTTAGTTTCCTAAAGAAAAGGTGTACTTGTTTAAACATGATAAAATGCACCCTTTCAGAGAAATACGCGATTTACAACTTTGTCACACACCACTTCGAAGAAGTTCAACACCTCGGGTGTTTTGAAAAGATTGAAACAACGCTTAGCGTAGACTCTTGACATCAAAACAAGTCGATTTAACCCAAAAAGTAGAGGTCTAATCCTTTTCGTTTTCAAGATACAGGGTGGTATAATAAAAAAAAATGTTTTCGTATTTTGTCTCTATCTTGGAGAATATTATACGTATCTACAACAAGCACTATTGACGATTTCAAGACATCATACTTGACGTACACCCACTAGCTAAGAAACCGCTTTTAGTTACAATTGAATTTCCTCGAACTGGTGTGTGATAAAGTTGAAAATCGCGTATTTCTCTGAATGCGTGCACTTTATCAAGTTTAAATAAGTACACCTTTTCTTTAGGAAACTAAATTGCGTTTCGATTATACTAGATACTCTAGATATTAATCATGGTGTACCCCAGGGCTCTGTCCTGGGCCCACTGTTATTTCTGATCTACATTAATGACTTTCCACAATGTATGTTGCCTAGCAAATCAACTTTGTTTGCTGACGATACCACTCTCTTGTGCTCTGACCGCAACATTGCTAATCTGATCCAACTTAGCTCTGACATAGAACTCCAGGCAAAAAACTGGTTCACCTTGAATAAACTAACACTCAATCAAGAAAAAAACTCAGAGACTTGTAATATCAACCAATAAAAATGTATCCAAAGGTGAGCACGTTAAACTCCTAGGTATATATCTAGATGATAACCTTAGCTGGGTAAACCATATTGATCAGTTAAATAGAAAGCTCTCAAGCACGATCTTTCTCCTCAGGAAATTAAAAGGCATTCTCGAATTCGACATCTTAAAAAACACTTATTTTTACCTTTTCCACTCTAGACTTTCCTACGCAGTGGTCTTATGGGGTAACTCTTCCCACGCATTAAAAGTTTTCCAACAACAAAAGAAAGCTATAAGAATACTCGTTAGTGCTAAGTTTACGGAACACTGTCAACCTATTTTCATTAAACTGGGCATTATGCCCCTCCCTTCACTATTTATATATTATAGTCTTGTAGAGATTCACAGGAGTGCGTCCAGTCTCTCTGTCCAGTCTGATTACCATCAGCACAACACACATGCTGCTGGACTTCTTAGAGTACCTCGCTACAGGTTAACTCTAAGCGCTAAAAATTCCCCCAACCTAAATTTGTATAATCATTTACCATGTCATATAAAGCAACTGAACTTACTGTCCTTTAAAAAGAATATAAAAAATTTCATTCTAAAGTACTGTTTTATTGTTTTTATTGAAATGTTATATTTGCATATATATGTTTTTGTGTTTTATAAACTTGTAAATATTATAATTGGCTGTTCACCAGCTTTTACCCTGACTTGCTGCAAATGTTCATGTATGTACATATAGTGGTGAAATAAAGACTATCTATCTATCTATCTATCTATCTATCTATCTATCTATCTACTAGAAGACGATGTCCAAAACCTAACCTTAAAAAGGTTATGGCTTAAAGTGTCGCGTAAAAGTCTGGTAACTAGCGCCATCTATAAAATATGGTATCGGCAATATCACCATTGTAATTATCGACCTGAAAAACATGTTGTTACCAACTTTGAAGTATACATATAATAGTCTCCAATATGGAGACAAATTACGAATACAATTTTTTTACTTTGCCACCCTGTATCTTGAAAACGAGAAGAGTTAGACTACTACTTTTTGGGTTAAATCGACTTCTTTTGATGTCAAGAATCTACGGCTAAGCGTTGTCCCAATCTTTTCGAAACACCCTGTATTATTTGTAAATATTATAAATGAGAGAGAAATTAGTTACACTCTCAAAAGTTGTGCCGCCACGGAGTTGCCTCTAATAATTTAATTTATGTAATTAACAATTTGCAGTTGCCGCATGTACTTTAATGCATTACTAACAATTCCGCCAAACACAAACTGCATTTTTCCAAATGTATAACTTCCTTCTGGTCAGTCTTGCCTTTGGTAGTTCTCTGCTATATGTGTCATGTTTAACTCGCATTCAAACTGGCATTAGAAAAAAAATTTATTATCTAATTCGTGTCTTTTTCGATAAAAATTAATTTGATTTTATTCCCGAATAAAATCATGTAAATTCATTCTTGCCAACCCTGCTTCAGTTTATCAGCAAACTTTCTTAGGTAATTGCTTTCGAGATATTTACAAAGACCGATTTCAAAATTTCGAAAATTTCTGCCACTTGCACATTTCGTAGATGCTTATTTACAATGCTGTAAGCCTATCAGTTTTTTCCGTTTTGCTAGTAGTCTCATGTGCTTGGAGTAAAAGAGAAAAGGATAAAAATCAAAGAAACTTATTTGTTTATACTTACAGTTTCTTTTAAGTCGCATACAATTTTGCGATACCGCTTCACCTCCGTGTCTTTTACAGCTTCTTTAGTTACTAAGCTCGCCAGTTGAGATTGAACTTTAGAGAAGTCATTGCATAAATTGGAATAAGCTTCTTCTGTCTGCATTAATTTCGTCTTCAACTCCTCATTAGTGCCCAGTTGAGTTTGAACTTTAGATAAGTTGTTGCGTAAATTGGAGTAAGCTTCTTCCGTCTGCATTAGTTTCGTCTTCAACTCCTCATTAGTGCCCAGTTGAGATTGAACTTTAGAGAAGTCTTTGCATAAATTGGAGTAAGCTTCTTCCGTCTGCATTAGTTTCGTCTTCAACTCCTCATTAGTGCCCAGTTGAGATTGAACTTTAGATAAGTTGTTGCGTAAATTGGAGTAAGCTTCTTCCGTCTGCATTAGTTTCCTCTTCAACTCCTCATTAGTGCCCAGTTGAGATTGAACTTTAGAGAAGTCTTTGCGTAAATTGGAGTAAGCTTCTTCCGTCTGCATTAGTTTCGTCTTCAACTCCTCATTAGTGCCCAGTTGAGACTTAACTTTAGACAAGTCGTTGAGTAAGTTGGAGTATGCTTCTTCCGTCTGCATTAGTTTTCTCTTCAACTCCTCATGTGTGTCCAGTTGAGATTGAACTTTAGAGAAGTCCTTGCATAAATTGGTGTAAGCTTCTTCCGTTTGCCTTAATTTCGTCTTCAACTCCTCAACAGTGCCCAGTTGAGATTGAACCTTAGAGAAGTCGTTGCGTAAATTGGAGTAAGCTTCTTCCGTCTGCCTTAATTTCGTCTTCAGCTCCTCAATAGTGGACTTCACTTGCCCCTGCTTGTCTTTCTGCTTATCTTTTATCTCCTTTAATTCCATCTGAGCCGATTGCAGATATCTGTTTTGACTGTTGTATGCCATCTCCAGCTTCTGCAAATCTTCAGTCTTCTGGTTCAAGGTGTATTTGAGTTCCTCTAACTTTTCCATGCAAGCAGTTATCTGCAATCGGCACATTTCTGTGGTTTCTTTACACTTGCTGTTTTCCATCTCGTACAAGTTAACGGCTGCATGCAAGTGGGCTATGGTGTCGTTTAGGGCAAATATGGTGGAACGCAGTTCTTCATTTTGATTCAATGAGCACTCCAGAGATTGTCTAATATTCCTGATGGCGTTGTCATGGCGAGTAAGATCTAGTTCCCTGTCGCTGATGAGTTCTTGAAGTTCGCCTATTTTGGCTTCTTGGAGGACATTCATTTGATTCTCAAGAGCCACTTTCTGTTCAGCTGCAATTAGCTGCGTAGAGAGCTGCTCGTTTAGGGCTTGAATGTTCACCAGGGCTTGCATAAGTTTGCAGGTTTCCTCTTGGGTGGATTCATTAGATAACGTCTGAAAATGATATACAAGTTTGGGAGAAGTGAATAATAATTGTTGGCCAGTAGAGTTTTTTGAAAAATAAGTTCAAGGGTTCAATGATTTGGCATAAATAATGCATTTTTATCAGTTTCGAAACATTTTTAAACGCGTAATAGAGTCAAAAACTGATGACCACTTTAGGGGTTGTGAAAAAACGTCCCTTAGTTTTCGTCTGAAATTTTAGTGGAGGGATATGGAGTTGATGTACTTTCATAATACCGCCGTTTCGTTCGTAATTGCAAATTTTTTTCTCGACTTTTACCCTCTCCATATCTCCGCTCGGAAAAAGAGTTTCGAAATCAACTCAGTAAACCTAATACCAAATTTCAGACATAACTACAATCGATGAACCCTCTACGTGCCATTGCTCTAACTAATATGCACAAGTATTAAAGTCACTGTTCCTGAGGTTTGAGATTTTTTTCAAAAAAATTCTACAGGCTGACACAACCACAGCAGTTATTTATTACTTTTGCTTAATCTTGAAATGTTAAAAAATTAATAACTAATTTAAAAAAATGCAATTATTAAAGGTGGCAAAAGGGCTAACTGTAGACTTATTTTTTCATTAGGGACAACAATTGCACTATTAATGTGCGGGTGCCATCAATGAATGAAATTTGGAAAGGCAATTATTTGCTCCGATTTTAGACGCCGGAGAATAAGAGTCATTGCTTAATTAATTTCATAACTTTGCTGTTCGAGGACAAAAGAATTAGCTGCTACACTTTGCTTAATAGGCAAAAATTTTGTCAGAAAATATTGATAAAAAAGGCTAAGATTATCAAATTTATAAGTATTCTCATGAGAATTTCATGGTTCGATTTTGGCTTGAGTTCAAAATTTTCTGACATTTTTTTATCAAGGTTAGTTTTATGAGAAAGTAATGTGCTATATAGCACTAATAGTTGCCTTAACCTTTGACAAACCAGGCTTATTTGCAGCCACAACTAATTACTTTGAATCATCGAGGTGCTACCAGCTGCGCGATTTCCTTTTTGGTTAAGGGCACTCTTCTTAAAGAATTAAAATAATACATCTAGAGCAATTAATGTTTTACTTTTGTACAATTTTATCATTGAACCACAAGCGTAATAAATTAATACCAAAAATAAACGTGGTCGTCACGTACTGTTTTTTTAATGATACTTTTTTTTTACATTTAATGCAACAATAAATTCCAAGGATATTTCGTATGTTCTTGATTCCCGAATTGATTGTCCAAAAGGGAAATACTTTCTTATTTTTAATTTTAAGAGAAAAGATCGTTTATAAAAACCGTTGCTTGTGCTAAAAAAGAGATTGTCATTCAAATAACGTTTTGTGGACGGGATGTTGAGAAGTTAACTTAAAATGGCCCAAGAATGAAGTACCCTTTATTTCTAGAGCTAGATATCGTCAAATGTAACAATTCATAGGGAAACAAATTGTAATTTCAACAGTAGCTCACATCTATTGTTGAAACTGAACGATACAAATAAAGAATCGTTTATATGAAGTGTGATAGTTCAGTTTGTACAGTTGCGGAATTATTTACCCGAGGTCGTAGGTTCGTTTATCGAAGGTCTCTGGATTTTCTTGCCTAGTGTGGCACCCCGAAAGATAAAGATGTAATGGGTGGTGTTTTTACTATCAGTACTTTTGTCATTAACCTATACACAGTGAGATGTAGTCACCTATAGACATCGTTAAGTATCATTTTAACATGCTAAAGCTGGAAGATGACGTTCGGAACCATGTTCGCCATCTTGGATTATTATTTGTCGAACTAAGGAAGCCACGTAAGTACCTCTGTAATGGCTAATCTGACCTTCATGATCTTTTTTAATTCAATGTTTTATTCTGAACAAAAAATCACTGCACATCCTTGAGAAAAATAGAAAATAAGCTAGATACATAGCTTTGTTTAGATGAAAATGAGGTGACGCTGGAATGGAGATGTAGTCTTTGACATATGGATATTGTAAAGCTGGAAGGTGGCGCTCGGAACTATAAGTCCGCAGTCTAGGATTATTTGTCAAACTAACAGAGCCACGTACCTCCGTAACGGCTAATCTGACCTTCGTGATCTTTTTTAATTTAATTAAAATTTTTATTCTGAACAAAAAATCACTGCATATTCTTGAAAAAAATAGAAAATAAGATACATAACTTTGTTTGAGTTAATGTGCGGTGGATAATAATAGAGATGAACTGACTGATGATTCATGCAAAGCCAAGAGGGAAAGAAAAAAAACATAGATACATGCCAATTACTAAATTTAAAAAATTTGGCTATTTAAATTTTGCCCTCCACTTTATTTAAATTTTTATCTAAAATGTTTTAAATAAAGAAAGTTTTTAGCAACAAGTTAGTTTTTCGAAGAAGCTAAAAATAAATGAGTAACACAAAAAGAAAATATGATCCAAGAGGAAAAATATTTATAGGTTTAGTGTAAATATTTTTGTTTATCTTTGTGATTTTCTCTAACAGGATTTTTTTTTTCAATTTTCAGTTTGTTTCTGTGGCTCTACATTAATTTTTTAAAGACATGCACATAGCATTTTTTATCAGTATTAAAGTGTAAGGAAAAAAAACTAAAACTAAAGTTTTGCTGTTCTTTATATTTCGTATTAGAGAATAAAGAAATATTTAAAATTAAGATTTTCACTAAACCTATAAATATTTTTAATTTATTTTTAATGGATAATATTTTGGATAGTCCAGCCATATTTTTTTGTGTTTTTGGGTATATAATCGAACATATCCCTCGTATTATTGAAGAAAATAGCTAAAACATTGCCTCAAAACTTTTGTTCCAAATATTTCTTGATCAAAACTTAAAGAAAGTGGAAGCCAAGACTTGAATAACAAAATATTTGAATTTAGTAATTTGCTTATCGGATACTGTTTTTATTTTTTCTCAAAAATATGTATCATTTTTTGTTCAGAATGAAAATCTGAATTAAATTCAATAAGGTCATGATAATCTAAACGGCAATATACGGAGGTACATGGCTGTCAATTCGACAGATGATCCAAGATAGTGAACTTATACCAATGACTCCGGAGCGTCCCAGTTTGTTTGGACACCTTTAAATGATACATGTATAACAATATTCAAAGTCAAACTTTGGGTATACCTACATTAAATTGGCCTTTAGAATCTGTAGTGATTCTGTACCCACCTAATAAATTTAATTTAAAATGGGAAAACAATGCAAATAAAAAGCAAGTTGTTGTAGTGATGTTTATTAATCTCCTAATTTTTTTTCTGATTACATATTTTTACAGTCAAAATTTGAGAGTACTTACCTTTCAATGAAAATTAAGCACAAAACAAGGTCACTAATAAACCGGAAAAATAAATTCAGAAACATTCCCGTACAACCCGATAAATTATTAAAACTTTCGAAAAATTTTGTTGGCTTTAGTGTCATTAAGCAAACACAAAAATGTCGAAAATTCTAAGAAAAAAACAAAGTTTCAAAATATACGTACTGTCGTGCGCAAAAAAATGCGAAAAGTCTTATAACGTATTTTTGCTAAAATCTAGTTGTGTAGGTACATCTAACTTTAATTTTTGTGACATTGTCAGTTATTTGTCAAAATTCATTGCAAGTGTGTAAATAGAGACAGATTTACATTAGAAAAAAATAGTTGTCCTATTTTTTTTTGTTCACGACAGTACATACTGATTTATTTATAGATACATTTTTTGTTTCTATTTTTTATAAATTACTTTTTCTGTCTAACATGCATCTATAGTCCTGTCAAGGAATGGTTTCTAGAGGGAAATGCCGAGATCGCAATTTTTGACTTGAGGGCTGTGTTTGGACTATTTAGGAGGTAAACGTATCAAAAGTCCCCGAACACAGGAGGTGCGGGGAGCAGGGGGGCACGAAGAAGGTCCCGGTTTTTGATTTTTCGCTCATATTTCGAAAACGGTTAGCCATAATCAAAAAATGGCTATATGCAAAATTAAAGCTGATTAAATTTTCTACAATAATGTCTCTATTAATTTTTTTCGTATCTGATGTGGTTCAGTAATGGATTGTATATCTTTTAACTGTATTCTATCTTTATTATGAATTTATTATAAATTGAAAAAAAAAAATTAATAATCATCGTAGAAAAAATTTTTTGTACAGATATCCGTTTCATAGCAGACTGAACTCAAATATCAAATAAAAAATGTCTTTGTGTGTGTAAGCGTGTGTGTACGTGTATATGTATGTGTGTGTATACCGTTTCTTGTAAACACGATAACTTCTGTTAGACTTAAAATATTTAATTACAATTTGGAACATATGTGAAACAGCATAGTACAATAATCCCTATTGAAATTGGGCCATATCTGTAATACATGGTGATAACCAGAGTCCTACAAACTGTCACAACATAATAATCCAAATTTTAGGATAACATTGATATATCATCTAATTTAAATAAAGTTGGTTTGAACCTAACATACACCCGGTATATTGCGGTTTATAAATCTTATACATCTTCATATATTTGTATGCTTAATCAAAAAAACGCATTTTGGTCTGAAATTAAAATAAAACCTATTTTACGTAAGAGTGAGTGAGTAAGCCTCTGTTTATGACCATGTATTACAGATATGGCCCAATTTCAATAGGGATTATTGTACTATGCTGTTTTACATATGTTCCAAATTGTAATTGAATATTTTAAGTCTAACAGAAGTTATCGTGATTACACACACACGTACATATACACTTCTAAGGTTATTAAAACAAATTTTCAATTTATAATAAATTTATAATAAAGCAAGAATACAGTTAAAAGATATACAATCCATTACTGAACCATAACAGATACGAAAAAAATGTATAGAAATATTATTGTAAAAGATTTAGTTAGCTTTAATTTTGCATATATCCACATTTTGATCATGGCTAACCGTTTTCGAGATATGAGCAAAAAGCCAAAAACCGGGACTTTCTTCGCGCCCCCCGGCACCTCCTATGTTCGGGGACTTTTGGTATATTTACCTCCTAAATAGCCCAAACACAGCCAAAAAAAATGTAATCTCGGCTTTTTTCGTTCTAGACTCCCTTATTGAACGTTCATTGACAGGACTACTATGATAAGTTCGAGGTTAGATTACACGAAAATGATTATGTATAGGAGGATCATCCATGACATTTTTAATCATGAAATTAATAATAGATATTTTTTTCTATACAAGGTGTCTCAGCTCACGTCGTTAAAATATCCTGCTTCACGCCACAATGAGCTCACAAAGTTGACATGTTTTTGGTACAAACTCTCGCACATCATGGTACCGACCCATCATAGATGACATCACATTGAATCCTCCTTCAAATATGCAATAATATACCCAGTGCCTCATTTATCACCCTGTACATTTCAAAATATTTTTAAAAAATTTTATATATCTTTTATAGTGCAGCCAGGATATTTGAAGGGCGCTAGGTTGTGACATCTCGTATATGATTCTTCCTGTTTGAGAAGTAAATGCGAAAAACTAGACTAGGTTGCCCAAAGGGTATAGTTTTTCGCGAAATGATTTTTTTTACAAATTACTTTTTCTATATATGTTAATATGCATGCATTATGTAGAATATAATACACAGGCTAGCAACTCACCATTAATTCCTGCAGATGAATCAGCTGTTCTGACATCGAACACATTTCTTGCTTGAAATACGCAATTACCTCTTCGTAGCATTTTTTTTGTTTGAGTAATTTTTTCAAGTTATTCTTACATTCCATGTTTTCTTCCTAAAATAAAGATATATTAGCCATAAATCTTGGCTTCAAATTCAACTGGAAGCACTACAGCAGAAGCGGACTAATCTAAGCAAATGTTTTTGAATAATACCTCTGTGGACTTTAATAAAGTTTGATACTTAAAAAGTTGATTTTCCAGAAGATCAACGTCTTGTAAGCTGTTACAATGCTCGACTTCCAAGTCGAAGTTCAAATTTTGTAAATATCCATATTCATCTGATATACATTCGTACTGAAAAAACAAATATTTTAATTTTCTGTAATAGAATTGGACCCACAACACAAAAGAGTGTATAGTCGCACTTATCTGGAAACCCACATAACTTTGCTATTTAAATGTCAAAGGTCAAGAAAATCTAACTTCCATACCTAACTTCCTGTGCAGTGGATATGACCCTGAGGACCGACCACTGAAAGTGTTAATAGATGCTGATTTGCTGATGCATCTTGTAGCATTCAGTATGGGAGTTGGTAGGAGTAGATATCCACAGCCAGACATAAAATATTCAAAAGGCTACAACAAAATTTAAGAGTTTGGATCATTTGTAAAACCTCGAGCAAAAATATATAATAAAGCAAGTAGAGAAGCTGTAGAAAATATTGTTTTAGAAACTGTAAGAGAACATCCTAATATATCGTCTCGCGAAATACAGGAAAATTTAGGAATCCCAAAAACAACTGCGTTGCGTTGCTTAAAAAAAAAATCAAACTCTACAAAAATAGGATTAGCCACCATCTATACCCAAACGACTTTCAAAGGTGTCTCGATTTTTGGAGTGGTTTTTGCGTCAGTTCAATGAAACGACAGGATTTGAAGGAACAATTATATAGACAGACGAGGCCCACATAAGCAGTGCCAGAATTTTGAATCGGCATAATAATCACCATTGAGCTCATGAAAATCCGTACGTAACTGCTACAGTTAATCATCAAGGACGATTTGGATTTGGTGTATGGTGTGGTTTTATTGGATACCAAATAATAGATCCTCATGGTAATTTGAATACCGAAAATTTTATCAATATTCTACGACAATAAATAGAGCCCTTTGTAGACAATATGCCTGTAAGACAATTTCAAAGATTAATTTACCAACACGATGGCGCCCCAGGTCATACGTCAAATGAAACACGAAATTATTTAAATGCTCAATTTGGCGAGGATTGGATAGGTATCTATATATCACTCAATGTCTAGTTAGCTAAGTTAACTGAATTGATAATAGACCGTGGGATAGTGACAGATTTTTTTAAACGTTTGGTTCCTATCTGGCCTTTTGGGAGCCTTTTGTGCCTGATTTGTACTAACCATTTTCGTGTTTATCAAACGGTTATCCAGGGCCCCTCAGCGGAAAACAGAAAAGAAAATTTCATGAAAATAAGGAATTTCAAACGTTTTGTTCCTATCTGGCGTCAAGTTAGACTTACGTTTTAAAGAAAAACATCCGACGGAAGCTTATCGCCAGACAAATTCCGTGGGCCGGAAGGCCCGAAATTTCAATGCGAAGTTGTAAGAAAAAATGGTCAAAATCAAACGATTTGGTTCTTATCTGGGAGTTGTATATATAGGTCAATAGATTATAATTATCGCGATATAACAAACGCCAGACAAATTCTGAGGGCCCAACAGTGAAAAAATTATTGTTCAAGTTGTCAACTATTCCGCGAAAATCAAACGATTTACATTCGTCTGGCATTTGTTTTTTTGTTAATATTAGGCAATAAGTAGTTTCAATTTAAGATTCCCAGACGAATTGGCTGGGCCCCCTGGATAGCCAGACAAAAAGAAAAGCGCGAAAGATTTATTCCTGTCTGGCATTTGGATTTTAAAAAGATATGTTAATAAATAAGCCATATTTCTAGTCCCAGATAAAAACCTTGGGCCCAGACGTAGATATGTTGAGCGAAAGTATCGAAAAATCAAAAAACAGTCGTGTAAAAATCGATGCATTTTCAAACGATTTACACTCGTCTGGGATTTGTTTTTTTAAAAAGATATGTTAATAAACAAACCATATTTCAAGTGCCAGACAAAAATCTGGGGCGCAGCTGTATGTAGATATATCGCAAATTTTGAGGTCCTACAGTTGGCAACTTTTTAATCCTGGCTCCTACGCCAAAAGACTACTCTAGCTAATTTAAATAGAATAAAATTTGCTAAAACTCTTTTTGTAATTTTTGAATTCCGACAAAAATGAAGGGGCGGGATTTGGGACTTTTTTTTTTTCGGTAAAATTTCTCCATTTTGTCACCGTAATTAATCGGTAATTAATTGAAATCGATCTCATATATGATGTTCACTTAATATCATGTACTACTTTGACGTTCCGTTAATCTCGGTCCTTCGAAACAAAGGTTTCAGAGAAAAATTATTTTTTTAGATTTACATACATTATAGGAAAACGTGTAATTTCCTACATTTCCTCGAATATCTTGATAATTATTGTTTTTTTCGAAAAATTTGTAGATAGCTTATGTAAAGAGAATTGATTGAGCTTTCCGACACTTTTTTTATTTTTTCTCTAACATAAAGAGCAAAAGACCAAATATGCGGACGTCTCAAAGCCAACCGCCACCCAGTCTATTAATTAGGGTGAAGACGTACCGTACGCGAGACTAGTTTCTCGATCTGACATCACAGTGTTTTTCGTGAGGAGTATAGCGAGGATTTCAACTTTAATTATTTGTTGCAAAGTAAGTACTGCGATTTAAGAGCTGATATTCGATGTGACGTGTTTTTATACATAAACACACACTTTAATGAAATACAAAAAAAATGGGCAAGTTCCCCATTAGCAAACGATAAATAAAAATCACCCCGGGACGAGCGGGGAGTATAAAAAGCAGCGTCGTTCGCAAGCAATGCATACCATATATGTTTCTACCACAGCACATCTTACGTGTCTTATGTCGCGTGCATTAAAATGAGAGAAGAAATCACTTTTGTGTAGTTGACTACCTACGCCAAGGGAGAATGAAACAGGTACGGATTTACGAGAACTCTCAGTTTCTATGGTGTAGTGCAGAGTTGTAAATCATATATTAATATGTAATAATTTATATTTGTCCTTTTGCTACTATGTAACTTATTTATTGTAAATATTATTCGATCGAGGGATTATGAATGTGAAAGTGACAGTTATATTGAATCCAGTGATAAAGAAAATGAAATTCCAAATGAGTTTTAAGTCAGAAAAAAAACGGCATTTCAAGGGCGGATCTGGACCTTGAGCTTGGGGAGGGGGGTAACATAGCCGCGTGTTGAAAATAACAAAAATGTTTTTCCTCGAAAATTAAAATTGATGAGCGGGGGGGGGGGGGGGGGGAAATCTCAAAAAAAAAATTATAAACACAACCAAATAGAATATATATTCAAAAATATAAAATAAAATAATACAAATTATGAAATTTTAAAATGAAAGTTGTTTACGGAATCTTGTTACCCCGTTATCCCCCATAAATCCGCGCTTGCGGCATTTAAGTAGTGACGCGAAACAAATTTGTTTAAATGTGTATAATACTCTTTTACAATGACAAGCTAATGAAATGCCAGACGAGTGTGAATCGTTTGAAAATGCATCGATTTTTACACGACTGTTTTTTGATTTTTCGATACTTTCACTCAACATATCTACGGTTGGGCCCAAGCTTTTTGTCTGGGACTTGAAATATGGTTTATTTATTACCATATCTTTTTAAAATCCAAATGCCAGACAGGAATAAATCGTTTGAAAAAATGGCTTTTTTTCGTGCACTTCTTTTAAGATTTAAAATATGTTTGGCCCACGCTTTTGGTCTGGGACTTGAAATATGGTTTATTTATTACCATATCTTTTTGAAATCAAAATGCCAGACAGGAATAAATCGTTTGAAAAAATGTTTTTTTTTTCGTGCACTTCTTTTAAGATTTAAAATATGTTTGGCCCACGCTTTTTGTCTGGGACTTGAAATATGGTTTAGTTATTACCATATCTCTTTAAGATCCAAATGCCAGACAGGAATAAATCGTTTGAAAAAATGGCTTTTTTTCGTGCACTTCTTTTAAGATTTAAAATATGTTTGGCCCACTAAAAATGTCTGTGAATGATACAATACATTTTCGTTTTGGTTAATTTTTACAGAAAAAATCATTTCACATGAGAACCAATCGTTTGATTTTCGCGGAATAGTTGACAACTTGAACAATAATTTTTTCACTGTTGGGCCCTCAGAATTTGTCTGGCGTTTGTTATATCGCGATAATTATAATCTATTTACCTATATATACAACTCCCAGATAAGAACCAAATCGTTTGATTTTGACCATTTTTTCTTACAACTTCGCATTGAAATTTCGGGCCTTCCGGCCCACGGAATTTGTCTGGCGATAAGCTTCCGTCGGATGTTTTTCTTTAAAACGTAAGTCTAACTTGACGCCAGATAGGAACAAAACGTTTGAAATTCCTTATTTTCATGAAATTTTCTTTTCTGTTTTCCGGTGAGGGGCCCTGGATAACCGTTTGATAAACACGAAAATGGTTAGTACAAATCAGGCACAAAAGGCTCCCAAAAGGCCAGATAGGAACCAAACGTTTAAAAAAATCTGTCACTATCCCACGGTCTATAACTAACAATTAATTTAGCTAACTGGACATTAATAAACAACAAAGTAGTTTAGATATTGTTTAATTTTTAGGAAATAATGGTCCTATTTTGTGGCCAGCTAGATCTTCCGATATAACCTATGCCGACTTTTGGCTTTGGGGTTATTTAAAAAATATTATATTGAGAAAATTTTCTAATAACATGAAGAGTTGGAAAACAAAGCATTAGCTGCGTTTCCTACAATAACTCCTGTCATGATTGGAAATGCAACAAATGCTGTAAGGAGGTGTCAAAAATGCAGAGATGTCAATGGAAGACGATTCGAACATTTATTGTAGTTTAGTTTTCCCTATTTTTGGCAAAATTATTTGATATTATAAGAAGTATTGTTGTTAAGAGTTTTCCATGGCCTCCTCACAAATATATCAAATTTTTCGAAAATTAACCACTTTTTCTAGAGATAAATATATCATAATATTGTTGGATAGCTAATTTAAGTTGTGATCGAATATAATGAAATAATTTATAGTGTTTCATTTAAAAAAACACAAGTTATGTGTCTATATCTCGAATACTGGAGCATGCATAATTTTCTTATCAGCAACGGAATCTACTCAAAAAAGTGCCTTAAGAATGTGTTACTCGATTTTCAATTCGACACTTGGTAATTGATATAGAAGTCATTCAAAAATGCCAATTTTCCAAAAACGCTCTGTAGCTCGGTAGTCAAAAAAGATAAAGGATCGGGTTAACGCCATTGTTTGTTTCTCGAAAATCGAGCTCAGGACACCCATATTGTCTGTCTGTCATAGTTTTAGAGAAAACCCCAAATCTCATCTAATTTGGTCCACCCTGTACAAGTATAGCAGTTGGATTTTCTTGACCTCAGCGATATAAATAGCAATCTTATGTGGTTTTTCAGATGAGTAGTAACACTTTTTTTGTGTTATGGCTTATACGTGTTATGGGCTAGCATAATTACCTGTATGGATAAATTTTGTTTTTCATGTTCTGCTTCAGACATGATAACACTCAAAGTGTTAATGAGGCCGTGCTGTTCTTGCTCCTAGAACATTGAAATGCGTGAACAAGGCATCAGATTTCTAATTGAACTAATTACTTACATGCACTTGGGCAATAGTCTACTTAAACACATGCTGGCAATAACAAAAGGAAAATAAAATATACCTGATGAAAAAATAATAGTTTATTTCTTTAATTATAAACTTCCTATTAGAAAATGGCCTTTAGCATTATTATAAGTACGTACTTTGTTATTGTTACAACATCTCAACAGAATTAATTGTTAATATTTAATATATTATAAGATAAAAATGTGATAATAAATAAAAATAAATAAACATTACATACACACTGGTAACTAATAAATAAAAATACTATATAAATATAAAGCTGTCAGCGGCGGCTGGTGAAATTTCAATATTTTTTTTCTCGTCTGTGGCGCATGGGACCCATACGAAATTTGGGAAATAACATCTAGAGAAGCACTTCTCTAATGACCCCTAAAAAATTTTGAAAAAGCAGTTTGCGAAAAAATTTTTGAAAATTTGCTAGCCTCCCCTGGGTCTAGGGACCCCTGTTTACTTTTATTTTTTTTTGTCATATGCATTTGACTTTTCATAAAAATGCATCGACAGATTTTAGAGTTTGTGAAAATATTTTCATTACTAACTGAAATACAATGAACTGAAATTTTGTAATTTACAATTTAACAAATTACAATATTTCAATTCGTTGTATCTCAGTTAGTAATGAAAATATTTTCACAAACTCCAAAATCTGTCGATGCATTTTTATGAAAAGTCAAATGCATATGACAAAAAAAAATAAAAGTAAACAGGGGTCCCTAGACCCAGGGGAGGCTAGCGAATTTTCAAAAATTTTTTCGCAAACTGCTTTTTCAAAATTTTTTAGGGGTCATTAGAGAAGTGCTTCTCTAGATGTTATTTCCCAAGTTTCGTATGGGTCCCATGCGCCACAGACGAGAAAAAAAATATTGAAATTTCACCAGCCGCCACTGAAAGCTGTTATTTGTAATAATTGTTAATCTATAGTTACATACGAAGCGCGCCATTTGCACATAGACATCGAATCTGTCTTTTCTTAAGGTGGCAGTTTCAGGGCCGGTTTATCAATACAGGGTTGTGTTAGTTTGCCCCGTTAAACGCTAACTCCATGATAAAGTGTTTATTTTGCTCCAGGTTAAAAGTAATCTTGGGTTAAAGTCAGAGTTAATTTAACTCGAGCGTCAACGTGTAGGTTATGCCTGTTAGCCCCAGGGACTAAGGAAGTCTACAGTAATATTTAGGGGCCATCCATAAATGACGTCACGCAAATTTTTGAGATTTTAAACCCCCCCCCGTTTTGTCACGCTGAGTTAGACCCCCCAAAAATTACGCCAGGCTTATAGAGACCCCCCCCTTATATTTTTTTTCGATTCCGTTATTTATTATTCACGATATTTTTCGCCTCATGGGGGGGGGGGGGGGGTTGCTAGTAAAAATCAATTTTATCGCCTAGTAAAAGTCCAAAAAAAATTTTTCGCCGACTCATGGGGGGGCTAGTAGAAATCCAAAAAAATTTTCATTATTTTTCTTTTCTTGATTCGTTCACCATTTGTTACGTCACGTTGAGTCAGACCCCCCTCCACCTTATCACACTTAGTCACATAATTACGAACCCCCTCCCCCTCGGAACGTGACGTCATTTATGGATGGCCCCTTATTTTAGAACAAATCGAGATACTGACAAAGTTTCCAATCGATAGGTAAAAGAGTTTTTTTATGTAACTAAATGGCAAATATTAAAATTTATTTTATCTACTTTTATTAGATTATATGCTAATTAATAAACTGCTTTTGGACAATTAATAGTATCCATAAACAAATAGTGTGAGTTATGATAATTCACTTGTGAGTTATTATAAATCAGTAGGTACTAGGGTGGCCCATCTTTTTCGAAATCGAAATTTTTTATTTCTCACCCCTGCTAATGGTTCCATTTGAAGAAAAAACAGTCCCCTCAAAATATTATTGAGGCAAATTGAAGGCAAGGGGTGCCGCAGAATGCATTATTATGCAATAATAAAAGTAAATGGAATTATTTACATTCTTTGGTTGATGCATTGTTTTTTTTTTTAATCAGCAACATTTATCTTTAGAATGACTAATCAAGTCATACAAATATCAAAGACATTATCTGTTGTGACTATGACATGTGTCATACTACTGTAAATTCGTAGTCTAAGAAAACTAGACTAGAAGTTTTTGAAATAAAACTCTCGTTTTATCTTTGTGTATTTTATTATGAAACTTTTTTTCATACATAGTACCAAATATTATCCTAAATCTACAAGACATATAGTAATAAAAACAATATTTTTTGCCCCAGGCCAAAGCATGCGACAGAGTTTCTTTTTTTACATTTGGAAACTGTGATTTATAATCATTTACAACTTGGAGTAAAAACTGTTTTTGGTCTTCATCTTTTGTTAAAATGTCATTATAGTCAGTAATAAGTTTGATTCCTCTCTCAGCGGCATCATTTACAACTTTAATTTTGTTTACAATATTGAAACATCGGGTATAACTTTCATTTTCCCTCCATGTTGTTGGATCATTTTCCAAAAATTCCATAGACAAACCTAATTTTTGAAAAAACTGTTTAGTGTTCTCGCATATGAAGTCCTGAATTTCCTTGTTTTCAACGTCAGTAATGTTACTAATCATAAGTCGTTTAATACCCTCTTGATTTGGTGCTTTCATATTCAAAGCTTTAACCATTTCTCTTTTAGTGGTAACTGAAATATCGTCATCAAAGAAAGATAAGCCAACATTTACTGAATTAAGGTACCACAAATGGTTCACTATTTTCCTACTTGCGGCTTGAGATATTTCTTTGTCAATATTTTGATAATTAATGAGTTCTTTACAAAAGTCTAAGTCATGAAGCGGTGCTTTACTAGCAAATGACAATGTAAACCAGGCCTTTACATAAACCTTTACAATAAAGAGACATATATCTTCAATACCTATTTTTTCTTTTTTAGTTAGTTGGAACTGATCTTGGAAAAAAAATATTTTTAGACAGTAAATGGCTTTGGCCATCCAACGTGCATGATGAAATGCCCCTGGTTGATAGAATGTCGTGTGAGTGGGCTCTTCTTCAACAAAAAGTTTAGAAAGCATTAAAAATTCTTTATAATCATCACGAGGCTGTTGCAAAGTTAAAGCTGCATTTAGAAACTTTACAATTTCGGCTTTAACTGGTTGTAAAATGTGTTTAATTTTTGATACCTGAAATCCAGTTTTTAGTTTATTTTGATCTATTTTAGGCCAAAATTCCCTAAAACGTTTAAATAGTGGCACATTTGGACCAGATGAGGAAGGCATTTTTGTGTCAAACACACTTCTCAAAACCACTTCAAAAATATGATGTCTACAAGGAAAATATAGAATATCTCTTTCTAATTTTTGTTGCAATAGTGTGGCTGCCCCATTTATATAACCCATATTTGATGCTGTTGTATCACAACACAAAGCTATTACCTTTTCGTCCAAATTCCATTCACAAAGCATATCATAAACTGCTTCAGTCTGTTCTCTTCCAGTTGAATTGGGCAAAGCTGGTACTCCAAAGTAGTTGTTCTATATCTCCACTAGTAACTAAGATAGCAAGTCTATCGATATTTCCCATTCCAGCGAGAGAAGGTAAAAGTTTTCCATCCCAATGGATGACTGGGGCCGGCAATTCAGAATTACCGAAGGCAGTTTTTAATATTTCAGCTCTTTCTTCGCGGATGCGTTGTCTAGAGCGCTGAAGTGTGGTTCTGCTGATGGACAAAGATGTGGTGTCATGTCCTAGTGCTTCTGCTACTGCCGTCAAAATATGGACTCCATACCTGTCGCTTATTTTGCAAGCATCAAATGTAGCGGCTATTTTTGGTGTGATGATGTTACATGTTCCATACAATCTCATCTTTTTTGGCTGTGACAGGCCAGGCTGGTCTTGTAACAGCTCTTCTTGGGCTTCGATTATTTCATCTTCATTTTCGTTGGAGTCGGCTGAATTACTACTTGATGATGGACAGGTGACTGTTTCCTCTAATCTAGCTTTTTCTTGTTGACTTCGTTGCATTCGTTCGGATAATTTCTGTAATTTCTCCTCAGCTGATTTTTCTTGAGAAGCAAGTTGGTAATCAATACCATGCATAATTCCAGGACGTCCCTTTTTTTCTTTGGTTAATTAAAAACTGCTTATCTTCATCTATTTTCATCAACTCCAATGCATTTGCATGAGAAATGTCAAAAAGATCGTCCAATTTTTCAACGAAATTTTTTTCTTTACCTCCCGCACTGACCCTTTTAGCCGATTTTTGTAAGTTCCTCCACTCTGCATAAAGTTTATCTAGTTGTTTAACACAATGAAAATCCAGACGTGTCGGAATGCGAGCTTTATCCCAAAAAACTGACACCTCTTTTATTGTTAATTTAGCACTTTCATGTACACTTAGCTTCACTTCACGAATGTTATAAAAGAGCACTTGTAATACTTGTCTATTAGACGGCAATTTATTGCCAATGATTTGTGACGAATAGTGTCCAACTAAGTAAATGAAAGTATCCTTTCGTAAGGATCTAACATCAGCCATCGTTAAATGTTTTTTCAAAAAGGAACGTATGCTAGAACTTATAATGTCACCACTGTAAAACACAATTGCAAACTGACATAAAAACCTACCGTAGGTGCATTATATTTCCAAACTTCCAAAACAAATAATTTCTAGGAAATAATTACACCAATAAAACATTATGAGAAAAGAGGTAGATATTTGTATTTTAAGTAAAATTTGAGTATATTACCGTAATAAAATCTTATCTACAAATTTCTACCTGAATGCGGCACGGGTTACCGTTCACCGAATTATCTGAAACTTTGACATAAATTATTCCTAGTATAATAGTATATTTTCGTGGGGTGAGACTTAAAAATTACGCAAAAAAAATTCACCCCTTATAGAGATGGGCCACCCTAGTAGGTACGGTGCCAATCCCTTTACCGGCATACCTAGCCTGTCCAATCGATGTAACGCGCGACACGAAGGTGGCTCTGTCCGAGAGAAATTCTTTTCTACGTGAGTTATTACCTACATTACCGCTCGTTGAATAATATACTATTATATTATAATTGCTCTTGTCAGTGTCAGGTAATTTTTCGAC
This sequence comes from Rutpela maculata, assembly GCA_936432065.2. Classification (NCBI taxonomy): domain Eukaryota; kingdom Metazoa; phylum Arthropoda; class Insecta; order Coleoptera; family Cerambycidae; genus Rutpela; species Rutpela maculata. The sequence goes on along the minus strand of OW386287.2, from coordinate 15,374,180 downwards.
AAAAACAACCAAATGTTTTTAGTTTGGTAACAAAAATTTAAATACCAACTAAAAAAGTAACACATTTTTCGACCAGTCAAAATCAACATAGAGCTGGCAACTCTGTAGGAAGCGTTACCAACCTCACGTTATTCAAGGGTTTCCTAACCCACATCATAAATCGTATTTGATAAACAGATGCGGGTTTAACACTCACTTTATCCTGAGATTTATATTATCTCGGGGTTAGTTATTACACAAGTTTGACTCTGCATTGATAAACCGACCCTCAGCATGCTTGACAACTTAAATGCAATTTTTCTTGTACATCTTGTATCAAAATAAAAATTAGTTTTAAGTGTCAATTTCATTGTATGGGCCGAACTAGGGTTAAATCACGTTTTTTAACATTTTGGAATTTTGTCGGTTTTATTTAAAGTTTTGAATCGCTCAACACAACCTAAAGCTAGCTATGTATACCAACCTCAGTGAATATGTATTGAACAATACAGCGGTATGATTAGAATGCATGCAGTTTGAAATTTGTTAAATGAAAATAAATATAATATATGTAAGGAATGAACACTGTAATTATAGCAAGTTATACATGACAAACCAAATGAGAAGGGTAGGTTATAGCTAACATAAAATTTAATTTTGAAAAAAATATGTGTTCGGTAGGTAACTCGTTCGTTTGTGAACTAATTCTCTGCATAAAAATAGTCAGAAAATATCCTATAAACATATGCTCAAACATGCTTCCTACAGGAGCAGAGATCCTACAAAGACTGTGGCAGTGATCTGCATAAAAAAATATGTGTTGAGTAAAGTTTCTTATAGAAGTTATGTCGTTTATATAAACTAAGAATAATATTGGACCTAATATACTGCCCTAGGGCACGCCAATATTAATAGCTTCATTTAGAACATAGTCCATTCCTGCTTTAATTCATTTTTTAAGTATGTTTAAAATAGAACCTCGCACATCAATATTTCCTAGTTTCTTTAGTGGGAGGCTCAATCATTCCTCTGTTGAACCACTAATTTCAATTAAAATACAAGTCTACCAAAAGAACAGTATACACTGTACTATATTTTCTTAAAAATAAATATCCTGTATTTCTGCTTACATTATTGTTAAAAAATATTATTTTGGCTATTCATCAGATAACTGTCAAAGAAACCATTCGTTCTTTTCATACACCATTGATCTAAGTCTGACCATGGTAGTATACCAACAAGAAGTTCCCCCTACGAAAACACTTGTCATCTTTCACGCACTTACTGTATCTAACATTCAGTATAAGAAACAAAAAAATAACCATTCTTTCTGTATACTGATAATGCTAGTATATTATTTTAGAAAGAAGAGGCTTTCTGACTAAAAAAAATATAATTATATTTAAAAAATTAAAACTTCCCTTCTCATTTGATGAATCAATTGCTACATAATTATATTATTATATTATATACCAATCGATACCAATGTTATTAGCTACTAACCATTTCTTTAAAAAAATAATATCTTACATAGTAATCTTTTAATTTGTACATCCGTATCTACAACAGACAAAAGTTAAAAAACATTTTAAAGTGTTTTTTAACTGCACACTAAGCCTAAGGTTACCCCATTAAATTGATTAATATATGTACAATATGAGAAAATTAATCATAGTCCAGTCAACGGAGCCCTGAGATGACCAAAATCTCTAACTTGAGTGCTAATGAATGGATTTTGACGAAACCTTGTGCAATGATAAAAAGATTAGAGTAGGAAATGATCGGAAGGGGTAGAAAACACCCTTTTTATCACGGGTTCCGTAACTTGTAGAATTAGGTCAAAAATGAAAAAAAAAAACAATGTATTTACCTTTTTTTTTTTGGCCCAAAATAAGATGCTTTTACTCTTGTGAATTTTTTCGAGAAATGCATATTTTTCGAGATATGGCCACTCGAAAATTCCTGAAAATGGGGAGGAGAAATATAAAAGTTGAAAAAAAGATTTGAAAAAATTCAGGTGAATGTATCATCGAAATTCAAGACTTTTTTATTTGCAATTTTTCTGTAAAGTGCGTTTTCACCGAGTTTTTCCGGAAAAACTTAAGAAACTACCCCCATTTTTGACATTGTAGCGCTTAAAAAATATGTAATTTAAAAATTTGAGAAAATTCAGACGTTTCATCAAAATCCATTCATTAACACTCAAGTTAGAGGTGAAACCCACCGTTGAGGACTATCAGAAATAGTCTAGGAAATAACGTGCAAATTGGACGATGAAAGGTTACCATCTGCCAGTTGGTAATCGAAGAGACCATATCAGTACCAAAGTTTTTTCTCTCTGGAAATTTTTGGTATGGTGGGGGGATAGGGGGGGGGGGTGAATATTTTTTTAATCTGGTAGTTAGTATTATGCACTTCACATACCCCAGTTAGTCGGCAGACGAAATTTCCGGTCGGCACGCACGGTAACCAGAAATTGAAAAAAAAAATTTAGTTACCGGACCAAATTTGACTCAAAATGTTTGTTTTGGTGTGTACAGTATACTATACTGTAGTGGCAGACATTTCTATCGGTCGGTTTTTGAGCAATTTGCCATCAAAGTGGCGATAAATGGCCACTTTGGGGTTACTAAAATCCTGCTAACGTGTGAACAAAGTAGATCTCTGCTTACCAACACTGGAGATTTATGACATTGAGAGTAGGCAAGTGCAAATTACGTCCAACTTTCCTATGATCGAAGAACTTTTGCTTGTCTGTATAGTAAATTATGTGTTTGTTTCTTTAAATCAATGGAAAGTAGCCAACAATTTAAAATTTACCACAAAATAACAAAAAGACTGCCAATTCGTTAGTTGAAAACAGGTAATTTGTTATTTTAGTCAAACATCATGCACGGGTTTGTGGTTGTTATTTGCTGGTTTGGAATCTGCCGACCCAAACCATCGAGCAGCCCAGCTTAGACTCACATTTTCTTCTGATTTTTGCCTGATTTCATCAAGTTCTTGTTTAGCTGATACCAAGGCACTTTGCAAGTTAGAAATCGTGGATTTTTGTTGATCTATCTATAAAGATAAAAGATCATAAAGAAATTAGTTTTTTATTGATAGTATCATTAGTCTACGGGATAAAATTAAATTAGCCTCATGAATTTAACTCCTTTTTTATTATATTTATATTAGCAATAGATATTAGTTTGGCACCTGTATTCTTAAAAACACCTACCTCAATTTTATATTTTTCCTCGGAAGCCTCCAACACATTAATCGAATTTAAATATAAATCCACCTGTTGTAAAGAAATATTCATTAAAAAGCAAATAAGCACTACACATTAAGAAAGAACAAACAGCATTTATATAAAAGCAATAATTTACTTTGAAAGTCTTATATAATAGGAATACAAAACTAAATATTTAAAAAGTGGTAAACCCAATATTCTCCATAAGTTGTAATTCTTGTTATTCTAAAAGAAACCATGAGAATATTAATTTTGTTTTAAAAATAGGCAAGCTCAACTGCAATTTGTATATTAAGGCCTTCTCAGTTCGGTATCGTCTCTCTCAATTTATTTTCTGACAAATTACTGAGTTTGAGATCTGTGAGGATGTTAAAGAAAAATCTTGCAAAAATGTCCAAGTAATATCAACAAGCTAAAAACTACATTTTGATATGATTTTTATCCCTGTTGGGCTGACTCAGTACTTTTTTTTTTCTTTTTGCATTGACTAAGGTAAAGGCTAACTAAATTTTGAAATACAGAAAGGGCATCGATTATATTGTTGTCATGCATCTTTGTAAATAACTCGTTTATTTTTAATTTTTCGAAAAACTATTTCAGATTTTTTGTCCAAAAAGGTCCGTGCTTTATATCGGTTATAGAGATTGATCGACGGAATACTTAATTTTCGATTTTTATTAGGAAACTGTTGGGTGAGCAGTTCTACAAAGCATGGTCGATTCATGATATTATTAACTTACTGATCAAAAATTGGTCCAAGCTACAACCCATGTCCAATATTCGCTTAGATGAGTCTTACCGCACCTTGTTATAATAAAAAAACTTGAGCTAAATTACGACAAAAATAAAATATTGGCTGTTTTTACTCCTAAAACTCAAGACCGTCACGCGTAACTCCATACAGATTGACACTTGTTTTGGCTGAAATTTTATTACCAGAGAAATGGTTATTGTCCATCTCTGCTATAATTATTACAAAATATCCAAAATTTGTTGGCAAGATACAACGTTTTAAAGTCTAAGATTTAATATATAAACTATTAAAGTCGCGTAACTTGGTTAATACTCATGACCGTCACAGCGCTCATTATTAATTAGTTAATAAGTTGAATGCTAGGACTACCAGCGACTCAGAAACACATCGAAATTTAGTTTTCGTTGTGAAATCATGTGAGATACAATAACCAAGTGCTGTTTCCCAAAACATTTTGAATTTCCAGTAATTTATATGGGAAGTCTAATATATGGCCCTGTACTCTCTTTCATGACCGTCACGTTGTGTATTTTAGCATTTATCAACTCATTAATATCCAAACACGTTTTTATTTTGAGGTAACCAGTACACTGTCTTCTCCTAACCTTACTTTAATAATAGCTCAGGGTGAATATAATTCTTAGTCATTTTTGTCTAGCGGCCCTCACGACCGTCACACTCATGACCGTCACACGGCACAAATTTGAGTATGATGGTCTTGAGACTCTAGTGACGGTCATGAGAAATTTCATTGGCATTACTCTCCTTCACTCTTGTAACTTTTGAATGGTTGAATGGATTTTTTTCAAATTTGGTGTAGTGATATGGGATGAAATTTCCAATTATATGATGTAAAAAACCAACTTCTGACTTCCGGTTTCGAGGCAAATGACGTGAAAATCAAATTTTTTAAATGAGACAACTATATTTTTTCATATTTGGTTCCTACTAGCCAAAATACATATGATCTGACCCTCAAATATTATTTTTATTTTCAAAAATTTGGCACAACCTCAGCCAGCAATTACACGACCGTTTTACGAATCTCACAACCATCTCAAGCCACTCACGACCGTCACGCGTAACTCACAGTACCTCATTCACAATGGTGTCATAAATATTATTTATCTCGGTAGGACCATTGTTCTTTAAATTATGAACAAAACTGGTTATCGGTAACAAAATTTAGACACAAAAAGGTAATTTGAGTCAATACAGTTAACTGAATTCCGAAAGTATTAGGCTCAAATAAGAAAGAAACAGATACTTCTAGTTATATCACTTTTTATTTTATTCATGGGTATTATTACGACCAAAATTTTCTCTAATATCTTGCAGGACATATTTTTCACTTCAAAGAATCAACTTTTTCATAATCCATTTAGCATATTTATATTAATATACAGCACAAATATAAATGTGATGGTCGTGTGTTTTGTTATACGTTTCACTAAGAAAAAATAGCTGTAACATTTTAGTCACGGGAAAAAAGCTGGTGCCACAAGGTATACCTGAAAAGTAGACACTTTAACCATTTCAAAAATATATGCCATCAATAGATTCCTGACATTTTATTTTTTAACATTGTCGATGTGAAATCGACCATGCTTTGTAGAACTGTCCGGGTATTTGTAGAATCTATCAAAAAAATTAAGTTTTCCAGGCAGGCGTGTAGCTAGAAAGTGCTTTCAGGGCGGGCAAACAATTTTTCAGGACGGGCCCGTAAAAAAAGTCCGAAAAATTTTTTGATGACCGGGGGGGAGAAATCCAAAAAAATTTAGACAATTTTTACCCAATCTCTTTCAAAATATTTAAAAGACAATTAAAATTGCCGCCATTACGATCACCGTAGGTCGGGCGAAACTTATTCCAGGACGGGCAATGTCCGTCTTGCCCCCCCCCCCCTAGCTACAGGCCTGTTTCCAGGATTTGTAGATTCGATTTTGTTTTGTCAAATTTCTCACAAACGTCACCTAATAGACTTAATTGAGCCCTATAATCGCTATTTTTGAAAATCAAAATCGGACCTTCGGTTCGGGAGTTATCAATATCTATGGAAAATAATACTCGGCCTTGGAAAAAATACTTTCGGTCAACGGATTCGGGCCGCCAGCAATAGGCTTCATTTGTGGCCGTGTACCTTCGATCCCACCAAGTCTCATCGAAATCGATCAATATCCTGGACAGTTATCGTGCTTCCTAGCCCGATTTCGAGAAAACCAGTTATTTGCAAAAAAATCAATTTCCATTTGTTTTTCGACATTGTCTCCCGTATACTTATCTGTAGATCGTTGCTAGCGGCACCATCTCTTTTTTGAAATATCTCGATCCGACTGCCCGTTACCGAGTTATTCAATTTTTCCCGAAAAACTTGAAACTTCTATATACGGAGCCGAGCTTCCAGCGTTAAGGTTTTCTAAAGACCTCCTATTAACCTCCCAAGTTTCATCGAAATACGAAAACGGATTAGGGGGGGGGGGGCTGAGCGTGACAGACATACAGACCGACTAACCGACGGACGGAATTTTCTAAATTCGCTCTCGAGTCGATAGATATGACTTTCATTTCGATCCGACGTTTTTTTCGGATTTCGATGGTCCACTGGAAAAATGCAAAACCTATACTACATTTTTTTTCAAAATGTAGTAACAAGTATTGGGCCGTGCTTGTGGTGTTTTTTGTCGTTGACAAATATTAGCACTCTTCAGTGTTATTAATAAAACCATTTTTTTTCCTATTGTAAGTAAAATCTTCGTATAATAAAAAAGACTTCGAACAATTATTGTGAAAATCTGAAAACGCTGTACATATATTACTTTAAGGTGTTTGTTCAGGAAATTATCTGAAAAAAATATTTAAAAATCTTGAAAAACCTCGGTTTTTCAATGAAACAACTATCAGTCTAAATTCTCTCTAGGAGACCTTTCATTATTCGCCACATCCATGGTAAAAATCGCCATATCCATGGTAAAAATTACTCTCATGACTCTCAGTGAGTCATTTATATACAGGGTGGACCATTAATAATAGTCCATAGTTCAAGGGTAGATTTTTTTGGACCAAAATATGAGGATATATACATGCTTTAGTAAATTGTTGCTGTGAAAAAAGATACAAGGTGTCAAAATTGTAATTTTTTTTCTTTTTTTTTTGCAATATCTTGACCGATCTTCTCCCAATTTGGTAAGGAAACATTTTTTAAGCTAGGAAACGATAATTTACGTATCACATCTCGCTAGCCCATGAAGGGCGCCTCATGGACTATACCAGATGATTAATATTTTTCTCTTTTTTTTTACGAAACGCAGTGGCACTTTTAACTAGAAAATTTCGTGTAGGAGTCATTTTTACGTAAAAAAAATACACCTGATAGAACTTGATCATTCCAACCATTTTCGAGAAAACTGCCGCATAGATCTCAAGAATTCTTTGAAAATAAACTCAATTTGAAAAGGATAAATTGTATTTGTGTATGCTTTGGTGACGTCTTAGTTCTGTCATTTACGTACAATTTCATTAGTTTGACATTTTCATAGAATTGAGACGTCACCAAAGCACACTTTTCAATAAATCGCGAACAATTACAGTGAAAGAAGGAAGGTATCGTAAAGAGAAAATACGGTTCAGGCCGACCGAGAAGTTCAAATCTCGCTCAAGATGAAGGGCACCTTGGCTATTTGAGGGAAAATGTGTCCATGACAAATGTTCCAGCATCGAGGTCAACAGCTAGCCGAAGGATAGGAAAATCGGAATTAAAAAACTGTAAGTGCCAAGAAAACCATATAACAGAAGAACATAAGCAAGCCCGCATTCTGTTTTGTTTAAATTATGTCTATCGCCCGTTGGAGTTTTGGAACAATGTTGTGTTGTGATGAAAAAGTTTTTCAGTCTTGTAATAAAGGACATATTCAGGTGTACCGTCCTGCAAATACCAGGTTTCACAAATGCTACGTGTCTCCGCGGAACAGGTTAACATATTTCCACTGGATATGGAAGTAAAATTATCATAGGCAGACATGTGCAGAACAGCCATGCAGAAAACCGCTTTTTAATGTTTTGAGCTTTCAGAATCTGGCCTTATCTCGGACACAATTTTTCAACGTCAATTTTTACATTTGTTATAAATCGAAATCATTAAATCATTAACATTTTTCCAAATACCTTACTTATGACATTTCACAATCAATGTGATTTTTTTATAACCTATATGATAATAAAAAATCTAAATTCCAAAAATACTGATTCAAATCACTTAATATTAGTAAAAACTGGATTACTTGATTTTTCAAGTGTACGGGATTTTATTGCACAGAAGTGTACCTATTCGAATAAAAACAGCGAAATAAAATAAATTCAATGAAATACTAAAAATCCAAGAAATAATACGATGAAATGGTTTTGAACACCAACAACTTACTTTATATCAACAAATATAGTTTTGAAAATGATGTTTGTAAAAACGTCATTATATGTTAAAAAAATATTATTAGTCAATACTGCTAAATGAAGCAATTTTAATTCAATTGTATTAATTAAGAACAATCGACAAAAACGCAATAGACCGTTTTCATGTAGAATTGACCAGGCTAGTCAGAAAAAATATCCACATGGAAAAATGTCAGTGGCGTACCACTTTTTTGGTAAAAAATATCAGAGGACATGTTGGACAAATTCATAATTTGATGTTTCTAAAGGGAATATCTTGAGACAACTTAAATTGTTTTCGGCTATACATAAGAGTGAAATAATGTTATTTTTTTTCACGCTTTTTACTTTTTTTGACTATTCCCATAAACATATGTTTTACACATTAAAATTAATTTCATAGCATAGTGAGGTGAGGTACGGTACCGGTTTCAGTGGCGAGACCTCGATCGGCGAAGTTAAGACACGCCGGGCGAGTTCGGCACTTAGATGGATGACCGTATCTCATCTCGCCGCCCTGCTTAAGCGGTGGAGTAGCGTTAGCTAAACTTTGCAAGGACGTTAAAATAAATAAGGCAATTAAAATGAAAAATAAAATAAAAGTATAGTTGTTTTTAGCAGTTGTAGAAAAATATATTAATTGTGAAGTTGCCGAAAATTTGACACTCTTTTCAGAGAATTTTGAGAAGAACTCGAGCATTGGAAACGATATGAAATGGCACCAATTTTTGATATTGCTTGGACGCTTGTCATCAGTTTTGTTTGCCATCTTCACAGACCATCAATGTATGCTTAATATAGGTATTTTACTTTTTAACTTGAAATAAAAACATTTTCTGAAATTAACGATGACGCACTCAACAGGTTGAGATAAAAAAAACAAAATATGAAAATAACTCACAAGCTAATATGCAAAAATAAAGTTTACTATTCAAAATTTGTGTTTTTAACGTGGAACGCTGCGGAAACCGTGGAAGTTATGAAAAAAATGGACAGTACAGTGGCGTAGCATGGCGTGAAGAGCGTTGGTAGCAGCATTTTTTGGGCCCTGCCTTTAAAAGAAAGGCCATTGTGAATACAAAAATAAATAAAAAGCTTGTAATCAAGATGGCGACCAAACATCAAAATCTAATATGGCAAAAACCTTCTCGACAAAATACTCTTTCAAATAAAAAAAAGTGCATCAAAATCGGATCACCCGTTGAAGAGATATGAAGCCACAGACAGACAGACATACAAACATACGCCTGTTTTTGGGTCGGGGGTTAAAAAATAGATATCGTACCCGAAAAAGACATTTTTTGCGGTTTGATTTCACCTTTAATCCCAGAAATAAGTATGAAAGAAAATATCTTGGTAACAATCAATGTGTTTTGATGTTTTTTTTTTTTTTGCATTGGATTTTCTCCATTAGCCAATTACATAATATATATTTGTTGCCTAATTAATTCCCTAAATTAACCTAACACGACAGTAGAGAAGACACAGAGGACATGTCACAAGGATACTGTCTTCTCGTCCAGGGGTCTGTCAGCACATTTTTTTTTTAATATAACATTACACAGGTAGACCACGGGAAGGGTCAACCTTTCACGATAGGAAAGATAATTAAGGAATACCAAGCTAACGTACTCAAAGCAACAGTTTAATAGTGTTCAAAAAATTAATTAACACGTTGTATATTTGCATGTTTTTTGAGGGCCAATAGATGAATAGCATTTGTTGAAAGATTTTTCAGAATGTTTGCATTCAACTTCAAGAATTTTGGCTTGTAGTGTACAAAACTTTGTGCCCCACATATACACATTGTTTAGACTCCTGAAAAGTTAAAATTCAAACGCGAGAAAGTTTGATACAGTTTAACTCTATCAACGTCTTGAAGGAGAAAAATAACGAAAAGGTTTTTGTTTTAAATGCACTCTTATGATTTGACTAAACTCCATAATGAAATAATGGCACTTGCTTTCACGCTTTTTATACGGATATTTTTAGTATATACAGAATGTCTCGAAATTCCCGCAGTCTCTTTTGGATGCTGATTCTACTTGCAAATATTAGCCCATGCGAAAGTTGTAAAAACCCCAAAAGTGCAAGGGTAGAAGCAAAATATATCTACTCCCCCGTTTTCCAGGACGGCCAACACGATGGTGATACTCGCGCGGTCCCTACCCCTCTCGAACTACCCTTAAACGCAAAAAACCACCCCTCTTCTTCCATTTTTCGTTGTTAGGCATGCGAGGACTTGTTGGATCGGCTTTTTCTTGAGGAAACTCAATATGTCCTGTAAAATTTCGCAACCAGACATCCTAATGACCCCTGGGGGTTGAAGCCACCCCCTCGCTCAATACCGGAATATGCAAAAAACATCCAAACGTGCCGAAAATATTTTTTACACGTTTTCAAGGGCGGGGAACACGATGCTGATATTATTTAGCTTCCCACCCCAACCAACTACCCCTATATGCATAAAACCACCCCTTTTCTTCCATTTTTCGTTGTTAGGCATGCGAAACTCAATATGTTCTGTAAAATTTCGAAACCAGACATCCTAAAGACCCCCCGAGGGTTGAAACCACCCCCTTCCTCAATACCGGAACATGCAAAAAAACATCCAAACGTGCCGAAAATTATTTTTTACACGTTCTTAAGGGTGGGGAACACGATGCTGATATCATTTAGCCTCCCACCACTAACCAACTACCCCCATTTACTTTATTAAAATAGTATTTAAAACAGAAACAAAATATGACTCTTTATTTCACTTATAAATGTCCTTATTATATTTATCAGAATAATAAATATAAATAAACATTAATTTTTAGCAATATTTAATTTCTTGATCCCAAAAACCTCGAAAATGAAATACGACTCAAATATTTTAATCACCGTTACCTTTATAGTATTTTCACACCGCCACCCCTGTCGGCCAAGGTATGATTGTTACATATATCAATTCCCAGTGTCAAAAACTAAAAAGAAATTTATTTAGAATTGTTTTCAGTAACTTATACACAGTCAATGCATTCTATTGTATTAAATCGAGTTTATTTTCAATGGGAGTGAAAAGGGGTGTTTTCCGCCACGCACCTGCAAGGAACGTCCGAAACAACTTATTTTGAATTATTCTCAGTAACTTATACACAATCAACACATTCTATTAAATCAAATCGAATTTATTTCCAATGGGAATGAATTGCAAAAACGAAGAGTATATTGTATTTGATCGGCACATTTCTAAAATCGTAAATATCGCTCGTAGAGAAAAAAATTTCATATAATTGTGTTATAGAACGAATTCTGAACAACTTTCAAAATGTCCGTCTGTCCGTCCGTCCGTCACGTTTCTTGTAAGCACGATAACTTAAGAAGGAAAAGTTAACAGACATCTGCTCTCTCTCACGCCAGATGTGTACTGCATCTAGTACCTCTTGAAGGGTTTGAGAAAGTACCTCAACAAGATTTCCTCTATCTAGTACGACTAGGTCGTTCACATATGCTTGAATATCGACTTCCCACAAAGTAAGAATAGCTAGCAGGTCATCCACAATAGTGACCACAGAAGGCGAAAAAACCTTGACTTGACCTTGGCGATTTAGGGTCTGGTTCTATTGCATTCATTTTTCATATTATACCACTTTAACAATCAACTGGATGTGTTGTGATTTCAAGCCAGATTAGCTCTATATGGTCCAAAGAGGAAAGGCATCAATACCTCCAGTCTGTTTTATAACAGGACTGGAAAAATGAGATCTTCACCACATGATTTCAGTGGTTGGAATTCTATGTTATTCATAAGAGATAATGCAAAATCTAAACGAATACGGCCATGCACTTATGCAATATAAAAAATGTTTGAGAGCGCAAAAAAAGTAAAAGAATCTGTATCATGATAATAAAAAAAAAGTAAATAGACCCAAAAAAACCTTCATATAAAACAGAGTATTGAAATATTTTACTTTACATAATAATACGATTTTTTCTTTGTCCTCACAATAGTCCACGCAAATTAGAATTTTTAAGGGAAGTAATTTATAGAAAGTTTATATTTTGGATATGAACTCTCATTAGGGGTAGGAATAAGGCCAATATTTTCTTTTCTTTACTCTTTTTCCCTCCGATCGCCGGTTCATATAATGGAGTCAAAAAAAAATTTGAATGGAATTCTCCGACTACAGCAATTTTTTTTGAAATCCGTCCATTGCTTCTTGAAGAATTTTAACAATTTATTTTTTAACACAGAAATTTTCCACTATTTTTCCTATTATCTCAGGTCCTAGTAATCCGATCGCAAAAATAACACCAAACTTTTTTAACAATTCAAGAAATATGAAGTAATAATCCATCAATTTTAACGAAAGTTGGTGGAACCATGCCCTTTATTGAACTAAACCTCGCCAAATTTTAACGCAAAATATTTATTTGTAGCTTGTCGATCGTAAAAAACTTGCACATCTTTTTGTAGGCATAGATATTTCAGAAGTATACTAAGCTACTACTTTATAAATATGTAAAAAAACAATTTAAACCAGCTAATGCTTTGTATTATCGACCAGAGAACACAAAGAGAACGTCACTTCCGTTCGAGCAACGAGAAGCAGTAGTACGTATTTATCAGCGAAAAATCTGAAAATGGCAAAAGATTATGCCGAAAAGCTCCTCCTCACGCGGTACTACACTTAGAAATCCACAACATTTCATATCACACTAGCGAAAACAACATTTCATTATATTACTCTGAAGCAACGAAGCAAAAGTACATGTAAAAACCTACACTTTAAAAGAAAAATTGTCCTATTACAAGTCGATGCACTTAAACAAAATGCGACGGAAGTTTCGAAATTATTGTTGATTTTTATCCGTTTGAATAAATAATTTGTGCTAAAATTTATCACGTAGTTCAATAAAGGTCATGGTTCCACCAACTTTCGTTTGAATTGATGGATTAATACATCATATTTCTTAAACTGTTAAAAAAAGGCAATTTTTGGTGGTTTTTATTTTTTTACAAATTCACAAATTATCTAAGTTTCTTTATATGCCTAATCTTATTCATAATTTTATAGCGAACAGTTTGGTACAACAGAAAATGTCTGTGTTGAAAAATAAATTGTTAAAATTCTACAAGAAGCAATGGACGAATTTCACAAAAAATTGCTGTAGCCAGAGAATTCCTTATTCACCTATTTCGATCCTTAATTTGACTCCACTAATAAGAAAAATGAGAAAACCAGCATGAAGTTCAGCCTGGGGGTTGTTCTTGGAAAAATAAGGGATTTCCTCCACTGAGCAAGTGGGAACTCATCAGATCCTTATTCCTACACCTACTGAGAGTTTATATCTAAAATATAAACTTTTTATAAAATATTTCTCCTGTTCATCTTTTTTAAATCTAGAACCAGTATTCCTTGGTTACAATATATCCATTACAACCACTGCATTACATGGAAGTAGAAAAAAACACAACATTGATACAATAATAATAAGTGATTAAATGAAAGAGACTATCATTATTGTAAGTAATGCAATTCCTATTAAGGTAGGTCCGATTGTATTGAAACTTGGAAAGTAAGTTAGTGTTAGGTAGAGGAAGCACCCTTTTTTTTTTGAAGAAAATCGATCAGTAAATAAGAAAGTTATTAATTATTTAATATAAAAAAAAAAATTCGCATAATTTTTTTCGCTTGTACTTAAGTAGAAATCTTGCGAAATGTTATCTCCATAAACTTTTGCCTTGCAATTCAAAGATCGTGTGTTCGAATCCCACACAGGTTGGATATTTTTTTTTCATTTTTTTTCATATAAGTTTTTTCACAACAAATATGGTATCACAAAATTTAGGATGTCCAAGAACTAACATTATTTACAAGAAAACTGCGAAGAGTGTCCTATAGAATGTGTAACAATTATATAAAAAGCTCAGTAAATTGGCGAAGAGTACGTTTTTAGCTTTTGAATTATTTTCAATAATTTATACACAGTCAACACCTTCTATTAAATTAAATCGAATTTATTTCCAAAGGACTTATTTTGAATTATATTCAATAATTTATACACAATTATTGCATTCTATTGAATTGAATTGAATTTATTTCCAATGGGAGTGAATTGGGGTGGTTTTCTCCCTCCCGACGCACCTACAAGGAACGGCCCAAAGAATTTCGTAATCTACATATTTTTCCAAAAATTTTGATGTATAACACAATATTGCTTCACGAAGTTGCACACGGATTACAAATTGAAAACTGACTATTTCACTTGTGTAGCAGTTTACTTTGTCTACAAATTTTTTTCTGAGTTTCGTAATACTAAAATATGATTTGCAACTACTGGACTAGAGGGGCAGTTAAGAAAACAAAAACTATTCAAGCTCGAGATATTTTCTCTATAACTTTTTGTAGGCAATTTCATTCTCCACAAGTTTCCATTTTTTGTTCATAACATTCACGCTACACGCAGCGTTTCGAGTGAAAATCTGTAATGCACAACTTTTAAATAGTTTTTCCCTTTTCCTTATTAGCTTGCGATTTCCGTTAATTATTATGCATTTTCATCTTAGTCTGGTTCATTTTTTCCTATTGAATGACTTATAATTTCTCCGCTAATATTTAAACTGATATTGGACTATATCATCCCTGAAAGAATGGCATCAAAAACAACAATTGTTTCAGAGTGAAAAACTCGACAATTAAAATTAGTTTTTGTATATTGATTTGTACGTGTAAAAAATATAATTAACAACTTATTTCGCGTGAAAGAAACTATCTTCGTTTAAAATCCTATACTATACTTGCAGTGTTTTGAAAACAATCACAGAAACAACTTACCGCCAATTGCAAATTCTCCTCCTTTAAGTCACAATCTTGCAGAACAGTTTCCAATTCAGCTATCCTATTTTTTAAAGCCTGAATCTCATGATGTTTATTCTCTTGGTCCATTCTTAAGTCAGAGTCTTGCTTTTTCAAAGATGCAATCTCCATTTGCAACATATTCAGCGTATTGTTCTGAACTTTAATAATTTCATCTTTACTCTGAAAAGTTACGCAAGACATATGCCTGAGAATTTTATAAATTATATTAAGTACACTTACCACTTCCATTTGACATTCTAATTCCTCTCCATCGAGGCATGCTTGTACCTAGAAAATTATAGGATATTAAGAGATGTATCTTAAAATAGATTGATTATAGTGGAAGTTGTAGAGAACTTGAGCTATTCTTAGGCAGCGCTTTATAGGGTGAGTCATATTTTTCTACAAAAATGAAAAAATCCAGATAGTGGAGTCAAAATTCGAATGGAATTCTTTTGCTGCAGCAATTTTATTGTTTTAATTTGTTTTGGGTGTAATAACAAGTGCAATAGAAGTTTTGGATTAAATCGGTCCATTGATTCTTGTTAAATTTAAACGATTTTTGTCAACATTGACATTTTCTGCAATTTTGCTTGTTATCTCCGGTTCTAGTAATCGCATCGCAAAAATAAATTACCAAATTGTTCGTAATCAAATTCTCAATAAAAGTAGATCTATGAAAAAACTTTTCGATAACTTGTTATTCATTTTCTAGAAAAATAAAAACCACTAAAAATTATCTTTAATAATTCGCACTTCTGCGCTGTGGTCCATATCTAGCGTGGAGGCCTGAAACTCGTCCATTTACCCTGAATACGTAATTATTACGCAGGTCTATACATATGATGGAAAAGTTTTCACCCTTAAAAATGGACTTAATTATGCAACTTCCGGTTCGGACTTCAGCTCCGTGTTATTGTGGTCCATATCTAGTGAAGAAGCCTGAAATCCATTTATTTACCCTTTATACGTAATACGCAGGCCTATACTGAGACTGTAAAAGTTTTCACCCTAAAAAATGGACTTAATCATGCAACTTCCGGTTTGTGCTTCCGGTTCGTATTGTGGTCCATATCTAGGGAGGAGGCAATTACTTTGTTGGATTTCTAATTTTGAAAATTCGTGTCAAACTCGAGCCGTTCTTCAGCCACATCATAATTCGTTCCGAATTTGATATACCACGGATAGACTACTTCAAAGCTCCATAACTTAAAAACTATTAATTTTTCTGCCTTGCTCCTATGGAGACTTTTATTCAGGCTGATTTCATAAATAACATATTTCAATTTTAACCAAATCCTCCAAGCACTATTTTACATAAGAAACGTGCGGGGTCCTTTGAGCGCAAAATTTTTATGTGTTTAAATAAATATTTTGCTATAAACAAAAAAGATTTCGAAATTTTAGTGGCTCTTTGTTTAAGCACATCGACTTGTAGGAGGATAATTTTTTTTTCAAAGTGTAGGTTTTTACATGTATTTTACATTGGTATTAAGAGAAAAAAATGTTTTTCTTAATTTAAACAGTTTTTTTTAAATGTGTTTATAATTTTCAGAATTATAGTTATAAACAAGTACAAATAAGTGGATTTTTTATCAAACCAAAAACGGTAAACAAATTATGAACTTCATTGAAAAGAAAATAATGATCTATTTGCATTTGGAGTCGAGAGATGTCAGTTTTTGCGTTTGCGGCAAATCGATAAACAAATCGATAGTTTTTCTTTAAATTTGGACTAGTTGTTTTCCGATGCCTATGTTTTTGTATCTGCTATTTGAAAATAATATAACCTTAACTACAATTTTTAAAATTACATCGAATAAAGTGGCTTTGAGCACTCAAGAACGCACATTCTCAATTTTTTTAAAATTTTTAAAATTTTTGTCACGAAAACCAACTTAACCTGAACACCTATCTTTATGTCTATATAGCTTTGTAAAACTTTTTATATTGCTGATATTATAGAAAAATGTGCCGCGATTAGGATTTGAACCCGAGCGTCCGCATCCTGGAACAAAAAGCGCCCCGACTTTAGGATCTCCATACGTTATCTTTTAACAGTTGTGTTGCTGAATTGTTTTCAACTAGCTGAGATAAAAATATAAGTATTGAAAATAATCCCACCTCCGTTATAATATGTAGCTATAGAGACAAGACAGTTAACGAAGCTGGGAATTTATGAAATCTGTTTTGTACAGAATATTTAACTCTACAGACCTGCATTAAAGCTTTATAGATTTTATTAAAAGTGACACTAATTTCATCGCTGATGGTATATTTTTGCATAATATGATAATCCACATACTAATCCTCACCTCCGTTACTAACATTTTTCGTTTTTTCCCTATATCTCATAACATACTCATTGGAGATGTCGGACAAAATATGTGTTCAAGTTTGATTTATTTACTGCTGTTCATAATGTAGTTTCAATAATTTTAAACAAAACTTAGCAAAATTGAATTAAAACTTAAAATAAGTTCGAATTTTATTGGAATTGCCCGAAAAATGAAGTATTCATGCATTAAATATAATCAATAAAATCATTGGAGCTGTAAATTAATATATATTAAATTATTTCATGGACCTACCTCGGCATTTTCTGCGAATTGAACTTTGGAGCGTCCTTTACAAATTTTGCAAACCTGAAAATTACAAAATTATATTAGAAGAAATTAGTATACACTAGTGGCACCTAAAAATCTTGGGTCGATCCCTATAATAAGGGAGTGAAATATAAATAGCAAAATAATGTACGTGAAAGAAAGCGATATATTAACATTGATGCCAGGCACTTCAGCAAGTTAAGAGTTCCGCCGACGACTAAAAGTAGCTAAAGAGAAAAGTGTCAACAGCGTAGGTTAAATCTGTTTCTTTTCAGCATATTATTTGTCCATTTCTTTTCTGTTCTACCTTACATTGGCATCGACTCAGTATTTTAAAATACCACTACTGTATATCATTTCCCTTTCACCTTAGCCGATTTTTCATTTTTCTCTTCAATTTCTTTCATTTCTAATGCTAAACCTTGTATTGTTCTACCTAATTTTGCAATAATATCTCGATATCTCTAAAACATGCCCCCGTCCAATGTAAGTGATGATTTATTGAGCAAAATATATCTCACCTGTTCTTCCTGTTCCTGAAGCTCTTTAGTCCTCTGTAAATTAGACTGAAGTTCATCGATCGTTGTATTTAATTGGATAATCTCATTGTGGGTTAACTGCGTGATAAAATACGTAATGAATTATGTAAAATGGCTGTTAAAAGGGGGTAGAAAGGCATTTGAAAAAAAGGAATATAACTTTTGCAGGATAAGGATGTCTAGAAGTTTAATTTCATTTAATAGATTTTTCAAACAGATATATAGAAAAAGCCTCCACGTTATAGACAACCCCGAAATCCAAGAAGCAAGTCCTCAGCAACTTTAGACATAGAACGGCCAATTTCGTGAAAAAAAAATTGCTGAATTTTTGTATACATCTTTATTTTGACGTTTTAAAGAACGTGTGAAAGTCCCAATCCTTGTCTAAATCGGAATCGGTTATTTGAGCACAAAGGTCACGAAAATCGTTTTTTCGCGAATATCTTGCTTTCTTTGATCGGAAGTCAATGGAGGTTATTATGAAAATTGTAATTTTGTTATTGACTTTCTGAAAATTTTTATTTTTGATAAAAGTTACTGCATGTTCTCAAACGAAAAAAGAGCTGCACAAATGTGTTAGTCTTGCCACTTAAGTCGGAAAATTAATTTTTTTGAAATTGTCTCAAGAGTGAACTAAACTCAAAATATCGAAAAATGTGATATAAATAAGTTGCTTATAATGCGAATTTATATCTAAATATCAAATTTGGCTGTTCTATTTTAAAAATAAAAAGTTTCCACTTTTTTTTTAGGAATAATTCCTGAACTATATTTTTAAATATTTTTCTATTATTAATAATTCAGTACACACAGTACTTTCTTGACCTAATAAATATTTTGGGAACAAATGCTGAATTTCTTGGTGCATAGTTCTCATTTTTTTCAATACCAACTTTTTTGAAAATTTTTAATATAAATCGCTTAAGAAGAGTTTCCTTTGACGATTTGTATTTAAACATTTCGGAACAGTTAACATCAGAAAAAAAAAAGAGAACAACTGTGCACCAAGAAATTCAGCATTTTCTCCCAAAATATTTATTTGGTCAAAAAAGTACTACTAAAAGTAAAGTTTTTAATCCATTATTTAGGCTGAAACTATTATCTGGAGAAAATTATTAATAACAGCAAAATATTTAAAAATATAGTTCAGGAATTATGCGTAAAAAAGTGGAAAATTTTTATTTTTAAAATAGTACCACCAAATTTGATATTTAGATATAACTTCGCATTATACGCAACTTCTTGAAATAATATTTTTCGATATCTTCAAAAATAAAGGTAGTTTATTCCAGAGACAATTTAAAAGAAAAATGATAATTTTCCGCCCTAAGCGCCAGGACTTTGTGCAGTCCCCCTTTTTTTTGTTTGAGAACATGCACTAATTTTTATCACAAACAATTTTTTTCAGTAAGTCAATAACAACAGTTTCCCATATAGTACATACTTTTTGGCGGACACTGTATAACTTTTAATGGTCATATAGATGAACAAAATTTGGATTTGAAATATTACAAAGAGCGGCCAAAAAATTGCATTTTCGTATAAATTTTGATTTGCCGATCATTTTGAGCAAAGCATCGTAGAACAACATTTAAAAAAAGTTGTTGGTTTTTTATGTTCTTTAAGATAGTATAAAAAATATAGTAAGTAAAAAATCACTTCTTTTGGAAAATGCCCCTATTTTTTCGTTTTCTGCTAAAAAAGATATTCGGAAACAGAATTTTAAGTGCTTTGTCTTACTATTCAATTTACAAAATTATGATTTTATTTTTAGCCCCATTGGAAGTGATTTTTAGAATGACCATAAATGAATTAACCATAAATTTATCTCAAAAACTTCGGAGAAAATCAAGTACAACGCATTAACTGGAACACCCAGTACAATTTCATCGGTATTCAGGGTGTCCCGGCACTATGGGGCAATACTTCGGGAACGTATAGTTTGGGTCAAAATAACACTAAAAGTACCTATATTTTTTTTATTACGCCCCCTACGGAAATATTACCCTTTAAAGGTTACATATTCAAGAATGTTTTTTGCCTATTACTTCCAAACCGTTCTATCGATTTTAATAAAATTTGGACTGTATACATATTAAATGGTATCTTTTTTTCCAGAAATATGGCGCCCTTCGTATCTTGTCTAGGAAGCCAGGTCAAAATGATTTTTACCCTTAAATTTTGACATAAATTAATTTTTGAAAAATAGGGTCACATTTTTAAATTCCTTACACAATTTTCTAAAAAAGGATTCTTGTTTGACATCGATAAAGCGATCCGTTTTTAAGAAAAAAATATTTTACTGATAAGGGACAAAGACTGACATTTCGTCAACACAACTACATATTACAACTACAATACACACATAACTACAATAACTACATATCTAAAATAATTGTTGGATGTGTGCACCCTGTACAAGAATACATTTTCGTAAGCGAGATAAGTTGGATCGCTGAACCTGAAATAGCTTCCAGGGTTGTTCCGAATGGCTTCACATTGGGTAGTGATTCTTTGTAACATCTCTTCCCTTGTTTGTACTGGTGCTTTGTACACTAAATTTTTGAGATGACCTCAAAAGAAAAAATCTAATGGGTTTAGATCAGGAGAACGAGGAGGCCACGGTACTGGACCTCCTCGGCCAATCCATCGGTGGGAAAATTTTGGATCTAAATATTCCCTGACTGTGATGCTGAAATGAGGAGGAGCTTTATCATGCATGTACGTCATGTTTTTTGTAGTTACTAATAGCACATCTTCCAATAAACCATCTAGATTTTCTTGTAGAAACCTTAAGTAATTTTACCCATTTAACCGATTTTCCAAAACAAATGGCCCTATTGAATAATTTACAATTATTCCTGCCCAGACGTTAATTTGGAATTGTCGTTGGTGAGTTTGAATAATTGCAAGAGGATTTTCATCATTCCAACTATGTAGATTGTGAGAATTTATTACACCATCCCTGCGAAATCCTGCTTCATCCGTGAACAAAACACTACCAATAAACTTGCGGCCTTTCTGTTGCTTTTGCAGGAACCAATTATTAGCATATTGAACTCGAGCAGGGGAGTCGTCCGGGGACATTGCATGATCTTTCTGGATGTGGAAAGGATGGAGAAGCTGTTCTTTCAAAATTCTGTGAACCACCGACTTCGAAGTGTTAAATTGCGCTGAGAGCTTCCTAACGCTTACTGATGAGTCTTCGGCAACAGCATCTAATACAGCAATTGTACGAACAGTTCTAAGGCCACTTTCACCTCCTCGTTTCGGTTCCACGCTCCCTAAAAATTAATAGGATTATTTTTTTCAATAATTATTTATTCTTTAATTTTTGTATTTTGTTTTTTATTGCTAAGATGGATATCTACCTGTTTCTCGTACTCGACGGTTTATCCGTTCAAAAGTTTTCCTGTTTGGAATAACTCTGTTAGGAAAGTGTTCCCCATAAAGCCGTCTGGCTTCCGAAACATTACCGGCGGCAAGTCCGTACATAAGTTGCATGTCGGCATATTCACCAGATGAAAAATTTGCCATGTCAATAAACTACTATCACAGAACTACTTACAACTTACTTATTACTTGCTACTCAAATATGACGTTTTTTATTCAATTGTTTTCTCACAGGTATCGTGCGGTAGTTTATGTTACTAGTATTCCTTAGTCCCTTATCAGTAAAATCATTTTTTCTCAAAAACGGATCGCTTTATCGATGTCAAACAAGAATATCTTCTTTTAGAAAATTGTTTAATGAACTTAAAAATGTGACCTTAATTTTCAAAAACTAATTTGTCAAAATTTAGGGGTAAAAAGCACTCGGGGTGTTCCACCCCTGGCTTCCTAGACAAGATACGAAAGGCGCCATATTTCTGGAATAAAGATACTCATTTAATATGTACACAGTCCAAATTTTATTAAAATCGATTGAATAGTTATAGGCAAAAAACCTTCTTGAATATGTAACCTTTAAAGGGTAATATCTCCGTAGGGGGGCACCCTAAGAAAAAAAATTATAGGTACTTTTAGTGTTATTTTGACCCAAACTATACGTTCCCGAAGTATTGCCCCATAGTGCCGGGACACCCTGTATAAAGGCGAAGAATTAGCACCGAGTCCGTGCTATGTGTGATTTTTCGTTTGAAAAGAGGTGAAGCACACATCGAATAGGTGGGAACTCTACCCCATCGAGGACAGGTATATTTCCAAAATAAAAACGTTTTATAAATTATTTCTTCTCTTTGATTTTTTTGGTCGTTTCAAATGTAAAATATTTTTCAAAATTTCATTTCCTTTATTCAAAATTGAACTAAACAGTTTACATCAAATCAGTTAAAATTTACGAAGTCTGACAAGAATCATTTATATGTGACCATCACATCATTATCATCACGTGTGTAAGCATTCTGCGTATAATGAAAGCAATCAAGCTGGGAGCTCTTCCTTTAACCCACTTAATAAATTATGTTTTTGCTGTTGTAATTGAAAAGCGTAAAAGAAGTAAACAAAAAAAAAATGTGTATATTCCTAAGGATGATTCAGTAAATTGAAACGTAAAATAGTAGGTATAAGAACGAAAGCACCCAAAAAGCATATGGGAACCTTTTCTATTACTGATGTCTCAGAAATAGTTATTTTTATACCAAGGCCGCGAAATTCCTTTTTACGTACCGAGAGAAAAATTATCGCCGAGGCCGCTTGCGGCCGAGGCAAGATAATCTCGAGGACGCTAAAAAATTTCGGGGCCATCCCAACAAACACAAAAGATCGGCCCATCAGCGGACCATCACTGGGCCAGAAGTAAAACTTCTGGCCCTGTGATGGCCCAATGGAGGGCCGACCTTTTGTGTTTGTAGGGATGGTATAAACACTATTTTTTGTGCAACCGTAAATTATTGTTAGTATAGATGGTGAAAATGACACCACCGTTTATGCTATATTTTGCTAAACAAACGCGGTGGCCTTAACGTCGGAGCGGTATATTTTGAATGTATACTTGATAGTCTGTTTAATAAAATATAACAATTTTTGTTTGTCATATTTTAGAAATGTCAATTTTAAAGTGACTTAAACGTCAATTATTATGAAAGTGACTTTTAGTTTTTCGACCGTTACTAAGGGTAACGGCCGTGAAATTGAATTTCTCGGACTGTTTTGAGAACGCGAAATACTCATTTCACGTACGGCTGCACAAAAATGTTATTCTTGATGAATGTTGGCGCTTTCACAGAAAAAAAAAAGGAACAAAATAGTTACCTCCCGAGTCATACTAAGTATATATGGAAGATCAAAATATTTTCATTTTATCGAATACGATTTTGAACAGAAATAAGTTTCAAAATGTTTTTTGCGATTTATTTTTTGGAATTTTTCATAACTGGGATAGTAGTCTAGGTGCCCGCATACATAAATGCAATTTATACATATCCTCTTATAACTTATTGTACGGCATAATTGCGCCTAGTCTATCACTTTTTTCCTTTGCGAGAATTTTGGTAAATGCGGCGTTCCTCGTCGGCATGAAAAAGACGAGTTCCACACGTTGGACTGGAAAATCAGCAAATATATTTTGTCCGACAATTCGAAAATTGGATTCTACATATTTTTATTAAGCAATCTTGAAAATATCAGCTAGTTATCAATAAATTTTTAAAGTTATGTTATGTTATGTTTAGGGTGGTAGACTGTCGGACAGTTTGTAGAAATATATAGAATATATATGTAGAATCCAATTCTCAAATTGTCCGACAAAATATATTTGCCGATTTTCCAGTCCGACGCGCGACACGTGGAAATCGTCTTTTTCATGCCGAGGAGGAACGCCGTTTACGAAAATTTTCCTTTAGACAACAAATATCTAGTGGTTGGCGTTTCTACAACATAACATTTTTGTATTATAATCCGCTCGGCACTGTGTTAATTTTTGTTCGTTTAGTCATTTTTTCCGTATGAGCATATGAAAATTTTATTTTAGTATTCGACATCTTTCATTAACATTATGATTCCCATCGAAAATTTTATTTATATTATCGTTTTTAATTCATCAATAGTGATGAAAGGAGTTAAGATTTTTATATTTACATTTAGTTTTAAGAAGTTGTTCCGGCCCTGCCCTGTCGTGTCTTTCAACTACCATGGCGCATCGCGCCCTGGATGATTGACAGCCTCCGGGTACGGGTGTCGGAAATTCTGTCACGATTTTTACATTCTTTCACCTTTAATAAAATGTTGAATCGCCCATTTTTTCGTAGCAGATGTAGTGCACGATAATGGTGCATATTTCCATGGGATAGATATATTATTTCGATAATCACAGGCACACAAAAATTTTTTTTTCATGTACCAGAACATTCACTAGTCTACTTGTAGGTGATTTGATCCGCTAAACTCGAAAATGACATTGATCTGGCCCGATCAGGTCACAGTTTTGACCTGTGACCTAAAATAACCCCAAAAATGTCGTTAAATTAATTTAATTTTGGAAAAAAAAATATAAGAAAGTAGACTGCCTATATTTTTGACTGCTGAATCAGACAAATATGATTTCAGTTGTTCATGATCACAGGGCAAAAACTTCCCCTAAAAGGGGGTAAAAGTGCAATTTCAATGTTGAAATTTCAAAAACCTTTAAGATCTCCAAAATTACGTTTCCTCCCCGTTTTTCAAGATGCTCAACCAGATGATATCCTTAATTTTTCCCTAGGAGACGATATTTTCATTACAAAAATGAAAGTAGAAGACTTTTGGCTAAGCTTCAAAGATGTCGAAACTAAATTTGTGGGAAAAAATAAAAGCAAATTGATAATTTTCAGAAACTTGGTTGCAATATGAATTTTAAACTCCATTTTTTGGACTTTCATTCGGATTATTTTCTCAAAAATCTTGGGGATTACAGTGAGGAGCAAGGAGAAAGGTTCCATCAAGACATCAAAGAAATGGAGCAACGATATCAAGGCAGGTGGGATGAAAATATGATGGGTGATTACCAGTGGCGCAGCCAGAAAATTCATCTGGGGGGGGGGGGGGGCAATAGACCCGGCTTCCCCAGAGGTTGAGGAAAACTATTCAAAAAATGGTTGAAAACGAATGTGTCGCTATTATAGGGCATCTGCACGTGACGTCACAGCTAACCTCAAAAATATGCGTTTCTGCAGCAGCTATTAAAATTTCTGCCTGGTTCCCGTATTTTCAACTAAAATCTAGTTCAGTATTAATGTTTATGAAGTTCTAAATACTTTGTCCTAATAAAATAAGACTCTTTTTGTAGGTTGGAAATCTAACCTGTAATTAGCAGTCTATTTTTAATAATCAACAATATTGAAAAATTATTTAGGTGAATTTTTAAATATTTGTTTGGAGCCAGAACGGCTCCAAGCTAAAAATGCGTGTACAAACATTAAAAATGCGAATAAACTTGAAAACTTTAAAATTTAAGGTTATGTTGGTTACATTGAAAAGCACTGTACTAAAAATCTTGACTGAGGAAAAGCAGTTTTTAGTCAAACGGCTGGCGTTATTAAACTGAAAAAAAGATATTCTTGTAAGTAAATGAATACTACACTTCTGTTGAAGAACATTTTTAACTAAAATTTGTTCATTAGGAAGATCTCTTTTCACATTGGCTAATAAACAAGTTTTAGCTAAAAATGTTCTTCAATATCTGGCTGCTGGTTTCCGAGTCTTCTTCCGCGTAGACTTGGTTGAGCACTCAACCGAGTCTACGCGGAAGAAGATCCGGAAACCAGCAGCCAGATCACCAGCTCCGCGAAAGCCTTAGCACCAAGATGTTCTTCAATAGTTCACTAAAAAATGCTTTTTGCTGGAATTTTTTTTTTTTTAGTACAATGCTGTTTTAGTAAATGGAGTCACTTTGATATAATTATAAATGCACAAATAATTACATTTATAACCGATGCGCACTCATTTCGGGTATTTGAAGCTTGGTCTCGATGTGTTCTTGACCTTTCAGGCGTGATTGTAAGTAGGTAGAGCAATAGTAAAGAACGTACGAACACTAAAACTAGACAACCAACACAACAGCTCTCTGTACTTTATTGGCTCATTTCCGCTCATTCCCTTCTGTTTTCATCGCGTTGCTCCCTCTTAATTACAAAATATTCATTTCAAGAGATAATTTGGATACGGCTTTGTACTAATAGTGATTATGCTTCTTTATTTTTTGGTTCATAGAAGACAGCTTGGAGGGGGGGCATGCCCTGGTGATTACTCTTGGGCCCTAAACAGAGAAACAGAACAAAAAGGGTTGAAGAGCAAGAAAAGATGACCACTTCGTAGATCATTTGAATTAAAAAGGACGCAGTATAACAGCGAATCTAAATGTTACACACAAACGAAACTTGTACTTATATACAATTAACTTATTTCATTTCATCGTTCCTTTTAAGTGTAAATAATACCATGATTTTTTAAAATCTTTAAATTAATATTTAATAACATAAAATAATATTTTTATTTATTATGGCCGATTTCAGAGCATCGTAACGGCTTAGTGTTCGTCGCTCGGAGCTCTATTTTCAACATTAAATTAAAATTATTAATAATAGAGATAGAGTTTCGGGAGTCGGGACGTTTTTATTGGAAATTTCTTCCTCTTTAAAAATCCTTCTTTAAAATTTCTTAGATATAAATAGTTTTCGAGTTATTTGCAAAAAAGGAAACTCGTTATTTTTTCAATCTTCAGCTGTTTATAACTCTTGCAATTGTTTATGTGTGGGTTTGAAACTTTTGCACATTTTTCTAGACGTCATTCCGAATCCAATGAGCCCTCGCTCATATTTTTACGAGCTTTATCAAGAATTAACACTGCTTTGAACTTGTGAACTAGTCTAACAGATTTACAACAACTTGGGCCATTCTGTGACGTAAAAACCAAGGCTTTGAACTTGAACTAAGGTTTGTTCCAACCACAGCACCGAACCAGTTTGGGAATCGTCCACTACATGCGCAAAGTGAATTTAGAGCTCTAAATTTTGCGCATTCGCATGTACTGGACGGTTCCCAAACAGGTTCGGTGCTGTGGTTGGAACAAACCTCTAGTCTACATGTAGAGACTAGTTTTTGGCTATTAGCCCGGTAACTTTAACAACTTATGGAGCAGAAGGTTTATATAAATTTGTCTGCTTAGAGATTCTGTTTCCCCCGTTCCATTTTGTTTTGTTTTATTTAACTAAGGCTTCAGTTGAGCTACATTGAATTTTTAGGGGTAGTTCTTGTCCTGTGACCATGAAAAACTGAATTTATCATATTTTTCTGGTTCAGCAGTTCAAAATATAGAAATCTTCTTATATTTTTTTTCCAAAACTGAATTATTTTAACGACATTTTTGGGGTTAATATGTCAAAACTGTGACCTGATCGGGTCAGACTAATGTCATTTTCGAGTTCAGCGGACTAAATTATTTACGAGTAAACTAGTGAGTGTTCTAGTACATGACACAATTTTTTTTGTGTGCTTTTCATTTGCTAGAACGCCACAGACCAAGAGCATTAATAATATTCAACTACTTAGGTATATTTTACTAACAAAACTTACTTGGCTAGTGTAATCAATCCTCTTTTTAAGACAATCAACGGTTTTTAATAAATTTCGATTCTAAAAAAATCACGTTGTAATGATATAATTCTTATTTATTAGTCTTTTACCTCTTGGTTAAGCGCAAACATTTCATTCATAAGTGTTTGTTTCTCGTTTTGCACTTGATCTACAATGCAGTTACAATTTCCCTACAAATTATGTTTAACAGTATAAGATAATAGTTCGTCAAAAATACAATACTTCATTTAAGGAGCAAACGTTTGAATTGAAATATCACAAAATAACGATAATTGTTGGCGATTTTCATTTCACTGCTTCAATTCAAGTACCACGTCAAATCAGGCAAAAATACACATGATTTCAAGTGGTATTTCAATTGACGATTTGCATGAAAGAAAGTTTGGTAAAAAGTGTCATGGCGCACAGTATAATGGTATCACTGTAATTCACTGCACATGTTGACCAACTCTGAGAGTTGGAAACAGTGTTTGACAAATTGCATAATTCGACATTTTTTAAATATTGTAGACTACGAAACAACCTAATAAAGACTATTTATATTCAATGGAAGCAGGTTTAACATTAAAGATAATGAAAACGATGTTATGACAGTGAATTACAGTGATACCATTATACTGTGCGCCATGACACTTTTTACTGAACTTTCTTTCGTGCAAATCGTCAATTGACGATTTACACGAAAGAAAGTTTGGTAAAAAGTGTCTAGATTGGTATCACTGTAATTCACTGCACATGTTGACCAACTCGTCTAATTTTCAAACTTTGCAACAATTAAGTACCTATAATATAATCATCATAACATTGTTTTCATTATCTTTAATGTTAAACCTACTTCCATTGAATATAAATCATCTTTATTAGGTTGTCTACAATATTTAAAAAATGTCGAATTATGCAATTTGTCAAACACTGTTTCCAACTCTCAGTTTAGAAGAAGAGTTGGCAGCAGTGACTGACCAAATGCATAATTCGACATTTTTTAAATATTGTAGACTACGAAACAACCTAATAAAGATGATTTATATTCAATGGAAGTAGGTTTAACATTAAAGATAATGAAAACAATGTAATGATTATTATATTATAGGTATTTAATTGTTGCAAAGTTTGGAAATTAGATTAGTTGGTCAACATGTGCAGTGAATTACAGTGATACCAATATAACATACTTTTTACCAAACTTTCTTTCGTGCAAATCGTCAATTGAACCTCGTCCAAAGATTCTATCTTTTCTATAACTGAAGTATGCTTTCGAAACTTGGCTTCAAAAAAGATAAATTATCCGAATAACATGATATTTAAAGATCCGCGAAAATGGCGAAACAAAATGTCAACAGGTTTCCTGGTTCGTATAGATCTCTCGCGCTCTCTCTTCCTCCCCTTTTTCCTTCCCCTTACCGCCCCGCTCTATACTTCCCCCTGCCTTTTTTATACTCACTCTGTCTATCCCCCTCTCTGTAAAAGATACAGGGAGAAGAATAAATACAGAAAAGAAGATAATATTTACCAGCGTTTTTAGACTAATAAAGCTCAAAGTTTAGGTGAATAATTGTAATATAATTTTTCTTAATGGTTCCTTATAGGCCAGGCAACGAATGATTATAGAGGGAAATTTTAGGGACAGAAAATTTGACTTCGGAATTTTCTTTGGACTAGTCTGGAGATGAACATATCAAAAGTCCCCACTCCTAGGTGGTGAGCGGGAGGAGGGGCACTTTAAAGGTCCCATTTTTTGTTTTTTCTCTTATATCTCGGAAACTATGCGTCGTAGCGGCTTGACCACTCTATACAAACTTGCTACAAGAATCACTACTTACGTTGTAAATTGCGGAAAACAATTTTTTCGCCTCACGTATTTTGCTCTATTTGTTAAGATAACTCTTCAAATGTTGTTCCCACGAAAAAGAGAGCATTAAATTTTTAAATTTTTTAATGTGAGGCGAAAAAATTGTTTTTCACAATTTCCGAATTTCGAAGGCGGATATCTCGAGAACAGAACAACATATCAACAAATGTAAGTAGTGATTCTTGTAGCAAATTTTGTCAGCTTCAATTTTATCAAGCTACCACCGCTACCGCTCAAGCTACCGCTACCACGCATAGTTTCCGAGATATAAGCGAAAAATCAAAAAATGGGACCTTTAAAGTGCCCCCCCCCCCCCGCTCACCACCTAGGAGTGGGGACTTTTGATATGTTCATCTCCTGACTAGTCCAAACAAAGTTCCGAAGTCAAATTTTCTGTCCCTAACATTTCTCTCTACACCCTTTTTTGAGCATTCGTTGCTTGGATTTTATTATAAGCCAGTCGGTAAAGTAAAAAATACACCAGAACCTCACAATTATCTGAGATTTTTCTTCAGTAACTGTTAGTGGAAGGGTTATACATCACAAAACCACAAAAACCCGTTCTGGTGCCGCGTACCCCCCCCCCCCCCAAAAAAAAACACCCATCCGGTGAAAAGAGCCTTATTTTCCTGATAACTCGTTAATCGTTGAAGATATAAAAAAATTGCTCATTATAAAAAACAAAGCTTGACTAATTTCCTAAAAAAAAGTCCTTTCGTAATTTTTTTGTATATGCCATAGTTTTCGAGAAAATCGATATTGAATTTTTAGAAAATGCGTTATATAATCGTTAATATCTTCGCCAATTGTCGACAATCTAAGAAAATAAGTAAGCAAATGAAAGATATTTTTATAACCTTCAATTTTTTATCATAGAAAATTATAAAAGTAACTAGATTTCTAGGGATTTTAGGGTCGTCTTAGTAAAAATTGATTTTTTTTCCCGATTTTTTTGAATATATATAGTTGTTAACATATAAAAAATAGAATCAGATATGAAATACATTCATTTAATAATTTTTTTTTTCTTCTTTTTTTTTAGATGTCATTACAGTACATACTTGTACCAAATTTCAAGCGAATATCTCAATCATTTGACCATCCCCTTTCATAACGGAGTCGAGATGGTAGGGGGGTTGAAAAATATATAAAAAAATTAAGGTCTTGGCTTCTAGTATATACACCAAATCCCAAGTTACTATACTCTTACCAGCTTGCTTTACTTATTTTCTCATATTTACCCCATTTAACCCCCAACTCTTCACCGGAATTAGTGCAAAATATAATATAGTTCCATATCTCGTCATGTACATATGTGTACCAAATTTCAAATCAATATCTCAAACCGTTGCTGAAAAAACGTGCGCAAAAAAAAGTTACAGACCGACCAACTGACAGAAATACGTATTTAAATTTGTATGATTAAACAAAATTATTGTAAATCTAGTAATTTTTCACTTGAAATTTCACTAATTTTATTTGTTTAATAGTTAACTTAGTTAATAAAATTTATTAGAATAATATTTCGAAAAAACACATGGCTGTAAAACGATGCACATAGCAGAAGAATCTTGGTGCTAAGGCTTTCGCGGAGCTGGTGATCTGGCTGCTGGTTTCCGGGTCTTCTTCCGCGTAGACTTGGTTGAGTGCTTGACGACGACAAGATGGTCGAAACGTCAAGCACTCAACCAAGTCTACGCGGAAGAAGACCCGGAAACCAGCAGCCAGATAGCAGAAGAATATTTATCTGCAAGTGTTGTATTTGAATTGTTTGTTGTAGGTTGTAGTATACTGTACAATGCACAGAGATGCGCACGCCTTTTCCATCCATTCTAAACGAGCGTCACTGTGCGCTAAAATTTTCTCCCTTTCAATAGCATTTTTTTCTACCTGAGAAATATAATATAATTTTAAATGGTATGATCAATTAATATGAAGTCTTACCTTTATTTTTAGACCGGGTACATTAAAAAATATTAAAATACAAGGACGCTAGATTAATTTAAAAAAAAATCCAAAAAAGGCTGCTGCATATTCAATTTATTGATGATATTTTTCTGTCATGCAATTTTTTAACTATTAAATGATTAGAAACAATAGTTATACGACTCAAAAAAAAATTTTGAGCTAAATTTTCAAGATGTTAGGGTCTTTTTTTTATTTTAAGAAGCAATAAAAAATTGGCCAAAATTTGGCTAACTTCAACATGCTGGTAAATTTGTAAATGTGAATATTTTTATTCCTAACTTTTTCTGCATTGAAGTACTACCTTGAACTAAAAGATAATGCATTTATAATTTATATTAAAGTCAGTTATTTTTTATGGGCCTGTGAATAGTTAGAGACGCAAAAAATTAAAAGATAACTGTATTATATTGTTATTTTTATATACTAATAAATATCAATATGGCAACACAAGAGAGTATTTTATTTCCCCTTTAAAACCCATTTTGATTTTTCTTCCTAGCTTGTATGGTTTTCGAGCAATTCAATTTTTTTTATGGACCGCACGCAAAAAATATCAAATAAACGAAAATTCGCGCGCATTAAAAATACAAATTTTGGAATTTTTTTCAATATCGATTTTCTCGAAAATCATGGCATATACAACAAAATTACAATAGGACTTTTTTTTAGGACATTAGTCAAGCTTCTTTTTTATGATGAGCATTTTTTTAGATCACCTATTTATGAACAAAGAATGCCCTAACAACATTTATTGCTAAAGCCACGGTATTCACGGATAAAAATAGTTAAGTGACGTTATAACTCGGAGCGACATCCATGCGTGCGCGCGCTTGAATAAGCATGACTGTGACACCAACGCACTGAATTACATGTCACTAAATCAGAATTTGTTCAGTCTATATGTGTGGGCCATACAAATTTACTGCTTGAACTATACTGCGCATGCGTAACCATTGACGTCACGGCTTTTGGCGGGAAGTACCATTTTCAAATTATAAATTGTATTTAAAATTATTTAACGTCCATAAAAAAATTGCCATTACATATACTTAGTTATTACTAGTCCTAGGATCCAAATTTAATGTAAATAAAAATTATGAAATAACCCCATTTGACTTATCTATTATGATCTGGCATTTATTGTACAATTAAAACAATTTCGTATAATTTATATATGGCACAAAGCAGCAATTTTCTGGTGGAGCGTATGTGTTCAATTTTGTTTTGTCATCGTCAGGGACGTTATACGTTGGTTTACTTTGATGCCAAGTTTCAAAACTGATATATTTTTCACGACCTAAATATCTAATTTCTGAACTATTACTATCACCATTAGTAATGCAAGATATTACCGTTTTGGATCTCATGTTCTCCAGTTCTTCTTCGACGTGTTTCAATTCGTTTTTAAACCGGATCTAAATGCATAGTGTAAAAGTAAGAGATAAAGAATAGTTGGTGCGAAATTACCTTACATTGCATTTTTTTATTTTTTCAATGTCAACCTTAAGTGCCTCGTTTTCTTTTGCCAATTTTCCATTTTCATCTAAAAGCTGTCTACATTTAGCATCTTTGTGTCTCCCCTTTTGCTTTAATTCATCCTTGTCACTTAACTGTACTTAAAAATATGAATATAAAAAATAGTTTGGTATATTTCATATGTGCGCAATGACGTACAAATACATTAAATTGTTTCTCCAAATTTTCTATCTGGCATTTGTCTTCTTTTATTGTGCATTCCAAGCAAGAGTTCTGTTTTTCCAGTGTTTCGATCTGAAAATTATTCCTTTGCCTTTATCATGAAATTATATGATAGCAAATTTACCTTGAACTTTAGCGATTCAACTTGCTGTTCACAGGAATCGCTTTTCTGCAAAAAGGTTTTGTCAGTTATAATAAAAATAATATTTGTTTCTTGCCGATGCTAGACGACAGGTGATGAATACATTTTATACAGTGTTCAATAAAGAGCAAAAGTATTTGTTTTTCCAGGTACAACTAACATAAAACCCAGATTAGTACAGTGAAAATTACAGCCAATAGTACCTAAACAACATAAAAATTAGTCCGTCCTTGGAACTTCGGTTGTTAGTGCTACTCGACATGTAGTTTAAGAATCCAAAGAGTCCCCAAAAATTGGAGAGGTGGAAATAAGGTGGGAGGAGAAATTTTTGAAAATGTACTTTTTTGAAAGTAGAAGTGTGGGGAGTCGTGTTCTATGTTTTTGCATGCTGAATTGAAGAGATCAAAATTTAGTCGATAGGATCAACCCTCAACAAATAAAAAGGGTTCTAATACTGGAAAAATGAGAAAAAGATAGGTTGGAGTTGAGTGATCCCTTTTCAAACAGAAGTAACGTTGTTGTTTCGATAGCAACTGGAATAACTGGAAATGAATCCATTACTTGTCATCTAGCAAAAGAGGTTGGTACACAACGATTGAAGCAGCTTGCGAATAAGAAGTTAAGAGAAATTAAATTGAAACGATGTGACAACGTGAAGCTTCTTGCAACACGTCTCTTAAAATTAAAGAGAAAGTTGTAAATGTGAGCCCATTGATTTTGTATCAAAGGATGCTATTGAGAAAAGAGGACAGCAACATTGAGGTAAAACAGTCCAGTGGAGATGTTGACGTACTAATAGTCCAGACAGTCATAGGAAAACACGGCTATGCCATTGTTTGTCAGGATATTTATATTTCAGTATTGTTGACTGCTTTGGCTCCTTTGAATCAACAAACATTTTTACTCAAACCGAAAATCGGTCGTACGAAGAAGAAACTTTTTTCATCAGTAAACCTTCAGAACCAACATATGCACATCAACACGTACATCCTACTCGCTCACTCTTTTAGTGGTTGCGACACCACAAGTGAAATTTATGGAAAAGGGAAAAAGAAACATCATCAAGCTGCCTGCGACAGAACCTGGATTGCCACACCATACACGTATTCCAAAGAGCTACAGCAACTCACAGTGAAGTAGAAAAAGCCGGAGAAACTCTTTTTTGTATATTTATGGCTCTAACGATGGGAAACATACGTTAGATGAACTACGGTACGTAATGTTCCAGAGATCACTCACTAGAAATGTAGCAAAGCTGGAATCACTTCCTCCCGCATCAGCAAGTGCTGCACAACATTCATATCGTACCTTCTATCAAGTACAGTTGTGGCTCGGAAATAAACGGGGTCCACAACAGAGGGATTGGGTTCGTCGTGGCAATGATTTGCACCCAATCAGGACAACCCTTGACGCTGCTCCAGAGGCCATCCTTAGTTTTCGATTGAAGATTGAAGATTTCCTATGCCTGCAAGGGAAATTGCTCCACTTCTCAGTGCTTCTGTGTAAAAAGCGGCGTGGAATGCTCAATTTTGTGCAAAATTTGTGAGGGAGGCATGAACAGTTGCACCGAAATTGCAGTTTCGTCAGACGTGTTACCCGTATCAACAGAGGCCTTTGATGAAGATTCAGACTTTGATGACGTCACTAGCAAAGAGTGTAATATGTTCGATGAATAAAATACTTATTACCAAGTACTACATACTTCATATACAAATTTTGTAAGTAATTAATACTGTACATCTTTTTTCCTTTTTAATAAAGTCTCTTGTGTTTTATCGTATTTTTATTATTAGAATCATTTTTTATTCGTTAAGAGTTGATCCTATCGACTTGATTTTGGTCTCATTCGATTCAGCATGCAAAATAATATAGAAAACGACTCCCCACACCTCTACTATCAAAAAAGTACCTTATCAAAAATTTCTCACCCGCCCCTCCCCCTTAAAAACCTCATTTCCACCCCTCCAATTTTTGGGGACTCTTTGGATTCTTAAACTACATGTCGAATAGGAGTTATAACCAAATTTTTATGACCGACTAATTTTTATGTAGTTCAAACACTGTTTTTACTGTACTAGATTCATCTTTGCACTTTTTAATTTCGAACGGTTGATCAATTTCACAGTCTATACCCAAAAAGCTTTTTACTCGACTTAGTCCTTTCGCTGACAGGTTTTCATTAACCCGTGGAGTGTAGAATTTTTGTATTTGGATCCGCTGAAGTCCGATGTGGAACATATTTACATCAACGTAGCACTTTTCACACAAATTAATCGTTGGCCATACTGGAAGGAAACCCAGCATAATTTGGCATAGGTTTAAAACAGGACTTCTAAATTCGGTGGCCATATCAGCACAAAACAACTTGAGTAAAAACAACTTGAGTAAAAAGGGTTTCTACTTACAGCTTGTAGCAGGAAAACGCAGCACTTCTCACAAAAATACTTAACATTACTATCAATACAGATTCTATAAGTAGTTATCGAACACTGTTGAAACTAGGAAGGGATTTTTCATAAAATCAAATTGATAAATTCTCTGCAGTAATGCACCAAGCGCTTGACTTTTCCCAATTCCCCTTCTAGAATCGTTTTATAAGGGAAACCGCACTTGCGGCCGTATGGCCCGTACCCGCGTTTTTGGCTCAGAAAACAAACGGCGCTCTTATGACGCGCGGAAATTTGAAACTATTTTATGTTGGGAATGTCCCGGTAAGACGGGGTTGGCTTAAGTTAATTTTATGAGGGAAAATTATAAAATGTATTATTTTAGTTAAACTAAACAGACTATTGCTAGTAACTAAAAAATGAACCGTTACACTATGTTTTTTTAGTATTATCGGCACAAAAGATTTGTAAAATCAGCCAGGCTTTACCGTTAAAACTGGAAATTCATTGTTCGTTGCTGTGTACTTTCTCGTCTTGATTTGTCTCAAGGATATCCATAATCATAATAGAAACTTTTCAAAGGCTGAGGGAAGTAAATATAAAGTTGAATTCGAATAAACGTGAATTTTTGAAAATTTTATTAAAAAATTTCCTATTAAAGATTTTAATGAAGTGAAAAGATTTATTCCACACTGGGAGCTGTTTTATCAAATTCAGAGGTCAGATCTATTGCATTTGCTAGTATATCTCTTAATAAAACTGAAAACAATTACAGTGTGAGCGAATTGGAGTTAGTGGTATAGTATTCTGGGTGAAGCACTTTAGGGCTTACTTATTTGGTAGAAAATTTGTGAGCGTAAATATCACTCGTGGAGAAAAAAATCATATCATTGTCTTCTAGTCATCAAATTCTGAATAACATTCAAAATGTCCGCCGCTCTGTTCAATCTTCCGTCATATTTCTTTAAATTACGATAACTTAAGAAAAAATTCGATCAGATTGAAATTTGGAGTGTGTTATAAATAAATTTTGCAGTACTTTTTGGGTATAGAACTGTGTGATCTTTCTAAATGAAAGTGATCCAGTTACATAGAATATTTAGATCTTCTAAATGTTTACCTACTAAGCTCACGATACACACACTTCAAAAATAAGTCACTACCTAATTTAGGGTTACGTTTTTAAAATAAATCACGTCCCTTTGTTTTTTATTCAATGTTTTTGTACAATGACTAAGTTGTATACCGGTTGTATATTACACAAAATAAAAACAATTAAACAAAATCGATTTACATAATCTTGTATTATTTTATTGTTCCTCATAAAATTTGGCCCGCATAATGCTTCTTTTTGCCAAATTAGGAATATACATTTTCAACATTTTTACATTACCAAAACCACCATTCTTATTAAATTTTTTCTTTACAGGCATCTAGATTTTCCAATCGTGATTTATTATCATTATTAACTTCATTTCCATCGCAGATAGATTGTTTTAACAAATTTTTCACATCAAGCAGAGAATTTTTAAACTGGCGAATTTCGTTTTTAAAATAATGTTCTTCATTCAATTGACACTGTAAAAATATAATTTAAAAATATACACATGTTATGTCCCAGATTTGACGCAACAAGGGAATTTTTATGTTTTTAAGTCTTAATATTTTTATACTTTCAGACTTGGATATAAAGTTTTTCCGCTATAATTTAAACCAAGATAAGTGCCTTTTATTCGTAAATTAAAGGGACCACCTTACGGTGCACAGAGGAAGTAATAAGAGCATACTCGAGCAAAAATATTAGAAAGAAACTGTGTTTTTATTGTCATTGAAAGGTTCAGTTAGTTAAATGCGATTTTTTCCAATAGATCTATTTCTTAAAAGCAATTTAAAGCATTTTGACAAAAAACCGATGCATTGAAATCGTTTTGATCATATCCAGATGATAACTTGATTGGGGAAAACTGAAATCAGTATGATGTTCAAAGATTGGATGTTGTGGAAATTAGAAATGCTCCAACGTTATTAAAAAAAAAACAATGGTTTTTCTTACACTACATGAAATTGAAATTATTACTGTTATTGCAAAAAAAGTTGCTACGGCGCTGTTTGCTTGTCTTGAAGAAAACACACCACTTCCATGTCAAAACTATGCGCTACCCCGCCATGAGAGTGAACTGAGATGCGTCCACGCTTTGCAAACATAACCGAACTTCTTTTTCCACAAACAGCAAAACACTGGAATATTATTACTTGACGCGTGTTCCGGAGACGATGAAAACTGATTATAGTCGTCTCCAGATGATGCCAACATGGTTGGCGAAACGTGCATCGAGTTATCACTTGTATTAAAGAGTTTTGGTGTTTATAGAAACTACTTCAGATGTATTGATGACTGTTCCCTTGTCGCGCATTTCTGAGACAACTATTGTCGAATTTTTTAGGACGTTATAATGCAGTAACTTGTAGGTAAGCAAGTTATCCCCTAAAAGAAGCTTAGAAAATGAGTTACCGACGCGTTCTACAGGCTAACTCAGTCTTTAATATTTATTTTATATCGTACTGAAGACGATCATCATCATCTTTCTCTTCCCCTCTCCCTCCAACTCCCACCATTCTTCCAATCCCGTCTATCTCCCCTCTCCGCTACTCTCCCTCACGGCACAGAACTATATTACACAAGGTATAAGAAAGTGCTATTGTACAACGCCAAAGCAAACATTAAGAGGTCACATTTCCTCAGACAGTGAGTGGTGGTGTTACTGAGTGTCAGGCAAAGAAACTTAGATTTGGTGGAAATGATGGTTGGATGTAGAAACTGCAGATGTACTTCCTGTAATAAGTCAGGACATGAACTTCATAGAATTGCTGAGACTCTAATTGAATGTAAAGATAGTTTTTCTTAAAACATCAAAATTGTACAAAATTCGTCTAAATATGTCATTATCTTCATAGCTCCTTTCAACACGATGGGGAACTTGGAGACGGGCAGTACTGTACTATTATTTTTACTTTGATGACGTAATATTAATATTACAGTAATTAAATCCAGATGACGGAGTTACTATTTCACAAGCTCTCCAGGCATTTAAGGATTCAACTGTTCAAGGAAATTTGAAGACCATATATGGATTTTTTTCACGAATTTCTCTAGCCATACGCGACCTCGAACGTAGGCCAGAAAAATCATAATTTATTATAAAATGAGGTTTTTCATGTCGAAATTACGCTGGTTGTTTAATGAATAATTATCGGGAAACATTGCTGAGAAGTAAATAAAGAATTCGAAACTGTTTTGAGAAGCAATCGAAGGTTTTAAGTAAGTGCTAATTACATCTGTCGACGTTGAACGGCCTTTCTCACAATACAATTGGATTTTTAATGCGAGGCACCAGAAATTAACTCAGGAGCATTTACAACAAATATCAGTAATATACAGTGTGTTCCAGGATAGATGTAACAAGAGGTGTAATGGACCAAAAATTTTGAAATTTTGGAATGGTATTTGGGGATTGAGTCTTGCTTGTTGTAAAACTAAAGTATACCAAAAACGACTTGATTTGGTGTTCTACAGGGTGTTTTATAAGCAAAGTTGTAAAAATCACCACCAATAAAGTACCTTTATTTTTCAATATATGAAAAAATACCACTAAGAAAAGTTATTTAGAATGCAATTTTATACCTCTGTACCAAATTTTAGGAATATAAAATTATTTTTTTGAAACTTCCCATTTTTTGCGAATTAAGAGTTGAATTCATATTTAAAGTTGTGTAGGAGCAAATGTTAATCATCTGAAAAAGTAGGCTATTGGTAAATAAAAAATTGAATATACGAGATGTAAGAAGGTATAATGTTAATCGAACTAATTGTAAAACAAGAAACAATTACTAACAGAAGATTAATGAGGTTTAAAAATTATAACAAGTAATAAATGTCAAAAACATAACAGATTCACAAACAAATTAATTATTGACCAATACAAAACAATGTTTACAATTTTTTTATTATTCGACGTAACTACCACCCACATCCACACACATTTCGATCCTTCGCCTAAAGTCCTTAAAACTGTTTCGAATATGATGTAACGGTATGGAGTTTACGGCATTTGTAATTCTCTGCTTCAATACTGCTACATCGTTAGGAAGTGGTTCAGCGTAAACCAACTGCTTGAGGCGAT
This sequence comes from Rutpela maculata, assembly GCA_936432065.2. Lineage (NCBI taxonomy): Eukaryota > Metazoa > Arthropoda > Insecta > Coleoptera > Cerambycidae > Rutpela > Rutpela maculata. The sequence continues at coordinate 15,333,996 of OW386287.2, read as the reverse complement.
CCCATAAAAAGAAATCCAATATTGATAGGTCTGGGGATCTGGCCGGCCATTTGATCGGTCCATTCCTGGCAATCCAATTTTCTCCAAAATTTAAATTCAACCACCGATTAACCATTTCTGTGGAGTGGCCAGGGCAACTATCATGTTGAAAATGAACTAAAGGCATATCTCGTAAAATATTTAAATGTTCTTCAGAAAATCTTTCAAGAAGCTGTAAATAAGTGTGCTGGTTTAACCTTCCCTCAATGAAATAAGGTCCAATAACTCCAACGTGATAAGAAACGGCACACCACACATTCATTTTTTTATAATATTGTCTTCTACAATGAATTCTAAAATTTGGATTTTCAGAAGCCCAAAACCGACAATTCTGAGATGAAACAACATTGGTTGTGAATGTGGATTCATCTGAGAAAATTATGAAATGATGAAAAAATCTCTCTTCCATGATTTTTTCTCCAATGGTCAAACAAAAATCCAACCTACGGCCGTCATCTCCCTCTTCAAGCGTATGTTTATAATTTGCTTTATATGCCCTAATTTTCTTTGCCTTGTAAATCCTTTGGAGTTCAGACTTGCTAATATTAATAAGAGCTGATCTCACTCTTAGTGGCATCCTAGGATTTTCTATAACAGAGGCATGAGCTATAATAGCCCCAACATTGTCTTCATCATATGCTTTTAATTTTCTTTTCATGTTAAGAACACTACCAGTAGCCAGAAACTTTTTAATTATTCTCATAGCCTAAGTACGTGACAAAGCAGTGTTTGAAAATTTCAAATTAAATTGGCTTACCACTTCTCTTAGCGAGTTTTCACCGCCAATTTCGTAGCATTGCACAATATAAATTTTTTCACGCACTGTGAGTACCATTTTCAGTTAATATTTTATGCTTGGTTCGTTAATTTGAAACAGAAATTAAGGATAATATTGACTACGTTTGACAGATATGTCAATAATAAATGATAAATGTGTATCCACTGCTTTTCTCATAGCCTACTTTTAGCTTCTACATAACTTTAAATATTAATTCACAAAAAATAATTTCTATGCGGTTTTAATTGAATGGTTCAAAATAAAATACTAATTTATTGAAAAAATTGGAAGTTTCAAAAAAATAATTTTATATTCCTAAAATTTGGTATAGAGGTATGAAATTGCATTCTAAATAACTTTTCTTAGTGGAATTTTGTCATATTTTGAAAAATAAAGGTACTTTATTAGTGGTGATTTTTACAAATTTGCTTATAAAACACCCTGTAGAACAAATCAAGTCACTTTTGGTATACTTTAGTTTTACAACAAGCAGGACTCAATCCCCAAATACCATTCCAAAATTCCAAAATTTTTGGTCCATTACACCTCATGTTACATCTATCCTGGGATACACTGTATACTTTTACTCTTGCGATTGCCAGTTAAAAATACGTGTGTGTGTTGTGTTACATTCACCAATACTTTCAGCCCTCTTCGCATTTACTTTGGATGTTACTGAACTCGACGAAATAACCACAAGGTTATTGCAATATTTTACTAAAGTATATTTGTCTCAGTTAAATTTCGATTTCTAGAATATACGGCCGACATATATTTACCAACGCACGGTATCTCTATTAACAATCAAGAAAACGGATGACTTACGTAAAATTCCCCTTAAATAAAAAAAAATTGAATTTGAGTTACTTGTCTAGCATTATGAAGTCTACAGTTGAAAATATATCGTACTATTGAAGCGGCTCTTTCTTCCAAAAATTTCAAACCTTGATCCGTGTTAAACAATTTAGAGACCAGTACTTTAATCAGTTCTAGTTGTTCTCGCAATTGCGCATCTTTTACTTCAATACACTTGTTTAAAACTATAATTTCATCCCTCATAGCACTAACTATATTATTATTAGCATCTAAATTTTCTAGGATACTAAATTCTTGAATAAAACCATGCGTTTCATAAATACTTTGACCATTCTCGAAACATTGTGGCAAATTTTCTTGCATGTGCCCATTAGATTTGTTATAATTAATGTTCAACAGCTCTGTTTCACTTTCCTAAAAAAGCGAAAAATAGTTTAACTTAAATAGTTTACTGAATAATTCGTTCCATTTTCAGATTGTCTTACCAAGGATTTTATTTTTTCACGCAGTAATTCATTTTCTTGAGAGAGCTCGCGAGAACCCTAAAAAGTTGTTTTCTTCACACACATATCCCAACTAGGAATTTGGTACTTTATTAAAGTTGCAGAAATGTTTACGCCACAAAATTTATAAAACAACTATAGTCTCAGGAACACTTTCAAAACGTTTTTACAGCAGCTATAGATGAAAAATTGGCACCATCTTAAGCTTATTGGAACCATTACAAAATAATTATATAAACATTTCTGCAAGCTTTAAGAAAATTCAGTACCGCCACTACAAAATTAAAAATTAAGTTTATAATTGATCTATAAAATATACTTCACTGTTTGTTACAGTATTGCTATAAAACAACTAAACAATTGTTTTATGAGAGCTTCATACCGTTATAAAAAATGGCTGCAGACACCAATAAAATAAAATGGTTTCTTAAATGTATCCTAAAAGTCGCAAAAAGTAATTTTGATCTTAAAGGCAAGAACGACGCTGAAATCTACATATAGTTTTCATGTTTTGTCATATTTAGGATCTCGAACACTGGCCTCTTAAAATGGCTTCCTTCTATACATACTTTTTTTATTAATAGTACGCATTTTAAGATACTTAAACTATTAGGAGATGTATATAAAACATCTATAAAATAATGCCCCTTAAAGGTAACCAGTTGAGCGAGCGCTGTGACATCATCCGCACCGTCGGACATTTCAAATATGTTACAAATTGGAAATCACATATTACTGTTAATATTAACGCTAGCGGCCTAATTTTTTCACTATATACTTAGGATGAGTTGTATGAAATAACTTCAGTTTGATCCAAGATCAAAAACCAAGTTTACGGTTGTTATGACAATGGTAATCATGGATTTTGATCTTGGATCAAGCTGAACTTGGTTTGAACTTGTTCGTACAACTCGCCCTTAAATACTTACGGAAAATGCAAAAATAAATTGTAAATTAATATCACTAAATGAGCCTATTATTATTTTTTTCATTTTAACACTCTTGCTCTGTATCCCATTTATTTTTCAAGCCCTTTTTTTACCCAATAGCCAACTAGCACACGGTGTCTATTTCGCGCTTATAGTAGCTTTAAAAGAGTTCTTAAGACAAAATTAGCGACTACTACTTTTAAAAAGATTTCTTACAATGCGTAAGGCAGTTGTGTGCCAGTTGGACATATTATGAAAATTTTTATCGAAATTTAGTTAGTGGTGTGTAAATGATGCTACTTTAAATTATGTTCGTTTTTGGCACCCTTCAACACCTCTGTATACAAAATGCCAGGTGAATGTCTTAAAATCTGAGAGATTAAAAAACATACTAAGTAAAAATATAAATACCACAGCTAACGCAAGAAATCGTTTCAAATATGTTTTATTGTATAGTTAACCTCAGGATTTTTATATTCAAGTAAATCATTTTATTTTACAACGCTGTTTCTCAGCAGCTTGCAGCACTATATAATAATTATATAACAGACTTTAAAACAACGAAAGAGTCTTTTAATATAACTGTTTTATAAGATGATAGGAAACAACTATGATATAATTTTAATGTGTATTTATAACGGTGCTAAATATGCTGTTGAACATTACTAATAAAGCGTTATAAAACAATTTAGTTTTCTATGTTAAAATTTTGTATAGCTTTGTAACGGAAACGTTTCTAAAATAATTTCTTAGCTGCTTTGTAACATATTTTACAACTTTGCTGAATGAACGTTTTAATGATTCATTTATAAAACAGTTCAATTGCCGACAACAAAATAGTGTTTTCTACAAGTCTAATGTAATCAATTAGCATTTTAGAACCATTAATAAAATAACAATAAAATAAAATAATCATTGAACTTTTAATTATAAACAAATTTGCTGGTTGGGATATCTTATTCAATTCTTTTTTAAATTAAATGAATACGACATTGCAATTCATCGTTTATTCTTGTTAACTTCTATATTATTCACGTACATTTTTACAGGAATTTGATTTGGAACGCACGCATTCCTTTGCTTTAACCTAGACTCAAAATCTGCATTTTTTAAAACGTCTCCAGTACTACCTACAAAGGTATTAGATCTATTAAACCCACTGGCCGTGAACTTTGAGCGTTCCTTCACCGGCCTTAACAGTTTTTTAAAATCGTACAAGTCATTTTCGGATTTACACGAATGTAACGCCTTATCCTCGTCAGAATTTTTACTAGTATCATCACTTGAGGTTCTGTGTTCGTTAGATTGCCTCATAGTAACCATACCCTGCAATTTTTCTCTACACTTGGAGCAAGAGCTGGTGTGTTCTTCGTATAGAGTTTTAAAGGTTTTCGAAATTTTCTCTTCGGATTTTTCTCCCTCTAATTTTTCTCTACACTTGGAGCAAGAGCTGGTGTGTTTTTCGTACAGAGTTTTAAAGGTTTTCGAAATTTTCTCTTCGGATTTTTCTTTGACGTTGTCTCGCAGGTAGATTACTGTGGACTTTCCTGACTGGATTATTTTCTTAGTGTGGTTAATAAGTATGTAGGGGTCCGCATCGACATTTTTCATTGCAGAGTCTGTAGAACGGGTTTTGAAAGGTTTCTCAGGACGGGATACCTAAAGCAGGAAGTTGAACAGGGATAAAGGTTAAGCATTTTAAAAGGAAGGAAAATGTGTGGGATAACTTTGATTGGTGATAATGAAATTAAGGTACCAAGAGGTGGGTTTTACAACGTGTTTACGATGACTCTTCAAATTTCGTAAATAGAAAAATGTAAAGAAATAGATAGTCGAGAGCAGTTAGGTTTTTAGTCTATGTAATGAAGCATTATTTGACGAGTTTTTTGTAAATATTTCGTGCAAACACGAGATTACCTTTCCCACCCGTTTTCGAGGGTGTTGAAACACGATGGAAGTGGTGGGAGAAGTTTTTGACCGCTGCAACCCCCTGAAACGGCCAAAAACCACCCCGTTTATGAGGATTCCTTTATGTTTTCATATATTAATGGGTCTGGGGAGTGATTTATCGACGGGTTATATATATATATATATATATATATATATATATATATTTGAAATAACATGAAAGAGGGTTATAGAGTAAGTGGAATCCGGAGAGCAGGCCTAGGTGATTGATTAAACCCTCCCGAGGGGCGGAAAATCTTTTTTTTTAATGATTCGGTTTAAACGCTTATCCCCCGTTTTCAGGGGAAAAATATTCATTTTTAGCTCCAATCCCTCCTCATCCCTCAAACGGGCAGAAATCACCCTTCACTCGCCAGAAAGCATGACATCCAGGATTTACAGGTTTTTCAGCACATTATCGTTATTCCTGTGCACATTCCTTCATTTTTCACGGAAGAGAAGGTGGTAGCAACCTCGGGGGTTACTTCAACCAAGTGGTGTAAAATTCATTAATTACACTTTCACGTCAATACGCCCTTCCCCGTTTTCGCAGGCGCTGATCACGATAAAAATACATTTTACAATTTTACACCCCTTAGAAAGGTGAAACAATCCCCTGGGTGGCTACCACGTTCTCTTCCGTGAAAAATGAAAGGATATGCACAGAAATAACGATCATGTGCCGAAAAACCTGTAAATCCTGGATAGCATACTTTCTGGTGAGTGAGGTTTCTGTCCGTTTGAGAGATGAGGGGGGGGGGGGGGTTGGAGCTAAAAATGAATATTTTTCCCGTGATCCGCGATATCGAAAACGGGGGATAAGCGTTTGAACCGAATCATTTGAAAAAAAAGATTTTCCACCCCTCCTCGGGAGGATTTAATCAACCCCCTAGGCCTGCTGTCTGGATTCCACTTACTCTATAACCTCCTTCCATGCTATTTCAAATATATAATCCGTCGATAAATCACTCCCCAGACCCGTTTATACATGAAAACATAAAGGGATCCCCATAAAAGTGGTGGTTTTGGCCGTTTCAGGGGGTTGCGGCGGACAAAAACTTCTTCCACCACTTCCATCGTGTTCAGCACCCTCGAAAACAGAGGGGGGGGGGGGGGAGGTAATTTCGTCTTTGCACGAAATATTACTATTTTTGCCTTCATTACATAGACTATTTTACTGCGGAACCCGTCTATAGTGAATGGGTTTTCATGAAAGTTTTTTCATTGAATTTCTAATCGTAAGAACTTTATTATTTTTTTCTTAGTCACAGAAACACAAAAGAGACATAGTTTTCACAAGGAAGTCCAAATATTTTTCGAAAAAATTGATACTATGAAAAAAATTAATGTTGAAAAAATTAAAAAAATAAATAAAATTCATTCATGTGATCGGTAAAAAATAGGATTCATATGGTTTTGGGACTGCTGAATATGAAACTATGTTCAAAAATTAAAAATTGCTGATACAAAATGGCGAATATAACGTCACAAAATATATATAATTCGATTAAAAAGTCATTAAGATTAAAGAATTAAAGAATTTTCCAAATGAAATAATATGAAATTTCGATGGTATTAAAATATTTATTTTTAAAAAATCGGGAAATATAATTATAAACAATTTTTATAAATAACTAATATCTTTATTCATTTAGTCCAATCAATGAATGCCCAAAAGGGGATTGTAGAGACATTTAGGAGTTTTAAGTAATTAATTCTATCAAATGCCTTGCTGAAGTCAGTATACACGGCGTCAACCCGAGTCCGATTATCCATAGCATTACGTATATATTCCGAATAACAGGTCTTGGCAATTATACTCAGTTTACTGATAGGGCGATAATTTGTTATATAATTCTTTGCACCACCTATGTGAATTGGTATCACAAATGCTATTTTCCACTTGTCCAAAAAATGGCCTGCTTTTAAAGACATATTAAAAATAATTTTCAAAGGAATACATGAACTTTCTTTGCATCGTTTAATGAAATAAGGAGATAAACCATCTGGACCCGGTCCTTTTTTTGTGTACAGTGAGTCGATAGAACTCATCTCTGATGTATTAATATAATCATGATTGGACTGTGCATTAGTAAAAAAATTGCTAGGTAAGGTATCATTATCATAATTACTGTATACACTACTAAAATAATCACAAAATAGAGCACAAATTTCAGATTGCCTATTAACAGCCTTATTATTGTAAAGCATATTAATTGGAAGATTATTGTCACATTTCTTTTTCTTTGAAATAAATTTACAAAATATGTTTTTATTACTAGATATGTTGGAATTAGCATTTTTAATATTTTTGTCATTATCTACTTTAATCAGTTGTTGAGATTTTGCCTTTAGGATGGAGAATGTCAGAACTCTTATGATTCATATTGTTATTTTTTTTATTTACCTGTTGCTTTAACTGCTTGATCTCCTTCCTAAGTTCTTTAATGATGTCATCCCTAAAGGCAGTGTGTTTGTCCGCCTGGATGCATCTTTCCTCCAGCTGTTGGCAGTCCATTTTCAGTTGCACGATTATGTCATGTTTAGAAGCTATTTCTGCAACCAGCGCGTGCTTCGTCTCCTCCATCGACTAAAATAAGAAAAAGTTAGGTTAACGCCATAAATAATTTTCAACAGTATTACCTATCCTTCCCCAAAGAACTTTTGAGATTTTTTTTTTAATATGGTTAATCGGCATTTCGAAATTTGATTAATTTAGTGAAACAATCTCAGGTCGATTTAAAAACAAAGAGTAAATATTGTTATATTTTTCAATTTTTATTTACCGTCGTTATAAGTTTCTTACCTCCTTTAGGCGTTCACATTCCTCCTTTTTGGTTTTTAGGTCGTCGACGATATCTTGTATGTTACCAAATGAACTGTATTGTTCGAGCTTCCCTTTGAGTTCCTTAATCTTGCTGTAACAAGACAGATTTTGCGTGATTAGCCATGTTTTGTTTTTATTTTCATTTTTTATAATTACCATTCTCTCTCTTTCAGCTTGGTTTGTTCCTAAAACAGAAAATGTGTGCTTAAAATGTGTTTTTCTAAGCTGCTGTCGAGGAACTAGTATACCGATTCTACTCTATGAAAGAATAAAGTTTATACCATTTGTTGAACGGGATGATAAAATAAAATCTGTTTAATTAACAAATGTTATACAGCTACTTGAAAGACTGCAAGAATTTTGATATAGGAAAACAGAAGAACCCTTAGAGCAAACAGTGCAAATAAAAATTAGTGCAGCAAGTGAAGCTTTTAAATCCCAGCCTGAAAACGATGTAAAGAATTTCCATTTTTTTTTCCCTTCAATATGATTCATAAAGTATGTAGATAAGAATATATATTGTCATTTTTTCTGCTTTTTGGTTAGTGGTTCCCACCCCTTAAAAAATATAATCTGATAGAGAATCAAATTATAAGAAAGAAAGGTCTTATACACGTCTTTGCTAAAATTCATATTTTTCGAGATATTGCGAACTGAACATTGCAATTTTCACTCCCTAAAATCAGTATTCTTAGACGTTCTTTTTTAAATTACTCGAAAAATGTGGACTTTAATAAAAAACCGCTGCCCAAGGAATCACTACTTCCACATCCAATTCTCTATCCAAGTCACTCACAACGAAAAAACTTTGTATGTGGAAATAATTGTTTATGGAACTTTAATAATATAGTATTTGAAATCCTCTACCCCAAAAACCCATAAAACGATACCCCACATCGATAGTGGGGTGGGGGTTGTGATAGGGGTGTGGTAGGGGTGTGGTAGTGGGGGTGGATGAAGTAAAAAAATGTTTTGGGGTTTCTGGTTCTTGTACATACACTAAATCATAATTTTTTTCATCCCTTTTAATAAGGGAGTGGGGGTTGGTAATGGGGGTGGCTACTGCCAAAAATTTTTTTGAGACCTTAGCTTTTCTTATATATACTAAATACCAATTTTATATACTCTTACCTGCTTGATTTACCCATTTACCCCAAATTGACCCCAATTTACCCCCCAACCCTTTGACGGAACAAGATGAAAATATAATCTAGTTCTAGATCTCGTTAAAGTACATATGTGTACCAAATTTCAAGTCAATATCTCAAACGGTTCCAGAGTAAACGTGCGCACAAAAAAAAAGTTACAGACAGAATTTTTTTTTCGCTCAAACTTAAAATCTCGACGTTTCATGACATTTTAAGCCTATTTGAACAATAAAAATTTTTAAAAATTTTTTTGTCGTTACTATACTTTCACTGGATGTGGAAGTAAAAAAAATACAAGAGTACAAAATTAAAGCTTTCACGAAAACAAATCGAAAGGTTTTTTAAGAGTACAAAAATGAAGCTGATAAAAAAACTAATTGTTATTTATTTATTTTTTTATTTTCCTACGACAAACTGTTCCAGAGAAATAAAGGTATAAAGATGGCGCTTGAGCGCATACGCAAGAAAATCATGTATTTAAAATTGAAATATCTCAAAAACTATAAGATTGATAAAGACATAGTATAAGAATGAAACGAAGAGTTTGAGTTTTGATTACTTCCACATCCAGTGGAGTATAACGACAAAAAAATTTTTAAAAATTTGTATTGTTCAAATAGGCTTAAAATGTCATGAAACGTCGAGATTTTAAGTTTGAGCGAAAAAAATTTTCTGTCTGTCTGTCGGTCTGTCTGTAACTTTTTTTTGTGCGCACGTTTACTCTGGAACCGTTTGAGATATTGACTTGAAATTTGGTACACATATGTACTTTAATGAGATCTAGAACTAGATTATATTTTCATCTTGTTCCGTCGAAGGGTTGGGGGGTAAATTGGTAAATTTGGGGTAAATGGGTAAATCAAGCAGTTAAGAGTCCATAAAATTGGTATTTAGTATATACAAGAAAAGCTAAGGTCTCAAAAAAAATTTTGGCATTACCAACCCCCACCCCCTTATTAAAGGGGATGAAAAAAAATTATGATTTAGTGTATGTACAAGAACCAGAAACCTCAAAACATTTTTTTACTTCATCCACCCCCACTACTACCCCCCTATCACAACCCCCAACCCACTACCGATGTGGGGTATCGTTTTATGGGTTTTTGGGGTAGAGGATTTCAAATACTATATTATTAAAGTTCCATAAACAATTATTTCCACATACAAAGTTTTTTCGTTGTGAGTGACTTGGATAGAGAATTGGATGTGGAAGTAGTGATTCCTTGGGCAGCGGTTTTTTTTCCTACGACAAACTCTTCCAGAGATATGACAGTTTGAAATAATATTGAAACTTTTCAGTTTGTAGGCGCATTTTAAATGACAATAGTAGGTAGAGAAACGAGCAATGGCCGTCTATTTTTTCGAAGAATACGCAGAAAGAGCGGGTTGCATTGCACTTTAACATGTTTAGAGGGCAGATTAAAAATGTTATTTAATTAGTTTACTTCATTGTATTAATTTGATTTATTTATAACAATCTGTATTTTTAATAACATTTGACATATTACTATACTCTTTTGTGTCCATTTTTAATCCACCATTTTTTTAAATTTTAGACCTCATAATCATATCCAGCGACCTAAAAAATACATATAAGTATAAGGATTTTCGTGAATTTATTTGTAACATTAGAGGAATTATTAATTTAAGGATGGCTTCAACCCTTAATATTCTCGTATTTCCTTTGTTTTGACCTTATAATTACATTCAGCGACCTCAAAAATATAAGTATATGTATTTATTGGATTTTCGTAATTTTATTCATAAAATTAGAAGATATTAATTTTACAATATTTAAGGGTGATTTCAACCCTTAATATTTTCTTGTCATAAATTTTAACCTGACAGTCACATTCAGCGACCTCAAAAACATAAACATTTGGATTTTCGTTAATTTATTCGTAAAATTAGAAGAGTTATTAATTACTTCCACATCCAGTGGGAGTAAAGTAACGACAAAAAAAAAATTAAAAATTTTTATTGTTCAAATAGGCTTAGAATGTCATGAAACGTCGAGATTTTAAGTTTGAGCGAAAAAAAATTCCTGTCTGTCTGTCTGTAACTTTTTTTTGTGCGCACGTTTACTCTGGAACCGTTTGAGATATTGACTTGAAATTTGGTACACATATGTACTTTAACGAGATCTGGAACTAGATTATATTTACATCTTGTTCCGTCGAAGGGTTGGGGGGTAAATTGGGATAAGAGTAAGGTAAGAGTCCATAAAATTGGTATTTAGTATATACAAGAGAAGCTAAGGTCTCAAAAAAATTTTTGGCATTAGCCACCCCCATTACCGCCCCCACCTCCTTTTTAAAGGGGATGAAAAAAAATTGTGATTTGGTGTATGTACATGAACCAGAAACCTCAAAATATTTTTTTACTTCCACCAACCTCACTACCACCCCCATATCACCACCCCCACCCCACTACCGATGTGGGGTGTCGTTTTGTGGTTTTTTGGGGTAGAGGATTTCAAATATTATATTATTAAAGTTCCATGAACAATTACTTCCACATACAAAGTTTTTTTCGTTGTGAGTGACTTGAATAGAGAATCTGGATGTGGAGGTAGTGATTCCTTGGGCAGCGGTTTTTTTCAGTATTTAGGGATGGTTTCCACTCTTAAAAATAAAAAGCGGGTAATGCGACAATATAGATTTTGATGTACGTATTTTATAAAGCATATTGCAAAAAAAATTGAGGAAATTCATTTCATCGTTTTCAGGCCGGGAATTTTACCATTTTGACTGCTTCGCTTACTGTATGTACTATATTATTATTACAGTCTTCGCAAATACGAAAGTGAAGAGTATATTGTATAATTTAAAAGTGCTCATTTTTTGCATACAGTACTTAATAATATAATAATAATTTATTTATGTACTATGTAAATTTTTACAGTTTTTTACATAATTATTATTTTTACATAATTATTATTTTTTCTCACCAATGAACAGTTTATTTTAAATAAGATTTTGTTATACAATAGCAAACCAATAAAGTTTGAGCTCTCACAAAAATGCAAAGTACTGTGCGTGGACTTCACAATCTGTATTATTACTTAACTAATAATTTTTTTTAACTTTTTAGTGCGCCACTCATAAAAGCGTTTTTTTTTTAGTTTTTTTTAAACTACAATTTATTTTCTCTGTCGCGGAAAATTCGAGTAATCCCTATCAGTACCTCCCACCTCCGTCATCATACAAGGTCAATGGTACCATATTATTATATTGTCACCAGAGTTGCATAAGTTTGCAAAGTTTCAAATCGATACGGCAATTAGAGGTGGGTGAAAAGTGAGTTGTAAGATTTGCTTACAATGATACAGGTCAAGTTAATAGAAGCGTGTTAAAAAAGATGGCGTTCATCATTCCATTTCATACGCCTGATATATATTTTTCAATTGATACTTATGAATACAGCAGCAGTAGCTTTCATGGGTAGTATTTGAAGATATTTATATGAGCCGTGAATTTTAATCATCTCCAGATGATGTCAAAATGGCTGGCGAAACATCTAGATAGTATTCGAGTGTGGTGTGTTTTGGTGTTTGTGGAAGCTAGCCTAACATCCAAAGCCTTCCAGGGGATGAACCATTTCATTATTCTTTCTTGTAGACCAGTTCCAGATTTCTCGACAGCAATTTACGTGAATAATATTAAAAATAACATGCTAAAGTGTAATTTCGAAAATTAAACAACGAGCAAAATTATTATAATTTTAATGGGTATGCCTTTTTACAAAGCAGTAAGGGAAAATAAACATGAAATAGCGGCATGGGAATATCGGGACATGTAAATGGGAGGTGCTGGGTTATGCTTTTTGAAGCAAAAATGTTTCTTTGAACTGTATTCCTACCTTTGTAATAGTAGTGTTTATATATCTGAAAAAAAGAAAATTAGTAACTATGATTTTTTATTATGCTCTTAAATTGCAATAAATGAAAAAATCATCAAATAATGCATGAACGAGTACGATGAACCACAAGACATGTTCCATAATAAATGACTTTTCAAAGTAGCGATTTGGTATACATTTCAATCATTTTTATATACAGGGTGTCCCAAAAATAACAATTCGCAAAAACGATCCACCAAACTTCATCGTTCTATGTAGTATTGTATTATTTATTATTATTTGAATTGTATTGTATTTGTAATTTGTAATTTTCACTCGCCTATACATTTTTAGTTTTGAGACCCCCTGTATCTATATTTAAGTAGTCAGTTTTATGCAAGCCACATTTTTTAAATAGTGCTTCTGCACTTTTTAATTGGAACATGTGACATTCTTTGGTGTAGATCAGGTCAGAAGAGAACGTTTCAGATAAGAAAGCACTTGAAAATCCGTTTAGAACAAATACAGGTGTCGCTATGGGGGGGATGGGGGGAACTTTCCCCCCCAATATCGTGGTCGAGTTGGGAAATTCAAGCTTCAAGTTGGGAACATTCGGGAAAAATTTCACCCCTCCCTCCCCCCTCCTCCTCAATTTTTGTTTTCGAAATAATTTTTTTACTGTGGTTTGAGTTGGGAAATTCAAGCTTTAAGTTGGGCGAATTTGATAATTCACCCACCCCCTTTCATCAATTTTCATTTTGGAGAGAATTTTTTGAGGAGTTAGGAAAATTCCTGTAATGAGAATTGTGAATTATTAACCAAAAAAAACCCTATTGACACCCCTGGACAAATGCCGCCATTTTGTTTGGGTGTCATAAAATTAGTTGTATCTCATCTTCTAGTGATCAGAATTCAATTTTCGTTTTTGTTTTTTGTTACTTTTACTTTTTGGTCAATAGATTTTTCTCTAAACATTAAAAATTCCGCTCAATTTAAAAAGAGACGAAAATTTCTTAATTTCAAAGGTATTGTTTAGATTTTATCCGATTTATTGTGTATTCTCTTACATTTGTTTTCATTCTGATAGTGAATTATTATTATCTAACCTTCTCCGTGGAGTCATTGGTAACCCCAATGTCACTCTTCTAATATTTTTTCAAATTATAATAAAGTCTGCGTATTTTTTTAGCCGACGTTTTGACATGAACCAATATGTGTAAATTAAAAAAAAACAGAACCGAAGAAAAGTATTTTGATGGACCTTTTGTATCGCATTTCCTCTTCCACATTAGCGTAATTTATATTCATTTTCGATCAGAACTACTTCCCTTGGATTTCGGAATATTTGCAAAAAACCTGCTGCGCCATTTTCTCAAAAATTGCAGCGTAAGCTTAAGGGTTAGGATTGCGAAATATTACTAAGTTCAATGACGGGCTAATCTGAAGCTATTTCCATAAATCCCATTATATTGTTTTTTTTTCTTATTGGGCCTAGTAAAATGCCTTATTTAACTACCGAGAGATCGAGAAAGACTGAACACGTCACGTTCAGTCTTCACACGGAAAAGTCACTAAAATTATCAAAATTGATTTCTATTCTACATACATTATTAAAACTAATTTCCTATGTTGCTAGTCACTGTTACCAATCTGATGTCTGTCATTTTCGTGAATGTTATTATTATTGGCTTGTTTGATTTATCATTTATCTCCCTTTCTGACTAATAAATCAGTGTTTTTCAACGCAATCAGTTCACTGTCACTTGTGTGGCAAGTTAATAAAGAAACTCGCATTTTGTGTAAATACTGTAATCACAGTAGAGAAAAGACCAGTAGTCCGACTCAGCCGGAACAGTTGTATAAGATTTTCAGTGCGCATGCGATGCGCGTGGGCTTAAACTATTCGATGCGCAGTGGACGGCACAACGACAGTGGACGGCAGTGATGATATAGGGTGGGGCGGATGTTTATTTTTGTTTACGTTTACGTTTCTGAACAGTCGCCGTTCTCGACGAAATGCGCGTGGGATACAAACACTAGATGCGCAGTGGATTAAAAAAATAAAATCGAGTACAACAAATATCAAAGGGACCGCTGCGAGTGAAACTACTGGTCTTTTCTTTACTGTGCTGTAATTGACTATATTTAAGGTTACTGTCGCCAACGTGAAAATGTTGAAAGTACCAGAAAATAGTACATATGTATGCAGTATGTAGGCGGCACAAAAACAATCTTTAGGGAGAGGCACGTTCAGTCTTTCTCGATCTCCCTGTACATTATGGTGTCAGTAAATGACCCCATGTGACCTTTTGTTAAGAAAATTTCACCTGGTCATCGGTGAGCGAAAGTGGTGGTCACTTCACTTAGATATAATCTTGTAAAGGCCATGGATTATTAAGTGGCTCCCACCCTCTGCAGAGATCTCGTCTGACCTGAAAGTGACAGGTTCCAATAACTTTTTGGACTTCAATTGCTATCTACCAGACGTGCTATTATTATATTTGTATATTTTTGTGAAATTCAAAATGCTGAGAAAATACGTTTTCATATATAATAAAAAAAAATTGACTTACTCATTCTTGGATTCTATATCACAAAAATCCTGTTCCGACTTGTCGGATCCAAGCAGGTCTTGGTAAGATATTTCGAAGAAGTTAAGCCCATCGATGTCCCATCGGTTTTCTTCTCGAATCCTTCGAATAAATTCTAGCAAGTTTTTCTTGTCATTTTCCAAGCAAAATACTTTTTGCAAGGGTTCAGCCAGTAAATCGTTGGTAACATCATACTCGCGATATCTCTTCATGACCTGCCGAAAAATGTATGATAAGAGCTATTTTATCTATTTCAAAGTAAGACTTACATGCATGGGAATATTCAAATTGGGTTAACGATGCCACGGACGGCGAGTTCTCGCACAAGGATAGGAAATAGGGAGGTGTTTCATTTTTTAGGAGTCACTTCAGAAAGTAGTAGTGGCAGTTTGTGTACAGTGAATTTGAAATACACGTGCATATTTGAACCTATTAAGCATTATGACCAAAAATTCTTTAAAAAAATAGTCACTACTTGTAAAATAGGTTTATGAAAAATAAGGAAGAAAAAAATTATTCAATTCTAAAATATCTAGGACGCTCATGACACGTGAACTTTCTTATTCCCAGATGATCGTGTGAAGGCTAACGCAGTTCGGTCACTGAACTGTGGAATGTGCCGCACACCAGTGACCCAATGCCAGGTAGTAAAGTGTTTGGCTATAGGAACTACAATAACAGCAGTGTTTCAATCTCGGTTTTTTATTTAACACGTTCTAGACCGTGGGATAGTGACAGATTTTTTTAAACGTTTGGTTCCTTTCTGGCCTTTTGGGAGCCTTTTGTGCCTGATTTGTACTCATGTTCGTGTTTATAAAACGGTTATCCAGGGCCCCTCAGCGGAAAACAAAAAAGAAAATTTCATGAAAATGAGCAATTTCAAACGTTTTGTTCCTATCTGGCGTCAAGTTAGACTTACGTTTTAAAGAAAAACATCCGACGGAAGCTTATCGCCAGACAAATTCCGTGGGCCGGAAGGCCCGAAATTTCAATCCGAAGTTGTAAGAAAAAATGGTCAAAATCAAACGATTTGGTTCTTATCTGGGAATTGTATATATAGGTAAATAGATTATAATTATCGCGATATAACAAACGCCAGACAAATTCCGAGTGCCCTACAGTGAAAAAATTATTGTTCAAGTTGTCAACTATTCCGCGAAAATCAAACGATTGGTTCTCATGTGAAATGATTTTTTCTGTAAAAATTAACCGAAACGAAAATGTATTGTATCATTCACAGACATTTTTAGTGGGCCAAACATATTTTAAATCTTAAAAGAAGTGCACGAAAAAAGCCATTTTTTCAAACGATTTATTCCTGTCTGGCATTTGGATTTTAAAAAGATATGGTAATAACTAAACCATATTTCAAGTCTCAGACAAAAAGCGTGGGCCAAACATATTTTAAATCTTAAAAGAAGTGCACGAAAAAAAAACTATTTTCTCAAACGATTTATTCCTGTCTGACATTTGGATTTTAAAAAGATATGGTAATAAATAAACCATATTTCAAGTCCCAGACAAAAAGCGTGGGCCAAACATATTTTAAATCTTAAAAGAAGTGCACGAAAAAAAGCCATTTTTTCAAACGAGTTATTCCTGTCTGGCATTTGGATTTTAAAAAGATATGGTAATAAATAAACCATATTTCAAGTCCCCCCCAAGCTCAAGGTCCAGATCCGCCCTTGAAATGCCGTTTTTTTTCTCACTTGAAACTCATTTGGAATTTTATTTTCTTTATCACTGGAATCAATATAACTGTCACTTTCACATTCCTAATCCCTCGATCGAATAATATTTACAATAAATAAGTTATATACTAGCAAAAGGACAAATATAAATTATTACATATTAATATTTAATTTACAACTCTGCACTACATCATAGAGACTGAGAGTCTTCTTAAGTCCGTACCTGTTTCATTCTCCCTTGGCGTAGGTAGTCAACCACACGAAAGTGATTTCTTCTCTCATTTTAATGCACGCGACATAAGACACGTAAGATGTGATGTGGTAGAAACATATATGATATGCATTGTTTGCGAGCGACGCTGCTTTTTATACTCCCCGCTCGTCCCGGGGTGATTTTTATTTATCGTTTGCTAATGGGGAACTTGCCCATTTTTTTCGTAACACGTCACATCGAATATCAGCTCTTAAATCGCAGTACTTACTTTGCAATAAATAATTAAAGTTGAAATCCTCGCTACTAGGGATTGCATTACCGGTTAACCGGTTAACCGGTTAACCGGTTATTAGGACAAAAAACACATGATGATAATTACCGGTTATTTTAATTTTTCACCGGTTATTTCGGTAAATTCTGAACTTACGATATGTCGCGTATTCAACGTTTCTGTTTATGTCACTGACTAGTATTCACTAAATACAGAGTGACTGTCCCAACACCGAGCACTTTTAACAATAAATAAATAATATTATAAAAAGTAAACTCCAAACACCAAGCCTTAAGAAATACAAGAGAGACATTGACAATATCTTACGACAGAAAATTGAATAAGTCACTGCCAAATATCCGTGGAATACATTTAGAAGTATGTTATTACCAATTCTTATTAACTTATCGACCCACCAATATCGATTGAGGAAGGGCATCTTCAGCTGGTGGTATTCTATGCACAAATATCAGACGATTAACAGATATAGCTTTGAAAAAATAACCCTTTTAACAGGCTATTTTTAAAAAATATTGTATTTTTAGGTTAGGTATTCAGTAAATGCCCTATTTGAGTTTATGTTTATAATTTTTGTTATTTAAGTGGATATTTTTGTTATTTACAGAATAATTATTTATTTAAATTTATTTAATTTATATTTTTTCCTCTTGGTAAATTAACTCCTATATAAAAAGTCTATTTGACAGTCACATTTTTGTCACTTTGACAGCGATAAAAAAGGTGCATCGTTTTTTATCACCGATAAAAATGCCTGTTTCTCAAAAGCAGAGTACACCTAGTAGTCGCACGTCACTTTGAAATCTGTACTGTCAGCTATAATTTTGAAGTATTGTGGAAACTATATTGTACGATATGAGTCGTTTTGGGAAAATTATAATTATTTTTAATAAATTATTGTTGTTGTTCGTTCACATTCATATTCTGTCGTTAATTTATTTTGTCAAAAAACACTCGAGCTTTCCTTTTATGGCTAAATTTCTTTTTAACTTAAAATTTTGCCAATCAGTAATTTTGCTCGAAAAACTGACATTTGACAAAATCGCTCGACCTCCGGTCTCGCGATTTTTTCAGGTAAGGTTTTCTTATAAAATCACTGATTGGCAAAATTATTTCGTTACAAAGAGAAATTTATCCGATAAAAAAAAGCTCTTATGATTTTACTGCTGATAAAAAACCTTTTGTTTGTTCATTATATCAAATATACGTATATAAAAATATTTTTTGTTAAATTTAGATAATTTTGTATGGAAAGAGACAATTGCAATTTTCGCCACCCTAATCATCCATTCTAAAAATTACCGGTAAATACCGGTTAACCGGTTATTTACATTTTTATTTACCGATTTACCGGTTATTAAAACTTCCGGTAAATTGCAATCCCTACTCGCTACTCCTCACGAAAAGCACTGTGACGTCAGATCGAGAAACTAGTCTCGCGTGGGGACCCACAGATGGTGTACTTTAGCCGAGCGGTATGTCTTCACCCTAATTAATAGACTGGGTGGCGGTTGGCTTTGAGACGTCCGCATATTTGGTCTTTTGCTCTTTATGTTAGAGAAAAAATAAAAAAAGTGTCGGAAAGCTCAATCAATTCTCTTTACATAAGCTATCTACAAATTTTTCGAAAAAAACAATAATTATCGAGATATTCGAGGAAATGTAGGAAATTACACGTTTTCCTATAATGTATGTAAATCTAAAAAAAATATTTTTTCTCAGAAACCTTTGTTTCGAAGGACCGAGATTAACGGAACGTCAAAGTACTACATGATATTAAGTGAACATCATACATGAGATCGATTTCAATTAATTACCGATTAATTACGGTGACAAAATGGAGAAATTTTACCGAAAAAAAAGTCCCAAATCCCGCCCCACTCTAATTCCTTCATTTTTGTTGGAATTAAAAAAATTTAAAAAAGAGTTTTAGCAAATTTTATTCTATTCAAATTAGCTAGAGTAGTCTTTTGGCGTAGGAGCCAGGATTAAAAAGTTGCCAACTGTAGAACCTCAAAATTTGCGATATATCTACAGCTGCGCCCCAGATTTTTGTCTGGCACTTGAAATATGGTTTGTTTATTAACATATCTTTTTAAAAAAACAAATCCCAGACGAGTATAAATCGTTTGAAAATGCATCGATTTTTACACGACTGTTTTTTGATTTTTCGATACTTTCGTTCAACATATCTACGTCTGGGCCCAAGCTTTTTATCTGGGACTAGAAATATGGCTTATTTATTAACATAGCTTTTTAAAATCCAAATGCCAGACAGGAATAAATCGTTTGAAAAATGCCATTTTTTTCGCGCTTTTCTTTTTGTCTGGCTATCCAGGGGACCCAGCCAATTCGTCTGGGAATCTTAAATTGAAACTACTTATTGCCTAATATTAACAAAAAAACAAATGCCAGACGAATGTAAATCGTTTGATTTTCGCGGAATAGTTGACAACTTGAACAATAATTTTTTCACTGTTGGGCCCTCGGAATTTGTCTGGCGTTTGTTATATCGCGATAATTATAATCTATTTACCTATATATACAATTCCCAGATAAGAACCAAATCGTTTGATTTTGACCATTTTTTCTTACAACTTCGGATTGAAATTTCGGGCCTTCCGGCCCACGGAATTTGTCTGGCGATAAGCTTCCGTCGGATGTTTTTTTTAAAACGTAAGTCTAACTTGACGCCAGATAGGAACAAAACGTTTGAAATTGCTCATTTTCATGAAATTTTCTTTTTTGATTTCCGCTGAGGGGCCCAGGATAACCGTTTGATAAACACGAAAATGGTTAGTACAAATCAGGCACAAAAGGCTCCCAAAAGGCCAGATAGGAACCAAACGTTTAAAAAAATCTGTCACTATCCCACGGTCTATTCGATGTGTATGTGTGTTCGATGTTTTAATCATTTTCATTTATTACATTTTCTTAGATTTTAGTGTTTCAGTTAGTTATTTACAATGACAATGGAATGAATCGAGGCAGATAGCAGTATTTTGAGAAAATATGGCAACACCGCGAATACTGCTTGGGGCATGAAGGTCAATGTGAG
Organism: Rutpela maculata; assembly: GCA_936432065.2. Lineage (NCBI taxonomy): Eukaryota > Metazoa > Arthropoda > Insecta > Coleoptera > Cerambycidae > Rutpela > Rutpela maculata. Next base: position 15,313,326 of record OW386287.2, on the reverse strand, counting down.
GTTTATCGGTCAGTGTTTCCCCTGCGAGTCGGCTTTGGGGGTCTTTTTGTTAAAACTTTATCAATGGATTAATTAATTAAGCTATATACTGAATTCACGTGTATTTCAAATTCACCCTGTACATATAAACTAGGCGTCAATCAATTCAAACTTCGGCATCATCTATATTGGCAAATACCTCCTGATCAAGCAGTAAGGGACACAGTACTAGAGAGAACGCAAGATAATATTGTGGCCTATGTACCATTACTTTATAGACCACCGTAAGGCTATCGACTGTTATCTAACTTGAGATGTGCTGCTTTAGTAGTAGCAGTACATAAAAATGTCTGGCATTTTGGGAGGGAAGCATGAAATTTTGTAGTTGTTCCTTAGACCAAAATAAACGATTTGACCCGCAGCACTCTTCATCTCAACCCTTTGGGGTTCAAAATGGCGGCCATTTGTGAAAAAATCAAGTTTTTTTTTCAAGTTTAAATATGTGTATTTCAAATCTGTTTAGAGATTTTTCACATAATTCGAGGACGATGTATGTAATGGAAACACCACGAATCCCATATCTCGAAAAAATCGGACGCCATCTTGAAATTTGAACTTAAAATTGATTTTTTCCCTTTCCACTGAATTTAGTTTCGTGAGGTATCATCTTTTACTGTTTTCTCTGTCCAAAGTCTGCGCAAAGTATTGGCTGATTCTCGGAAACAGAGCGAGGAGCCTTTTGGTAGGACTAGTCAATTTGTATTGTAGAATAAATATTTTGTACCATTTTGCATCTTGCCCTATTAATGTTGTATCTATGCCACCCCCTTCATCAGAGCACTAATTTTGACACCATACGGTAAGGAATAGTCATACTCAAGTAGCTCTGATAAATTAACCGTAAGTGTCAGATGACCTCGATTTCCACTAGACACGTTTTGGTTACTTGCTGGACAAACAAGTTTACCACCATCATTCTAGCAGATGATATATTTACTCCAACCAAAGACTACAAAGATTACCGTTTCCAGTGAGACTGGAGTTGGCTGTGTTAGTTCTTTCGACATAGAAAACGGTTATTTTGTACACGGAAATAGAAAATAGATAACCTAAGGAATCATTTCCACATCCAAATTTCCTATTCAAGTATCCCACGACCTCCGCACCCCATTATCAAAGGGGGTTGTAGTGGGGATGGTTGATCAAAAAAAAAGAAATTTGAGGCCTTCGGTTCTGGTACACACTAAATAATAATTATATTTTTTTTACCCCCTTTAATAATTGGGTTGGGGTAGTAATGGATGATGCCAAAAAAATTTTGAGACCTTGGCTTCTCGTACATACATTAATTTCCAATTTTATGGACTTTTACTTGCTTGTTTTACCTATTTAGCCCCATTTACTCCTTAACCAACCCTTCAGTGAATATGATCAAAAAAGTTACAGACAGAGAGACATAATTTTTTCTTTTGCTCAAACTTAAAATCTCGACGTTTCGTGACATGCTAAGCCTATTTCAACAAAAAAGTATAATTTTTTTTTACGTTATACTTATCGATGTGGAAGTAAAACTACAAGAGAATATTAATAAAGACTTTTCTGTTATTATTGATTCTGGACAGATAGAATAGAAAAAATGATAACTCTTACGACAAAATCGGTAATTAAAAAAAAATCAATTTTAAGTTCAAATTTCAAGATGGGTGCCCGATTTTCTCGAGGTATGGAGTTTGTGGTATTTCCATCATTTTCGCCGTCCTCGAATTATGTGAAAAATGTCTAAACAGATTTCAAATACGCATTTTTAAACTTGGCGAAATTAAAAATAAGAAAAATGTCTCTATAAGTAGTTAAATGAGACATGTCGAAAAAATAGTCAACCTTTGCCAGCGGTAAAAAGTTCCAAAATGCTCCAATGTGCCCTTGCCAGAAAAGTTAAACTTGTTGGAAAATGGTCCAACGAATAGTTAGCTAAAACTTGTTTTAATGGGTTCCATTTGACTAGTTTTGACATAGTTAAGGGTACCACAAATTTTCCGTGAGCGGAAGAGCAGATAGTCCCTTGAGGTAAACCAAAAAAAGGCAAAAAGCCCAAAAGTTCTGCGACTGGACCGCAAGACATCTTCCCCCCCGTTTTCGAGGGCGGGAAACACGATGGTGACAATATTTTCCCACCTACCCTTCAACCAGCACCGCTAAACCGAGAAAACTACTCCTTTTTCCGATTTTCCGGTGCTAGGCATATTTTATCGGAAAATTTTATTAACGAAAGTTGTTCAGAATTGTCCAAAAACCCAATATCGAATATTTCATCAAAATAAAAAAATTGAAAAATTTTAAAAATATGAAAAAGACTACTATAGGCCAGTAAATGAAGACATTTCGACTGGAAAAAAATTACGAGAAAGCTGTTTTTTTTGTGAAGTCCTTCATTGAGGTTCCCTTAGTACATCCTGAGCAATTTAAGCCATGGGTTTTCTTTGGGGGGGGGGGCGGTGAAGGGGAAATTTTTAGTTTTTTGCCATTATCTCGAAAAGTATCACGTTTTCGACAAAAAATAGTTATGAGCAAAAATATTTATTATAAAATTCTACACAAAAAAGTTAATTACACTTTTTTTCGTAGGATCAATCGTTTTTGAGTAAAAGTTACGGAAAGATACAATGTCTGTATTTTTTTAACTGTAACAAACAACAGGCCTAATCCACATCTAACACTCAAAACAACCCTTTGCATAAATCATTCGTTCTCTTCTAGCAGATCTAATTCCGTGTCAACTTCATCGTCCTCTTCATAAAGAGCTTCGTCAATTGGCTGATCAGTTGATGGTATCGTATCTTCAACTGTATCTTCATCTATAGCTCCGTTGTTACTATCTATTTCTTCCGTCGCGGCGTTCAAACAAGATTGCCCACGGCAATGCCCAATACTGCAGAACAGCGGAGACCTAGTTTTCTGCAGCTGCAACTAGCGTTACAGCCTTTGGTACAGTTGCAGAATATAGTATTGATCAACTGATCGGGAGCCGGTGACAAGAGGTTTTGAATAGGTTCCAATCTATTGTTGATGATCTTCCATCCCCAATCTTCAGGATTTAACTTATTATCAAGCCATTTTTGGACCTGGAGATACAGTCTAAATAAATGCTGTGTGCTGCACTGAATGTGGGTGGTAGATTGGACAATTTTACTGGTCTGTTAAGTCTGGTTGCCTTTACAAATGAGTAATACCTGTACTGAACAATAGAGTTTTCATTCGGAGCAGCACTGTACATTGCCAGAAGTAATTTAATTCTGTTTCATGTTTCGCAATTAATTCGCGCGAAGTGTGTGGCATTTTGAAAACTTCGGCACAATCCTGTAAGTCCGCGCGATTTTGAAGCAACTCCATGACTATTTTTTCCCAATATGAAACAATGCAGATGTTATGTCACATCCGCTAATAGCATAGATCAATAAAATATGGTAAGAATAAGTAAGTTGTTTGATATCATGTTTTCCATACGGAGAAAATATGAAAATCAAAGTTTTACACTTTTCAGAAAATTTATATTGGAAAATCGCTCTGGAGGGAGAGTATTTTAAAAGGATAGCACACACTGTAGAAAAATTTGGATATAACCATCGTGATTACTCTGCATCTTTTTACAGATAAAAACATATTTCTCCCAAGGGTAACATTTTTTCAACTTATCACCAGCTCTCCCTTTGTCTACTGTACTTTATTTTGTTAGGGTAATTTGCTTGCGTACAATACGTACCTACTTTTGTATATATTTCTTTTGTAACCTTAATGTAGTCCATCCGTTAAATTTAAAAAAGTTTGTTTCTCTTTATTTTAAGAAAAAATACATTTCTTTTATTGCTTTTCTTATTATCGTGCAATATTTAAATGACTGAATGAAATTTAGTTGCAAAAAGTAAATCTATAAATATACAGGGTGTCCCGAATTACATAGGCCAAACTTCACTAAGCAATACAAATTTTTAAAATAAGAAAAAAGTTCCTATACACATGGGTCGGGAAGTGCTTAGTTTCCGAGATACAGGGTGTTCAATTAATTCTCCTGAAAATGTTTTTTATGAATATTTTCGAACGTCTAAAGATAAATGATAATTTACACAGTAATTTAACTTTTTATGCTTTTTAATACAAAATGACAACTATGTACGAAAATCATTCAGGAGCGGGCGAAACTGGGTATAATTTAGCCCCAATTTTATTGTGTGACACTTTTACATTAATTTATGAGCAGAACTTAAAAATTTGAAGTTTTCTACACAAAAAAAGTCTCTTGTTTTTGCATTTTGAGTAAATCTTATCTAAACTTTATTCGGGAATAGTTTTTTATGAATATTTTAGCAGAACAGAAAAAACAATGACAGTAAAACAAAATTTGATTACATTATTTTTTATTAGACAACAATGAACCTTACTTTAATCTAGTAAGGTAAATTACAAATTACTAGATTTGTTCAAAGTGCATTCCGCCAGCATCAACACATTTCTAACATCTGCGCCGTACAAAGTGTGTAGCTTTACGAATGAAATCAGGATTAGCCCGCAAATTTTCACATTCTTCGAGAATTCTTTCTATTAACTCTTCTCTTGTGTTTACAGGGTTTGCGTAGACTTATCCTTTAAATAGCTAAAAAACAAAAAAATCAACTGGAGTTAAATCCGGTGAACGGGGTGGCCAGGCTCTTGCACCTAATCGACCGTTCCACCGTTCAGGATAATTATTGTTTACCCACAAACGTTCTCAACAGCAAAATGTGCAGGAGCTCCGTCCATTTGAAACCAGCATTCATTTCTTAAATTAAGAGGCATATCCTCGAGATATTGAAAAAAATCATTAAATAATGGTCCATTTAAATAGGGAGAAAGGATGTGGGGCCCACAAAAAGTCCCGTTTAAAACACCACACCATACATTAACGCTAAACTCCTGTTGAAATGTCCTAGGGCGAATTATATGAGGATTCCGATGAGTCCATATTCTTAAATTATTAAAATTAACCGATCCATTACGGTTAAAGTTAGCTTCATCAGTCCAAATAATTTTACTTCCGAAAACCGAAATCGGGATCTTGTTCCATGGCATTTATAAACCAATTACAAAAATTGATACGCCTTTCGGGATCACTGGTTGAAAGCTTTGGACTGACTGCATTCGAAAAGCTTTTCTGTGGTCTTCTTTCAGAATCCGAAAAACTTTGTTTTTGGAAACATGCACAGCTTGCGCACGCAGCTGTTAGACCGCTCTTCTGATACTTAATTTATTATTATTGTTAAATTTGGCCAAAATAATGTTTTTAAATCGCCCATTTCGCTGTTCTTCTTGGACCTCTTTTAAGTCCAACATTTCTAAATTCTAGGTGGGTTCGAATAAAAATATCTTTAGATGGTTTCCTTCTATTAGGAAATCTTCTGCGATATTCGCGTACCGCGGCATTCGCCTTTCCATTACAATATCCATAAATAAAATGAATATCCGCGTACTCCACATTACTAAACATGACCATTTTTTACTTTTCAATAGAACACTTTTTCCAAAAGGAAATAATAAAACTACAGAACAATGAACTGCAGAAAACATAAAAACAACAATGTCATTATTGTCATTTTGGCATCGCATGCTATATTATTTTTCATTTGTTACAAACATTACAATCATGGCACACTCCTGCATACCAGGAATGCTGGTAATAATGGTTACTAATTAATAAAGTTCGGATAAGATTTACTCAAAAACTGATAATTTTAGAGAAAAAACACCAAGAGACTTTTTTTGTAGGTAGAAAACTTCAAATTTTTAAGTTCTGTTCATAAATTAATGTAAAAGTGTCACACAATAAAGATGGGGCTAAATTATACCTAAGCCCCCCCAGTTTCACCCGCTCCTGAATGATTTTCGTACATAGTTGTCATTTTGTCTTAAAAAGCATAAAAAGTTAAATTCTTGTGTAAATTATCATTTGTTTATCTTTAGAGGCTTCGAAAATATTCATAAAAAAACATTTCCAGGAGAATTATTTGAACACCGGCATTCATGTATCTCGGAAACTAAGCACTTCCCGACCCATGTTTATAGGAACTTTTTTTCTTATTTTGAAAAGTTGTATTGCTTAGTGAAGTTTGGCCTATGCAATTCGCGACACCCTGTATAACAATATTATAGTGGCCAGCAAACACGCTATATCTTTGAAACGATTGATCCTACGAAAAAAAGTGTAATGACCTTTTTTGTGTAGAATTGTATAAGAAATATTTTTGCTCATGACTATTTTTATCGAAAAAGTGATACTTTTCGAGATAATGGCAAAAAATGAAAATCGCCCCTTTAACCCCACCCCAAAAAAAACCCATGACTCAAATTGCTCGCACTTCTCAGTATGCACTAAGGGCATTCCAATGAAGATCTCCACAAAAAAACAGCTTTTTCGTAATTTTTTCCTATTGTGGCCTCAAATTTGTCTTCATTTACATTTACTGGACTATAATTACTTGACAAGTACCTGACAGCAATTTCAAACAAGATTGTCATGAACTCTTTAAACAAAAAACCCATTTAAATGATATTTTCGGACTTGGACAATATTTTAAACAAAATTTCAATATTTTTTTGGTTAAATTTTGGATTTAAGGTTTTTGCACAATTCTGAACAACTTTCGTTAATAAAATTTTCCGATAAAAAATGCCTAGCACCGGAAAATCGGAAAAAGGATTGGTGTTTTCGGTTTAGGGGTAGTAGTTGAAGGGTAGGACGGAAAATATTGTTACCATCATGTTCCCCCCTCTCGAAAACGGGGAGGTGGGGTATGTCTTGCGGTCCAGTCGCAGAACTGTTGGGCTTTTTGCCTTTTTCTGACCCTAAACCGACGAGAAGTAGGTACCTACCTACAATGTTTACATCTAGTTTTTTCTTATCTTACTGGACTGTATTAGTTTGGATGCGGCACCATTTGGTTTTCCAAGCTAGTGTATAAATATTTGCTTAACAATTATCTTATCTTAACTATAAAAGTTAATCGTTTTAATTTGAATTTTACATTACTTTTACATTTAGAGAAGAAAAACAGCTTACCTCACAGATGCGCTGAGCACTTTGTTGTAACTTTTCCTCCAATATTCGCACTCTTTCAGTAGCCTCATGTTCTAGTTCTTCAACAGCACTTACAAGCATCTGATTTTGCTCTGTCAAGTCCCCAATCCATTCCTGCTGCAGCTTAAACTTTTCCTACAAATTTCAAATTCCCGCTATATTTATCGACCGAGTCTGCGACGTTTACGTGCGTGTCGACACGAAATGTCAAAATAAACCACAGCACAGCAACGCCCATTTGGCGAATTAAGATCTGATAAAACATAAAACAACATACCTGCAAGCAATCACCTCCTCCACAGGTATCGATTTCGTTCATTCTCTCTTCATAGAGCCTTTTGAATTCATTAATAATTTCCAATGTCCTCGTCTCACCGCACACTCCACTGCCACATGGTACTTGGCAACCATCGGGTCCGAAAGGCCTGCCACGGGTCTGATTAACTGTACACATAGTTATTTAAAATAAACACATAAAAACGTAAAATTTGTGTAAAAAGATAAAATCAGTTTTTGTAAAGGTGTATATAACTTGTCATATTTTGACGTTCTCCATAGCCTTCTATTAGGTTCCCCACTTCACAGTATCTACAAAACGCGATCTAACTGTGTTTTGTTTATCGAATATAAGTACACGCGTTAAAATCGCGACCAAAATAACTCACCCTTCTGTTTTCACGGATACAAAAAGTGCAATCCTGCACTTGTTTTCGCAGGAATGTCCGCGTACCGCGTTAAACATACATGAGGCAGTTTTATTATTGGAATTAATAATATACGAGGGGAGATTTCTGTTTTTTTATTGTCTTCAGAGATCTATTTTCTTTTAGTTGATGTCTGCCTGAAAAATGCACATCAATTCAACATAACTTCAGTATTAACTTAAGGTACTAATTTTTGGGTATTTTAAATTAATTCAGCAGAATAACTTCAAGACATGCTTTTATTATAAAAATAATTATCAATTAACAAAGTTTTGGTGAATGTCGGTCAAAGCTGAAAGCTGAAAAGTTCCCAACCCTAAAGGGCGATAGAAACGCCCAACGAGACCGGAAAATGTTGATGTGGCTGAAGACAGAAACGGAATCGGGAATAAGAAATGATTATTTACAGTGGATCAATGGAGTAATGCACATGAAGTTAAAATCTTTGTAATTACAGAATTGAAAAGTATGTTCATATAAAACGAAACATGTATGTTGAAGAGGGTTGAGCAGCTAAAGTTATCTAACGCGAAACACGGATTTTAAGAGAATGAAACACCCCAAAACTGTAAACTGTAAAAATAAGATAACTAAGATAACTATTCTAAACAAGTTTTTAACACTTTCATATTTTAGGGTGTGATAGAAAAGAGCATTTCCAATATTACATAATTTTGATTTAATGAAAAACAGAGGGTAAAACACCCCAAAAACTATCTAAAAATAATGTAACTATTGCAAAAAAGTTTTTAACACTTTCCTATTTTAGAGGGTGATAGAAAAGAGCATTTCAAATATTGCATAATTTTGATTTAACGAAAAACAGGGGATAAGAGGGTGATATACCCAAAAACCATTTAAAAATAATGTAAATATTGTAATTTTTTTAATGCTTTCAGATTTTGGAGGGTGATAGAAAGGACTATTTCCAATACAGCATAATAGGGATTTAATAAAAAACAGGGTTTAAGAGGGTAAGATCACCCCAAAAACGATCTAAAAATAATGTAACAACTATTGCAAAAAAGTTTTTAACACTTTCCTATTTCAGGGTGTGATAGAAAAGAGCATTTCCAATATTGCATAATTTTGATTTAACGAAAAACGGCATAAAAGGGTGATACACCTAAAAAACAATTTAAAAATAATATAAATATTGTAAAATTTTTTAACGCTTTCAGATTTTGGAGGGTGATAGAAAAGACTATTTCCAAGAGAGCATAATTGGAATTTAATAAAAAAACAGAGTTTAAGAGGGTAATACACCCCAAAAGCTATCTAAAAATAATGTAACTATTGCAAAATAGTTTTAACACTTTCTTATTTTAGGGGGTGATAGAAAAGAGCATTTCCAATATTGCATAATTTTGATTTAACGAAAAACAGGGGATAAGAGGGTGATACACCCCAAAAACAAACAAAAAAATACAGGCCTGTAGCTAGGGGAGGGCCAGGACGGGCTATGCCCGTCCTGGAATAATTTTCGCCCGACCTATGGCGATTGCAAGGGGGGCAATTTTAATTACCTGTGCAAAATTTTTTTTTTAGATTTCTTGCCCCCACTCATCAAAAAATTTTTCTTGAATTTCTCCCCCCCCCGCGCTCTTCAAAATTTTTGTTGGATTTCTCCCCTCCGCTCATCAAAAAATTTTTGGCCCAGCCCCCCCTGAAAAATTATTTGCCCGACCTGAAAGCACTTTCTAGCTACAGGCCTGAAAAAATAATATACTTAAATATTGTAAAATTTTTTAACGCTTTCAGATTTTGGAGGGTGATAGAAAAGACTATTTCCAAGAGAGCGTATTTGGGATTTAATAAAAAACGGAGTTTAAGAGGATAAAACACCCCAAAAACTATCTAAAACTAATGTAACTAGGTATTGAAAAAGTTTTTAACACTTTCTTATTTTAGGAGGTGATAGAAGAGAGCATTTCCAATATTGCATAATTTTGATTTAACGAAAAACAGGGGATAAGGTTTTTGGGGTGTATCACCCCAAAAACCATTTAAAAATAATATAAATGTTGTAAAATTTTTTAACGCTTTCAGATTTTGGAGGGTGATAGAAAAGACTATTTCCAATATAGCATAATTGGGATTTAATAAAAAACAGGCTTTAAGAGGGTAAGGCAACCCCAAAATCTATCTAAAAATAATGTAACTATTGCAAAAAAGTTTTTAACACTTTCCTATTTTAGGGTGTGATAGGAAAGAGCATTTCCAATATTGCATAATTTCGATTTAACGAAAAACAGGGGATAAGAGAGTGGTACACCCCAAGAACAATTTAAAAACAATATAAATATTGTAAAATGTTTTAACGCTTTCAGATTTTGGAGGTTGATAGAAGAGACTATTTCCAAGAGAGCGTAATTGGGATTTAATAAAGAACAGAGTTTAAGAGGGTAAAACATCCCAAGAACTATCTAAAAATAATGTAACTATTGCAAATAACACTTTCCTATTTTGGGGGTGATAGAAATGAGCATTTCCAATATTGCATAATTTTTTCTATCACCCTCCAAAATCTGAAAGCGTTAAAAAAATTTACAATATTTATATTATTTTTAAATAGTTTTTGGGGTGTATCACCCTCTTATCCCCCGTGTTCCGTTAAATCAAAATTATGCAATATTGGAAATACTCTTTTCTATCACACCCTAAAATATGAAAGTGTTGACAACTTTTTTACAATAGCTATCTTATGTTATTTTTTCAATTTACAGTTTTTAGGGTCTTTCACGTGTTTTGCTTTAGATAACTTTAGCTGCTCAACCCTTTTCAACATACATGTTTCGTTTTATAGGAACATACTTTTCAGTTCTGTAATTACAAAAATTTTAACTTCATGTGCATTACTCCATTGGTCCACTGTAAATAATCATTTCTCATTTCTGGTGCCGTTTCTGTCTTCAGCCACATAAAATGTTGGGCATCTTGAACCAACGACAACTTTTGATCCAGTGGGAAACGACGTCGTCAACGTCGATCTAAATGACTATATAACAGTGTTTTGTATATTTCATCTTTGAACAGTAACAGGAATATGGTTGCAAGGCCTAAAATTCGAAAAGCCGGACTTTACTTAGAAATTTGGCCGGACATTTGGTAAAAAAGCCGAACAGCATTCGTTCGCCATAAAAAAACCGCTGCCCAAGGAATCACTACTTCCACATCCAGATTTTCTATCCAACTCACAACGAAAAAATTTTGTATGTGGAAATAATTGTTTATGGAACTTTAATAATATAATATTTAAAATCCTCTACCCCAAAAACCAATAAATCGATACCCCCACATTGATAGTGGGGTGGGGGTGGTGATAGGGGGGTGGTAGTGGGGGTGGATGAAGTAAAAAAAAATATTTTGATGTTTGTGGTTCTTGTGCACACACTAAATCACAATTTTTTTTCATCCTCTTTATTAATGGGGTGGGGGTGGTAATGGGGGTGGCTAATGCCAAAATTTTTTTTGAGACCTTAACTTCTTTTGTATATACTAAATACCAATTTTATGGACTCTTACCTGCTTGATTTACCTATTTACCCCAAATTTACCCCCAATACCCCCCAACCCTTCGACGGAACAAGGTGAAAATATAATCTAGTTTTAGATCTCGTTATGTGTACCAAATTACAAGTCAATATCTCAAACGGTTCCAGAGTAAACGTGCGCACAAAAAAAGTAAAGACAGACCGACAGACAGACAGAAATTTTTTTTCGCTCAAACTTAAAATCTCGACGTTTCATGACATTCTAAACCTATCTGAACAATACAAATTTTAAAAAAATTTTTTGTCGTTACCATATAAGTACTTCCACTGGATGTGGAAGTAAAATAACTAAAACACAAAATCAGTCTTTTAATACTTTTATTAGACTTGATTAATTTAAAAATAAACATTTATTACATAGAAACAGAAAAAGTAACCGCAAAAAAATAAAATGTACCTACAGGAAAGCGACTAAAAACAAAAAAAACGAAAAAATCAAGTTTTAAAGCCTCAGGCGAAAAGCCGGACAGGCCGAACATGTTAATTTTTAGCCGGACGAAACCGTAAAAAGCCAAACGTGTCTGACTAAAGCCAGAAGCTTGAAGCCTAAACCGGGAACTGCTACATCAGGTTTATACTTAAATTGAGTGTAAAAGGCGAGTTTCGCCCCCAACTCTCTCAGCAAGATGCGTTTTTGGGCTTTCTCGACATTTTTAGCAAAATGGTATCCTATGCGAAAAAAGTGTAGAGAGGAAATATTGTTCGTAAAATTTTCCATTAAATAGGTCCTTATCATATTTTCGATAGATCTAATAGATTTCGAGTTAGATGCTGCTGAGATTCGTTAAATTGTTCTTTGTTCCTGATACTCCTGATAGTATTTGTTTTTTATAAAGGTTTTTATTTTCTATGTTTATGAGTTCGTTTTTTATTTTAATAAATAAATCGTTCTGCAGTTCTAAAGAACCTATGGTTTTATTTATCCTTAAACCGGTCCTTAAACATTATAATAAAAAAACATTAAATTTTAGTACAAAATTGTCATCCCCGAATAAATGGTCGGCGCGATGCCCAAAAAATCCCCCTCCCCCAGATAAAAAAAAATCTTGCTTGCTTCGCTTGTAAAAAAATGCCGACTAAGCCCTAGACACCAGTGCCAGCTCGTCAGAAGAGGCAGAGCTGGTCCTCCTCTGGCAGCATGAGCCTCTTCTAGCAACATATCCAGGTGAGGAAATGTACAAATTATAATCATATTGCAAGTTAATTGTCTTTTAAATATCAAGCCTCCTCTGCACAAAATATCACGAGCCGCCACTACTAGACACTTCCCTCATTTACCAATTTACCTCCCAACCCTTCAACAGAATAAGATAAAAATATAATCTAATTCCAGATCTCGTTAAAATACATATGTGTACCAAATTTCAAGGCAATATCTTAACGGTTCCAGAGTAATCGTGCGCACAACAAAGTTACAGACAGACAGAATTTTTTTCGTCCAAACTTAACATCTCGACGTTTCATGACATTCTAAGCCTATTTGAACAATAAAAATTTTTATTTTTTTTTGTCGTTACTAATACTTCCACTGAATGTGGATAATTTATCAAGTTCGAAAATTAACTACAATTTTTTATATTTTTTTATGTCATACTATTTTATTATTGTGTTTTTATTGCTTAGTTACCAACTACATAATAGTGTACCTACTTTATACCCTTGCGGGCATAAAGTGCATTTTACGGCCCGCAAGGGTATAAAGACAAATAAAAACATTTTTTGATTAACTTATTAATAAACTTTATTTATTACAAAATATGAAATTAAAGTATTATGTAAATAATCTACTTAACTTTATTTAGTCGAATTCACATTAAACTGGCAATTCTGGAAGGATTCGGTGATAGTTCGATTGCCTGCAGCAAATGTTGATTCATGCTTCATTGTCTGGGTATCAAGTTTCTGTAAGGAAAAGCCAGATCCAGAAGGTATGCCTGCCAGCATCCTTGAAACCGCATTTTTTTAAGATATACTGTCCTCTAAATATCCTTCAGCAACTGACATACTCTTCCATCCACCATGGCGCTTCAACGTGGTCATACTGGCTCCAGCCTCTGCCAGAAGAGTTGCCGATGTTCGACGCAGCCAGTGTCCTGTATACTTACCAGGATCGCTCAAGCCCAGATATTTCGCAATGATGAACGGGATTTTTCCAAATGTGTTTTTTCCAACTGGCTGTACAGTACAGCGACCTTGCCTATAGGTCAGAAAAAGTCTTTTTTCTGAACAACCACGTAGTTGTAAAGACATGTAGTCTCTTATCAGCTTCAAACTGTTCATTTCGTCTTCGTCAACAATGGTAAAAACGCGCTTTTTATCAGTTTTTGTCTCTGGTCCATTTACCACGAAAACTGATTTTCTGTCTTCTACGTGAGTAACTAGCATATTCACAAGTTCTTCGACATCCACCAAATACACCAAATATTAATGCAATTTTGTTCATTAAAAACATCTCATTCGGTGCCTCATGAATAAATTTTAAAACGTCTTCTCTAGACAGAACTTTAGACTTTTTTAGCTGGTATCCTTTTGACTGTTGCTTCAAATATTCGCTTAACTTATGGTAATTAGCGACGTTAATATTCTTATTTACCATTAAAGTCTTCTTTACCATTGAATATTTGGACCATAAGGAAGTCGAAGAAAATGTCTCAGCGATTTCGCCGAAGTATGCAAGCAGCACAGTTTCATCAATATGTTCTACACAGTTTTCTGCCATCCAGTTTAGTAATTGGTCATATTCTCTGTTGTAGGCGTCTCTCGATTTATTCGGCAGCAAGTGTTACTGTTTCTGCTTTTTATGCAATATCGTCAGGAATTTCAAAACGTTCCTGCATTTTAACTTTTTAAGTTTGACAGCTAGCAAAATTTTTTTATTCAACAAACAAATAAATAAAGCACATCCCTAGCGATATGATAAAATGAAAATGTTGCAATCAAATTGAATTTTCGGTTTTTTTAAAATAATATTGTGGATGCAATAACGAACTAATATGACATAAAAGTTTATATGCACCGCGGGAATTAATAGATGTTTATGCCCTCGGGCGACTTATAAACCCTCGGGACAGAGGCCCTCAGGTTTGTACGATCGTCGCCCCAGGGCAAAAACATCTACTTAATTCCCTTGATTCATAAATAACTATTATAGCCATATCAGTTTTAAATATTTTGATGAGAGTTATATCAAAAAGAGATTTGATAAGAAAGGACAAGGGTAGATAAGCTATATAATTTTCGCCCACTAATTTCATAAAAAAGAAAAGTTCTACTTAAGTCATTAAGCGTTATTTATTTATAGTTGAACATATGATCTTTATGTTTCTATATGTTTTACATTTGAAAAACAACAGTAGGTCATAGTAATATCATTTCAAAGTGGGCATGTTTGCAGTTTTTTAGTAATTTTTGACCTTTTTCCGAACTTTTAATATATATTTCAGTTAGATGCGCTCGATGAAACAAGATAAACTATACCTCATTTCATTGTTGAGCATTTAAACTTTTAAATAATGGTTAATTTATATTGTTTCATCAAGCGCTTCAATGTATAAAAAACAAAATCGTTTCCGCGGGAGTCATAGTAGTGTCGACGTTGCGTGCGAATTTAAACGTGTCAGCTCTCAAAACCACATATTGTGGTATGTATTGAATAAGAATATGTTTATCCACGACCATCGTATAATCATTGCATTCTACATTTAACAATTGTCAAATAATGATAGTCATTATTCCAACCAAACGTATAATGAACATAATCTGATTCTAACCCATATTTAACCAACCAGGAACTAGTTGTTTTCATTCTAACGCACCTTTGACCAATCAGGAACTAGCAATATTCATAAGAAAACGGCGAATCCATTTTTCCATGTTTTCGTGCATATTTTCGTGTTTGACGTTTAACACGTCAACGTTTTACTGTAAATGAACTTTATTTTTTCAGTTTTAAACGATTAAAACAGTTAAAATATGCGATCGAGTCGTGGACAAAGATGTTTTAACTCCTATATCGCTCAACCCTATCTCAAATCTGTGTAAAACATTTCAAGCAAAGAACCGCCCATTGTCTCTCCCACTTTGCTTCCACTCCGGGCCCAACTACAAATACGCGTGTTGTCTATGCGCATGCCTCGCTTCTAGTTGGTATCCTGTCGCAAACCTTCGCGACGTTGTCAAAGATCAGAGACAAAAGCCGCTTAAAGCGGGGAATTTTGAAGTGGTCAAACGCAATAACGTTGAGCGATCAGAAAATATAGAGAAAATGGTGACAGTCTGGCAACACCACTGGTTGCTCCGGTCAGTTGTTAGTGCAGGTTGAAATTTGATTGCGTTTGCGCTTTAAGAGCATAAAATCTTGTTGACAAACTCGAACTGACCCGACACTAGCAACGGTAAAGTTCGGCAATTCCAGCATTGCTGTCTCGCTTTTTAAGGCGTGTTAATATTGCTCTCTCCGTTGACATGTTTGCAGCTTTATCATATACGAATTCCTTATGGGTTAAACCATCTAGTAGTTGAAGATCTTTGGTCGTGGATAAATTATAGTATTCAGTTCGCGTATAATGGCTATTACATACTCGGATGATTTACGACATGCCTTCGTCACATGCCGTAAACATCACCCCCGCGAGTAATAGCCATCATTACACGCTAACTGAATAATCTACTATTCCAAAGAACAGTTTTTTATTACTCGTCAAGACATATACTACTCGGAAAATATAATGACATACAACTAGGCCGATGGGCGGGAAAAGGCCCTTATCTACCCTTGTCCTTTGTACTTTATCGTAACTATATTCATCAATATAATTAAAAATTAGAAGTAATGTAGTGCATTATGTAAAGTATATTTGTTTGCAATATTGAGATTTAAAAGCAATATAATGTTGTTTTTATTTTTTTGTTTTATGTAGGGCCGTGTAGAGCGGGTGTGCGAGGTGTGCACCGCACGCCTCTGTCTATTTTTAGGGGCGGCGCGGCGGCGGGCGGCCGGATAAACGGGCCATGCGTTTTTTATATGATTAGGTCAGAGCAATTTTCAGCATCGTACCTATGGCAGGGCAACAGTGGCTTATCAATGTTTACTTTCAAGGGGGAAAAAAATTTCAATATGAAGGGGCGTAATTTTTCCGATTTTCTCCCTCCCCTCCTACACTCATCAAGTTTTATTTTCGAGGGAAAACATTTTTTGGAGTCGCAAAGTTTAAATATGAAGGGGCGTAATTTTTCCGATCCCCCCCCCCCCCCCCCCCCTACAATTTTTATTTTCGAGGGAATACATTTTTTTGGGGGCGCAAAATCAGATGCTTGCTGAAGTAGGAGGCGGCATTTTAGATTATCCACACCAGCAGCCAAATCTCTAAAAACGGCCCTGGTTTTATGTATACAGATTCTGCAAATATAGTTCGTGATATAGGGATTAAACTTCGATGTATTATTGGCTATTGAAAGCAGAATGCGTGGGGTCGTCGACGCGGCCAGCGGTGATGGTATGAACGAATACCAATATCCTGCGTTGCTCTACGACAAGGCGTGGTTTCAGGCCTGTGGCTGGGGGAGGGGGCAGTACGGGCGACGCCCGTCCTGGAATAAGTTTCGCCCGACCTACGGCGATCGCAAGGGGGAGGCAATTTCAACTGCCTTTTCATGCCCCTGCAGCCCCCCTTGGCGCCGTCCCTGCTGGATGTGGAAGTAAAATGATATGATTTCAGGCAAGCGTAATGCTGTATGTTTTGCTGTACATCCAAGCATCCTGTACATGCTATTAAAATTCCGGAAAAATACAGCGAAATTCCGTATGTATGGCCACCCTAAACTACTGTGTATTTCAAATGGGATTATTTATCCATATTTATTTGTTTATCTGAGGTCGGGCTCAAGGGCGGATCTATGGAGGGGACACCCCCCCCCCCCCAGACTAAATAATATTTAATAATAATTTCATTTTTTGAGTGAATATATAAGGTGATTTGCATATTTTATGCATGAAAATATTCTACCAACTTTTAGCACGTTAGCATCACGCTGAAAGATCTAGCCCGTTTTAGCGATATCGCCGCAGTGCTCCACCCCCCGCTCTTCAAAAAAATGTTGAGTTTCTCCTCCTGGGTTTATTCAGTCTTGTACTTCTAGTTATGTTTGATTTTGCCCGCTTTTCTTCAATCTAGCCAGTAATTTATATTGGGATTTAGCCCGAAAAATAATCATGCAGTGCTGGGCAACACTGATGTGTCGTTCATGCAAAATGATCGAGAGCTCTCTGGATCGCCTATGCTGATCGCTCACCGTGGTGAACACGACCATCAGGTCTGTAGCTAGAAAATGCTTTAAGGGTGAGCAAACAATTTTTCAGAGGAGGGGGCGTGGGTCAAAAATTCGTTTTTTCCATTTAAAAATAGCTGCCTCATTATTTCCTGAGGTCGCCGTAGGTCGGGCGAAAGTTATTCCAGGACGGGCTACGCCCGTCCTGGCCCACCCCTACCTACAGGCCCGACGACCATTTATTAGATTACTTGATCACAAATCACAACAACAGGTTTCTCAAGAGGTTTACACAAAAGTGTTACCATTTTAAATAAAATAGGTACATTTATTCACACAGGAATTAACATTTCTAACAGTTAATTAATAGAGGCTTGTAATTTTTGTAAAAATGGACGAAAAAACCGAGAGAACGACTGCTGAAATACTCTGTGTGGTCCCAATACAACTGTAAAAGCACCAGACAAAATCTACTTTTGTGTGGCCAAGCAGGGCCGGCGGAAGAGGTGGGTAGTACTGAAAAATCTGTAGGTGGGGAATTACCCACCTAAAAATTTGAGCGAAAAAGATTTTTTAACCCGGGCTTCCGAGGGGCCCGCCAGAGATTTTGGCAATTTTTTTTCCAGATTTCTCCCCCCCGCTCATCAATTATTAAGCGCGGGGCCCATAGCGAGGGTCTGCCAGAGATTTTGACAAAAAATTTTTTTCGCGCTCATCAATTAGGCGCGGGGGCCCGCCAGTGAATTTAGTACCGGGGCCCATAATTTGATGCGGATTTAGGGGGGGGGGCGAAGGGGTTTCCCCCCCCTAACTCCCGAAGTCCTGAAGAAACAAGAAACGCTTTACTTTCAACTTTAAAGTTGTTTATTAATTTATTAATCATCTATATGATGAGACATTATTTTGTACGTTAACTTCCTTACTATATTAATATAGTTTTACAGTACATATGAGTTTCACTATAAAATATACTTTCCATACTAATTTTTTTTTTTTTTTGAAAATTATCGCCCCCCGCTCCGAAAAATCTTATATCCGCCCTTGGTACCTACGAATAATTGAAGCATGAATACTAAAGACAGTATTCATGGATTGAAGATTGAATGGAGTGTTCAGATTTGTAGAGTATAAGGTTCCCTAATATTCAACTTTTTGGCGAGAAGTGAGTGCGGTGATGAAAAGTCAGACTATCCTTGTTCATCGAACGCGCAGTAGCGGCTCAGTTATCTCTCTCTAGAAGGGCGGTCTTGTCTATGTCGGGCCAGTACGGCGAAAGATTAGAGAATTAATCTCTAATCTTTTATCATACTATGATCTGAGCAGTGGCGCAACTACGCATATAGGGTCTAAAATAATAGACAGCTATCACACAAACTACAATGCCCTACCTAAGTACCTTACTAATAAAACACCAAAATTAGAAGCACTCGACCGCCGCGTCACCCCCACCCCACTAATGGCACCAACCAGCGGCCACAGCCGTCCACTATGCTATTGAAAGTTTTGTTTTTATCTAGAACTAGAAGCATAGATTTATATTATTTCAGCCCCCCCCCCCCCCCGAACGAAATCCTGGTTGCGCCGCCGGTGCTCTGTAGCGTTACATTCTACAACTTATCCTGATTACCACCATGTAAAACAGTGACTCAAAATGCGAGGATATTTACCCCCCAACCTTAGCGGGTGTCATTGCGAGCCCGTTCCAGTTACTTACGAGTTCTTTGGTTAATTAACATTAGGCAAATTTTTACAATATTTTGAATATGGCCCTGCATCTGGTGTGATTTCACATCAGCTGCTCATTGGCTAATAACATTTTTTGGCGGGGATCGTGAGTTATTAGGCAACCTTATACTCTGCAAATCTTGCTATTTTGTATTTTATCATATTTTATATGACCGGCGATGTTACCAACGTAAGTATACGAACGACATACCACAATTCCATATGTAAGAAAAGGATGCACTATCGATAGTTTGACTTATTTCACGTGATGAAAAAATGAAATGCCCCTGTAATTCAAATTATATTTAAATGTCATCTGATTAAACAAATCTGTTAGTTTAACATAAAATATAAAATCCTTATAGATGTATATCAAGGGAAGAATCCCAGATTAAGATGTTTCTCTCTTAATCTGAGGGAAGAATAATTATTGGAAAAAATATCCAACAAAATTTCCTGCATAAACA
Source organism: Rutpela maculata (assembly GCA_936432065.2). Lineage (NCBI taxonomy): Eukaryota > Metazoa > Arthropoda > Insecta > Coleoptera > Cerambycidae > Rutpela > Rutpela maculata. The sequence goes on along the minus strand of OW386287.2, from coordinate 15,293,525 downwards.
GTAAATAATAAAATTCAAGGTAAGACTGCTTATGCAGAGACAAATATCTAAATATTAAATATCAAGCTTCGTAGTGACTTAAAGAACCTCATTAAATTGTTTAAAAAATCAGATAATTTTAGTAATTTTCATGAAGTCAGGGAATTTTAAAATGTAACACTAAATATAAAACTACGAATTTTAAATTCCAACAGTTCTTTACCTATTCGATCACTAACTTTAACTTAAGACTGATTTTGGGCGATACAAAATGCTCCCAATCTTGAGTAGCTTTCGGCCACTTCCTACATTTCTGCCTCGAAGATTGTTTGGCCCTGGGTTGGCTTTTCTTCACCTCGACCTAAAAGGTCTTTTGTGAATGTTTTCTGCCTCGAAGTACCTGTCGCTAACTTTCCAACTAATATAAAATCAAATGATAATAAAATCACTCTTAAAACAACATTTGTACATGTCAAAATTCATATGATTAAATTATTATCTCTTTCGTTGATTTCATACTTTTTCTTCCTAAGGTCCATCTATTTATAATATTAAATCTGTGGTAGATAACTACGACAAAACTTGTTTTATTTTGTGTTTAAGTTTAATCATAATTATTGAGAAGTATTGAACCATGATCTAAACACAGATTTGGCAAATGTAGTTTTATATATGTATCCTGAGATAAATGCACACACTTGGTGAGATCTTCACATTGTACGGTTAGAAACGATAGGTGATAAGAACATAATTTGTGGAGCGTGTTGGGAGTATATTCGTCTGTGTTTTCTTGCACTCAGGATATATAAAACTACATTTGCCGAATCTATATATGGTCTACTGATGCAAGTTACGCACTCATCTCTTTCCTTTACGTCTCGCCCGTACCACTTGTCATGATGACTTGATACTCTGGTTCATACACTGAATATGGGTCACGTACCGCTACGCTGACTGTAGCGCTGTAAACAAAATTTTTCTATGATGTCACACTATTTGAGGAAGAAATATCAGCAGACCATGTATATTTGGACCATGTATTGAATGTAGTCACACATCCTATTATTCAATTTCAGGTAGAGGAAGATCTAGAAGATTTCTGGGAATTCAAATTGATGGGTAATGTTCGTACTAGATTAAGAAAAAGAAGTACTGATAAAAAACTGACGTCTCGATCGAAACCTGTCGTCTGTAGCAATAGCACGTCTGTAGCAATAGAAACAGAGGACCTAGAAAAAAAGGTTGAAGTTCAACCAAAAGCGGAGAAATCTAAAAAAGCAAAGTATGTGAAGAAATTGCATCCTAAAGTACCAATTTATGTGTCTAAATCAGTTCAAGCAAATATAAGCTTACCATTGCGCAGTAGGGGTAGCAATACATCAAGACCACGTACTGTGGATAAGGCAACTTCTCCTCCATGGACAACAAAAGCTTTCAGAAGACTTAAGGAAAAACTTAAAGCTGCATCAAAAAATCCTGGTGCTACCTCTGCGTCTGATGTAGTTGTCACAAAAACTTAAACACTACTCTTAAATACTATCAGTCGATGCGCGTTTCACCAACCGTGTTACGATTATTAGAACTGAGTTTTAGTTATCAGATAATGCCAACATGGTTGGCAAAGTCGACTGGTGGTGTTAAAGTGTTCTGATGTTTGTGAAAATTACTTCAGGGGCTGCAAAACAATGTAAAGCGTTTAACATTTATAGTTTGATACAGAGCAATACTCTTTTCTTATTTGCTAACTGAGGTAAAACTCTGCAGTTTCCATTAGCTATAGTTTTTAGAAAATGCAATCAATGAAAAACCAATCTAAATAAAATTTCGTAAAGTTATGAAATCGTTTATTTATTTTACAGAGTGAGATTTGGTTTCCATGCAAACAGTCGTCACTTGAAAGTCTAGTGGGACTCATATTACAAATAATAATATAATAATAATAATAATAATAATAATAATTTATTTTCCGTTCAAATGTCAAGTTTACAAGAATCAGCGACCCTCGAATGTTTACATCACCCCAAAAAGCCAACCCTTATTACACTTTTTTAAAGGTTATGTCTTATTTAAATAAGAATCAAATGGTTTTAAATTACAGTCGAACCTCCATAACTCGAATCCCCAAGGGGATTAAAAATCCGTACGTGTTAGAGAAACTTTGAGTTATGGGAACTTTTTAGTAAAGATAATAGATATTTATTGTTTTGAATTGCTTCAAGATATAGAAAATTTTGAGTTATGGAAGTTCAACTGTGTAATAAAAACGTATCTTTGGAAAGAAACAAGTAGAATAAAATTAACATTTATGTAGTACAAAACAGTAAAAATTAAAAAGTACTTGGTTCCTACTGTCGTGCGCAAAAAAAATGGGACAAGTCTTACAACGTATTTTTGTTAAAATCTAGTTGTGTACACTTCATTCTTTATTTATTTGTCAGCGTCAGTGTCATATTATCGCAATGCCAAAATTAACTAAACATGAAAACATTTTAATTCTTTCTTAAATTGAAGAGAGATGGTCTATCAGAGCAGTTGCTAACCATTATCAATTGAATAAAAGTACTGTTATGAGTGTGAAGAAAAGTGGGAGGAGGAAGGTAGCGTAAAGAGAAAATATGGTTCAGGCCGATCGAGAAGTTCAAATCTCGTTCAAGATGAAGCACTCCTTGGCTATTTGCAGCAGGACAAATTTTCCAGCATCGAGGTCAACAGCTAGCTGGAGGATAGGAAAATCGGAAATAAAAAACTGTACAAGTGCCAAGAAGACCATATTAACAGAAGAACAGAAGCAAGCCCGCATTATGTTTTGTTTAAATTGTGTCTATCGCCCGTTGGAGTTTTGGAACAATGTTGTGTTTACCGATGAAAAAGTTTTTCAGTCTTGTAATGACGGATATATGTACAAAATATTAGGTTGCATTATTTACACAATAAATACAAACGCAGTTATGTGCAGTCGTTTCTGTGAATTTTTCAACGTCAATTTTTACATTTGTAATAAATCGAAATCATTCCCATCGAATGATGTAAAAAAGTAAAAAAAAAACAAAAATATGTATGTTTTTTTTCTGGATTAACATTATTCAAATACATTACTTTTGACGTTTCACAATCAATGTCAGTTTTTTATAACCTATATGATAATAAAAAAATCTAAATTCCAAAAAGACCGATTCACACCACTTAATATTAGTGAAAACTGGATTACTTGATTTTTCATGTGTACGGGATTTTATTGCATAGAAGTGTTTATCTAACTTTAATTTTTGACAGCTTTGACAGAAATATCAGCAGACCATGTATATTTGAACCGTATATTGAATGTAGTCACACATCCTATTATTCAATTTCAGGTAGAGGAAGATCTAGAAGATTTCTGGGAATTCAAATTGATGGGTAATGTTCATACTAGATTAAGAAAAAAAAGTACTGATAAAAAATTGATATCTCGATTGAAACCTGCCGTCTGTAGCAATAGCACGTCTGTAGCAATAGAAACAGAGGACCTAGAAAAAAAGGTTGAAGATCCACCAAAAGTGGAGAAATCTAAAAAAGCAAAGTATGTGAAGAAATTGCAGCCTGAAGTACCAATTTATGTGTCTAAATCAGCTCAAGCAAATATAAACTTACCATTGCGCAGTAGGGGTAGCAATACATCAAGACCACGTACTGTGGATAAGTCAACTTCTCCTCCATGGGCAACAAAAGCTTTCAGAAGATTTAAGGGTAAACTTAAAGCTGCATCAAAAAATTCTGGTGCTACCTCTGCCTCTGATGTAGTTGTCACAAAAACTTAAACACTACTCTTAAATACTATCAGTCGATGCGCGTTTCGCCAACCGTGTTACGATTATTAGAGAGTTTTAGTTATCAGATAATGCCAACATGGTTGGCGAAGTCGACTGGTGGTGTTAAAGTGTTCTGATGTTTGTGAAGATTACTTCAGAGGCTGCAAAACAATGTAAAGCGTTTAACATTTATAGTTTGATACAGAGCAATACTTTTCTTACTCGCTAACTGGGGTAAAACTCTGAAGTTTCCATTAGCTATAGTTTTTAGAAAATGCAATCATTGAAAAACCAATCTAAATAAAATTTCGTAAAGTTATGAAATCGTTTATTTATTTTACAGAGTGAGATTTGATTTCCATGCAAACAGGCGTCACTTGAAAGTCTAGTGGGACTCATATTACAAAAAATAATATAATAATGATAGTAATAATTTATTTTCCATTCAAATGTCAAGTTTACAAGAATCAGCGACCCTCGAACGTTTATGTCACCCCAAAAAGCCAAATTGCCGCCCCTTATTACACTTTTTTAAAAGGTTATCTCTTATTTAAATAAAAATCAAATGGTTTTAAATTACAGTCGAACCTCCATAACTCGAATCCTCAAGGGGATTAAAAATCCGTACGCGTTAGAGAAACTCATACTGAAAATGTAACACCTGCAAACTTTCTTTATTATCTCTTAAGTTTTTTTGATCAGCAATTTCATTCTCAATCGCAGAAATTACCAAACCATTAATACGATTTTGCGTGATAGTGGAACCTAAAAAGTTCTTAATTCATTTTAATTTAGAGAAACTCCTTTCTCACTACAGTAATTGGTATAGTTAGCAATATTCTTAAGACAATACTGAGGTTTGGGGCAAAATTTAAGATTGTTAATAATTTTAGCACATTACTTGGGCTTTCTTTTTTACCCAAAAGCGCAGAAACCGCATAAATTTCCTCTGTTAGTTCTACACCATTAATGTCAACTGAATCACCATCAGTTAAATTAATTTCCAAATGTTTGCAATATTTTAATGGTTTTTCTTTAGACATGGTTTTTAAATTATGTATATTCTACATGAATTGAAAATAGTTACTGTGGTGATTAAGTTGTTCAAATCTAAATTCTAGTGCGTTTAGTGCTTGGTCACTAGTAAAGTAAAAAAAATCTGTCATATTTTTCTTTGGAATCTTTGATCGTTTCATCTTTTGTTTCATATGAAAAGTTTTCCATTTTTCTTCTTACGCGGTGTCGTGGCGTTAATTCAAAATTAGCTTCATCGTCAATTTCGTCAGCCAGTCCTCTTGCATCAGTAACAGTTTCATTAAAAGACTTATTTGATCCTAACTTGTTGGGGCTAACTTAGGTGGTATGCTTTGAAGTTTGTCAGGCTGACCGTTGGGTACCGACACAGTTTGTTGGAGCCAACATTAGCGAATTATCATGATTTAGCTGAAAACAGTCACACTTTAAATGTTATGAAAATGGATGTTGACGATAACAGTCACGTTCAGCTTATTGAAAGGAATAATGAATTTGTGGACATGACACTAATTTATGGAGAAGCTTCGCAAAGTGTTGCTGAAGCTTCATTTACGCACAATATTTTCGATATAGACTCGTACATAGATAGTAGTAGATACAGTTGCCGATGCGATCCCTCAACAGGGGACGTTTTTTCAGGCCATCAAATTCACGTTTATAGAGAAATGTTCCAATAGTGGTTATTTTTGCCCATTTGGTATAACTATCGTTTAATTTAATACCATAGGATCGTCCCAAGCAGCACCATTGGGAGTCTCTACTAGGTGGTAAAGTAATTCCAATATATCAAACGGTGCACGTCATCACATCTCTTTTTAGATACTGCTGATTGCAAATTGATTAAATTTCATCCTATAAGGAAAATCAAAGATGTTTTTCAGGCAATTATTCAGTTAGATAGAAATTTTTATGATAGATTAATTAAAGTGGGAAATATATTTGTAGGGTATGATAGTTGCTCTGTGTTTGATGCAATTCATATTTACCGCTGTTTTAACTATAACGAATTTCACCACAGATCGAATAAGTGTAATAAGCCTGTCTCTTGTCCGTGGTGTAGCTCAAACCATAATGTAAATGATTGCCATACTGAATCTCTATATTGCTCAAATTAAGTAAAATTAAAAAGTAAACATAACATTGACATTTCTACAGAGTATGCTGTGAGGAATTTAAACAAAATTGTACTACATTATAGCAGAGCACTTGACAAGCTTCGCAACGATATACTAGCCGGTCAATAGCAATCAATCGGCTTACTGTCCCCACCTATTGAGTATCACCCTTCCCAAGCTGTTACTGGTAAGGTGCGTACAGGCAAAGAGCAATCTAATATTCTTACAATTTGATATCAAAATACACGAGAACTGCGAACTAAAACATCTGATATTTATAATTATTCAACTTCAGCTCGGACCAGCTACTCGGTAATTGCTTTCAACGAAATGGATTTGAATGATTCCTTTCTAGTAATTACTTTGTACATCGTTCAGACAAAAAATACGGTAAGACAAACTGCACCATGGGCGGCAGAGCCTTGATCTCAGTGGATAATGTGTTTAATTGTCCGGGGTGACATGGGATTATAGAATAAAAGATGTAGACATTGTATATCAACGTTTGTTGGGTACAATATTAGGGGTGTATGACGAGGTAGCTCCAAAAAAAGAGTTGAAGATCAAGTGTTACTATCAGGAATGGTGGAATGATGTTGTGAAAGAAGCCACACAATGTAGGGATGAATGTTATAAAGATTTTGTAAATTTGAAAAATGATGAAAATTGGAGGCGTTATAAACAGGCTAGAAACAATGTGGTCAAAGTAATAAAAAATGAAAAAAGAAAGTACTATGAAAGAAAGATTGATGTGAATAAGGGAAATCCTCGCGAAATGTGGAAGATATTAAAAAGAATTATCCCCAACGATAAAGCTGTAAATAACATGATCTCGCAAGTAGAATTTGACAGTAATGACATTATTAATGATACAGCAGAAATCCCTAATTTATTAAATGTGTATTATGTCAGAAGTATAGAGAATATTAGGAACAAAATTGTTGCGATAGGTCCAGATTTTCCTTTTAGTAGCAGGATAGTTGATGAAAAGTTTCATAGCTTTTCTTTATTAAGTGCTGATGAATTGAAAAGTCTAATTTTTGCTTTGCCCAACAAAAACAGCCCTGACGATGTGAGCATAATATTAATTAAGAATTGTTATGAGAATTTATCAACTCCTTTGTTAAATATGATAAACTTGTCACTTTTGGAAGGTAAAGTACCGATGGATATTAAGGTTACTACCATTATACCTGTTCCAAAGATTCCAAATTCAATAAAAGCTAGTGATCTGCGACCAATTAACCTGATAAATGCAATGGGGAAAATTCTTGAAAAAGTAGTCTGTGAACAACTAGTAGCTTTCTTGGAAAAAAATAAAGTATTAACAAGCTTCCAATCTGGTTTTCGTAGCAAACACAGTTGTGAAACAGCCGTACAATGTGTGTTGCATGAATGGAAATTAAGTCTGGAAAAAAATCAAGTTACCCTTGCAGTATTTCTAGACTTGCAACGTGCGTTTGAGACGATAGATAGGGCAAGGCTGTTAATGAAATTAGAAAATATAGGTATTGATGGTATTGCATTAGTATGGTTGACTGACTATTTGGATAATAGATGGCAGAAATTAAAATTAAATAATATAACATCTTCTAAAATAAGTAATAATACTGGAATACCGCAAGGCAGCGTATTGGGGCCGCTATTATTTTTGGTGTATATAAATGACATAGTGGAGGTTATAGATAATTGTAAAATACATTTATTTGCTGATGACACCCTAATCTATGTTAGTAGTGTAAATAGTAGTGATTGTTTCACAATAATAAATAACACACTGGAAAACGTTAACAGGTACTGCTGTATTAATCTACTCAAGGTTAATTCACAAAAAACTAAGTGGATGCTTATTGGAACAGGAGCAAATTTAATAAATAGACGCGTAATTCATATTGGTACAGATGAAATCGAGAGAGTTACAAAAATTAAATATCTGGGAGTAATTATTGACAACCAATTATCATTTAAAGATCACACTAAATATATATGTAAGACGATAGGATTCAAAATAAATTTCTTAAGCAGATGCAGTGGTTTTTTGAGCTACTGGACCAGACTTACAATATATAATACATGCATATTGCCCCATTTTAATTACTGTTCTTCAATTCTATACCTTTTAAATAAAAATGAAATGGGTAGACTTCAAAAGCTTCAAAACAGAAGTATGAGAATAATTTTAGGTTGCTGTAGACTGACACCTATTAGATTTATGTTAAATACACTAGGATGGCTTTCTGTAAAAAATTATGTAACATTTTTCACTATGGTGTTTATATATAAAATTAAAAATGACTTAACTCCCGAATATCTGCAGGATAAGTTAGTTTATAATACAGATATTCATAGTTATAATACTAGAAACAATCTAAACTTTCACTTGCAAACATACAGGAAAAAATCCACCCAAAATAGTTTATTCTATAAGGGATTAAGTGAATATAATAATCTGCCACTTAGTATTAGTAACAGTCCCACATTAAATATATTCAAAAGTAGACTTAAAAAGTATTTGTTGGATGAGTAGCTGCTTGTATAGTTTGTCAAACCTCCCAATTAAAAACTGAATTAACTGCCTTAATCTTGATGGGATATCGGTTGCTGTACTACTATTGTTATTCTAGATGCTCATTGTGTAATTTTATAGTGTGACGTATAAAATTTATCTGTCTGATGATTTGTTTTATATATATATTGTTTTATATCTATATGATGTTTCTGTGTATTCATGATGTATTAGTCTTTTTGGCTAAATAAAGGATTTATATATATATATATATATATATATATATATATATATATATTAAAGTCACGCAAATTGATTAAAATTAAGCGAAATATTACCTTTTATTGATATTATTGGAGTACATGTCATCTCACACAGTAGTTCCCGTTATATATATTCCTCCCATTAACGCCGCGGCGTTGTTTGAAACTTTATTTGAACTCTAATTTCTCTTCCTTTTATGTTTAATAATGATAATAACATTTTAATATAACGAATTATGCTCACTTCTTAGAAAATGGAGAAACTAATAATAAAATCTTGGTGCGAAATAATTTCACAGCATAATGATAAATAGAAAAAAATTAAAACGAAGGCAGTTGACGTTTCGGAAAATAGTTCTTTTTCCGTTATCAAAACTTTCACTTTTGAGAATGTCAAACTAGTCTGGTTTGACATTCTCAAAAGTAAAAGTTTTGATAACGGAAAAAGAACTATTTACCAAAACGTCAATTGCCTTCGTTTTAATTTTTCAATTTATCAGTTAACAATTTTGTTTCAGTTTATATATTTTTAGGTGTGAGACATTTTGTAATAGAAGCAGTGGCGGCTCGTCAGGGGAGGCTGAGCCTCCCTTTGGAAGAAGCAGAATAACTTCCAATCTTCCAAATTAATATCTTTTACTTGTAGAAATGTCTCTAATTGTCTTTCAAAATATCAAGCCTCCTCTGCAGACAATATTACGAGCCGCCACTGAATAGAAGTATAAAAACCAGCCTCTGTCTGATCCTTTTGGCGCAGAAGTTTATTTCATCAAAATTTTTACAGTGGCAAAATACCCAATAAACTAAGAAAACATAAGTAACTATCCTAAAAATAGGATTCCATCTGATTTTAAAAATTGTTTTAATTTTCACAAAGTGAATCTTCCTCTGTTATACGATAAGCTCCTAAATTCCGACTGGTCTAGTCTTAAAAATTATAATAAAGTGGAAGAAGCCTGCTTAAATTTCTAGGATATACTTTGCAATATTTTTGACTCTTGTATACCAAAATTCAGATCCAAAACAGCAAAGTACCTTCCATGGCTTACCTTCAACACCATAAAGGATATTAAATTGAAAACACAAAAATTAAGAGAGTATAAAAGAAACGGCGGTATAATAATCATATTGTAATGATTTTAAGCACCCGAGGAAAAATATCAAATCCGATATAGACGTAGAGTATAAAAATTATGTTTGTACAGTCAAAAATAATATTAGAGGCGATCCAATGAAATTTTGGGCCTTTTTAAAGAACAAAATGGGAACAACTAACATATCAAATGTCATGCAATATAGTGGTAATGAATTATCCGAACCTGTCCAAATATTTTTTTTGTGTGTATATGTTTTTACAATGTTATTTGTGATATTTATCTTTGTATTTCTACCGACAATATTTCTTAACTGCGCTTTGTACAGTTTCTGAAATTAATAAATATTATTATTATTATTATTATTATTTAATGCATTTGTGGACTTTTTTCGAAATTCTGTTTCACCTCCTAGTGATTGCATGGGGGATATAGATAACAGACACAGCTTTAGTAATAACTCTCTAGTACATGTATTAGAATTTGAGGAAGATGATGTGACAAAAGCATTAAAAAAAAATTTAAAATAGAATTGTGCGTGTATTTTTGCCACGCCTTTAGTAACAATTTTTAATTTGATTTTTAAAAAAGGTGACAAATCTGATAATATCAAACTTTCGGGCCATTTCAATAATATGCAATTTTGCAAAAGTACTTGAATTTCTATTACACGTCACTATCCATCAACACGACTTTATGAAAGGACACTCTACAACCACCAATCTGCTTTGTGTTACACAATTCATTTTGGACTCCATTGACAACCCAGATAGCACAAGACGTCCATATTAAGTCTTATTTAGGTCTGAACGTCTTATTCCTTATAAAGATGTCTTGAAGACGTCTTTCCTTAGACGTCTTTAAGATGTCTGATTTCTACATCTTAAAGACGTTTTAAAGACGTCGTAATTAGGATGTCAATGTTAGTATTGCCCAATAGAAGCAAAAAAAATAAAAAAATGTTAACAAAACTGTTTTTTCAATTTTACGATGTTTTTCTTTATATTTGACAGATATTTCTGTAACATGTGCAGTGTATTTTGTTTGTGTATTTGTAGTAATTTGTCATCAATAATTTAATTTTAATCTTTTTTTATAAATTATTAATGACATTATTAAATATAAGTGAAAGATTAATGATAACATAATAAATAACAGCCGAATTGTCCAGCAAAATCTAGTCGTTGCATTTGCTAACTATAGAGTCTTTAAGAGAACAAATTACAACCGCTCAGTGGCCGCGGAGTTAAAGTGTCATGTCTCTAAACTTTAATAAATATCTTTGATTTGATTTGTTCACTTACGAGTCAATAGGTCTACGGTTCGGTCCCTACTGATTCCGTTTTTTTTTTCGTTAAAATAATTCCAAAAAAGTTTTAGTTGGTTTTTATAAAGGTTGCTTATAAAACCAATATGCAAATGTATTTTTTTCAATTTTAGGTCTGTTTTAGACCAACAATGAACCTTGAAAAGACGTCTGTAAGACGTCGCGATTTGTAACATAAGGCCTAAATAAGACGCCTTCCAGACCATTATTTTTCACAATATTTATCATTGACATAGCGGATGACTTAACAGACAGTTAATTATTTAATGTATCCTGATGATTTGAAGCTCTTTTCTAGAATTTATGCCATTGACGATTGTCTTCATATGCAGGAAAATTTAAACAAAACTATTAACTGGTGTCTGTCAATACACATATTAGCACCATAGTATCAGAAGCCAGCAAGACTTATGGGTTCATAATTAGAAATTCCCGTTACTTTTCCAACCCAGATACGCTTAAGATGCTTTATTATTATGTCAGATCCAAGCTTGAATATGCATCACTTGTTTGGACCCCACCCTATAATGTACTTACATGTCAACGTGATAGAATCGGTCCAACGCAAATTTCTCAAATTTATGTATTTCAGACCTGAAAGTACTTATCCAGCGATCGGTTTTCCACAGGAAGATCTGCTGGATAAGTACTCTTTAGTTAGTTTAAATTAATTTTTGTAAAACTGTCATTAAAAATGACATTTTTAATTCATTGATAGGTGAACTAAAAATCGACTTTTATAATGTTACGTGTTAAAAATACTTTTAACACTAGTGTCGAAAACACTTTTAACACTAGTGTTAAAAATAAAATGCTATCTATATACCATATAGTAATATGCATTCTTCTCAAGATAATAGAAAGCTGTATTGATAAAATTAGAAGAAATAATAATATAATAATAATAAAAGTTCTTTATTGAGCATAAACCCAAAAGGCCATCGACCGAAGTCCTTCAGCCTGTTTACAAAAATATTAAAGTTAAAATAAGTACTTGTACATTGTGCATTTCTTCTGTGATATTTATATATATATATATATATATATATATATATATATATATATATATATATATATATATATATATATATATATATATAAAAAAAAAAATGTATATGTATTGAAAAACGTTGTTTATGGTTCTCTTAAGTCCTTAATGTGTTCCCACAAGGTTCGTTCTGGATATTTCCTGTGTCTTGGTGTCTGATGGTTTCTTGTTTTGCATAAGAGTTGAATTTTATCTATATTGTCTTCATTTTTGGCAAACTTGGTTGACAATTTTGAAAGTCTTTGTGAAATTGGTTCAATATTGGTGATTTGGTACAGGAGGTCATTAGGCGGGTTATGGAGTGGATTGTCAGGGTGTCGGCATTTGGTGATCGTTCTGAGTGTTGATGTCTCCGCTACATTGATATTTTTCAGTGCCGGATTTTTTGCATTAAGGTAGAGGGGATGGCTGTATTCTAGTAGCGGCCGCCTACATATGGATTTGTAGATATGTACTGCTGTCTTCATACTGATACCTTTGTTTTTAAAGGTCAAACTACGGAAGTGTTTGCCTCTGGAGATGCACCTCTTTTTTATGATTTTGGTGTGACTATTAAAATTCAACTTGTGGTCAAGGCTTACACCTAGATATTTGACTGTTGTACTGGGTGGGAGAGAGTGATTGTTGATGGTTATTTTTGGGGAGTTGATGTTGGGGGCATGGTTGAAGATTATGTATTGGGATTTTGTCGGGTTTGGTTTCAATCTCCATTTGTTGAACCATATCATCGTCGTGTTCATTAATCTTTGTAGTTCATCCACAGTCTTTTTCATAGTGCAGTTATGACTAATTAATACAGTATCATCAGCATATTGTAGTATATATGGATTGGGGTTGAAGTGCGCTGGGTCATTTTCGAAGTTGTAAATATCAAAACAGTAGGTGTTGTATAGTAGTGGTGATAGCGGCGAGCCTTGTGGTAGTCCTTGTTGCATTTTAAATGTTTTAGAGTAGCTTGTGTCTATTTTGATTTGTAATGTTCTCTCTTTTAAATATGTGCTTATCATGTGTTACTAAGTATCTCGGACAGTTCAGGTATGCTAGCTTGTACTACAGTAGGCCCATGTGCCAAACACTGTCGAATGCTTTATTTATGTCCAAAAATATTGCCGCACTATGTTGACCTTCGAGCTTTGTCGTTTGGATATTTGAAGTGATTATCATCAGCGGGTGGGTGGTGGATGATTTTTCCCGGAATCCAAATTGGTAGTTGGGTATGTTGTGCCCGATTGCATCTGAAATGAGTCTTTTAATAATCTGTTCGAAGTTTTTTGCTAGTACCGGAAGTAGTGTGATAGGACGATAGTTATTTGTTCTGTGTGGGTTGGTGTTGGGTTTGGGGATGGTGATGACAACACCGTGTTTCCATTCCTTAGGGAAGTACTGGTTGTTCACAGTATTCGTATAATTTTATTATGTATGGGTGTACTTTGTGTCCAAGTTTACGGATGATATTTTTAGATATGCTGTCTCTTCCGGGGGCTGTGCTTTTACCTTTATTCAGTATGTCATAATAGGTTTCCTCGCTTATTGAAATGTTTTGGTTTGGTAATTCTTCAGAAATGAAATCGTCATGCCAATTTTTTACGTCTTCATGATGCGCTTCGTCGAATTGGTTATCATTTTTAATTGTGTATACATTTTCATAATGTTCGGCAAACAGATCTGCTTTTTCGGGGTTGCTATTATAAAGTGTATTATTTTCTTCTAGTGTGGCTATGGATGTCGACTGTTTATATCTGGATAATTTTTTTATTTGTTGCCAGTAATTTCTGCCTTGTTGATTGATTTCATTACATACTGTTAACCATTTATGTTCCTTATAGTCTTTAATTAGCTTTTGGATATTTTTGTTGTAATCGTTAATATGTCTTTTATATTGTGCATCTTTATTTGTTAGGTATTCTCTATACATTTTCCTTTTGTTTTATTAATCTGATGATGAATGGTGGTAGTTCATATGAGTAATATCTAATCCTTCGAGTGGGTGAGTTATGTATTATCGTCGCCGTTAGTTTTTCGTTGAATCTGGTTATTGCCTGTTCGTCAATTGGAAGGTGTTGTTCTTCTACATAATTTTCTACTGTAGTGTTGACTTCATCCGTGTTGCACTTATGCAGGTTAATTCTTTTTTCTTCCACTTCCTCTTCTGTTGTTTTGTCTAGCTCTATGTTAATCTCTATCGCCAGGTGGTCGGACCCTATGTCTGGGAGAGTTTCTATTTTACATATATTGTTATGAATATTTTCGGTGTAGAGTATTATATCTGGTGTCGAGTCCGGGTAGTTTTCCATTAAGAATGTCGGAGGGGTGTCTGCCTTCCTAAATGTTGTGTTATTTATGAGTTTGTATTTGCTTGTTTTTTGTTCTATTTACCATTAAAGTCCCCTATTATTAAGCAAAATTTGTATTGTGCTGCTTTGTTGAAGATGGTTTCTTCAATGTTAGATGTTGGGTGATAGAAGAAATATATTACTTAGAAACAATACATATTTATTCAAATAGTTATAAATTATTTATTTAGATATTTGATGTCTGGAGCTTCATTCAAAAATGTTTTAATTTGTTCGCTAGTAAATATTTTCGATTTTTTTGGCCGATATCCTACACTTTTTCTTTTTAAAAACGCTATTAGCTTGTAATACTTGCTTACATCCACGTTGTTCTTGATTTGCAAATTAGCTTTTATCATAGAGAAATTAGACCGCACTGTTGACGCCTTTCATAACGTAGATTTTTCTTCGAAGTAAGCCAAAAGTATATTTTCAGTGAACTTGTCTACTACTTTCTTCATTTCACATCATTCAATAAGTCTTTTATATGCTATACCATATTGTTGCCGCGATTTCTGGGGCAACAGATCTAAAGTTGCCCTATTTGTGGCTTCTTTAACATGTGGTGGAATAATGAAATTACTTTTATTTCCCGTATTTTCTTCAAAATCCGTTTTTTTAGCTACAAAATTTACGATATTTAAAGACAGCTTCAATTGTAGTTACTAATAAACACTAAACAACTTACAATTGTTTTACTTAGTTACCCTTTATCCAGTACCTGACTTGACATTTACACTTTATTGTCACATATAATTGAAACAAACGGGTGGCTCAATGCCAACGCGTGTGACACGTAAGCGATAGATCGGGAGTTCAACCCCACAGACAGCATTTTTTTTAATAACAGTTTTACAAAAAATATTGTATGATACATTTGTTAAAAGTGATTTTATTTTGTCCGTGGGGTTGCTCCACTCGCTACGCTCGTTCCGCAATATTCCCCACTCACAAAATAAAACGTCACTTTTAACACTTGTATCATAAATAACTATTTTCTTTTTAAAATCATTAATATTATTAACACAGCAATATTATTGTTAAAACCGTCTTTTAACATCCCCAGAACAGTATCCCGTAACAGTTCTGTATTTTACCTAGCTACGCCTCGTACAAATATCCTGTTTTCACCAGACCCGGCGACAGGGGTACAGTTGTACCAGGCCCCAGACTCTAGGGGGCCCCGCGCCGGGCGTGAACTGCGAGGTAGATAATATAACGAGATAAATGAAATCACGTATAATGTCGCCACAGCGACGCCACCAACCAAATAATCTCTAATACTCTAATATTCTATAATAAGAGAACTCGAGCATTGATTTAAGCACATGAATCATACTGCAGTGTGTTTTCAAAGCTTCTCGATTTTCACAATATGAATGAAGATCAGATAGAAGAAAACTATAAAATGTTGATTGAAAAGTAGCCGAAGGACCTTACGTCAAACTTGGAAAGTGAAATTATTCATCTAAAAACTATTTATAAAGCGACCTTTACAGAAATTGCAGACTTTTGTAGAAGTCTCTATTGAATTGCGTACTTCTGCAGTTTGCCAATCACAGTTGCAGAAGGTGAGCAAGCATTCAGCAAACTTGCCTTAAAGCCACTTTACATTAATGCAATATTGCATGTGGCATGCAAATTTTTATTGCGCGCATGCGTACATCGAGCTATTTCGATCAGCTGATGGCATTATTTTTCATTGCATTGAATTAGCGCGTGTTCTAATTTGATTGCATGGCAGATGCAATATAGTTACTTTCTTTGGGAATATTTGGGTTGCCAACCCAAGTATTAAAGGAACTGAAGCAACAAATATGTTATATTTTAAAGAGTTATTGTTTGTAGAAAACACAATAGAACATGAAAGTAAACAATAAGCACGTCACTATTTTGTACTAACAGATCAGATTCGGGGATTAATAATTTGCTTGTTTACTGCGAACATTACCTCATAAAAGTTTTTCTTTTCGTTTGGTTGGTAAGCCCAAAGATTTCACAAAATATTGCAGTAGTGTAAAACGCTTTCAAGGTGCAAACATTTTCGCGCAAAGTTTTGCATGCCATCCTTTTCATTGGATTGCATAAATGTAAAGCCGCTTTTAATAAAAAAAACTTCTTGCGAGGAATGATGCTTCAAGAGCGGATAAATGGTTTGGCATTGCTAGTTGTATAGCATCAAATAGCACAAGAAATTGATTTCAATGCTGGTATAGAAGGGTTTGCCTCGGTAAAAGTCCCTTACCACCTAATATTCATTAATCACAGCAATAGCCTACCTGGCTATGTAGACCAGGGTCGATAATTTTGAAAATGGTAAAAAGTGAAAAAAAATTATAGTAGGATGAAACCCATTGGAAAAGGTAGAGAATATAACAAAAATGAAAGGAAAAATAATTTACGGGCGATCTGACGTCGGGAAGGGGAAGGGGAAGGGGAAGGGGGTGAGTTTTTAAGGGTAAAAAACGGTTTATCTCGATTTCCGGCAAAAAGTTAAATGGCAAAGTTGTAGGTAATAAAAAGATCTACAACTTTTGTTTTTACACTTTTTTCACATAACCTCAAAATTTATGTGAAAAATTCAAATAACCAAGTTTTTGGTTTTTTATTTTTATCTTTTGCAAAAAATTTTATTTCTTCACGAAATTTGGTGAAAACTTACCTTTTTATGTCCCAAACACGCAGTAATTTTTTTGATTTAAAATATTCATTTTTCCACCTTACTTTGACTTAATATCGAAAAAGCACCCTAATTTTCAATCGAAAATTCTCACGTCAAAATATCTGCTTTTTTAAAAAAGTCGGTGGGCTTTTTGTTCGTTGAAATATCTACTTTCTGATGGTATAAAAAAATATATATATTACTATGGTAAATGTTCTCAGAAAATCCAAATAAAAGAAAAAAACTCGAATCCGAAATTTTTTTTTTGAATCATTATGTACAATTTTGAGCTATTTATTAAAATTTACACTTTATTACTCGAAAATCGTAAGATTTCATGTTACATTGATAAACACAAAAATTACAAATCCATAAAACATAAAGATTGCAAAAAACATGCGAAAATAGTTGTTCTAAATATTAAAAATAGGATTTAAAGGGGATTTCATCTAAAAAATGTGACTGCTGCAATTTTTTTCAGTAATAAAGTTGATTTATTAAATTCTAATTACATTTATGTCATAGAAAATCTCATAATATATAAATATACATGTAAATCGTACTATTGAATTTAGATACTTTATACTGATTACGTTATTCATTATAATTTTTTTAAATACAATAATCTTGAGTAGTAAAGAAATGACAGTTCTGTGACACCCCCCACCACTTTTTAGTACCCCCCTCCACTCTTCCAGAACCCCCCACCAATTTCTCAGAACCCCCCTCCATTTTTCATAAGCCACGCCCCATCCCCTCCACTCTTCCAGAACCCCCCTCCATTTTTCCCCAGACCCCGCCCAATCTCCCCTCCACTCTTCCAGAACCCCCCTCCATTTTTCCCCAGACCCCGCTCAATCTCACCACCACTTTTCGATCCCCCCTCTACTTTTCTCACAATCCCCCCACCAATTTCTCAGAACCCCCCCTCCATTTTTCATAAGCCACGCCCCATCCCCTCCACTCTTCCAGAACCCCCCTCCATTTTTCATAAGCCACGCCCCATCCCCTCCACTCTTCCAGAACCCCCCTCCATTTTTTCATAAGCCACACCCATCACCTCCCTACCTCATCGGAAATGTCATAGGTTAGG
Organism: Rutpela maculata; assembly: GCA_936432065.2. Classification (NCBI taxonomy): domain Eukaryota; kingdom Metazoa; phylum Arthropoda; class Insecta; order Coleoptera; family Cerambycidae; genus Rutpela; species Rutpela maculata. Next base: position 15,275,282 of record OW386287.2, on the reverse strand, counting down.
CAGTACATATTTTACCATTGCTCCAAACACTTAATCATTATGCCCGTCTGTGTATGGATATGTATCAGATGTAAGAGTGTATTAAAGGAATACAGTACGTTCAAAAATGAAAAAATATTCACCGTGTGTAACAATTGTGATATACAACCTATCAAGGCACCTGCTGCATAATTGATTTCACATTTCATACTAATAAGTGAAAGTAGTGGTGGATTTTCAACCTCCCCTCCACCATAATTTAGGATCATTCCCTCCCCTCATATCATATATATGATCATCATCATATATATGTATGGTGAGGACCTCCCATCTCTCCCACCACAACTCAAAACCTCCCACCGCAATTCAGCACCCCCACTATATCAAATTATTCTGATTATAAAAAGAGACGTACACAGGCATTGTAACAAAGTTTTTTGTGTCAACTAGTTAAAGAAATTCAAGTGTTCACAATGGCTTACAGTGGCAGTTTATTTAGTTTACCTGAACTGAGTATTAATGATTTAATTAATAATTTACCTCCAGTACCGCAAGACAAAAATGAAATAGTAGTACTTGGTGAGCGAAGGTACCAACTGAATAAATCTAGAAGTAAATATGTGACAACGGGATTATCACATGACTTCTGTTATAACCCATGTGTGAAGCTAAGTGGAAACAAACTTGATGTAATAATTTTTAACGAAAAGGAGTGGCTTCATTTTCTCACGTATCAAGGTGTAATAACTAATTATGTATACTCCAATGATAAAGTTGAACCAGTAGAGACTGATAACTTTCTTATAAAATTTGAGCAAATTTCCTATTCCAGAGTTATAAAAATAATAAAAAATAACTCTTACATTTACTTGGGGTATGAATCGATTTGCAAGTTGTGGGAAGCATTACCACTCATTAAGGCTAACATTGAGACCTTAAAAAGATTGCAATTCCAAAGTTATTTCAGGAATGTGGTGAGAGAACTACAACATCAAGAAGGAAATGTATTTGAAAATGCAGTAAATCTTATTGAAAAGAATAAAAATGGCTATAATGAAAATACCATTATGCTTATGGAGTTAATTTATATTTATCCAGATATATTGGAAGCTGAATATTGTGGTAGGATCTAAAGATGAAGAAAGTGACATTTAATTTAAGAGACAATAAGATTAATTTTATGGTGGTGTGGAATTTTGCGTATAAATTATCAAGAAAGAGATATTGGGAAATTGTAGCCCTCGATAGAGTTCGGTTTAATAGAAGAATAAAACAAACTTCAAATATTATAAACCCCATTTTAGACAGTACTCATAGATATAATGTATATAATGAAAGGTTTTGTAATTTATATGATACTTAATCATATATAACCACATAGGTAGTATTTTTGTATTTATGTATGTGAAATAGATATATAGAAATAAAACATATTTATGCTTGAATATTTGTTTTATTAGGTAAAAATATATTATAAATTAAATAATACATGAAAAAAGTAATAAAATATAGATTATATTCATACAATGCTATTATTTGAAATCCATGAATTATGCTTATTGCTTAATCCTAACCATTTAACATAGAGCTTGTTATTCTTTTTTCTTAAAATTTTTTCCACGAGATATACATCGGGATACTTTACTTTCTGCATTTCTTCCTCATAAAAACTCCCTAAAATTTCCTCTCCCATTTGGTCTTGTAAAAGATAAGTTCTAGGATTACCTTTATGAACTTTCCTAATTTTGAAAATTTCATTAGACCAGTTAGGCGTATATCCCTTTGAAAAAGCTTGTCGATATTTACTAATCCTCACATAATCATTTACTTTAAATTTTTTTTTCCTTGGATCGACTGTTTTCGGGTGGTTATAGACAGTTTTTAATAAGCGTTTTTCATCTTTCTTTTTAACATTTTTAGGTTGCATCCCAATTGTCCTATGTTTAGTGTTATTGTATTCAACAACAATATCCGGTAACAAATTTAACCACTTATAGTTTCCGTTTAGACTAAAAAGTTTCCACATTTTATTTTTTAAAGTCCTATTAACTCGTTCCACAACACTTGCTTTGAGATCTGTATAAGAGCTATAATGGTTAATTTTCATCTCATCCATTAATTTTTTAAATTCTTTATTGTAAAATTCTTTACCCAAATCTGTTTGCAAATTTTTCGGTACAGCTTTGATATCTGATAAGATCTTTTTCATTGCTTCCGTAACATTTTTTCCGCCTTTAGTTTTCACAGGTTCACACCAAACAAATTTTGAGAATACGTTAATAACTACTAAAATATATTTATAACCTTTGTTTACTTTAGCATAAGGGATCATCTGTACAAGATCTGCTTGAAAAAGATCATTAATACCTTTAACAATAACTCTTCTTCGTTTAAAAGATTTTCTAGCTGGTTTATGAAGTTCATTTACTATTTCCTTTTTAATGTTACTCATCTTTACTTATCGATAGGGTAAATGAATCCTTAACTTCCCACATACACTATTTATCTTATTATTTTAGCCTCTTTTAATTCCTCTATTATTGAAATTATCTCGTTATTATGTCCCGTATTTCCTGCCAACTGTGAAGCTATGAGTAGTCTTAATCGGTCTATTATTTCATTATAGTCATCAAAATGTTTATATTCAATTTTTTTATTATCAAGTTCCATCAGTGTTAATGCACCACCTTTTTTTTTTCATTATTTGCCTTCCTTATTTGTTCCCTTGTCTTTCTCATTTGTTCAGGTGAAGAAAGTGAACTCACTCTCGATCTCGTCACGGGTGGCTTAGCTTCTGAAGAAAATGTATTTATTCTTGGTCTTACCACAGCAGGTATTGCCGATGCACTTTTTTTATTAGCCCTTTCTTGACTCATCGAGTGCAAGGTAGAAACACGTGGTTTAATAATATCTATAAATTTAGACGCATTTGATGTAGATAGACCTCTCTCCGGATCATAACCTAGGTAATGAGCATTACTCCTCCTAATTATATCAATATACTGATCCACATCAGATGCTCGATGCCCTGCTGGATGCTTTTTGAACATTAATTCATACAATCCTGGCGTACCTTTGTATGGAAACTGATCATCAATAATAAAATTAGCACCATCAAAATCAACAGTTGCAGTGCCAATAGCGAATTTCTTCTTAAATGGGTCGAAGTAAATACCAAAGGTATCATCAAACTCGTTTTGTGAATCCTCAATTTTATCTTGTATGTATGCTCGCGGTAGAGGTGCATTAAATTGTTGCAAGTATCTCTCATTTTCTGATAGTACGGATGGATCTACTACCTGTGATGGAAAAGTTTCATCAAAGAAACTCCCTACATATTGAGGTCTTTCTTGGGTAGAGTCAAAATGAAATGTTTCATCTTCCAAATTAGTGGGTGCTGTGTGATAAAATTCAAGAGGGACTGGATCAATTGATCGCCTGTTTAAACTCTCATTTTTTATTTCTGTTTTCAAAAAAGATTTACGTGGATCACTTTCATTATTAACGATAGTTGTTACTAATTCACGAAGAGGTCGCGTTATCGGTTTATAAGTTTCCTCCAATGCTAACTGAGATTTAGCAATATCAGTTTTCAAACTTCTATACTTTTGCCTTAAGGCATCTCGCGTCTTTAACAGCTCTGCTGCCACTCTACTATCCATGGTGAATGGTTGATAATATTAATGTCTCTATTTTATATATGAAAAAATTGATCAAAACCTTTTCGATATCTCCCAGAGTTGATTGGACAATCTTTATCGATTACAACGAATCCATATTTATCATTCCAACAAAATGCACAAAGTTCTTTGAAATCTTGGAAACTCATATCAACGTTTACATGATCATCATAGATATGTTTGAGATTGGTAAGGTCCTGAGGAAATATCACAAGAAGATTGGCATTGTCTCTACATAATTGTTTAGGGATAGCAGCGTAGGTTTGACATAAATAAAAACAATCAGTGTTTTTATGACGCCCAAAAGAAAAATAGCTTTTAATAATACTTTGATCACATGATACCAAATCATCGAATATTATGACTGAATTCGGTTTTATTTCTTCTGGAGGTATCACTGCATCCCCGTCATTATATTCGAAATATCCAATTTCATTCATAGGTTTCACAAGCATCCTCAGATATTCATATTTCGGTTGGTATAGAGATTTAGAATATAAATAAATATTTTCAAAACGTAAACCGTTAGGATGTTCCAACAAACTAAGCATTACATTTGTTTTTCCAGACCCAGAACTTCCAACTAGAAGTCCCCGTTTCGACTGTCCACCAAATAAAATACCATGTTTTTGAAAAGTCTTTGTCTTGGAAATTTTGTCGTGATTAACTATTGGTAAAATTGTTGCTTGCTGTTGAATCTGCATTGTGTTCAAATAATCACATCACACTAGTGTGAAATCGAACTGCATTAGAAAGAGAACTGTTAAAAACTGATCAAGCATAACCCTCTACTCTATATAAAAGGGTATTCTACAAAACCAAGAATCAGTTTATTCCATAATTTGGGATATAATGGGTCGAACCAAAAGTTCACAGCTTACTTGTACTAGAAACTCTAAAAAGAGAGGACGTGGTCTGCTCAATAGTATAATAAATAAACTTCCGGTGGAACTACATATACCTGGTTATAATTATTGTGGGCCAGGAACTAAACTCACAAAACGCCTAGAACGAGGTGATAGAGGAATTAACCCATTAGATGAAGCGTGTAGAGAACACGATATAGCATATTCCAAATTTGAAGAGGTTGAAAAAAGGAATCAAGCAGATAGGGAATTAGCTGAAGCTGCATTTAAACGTGTAAAAGCACCCGACTCTGGTTTTGGTGAAAAAGTCGCTGCATTGGGAGTTGGTGGGGTAATGAAATTAAAGAGTAAATTGGGAATGGGTCTTAAGCGACGAAAAAATCGTGATTCAACGAAGAAGAGGAAGAGAGGTGGACAAATAAATGTAAAGGTTGCTGTAAAAAAAACATTAAAATCAAAGAAGCGAGGGAAAAGAATTCTCAACACTCCAAAAAGAGGGGGGGTTCTTCCACTTCTGTTACCTCTTTTGGGAGCATTAGGAGCTGTTGGAGGGGGTGTAGCCGGTATTGTGAAAGCAGTTAACGATTCCAAGTCAAATGGTAAGGCGATAGCTGAACAATTGAGGCATAATTTGGCGATGGAACAGGCCGCTAAGGGGAAGGGTTTATATTTAGGCCCTCATAAGAAAGGTTCTGGATTATATCTTAAGACGTATAACAGCAAAAAAAACTAATTAGGCTACCTCACCGTCCACTTACTAACATAGATTTAATGAAATACTCGAAAATTCTAAAAATTCCAAATTTTCGAGGTATTTTCATGAGAGATACACTCCCCAAAAAAATTAGGAAAAAAGAATCTGGTATAGTAAATCTGGATATCAATGATGGAGATGGAACTCACTGGATTGCATATATAAAGAAAAATAAGGAAATAGTTTATTTCGACAGTTATGGAAATTTAAGACCCCCAGATGAGTTGAGAAAATATTTTTTAAGTGATGGTAGCCTGAATGAAATAAAATATAATTATGATTCTGTACAAAATTATGATTCATATGTCTGTGGACATTTATGTCTATTATTTTTATATAATCAATGTAAATAAGTTTTTCTTATTCATTTTCTAATAAACGTTCAAAGTATCACTATGTCTTTTACATTCGCTCTCAGTGGAGAATCTTCTGTATTAAATTACAATTTCAATCCACCGATATATTTAGATGATGAGGCAGATTATGAAATTGGATTAACTAATTTTGATACTTATAATATTATCCCAAATATTGACAACAACAATAATAAATTTGCGTGGGGAAGAAATAATGAACATATAGTTCAAATACCTGTAGGGTGTTATGAAATTGATGATATTTTAAAAATCATGACAAATAAAATAGTTCAAGAAGATGATGAAGCAGTTCTTAGGATTGATATAGATATTAACACATCCAAAATTATTATAAGAACAAACAGGATAATTAATTTTAACGTGGAGGATTCGATAGGTCCAGTATTAGGCTTCAAGAAAAGAGAGTTAAACGCTAATGATACTAATATTTCCGATGATCCAGTAAAGGTTTCCAAAGTGAATGCTATCTGCATTGACTGTAACATTGCTGTTGGTTCTTTTTTTAATGGAAAACCTGTTCACATCATTCATCAGTTCTATCCAACAGTTCCAATTGGGTATAAAATAGTAGAATCACCTCTAAATATTATTTACTTCCCAGTGAGCGTTAAAACCATCAACAACATCACAGTTAAAGTGATTGATCAAGAAGGACATCTTGTCAATTTTCAAAAAGAAACGATAACTGTTAGACTACATCTTAGAAAATCAATTCGATAATAAAATGGTGTTGATATTTAATTCAAGGTCTCCCATTCATACACAAAAACCACACTATAAAAGGATACGTAGGAAAAAAGTCAACAGTTCTAAAAACACTCTCAACAGAATAACATCAGCAAATCGACGGTTCTTAAAATCACTTGGATTCGAAGTATTAGTATAATGGAATTACTTAATATAACCGAGCAACCCATAATTGACAACTTCGTAGTAGAATATCAGTATCATTCATATCAACCCAATATATCTGGAACTCTAGATTATAATGATGAAACGAGAATTACCATTCAGGATTTAGATACCTATACAGCACCATGTTATAGCTATTTATACATCGAAGGAAAATTAACAAATGAGGATGGAACTTCACCTACCAACTTAGAGTTTATCAATAATGGTGTTGCGTTTTTATTTCGAGAAATTAGATATGAGTTAAATGGAATAGTAATAGATTCCGTGAGAAATGTTGGCTTAGTTTCAACTCTATTTAATTATCTATCACTGAATCAAAATGAAAGTGTTTGTATGGAAAATGCTGGATGGTTCCCAAAACAGAAAAAAGGTAAAAAACCTAAAATTTTGATAGATACAAGTGGAAATTTCAACGTCTGTATTCCATTAAAATTCCTGGTTGGTTTCTTTGAAGATTTTCAAAAAATAATCATTAACATGCGACAAGAATTAGTACTGGTACGTAATAGTAATGATTTTGACTGCATTACAAATACTAAGGATGAAGTAGATAAAGATGGTGTTGCTATAGATGAAAAGCCGAAAATCACGATTTCTAAATTATTTTGGAGAGTTCCACATATTACCGTGGGTATTTCAGAGCAGCTTCGATTAAATAAAATTATAAGTAGGAATGTGGATCTTCCTATAACATTTAGAAGTAGGGAACTGATTGAATATCCATCTCTACCGGCCTCAAGCAGACATACGTGGCCTGTCAAGACATCTACTAAAGTTGAAACTCCTAGGCATGTAATAATAGCATTCCAAAAAAATAAGAAAGGAAATATTAGGGCTGATATGAGTAAATTTGATGATTGTGATCTTAGAAGCATTAGAGTTTTCTTGAATTCTGAAAGATATCCATACAATGATTTATATCTAGACTTCAAGAATAACAAATTTGCAACTCTCTATCAAATGTTTGCCGATTTTCAAGAATCCTATTACCCCCACCAAATAAATCAACCCATTTTCAATCCCACTGAATTCAAAGATTTTGCACCAATAGCTCATATTGATTGTTCTCGTCAAAAAGAAGCTTTACAAACAGGATCGGTGGTTATGAGAATAGAGTTTGAGACTGGCACCCCTACTACCACGGATACTAATGCATATTGTCTCATTCTGCACGAGAAGCATTTCACCTATAATCCTCTAACAAAAATCGTTCGTCAGCAGTAAAATGCGCATGACATATTTTTACCTATATATAAAAAAATTATAATGTAAATTATTAGTATGAATATGAGATCAGACTATATTCAAAAGTTAAAAGAACACAGAAAAAAATTACGTGACTTAAGAAGAGCGATTGAATTATACTGTATAAAAGAGAAGATGCTAAGAGAACTACAACGTTTAAAGATATGAAAATTATTATCGATGTTCAAGGATTTCGAATCGAAAACAATAAGTTTATTGTTAAAGAACTGGCAGGATATGATGGAATGAAAACGTGTCACTATATATTTAAACCACCCTACCCATTTAAGATGCTTTCACCAGACTTACAAAAACAAGTGTGCTGGTTAACAGGAAATTATCACTGCATTAAGTGGTCTGATGGCTTTACACCACTACACATGTTTGGAAAGATTATTGATAATTTGGTCACATCTGATGATTGTGTTTACATAAAAGGAGGAGAAAAGGCGAACTACATTAGACAGTTCACTTCACAACCCGTTATTGAATTTGAGGAGCAGCCACCTTTACGAAAATCTAGTGCAAAATGTTTTTATCATTTAAATACTAATTGTATGTGTGCACTTTCTAATGTATATTATTTGTATGAAAATTTTATAATGTCATGAGTAAAACAATAAAAAAACTATAAATGAATTTCTGTTGTTTTTATTTAAAAAATTTTATAACAATACAACTACTAACAAATACAATTCCAATTTAGCTACACATCTTCACTACTATCAGTCAGAATCCCCGTTACAAGCTATTACCTTGCTGGCAAGATCCGGCTCCAAAAATTGTTTTATCCGATCCAAATATGTGCATAGATTCAAATCTATCAAAGATTGCACAAAGCAGTGCTGACAGATCGCCCTCTCCAGAAAGTTGCAACATTTTCTATATGCTTCATCAAATCTCAAGGCTAGATCGTTACACGCATCCTCTTCGTACATTACCATTCCATAAACTATTTTGTATTTCATATTTGAAAATATATGTCTTAAATAAATCACACCACTTTCTAAATCAACAATTTTGATTTCTTCTTCCAAATACGCCAACATCTTGAAATTTACTGTTTATTTCTTCCCGAACTAAATTGATAGTCACTAAAGTGTCCGTGTTTTATAATGAAATTCCCACCTAAATATATAATTTTATCGTTGCATATACTCAATTTAGCTACACATCTTCACCACTGTCACTGTCAGAGTCCCCATTATAAGCAATCACCTTGCTGGCAAGATCCGGTTTTAAAAATTGTTTTATCCGATCCAAATACACACACAGATTCAAATCTATCAAAGATTGTACAAAGCAGTGCTGACAGATCTCTTCATCCAGAAACTTGTCACATTTTTGAAGACCTTCATCGTACTTCTTGGCTACCTCGTTACACTCTTCCTCTGTATAAAATCTACCCATTCCATAAACCGCTTCATGTTCCGCATCGAATCTCAAATTTGAAAATAATTGTCTTAAATGATTCACACCACTTTGTAAATCAACAATTTCGATTTCTTTCACATACGCCATCCACATTTTGAAATTTACTGTTTATTTCCCCCCCGAATTAAATTGATAGTGACTAAAGTGTTAAATTAATGCTCCAGTTTTATAATGAAACTCCCACCTAAGCATATACCCCACCTATTTCTTAAATGTCTATACAAAGAAAACAATTTTATCACTTGATTTACCTACCCAGCTGCACAGACAGCAGTTCTATTTTCAATTAGCAAATCAGCATTTGCATAGTTAACACTTTACAATCAGAATAATGTTATTATTGTATTATCTATCCACACAGTCAGCAGTTCTATTTTTAATTACCAAATCAGCATTTGCATAGTTGACACTTTACAGTCTAGACATAAATGTTATTGCAAGTTCAGCAAAACTATTCCTCCACTTAACCCAGCTAAAGAAAATATACAACTATAAAAGGAAACCTAAGCTTGTGAATGGCAGTTGCTTAATAAAATTTATATAACCCAAATTAAATTTAATATCTGAAATGAGTACAGTGTGTGTATGTAATATGTTCAGGAGTCCTGCAGTAAATTATTGCACGTGGAATTATAAATTGGTGCAAATAATTAAAGAACGCTTCCCTGAAGAATATGAAGTTTTGAGAAATTTACCAGGTCAACGTTGGGTAATAGCTGGCAGTTTTATATGTTTGCTATTAAAATGAACTAACACCAGTGGGGGTATGGACATATTTTATTTCAACAACGAATTTAGTGAGAAATGTGACAAAGCTGATTGGCATCCATCCTCAAGCTACCGCAATGTTTTTAATGTATTCAACCATCGAAAATATAATATACAAATTATAGAATTTATAAATGTAATACCAGGGATACATCTGAGCCATGAAATATTCCAATTGCTGTGGTGTTTTGATTGTGTCTTGGTTAGGAAAGCCCTACATTTAAAAAGTGCTTTATTTGTTGACTGTAATTTTGGTCCTGTGAAATTTGGAACTCCTTTTCGACAAGAAAAATATAAAGATCGTCTCCTGCAACCGATTATCACTCAGCCCAAAACACTGTACCTAATAGCTTATGAATGTATACACAAAATCTAATAAAAAACATAATCAGAGTATTAATGTTGTTTCATTATATTGTACACACACATCCACTTTCAATTCATATATGATTTAACTGTAATAAGATGGGATGATTAAACGATAAAAAAACACAAAATTTTTATAATAGTGTTTTATTAGACAAAGTTAGTGATGTTATTCATATTATTTACAATAAATCAAAGTCCATTGCTAAATTTTCCTGTTCAATAATTTCATCGGCTAGCCTTAAAAGAATTGTGAGGTTATCTTCAGCGGTATTATGGTCAGCGTTATTGTGTAAATTACTGATAGAGTAATGCCCCCACGCCAAAGTTTTTGTACTCCCGGGTACAACATATCGTTTGTCGTCGTGTGCTGAGAGTGCAACCTTATTTTTTAGTTCGGTATATAGAGTATGCAGATGTGATGAGAATACATACATTTTTCGAAATATCAATCCACCATCCTCAACAATTTGTTTATAATCGATCAAATGTAATTGATTTTTTACAATACTTTTTGAGACTCCTTTAGCTTTCTTTGTGACGTCACCATTTGCTTGAACACAGTAAGCTTTTGCTCCAGTGCCAAAGAAGCTATCTATTGGTACACCTGCATATTCGTCTTTCATTTTGCCTACAACTGATTCCGTTTTTGGAATGTTGTGTATATTTGGAATAGGAAAATTTGATGTGTCGAATAAATCTATATATTTCTTAATGTCATCGTAAACGTTATCAGTGTAAATCTCTAGAATTAAAGAGTCTGTATCGGTGTAGCATAGAGAAGCTTTGTCATCATATTTCTTTTTTATGAAATTATAAAAAAAATCATAAACTATAGTTTTAGATATATCTAAAATGGTAAAACCTACATAGAGCGGCTTATCGTATAGTATTTTTAACAAAGACATTTGCACTGCTACTAAATTTTCCGAAAACACTGTACAGGATTTGAAATTTGGTTTTGCAATTAATCCTTCAGCACCAACACTGCCTATACTATTTGCCCAATGCGATACTAGCCTCACATCAGTTCTATTGTCTACATTTTCCATAGTTTTGCCAAATATTGCATTATTAAAAAATTTAAAAAGATCTCGCTCGAATGCATTTTTTGAACAATTTCTAAGTTTAGTATTCAAATCTATATAAGTTTTTAACCAAGCAGATTGTGAAAATTCAATGACTCTATGTATTTTTTTAAGTATTAACCCATGTTCAATGCATTGTTTTAAATTTCTGTAATGGATTATATATTTATGTTTATCATGTAAATTTAATAGTAATTTTGAATTTTTAGAGTCTGGAGGTATAATATTTTCAGGGCAGAAAGGCAAATCATTATGTTTATCATGTAAATGTTGTGGGTATTCCAAATCTACTTCAAGTACATAACCCTTTGGTGAATCATCACCAAGATTAGTACAATCAAAGTTTTCAATTTCACAATCATTTAACCATCTAAAATTTCCTGTGGGCATACATTGACTCATCGCACAACCGTAAAGGTTTGTGGCGTCTAAATATAATATATATGATGTTGGTTCTAATGGATTATAATTTAAAATAAATGGGTTGTTTGCCACAGCCTTTCTATTACTACACTGACTGACACCACCACGTATTCCCTTCCTAAAAAAATGTAGCATATCTATATCAGTTAAAAGTTCAAGTTGAATACCAGTTTTTCGTAACATAGCATCCCAACTTAATGACGGAGCCGTTAAATATTGTGCAGGATCTAATTTATATGTTTGCATGCATATTTGTCTGAAATTTTCAAAAATGTCAGCAAGAAGCAGCACGTCCGATACCAAGTAAATGTCTGAATATTCACCAAGAGTTTGACAATTAAAGGTTTGCCACACATCACAAGCACGATTATAATCCTCCTGAGAAATTGATTCACCACTCAAATATTAAAAAACTGTTCAAGTGATGGTAATTCAATGTCATTCAATTTATCCATGGATTCAACGTATGAATATGGGAAAACACCTTTTCGTCTTATTAAATTGAATTGTTTCTCATCACTGTAATATTTTTTCACTTCGAGGCATTGATGTGGTTCCAATGTTTGACTTAATTTATCTAATGAAGCGGGGTAATAAAAGCGAAATGAATCCACAAACCTCAATTTAATGTAAATATTTTTCGGTTTTTCATCATTAGATTTATCAACAAGAATGTGTTTGGAAAATGTAATATATTTTTCTTTATTTTGTGCAATAACTTGTATTTTTTCCTTTCTTTAAGGCTAATTTCTTAATAAATAGATGAGAATCATAATTTGTTAAGTTGTGGAAAAATACTGGTATAAATTTAGGAATTTTGAAATTTAGATTACAAGAAGAATGCGCAGCTCCTCTAAAATTACCAGAAACGTGGCAGTGATCGCGGACCTTTCCTTCATCATTCTCAAATGGTTTATCACAAATATGACAAATTTGACTGTTGTCGAAAAATGTTTGTTGACTTTCTGTCAATGGCTTCATTTCGACTATATTTTTCAAATGATTCTGATACAATTGTAAAACTTCTTCCAATTTTTTAACAAAAACTTCCGCAACATCAGTACCTCGATAATATTCAAGTGTGGAAAATTTATCATCAAAATTACACTTTATATAGAAACAAAATGAATATGGTTCATGCTGATATGTTTTAACAGTAAATGATTTACTATCGCATGGTTCGTTGTGATGAATCGGTTTTAATAAACTTTCAAAGTCAGCATATATCACGAAAGGAACGGGTAATTGTTTTTCAAAATTTATAAATTTCAGGATATTCCCAGCAAGCCTTTCACCACACTTATTAATTAGAGGTTCTGGGTTTGGTAATATGGTACATAAATGGTTACAATCATTGCTTTGGTGGGTCATTAATTTCTCACGAGAGTTAAAAAAATATAGGCAACCATCACAAATATAATTTCTACCATCATGTTTTGATCTCTGAGAAGAAACTAATCGCGATAAGTCTTTAATAAGTGTGTAGTGACTGTTCCCTTTATTATCCGTAATTAGTAATAAGTTCACATGTGTATTTTGTCGACTATGTGTAAAATATAAGGGACCTACAATCTCACTGACCATTTCACCATTTTTAAATTGAGTATCTATTCCAAATACATTTATAGATATATTATTTAAACTTTCAAATTTATGAATGTCTTTAAGTTTAACAGGAAAATCTATACCTTCAAAATTTAACAATGTGGAATAATGAGGATAAGATGAAACTCTCCTTGGATTTCCATTGGCTGGGAAGATGGCGGCGTTGACAGCCCAAGCGAAACATTTTTCATCCCCACTCTCGATATTTAAAACAGCTTTTCTATTTTCTATTTGCCTCGGCAATTTAATGTATGATGATGCAAATAGTGGATTATACTTATTAATGTTGACCTCGAGAAAACTAACATGTTTCAAAGCCCATCCTGAGTCTCGCTCCTGAAATGTTGAGGCTTTCTCTAGTATCTCCTCCTTAAAGTCATTATATAAGTTTAATAAATCGGTTGAAAGTGTTACAACTTTATTTCTTGTATTGAATGATTTTATTTCTGACAATTCTTTCTCTTCAATAACATATAACCCAAATAATTCCACATTAATTTTTAAGCTCGAGTACATTTTAATATATTCCTCAATCAAACGGAAAACTTTCTCTTTTATTTCATCCAAAAACTGGGATATATCAACACTGCATTCCTTTGAAGAAAAACGAAAACTTGCAATACGATTCTTAAACGCATTCTGCAGCTTTTCAATTCCGTCTCCAGACATATCAATCCCTTTATTGTGTGCAGAACTTCTTAGATGACCAGTTAATTCATTTTTTTTCACTTTTTTATCACATACTGGACAACGAGTCTCTTGTGAATTTGTAGGAAACTCTATGCTAGATGAGGAAGAAGGGCCAGGTTGATTTACTGATTTATCCTCAACACATTGTGATGAATTTTTCACTTTCATTTTTTTGGTTGTATGACTTTCACTGATCTCTCTATAGCGACAACTTTCCCGTTGATGACGTAATAAACTACTTTTCGCAGTAAAAGTTTTCAAGCACTGAGGACACTGCATTATTGAAATGTACGTTCCAACACAAGAAAAACTCTAATATTAAAAATCAGAAATGTTCTTGCCCCTTTATATCTCTCAAAAGAAGTGGTGGGGGGTACCTGCAATAGCATACTGAATTTACATAGGCCACCGTGTAAAAAATGTGCATCTCAAGTTATCTATTGTTTAAACGCTTTAATGCATAGTGAAATAAAGTTATATTAATCATTTAAGATTTCATTGTAAATAAATTTCATTTAATTAATAATAAATTTATGCTGTAATAAAATAAGTTTTATCATAATAAAATACTTTTTATTTACTTATGTGTTATTTAAATAATATATGAACAGTAACTGATAAATTGCGAAAATAATAGCCCATTGTTCTATTTATAGCTGGTTTTTATAATGAGGAAGTATTTATTATCTTGAATGAAGAAGCCTTTGTTTGTTATATGATTACACAACTGTGCTTTGATATTTTATCTACGGTGTTATATTTTATTGTCTTGATAATTTTATAAAGGAATGTTATTATAATAAATTGTGTAATAAGAATGGTATATGGACTGTAGGTAGTATACATATTTGTGGTAAGTACTTTTGGGGGGGGGGGGGGGGTAATTTTTGGGGGTATTTTTTTTGGGGGGTGGGGGGGGGTAATTTTTGGGGGAACTTTTTTGGGGGGGGGGGTGTAATTTTTGGGGGGAACTTTGGGGGGGGGGGTAATTTTTTTTTGGGGGGGGGGGTAATTTTTGGGGAAACTTTTGGGGGGGATTTTTGGGGGGACTTTTTTTGGGGGGGGGGGGGTAATTTTTGGGGGTAATTTGGGGTGGGGGGGGGGTGGGGGGGGGTTAATTTTTGTGGGGACTTTTTGGGGGGGGTTAATTTGGGGGGGGGGGTAATTTTTGGGGGGGACTTTTTTTGGGGGGGGGGTAATTTTTGGGGGTAATTTGGGGGGGGGGGGGGGTAATTTTTGTGGGGACTTTTGGGGGGGGGGGGGGGGGTAATTTGGGGGGGGGGGGGTTGGTTGTGGTATATAGTGTAAATACAGTGAGTCATATCAATGAATAATACAAATTATGGTACTTCAATACTTGCTGACTACTTCTATTTATAAGAACGTTACATGTTTGTTTCATTCCCATCAAAGTATATAACTTGATAATGCCTCGAAAGAGGTGATAAATAACAATGTAGATAAATAAGGAGCCTACATATTTTTTTATCTATTCATATCAATTCTTTACAAACAATACCCGCTTGCAAGTTCAGCACATTATTTCCTTACTCTGTAGTATGTGTTTATAGTTTCTGTATGACTTGACAATGCTTCTTTCATTATTATGATAAATAACAATGTAGATAAAAGACGCTTACATATCTTTTTCATTTCAATGAATTCATTTAGTAAATTATTACCGTACTCATCTATTCTTATCAATTCTTCACAAACAATATCCACTTGCAATTTCAGCACATTATTTCCATATTTAAAGCTTGACTTTATCAGAAATACATTTAGTTTCAGTCTCACTTTTCTTGCGTTATTTATCTACTATAAAAAATCATTAAAAATGTGTGCACAAAAAAGTTTCTCAAGTAACAAACGTTCGGCAACTCCTGATGAATTATATGAAGACATATCATTTGAAGAAAAAGTGTGTCAGCGAATGAACTCAATTCGTTCAGTTGAATCTGTAGATTCTGAGTTCTGCATTACTGAAGGTGATCTTGGAACTCTTCGCCCCATTTTTGAAGCAGTCCCATCAGCCCCATCAGCTCCATTAGCCCCATCAGCTCCATCAGCCCCATCTGCATCACATCAAAGAAGTGAGGTTGCTCGTGGTAGTTCTGAGGAAAATGAGGATGACTTGGAAGATGAGCTCTTCACAAATTATATTCATCAAGTTAAGAGGAAATGTGATGCTCATGATGATGAAATGAAGGGAGCTAGAACTAAATTCCTGCACGAGGTACGGAAGGTATTAATTGTTGAGTCAGGGAGGTATACTCGACACTGCCAAAATCAGCAAAATACTTTAAATAGGGAACTTAAAAAAATTGAAAAAAAACAACGAGAATTAGCCGATTTACACTCCCATATAAAAACGAAGCAAAATGAAATTGAAGGAAGTTTGGAATATGTGAGAGACTTTGTAGTAAATTTTCCATTTAAATAGAGTATTTTTTTATTGCTTTTTAAATTTATTTTAATTATTATTATTATTATTGTTAATACTCATTAATATATGCATATTCATAAATTGTATTTACAAAAATAAATGTATAAAATTAAATGTGTATTTTTGTTTTCTTATTACAACTCTAATTATACAGGGTGGTTCAATGAAAAATTAATTTATTTCTTAAATAAAAGGACACACATTATTGTTTGTTTTTTTATTATTTCACCACATAAAAAGGTATTATCATAAATATTTACAATTATTTAACACAGCATAAATCACCCCACATTTTTGAAGCCCCCATTTACATACATTACATCTGGATTGCGACTCTGGTGGGCCATCCACATGACTATGCCATTCTGGTCGGTTATGGTGTACAAAGCAAGGTAGTTGAACCATTAGTTTAAAATCTTGTGTATATACTCTTGGTAATTTAGACCATGCATAAAGAAGTTCAATGGGTTTGACTTTTTCAATCAGATATATTAATGGGAAATGTTGTAACTCTTCCTCAGTAAAATCATACAAATTTTTACCATGCTGGTGCTCTTTTATTAATTCACTTCTTTGACAGTGTGGGCAGCTCAGTGCTGAATCCATATTTTCCGAAAAATCCTTACAATTGATCTGGTAACTAATCACGAAGAACACAGTGTGATGTAGTAAACTTTTACATCCGACACATTCATACACGATTAGTATAATAATGTTAAGGTGTTTAGAATTGTGGTAAAATATGTACTGATTAACCTATGACATCTCAGATTACCCTCTTCCATGGTAATTGGGGGGGGGGGGGGGGGGGGGGAATTATAGTAGGGATGTGAGGTGGGGGGTTTGAATTATGGTGGGAGAAAGATTTTCATGTATTCCTTTAATACACTCTTATCTTACATATTCATACACAGACGGGCATAATGATTAAATGTTTGGAGCAATGGTAAAATATGTACTGCCTAACCTATAACATTTCCGATGAGGTAGGGAGGTGATGGGTGTGGCTTATGAAAAAATGGAGGGGGTTTCTGAGAAATTGGTGGGGGGATTGTGAGAAAAGTAGAGGGGGGG
This sequence comes from Rutpela maculata, assembly GCA_936432065.2. Taxonomy (NCBI): domain Eukaryota; kingdom Metazoa; phylum Arthropoda; class Insecta; order Coleoptera; family Cerambycidae; genus Rutpela; species Rutpela maculata. The sequence goes on along the minus strand of OW386287.2, from coordinate 15,257,572 downwards.
ATCGAAAAGTGGTGGGGGGATTGGGCGGGGCTTGGGGGAAAATGGAGGGGGGATCGAAAAGTGGTGGGGAGATTGGGCGGGGTCTGGGGAAAAATGGAGGGGGGATCGAAAAGTGGTGGGGAGATTGGGCGGGGCCTGGGGAAAAATGGAGGGGGGATTGAAAAGTGGTGGGGAGATTGGGCGGGGTCTGGGGTTCTGAGAAATTGGTGGGGGGTTCTGGAAAAGTGGAGGGGGGGGTACTAAAAAGTGGTGGGGGGGTGTCCACAGAACTGTCATTTCTTTACTACTATCTTGTTATTTATAAATACCTTATCTTGCATTCTAATCACTTCTCCATTAGTTTTTGTCTCTTTGATGGCATTTCTTCATCGTTAGATTCGACAAACCTTCCCGATTCTAGTGGATCTTCGAAATCTTCAAGACCATCACCGTCTTCGTCTCCAATATTATTTCCGGTCTGCATTGGTTCTTCATCCACAATTTCATCTGAATCATCAACTTCCTCGTAGGTTTTTTCTTCCACATTGGAGCATGTTTCAGAACCATGACAATTTGAGCATAAATTTGTGCATTTTAAACCATGTTTTCGGCAGCCACATTTTAAACTGTTACATCCAGTTTCACAGCTGCAGCAAATAGTTTTGAGCAATATTTCCGGAATTAATTCCTTTTCTGTAAATTTGGGCATAATGCCCCGTTAATGTTACTTCCAGCCCCAACCTGTTGCTGTCAGTTCATTACCCAAAGGTCACTCAGGTATATAAGTTATCTTAAAATAGCAATAAATAGGCATCTATGCATATAATTTAAAGAAGATTCTACAACTTTCTCAAAATATTGTAGATGTCTTATTAAATATTAATTTTATTAACTTATTTGGTTGTTAATTATAGTAGTATATTTCGATTAGCAATTTTTTTGTTTATCAATGTAACATGAAATCTTACGATTTTCGAGTAATAAAGTGTAAATTTTAATAAATAACTCAAAATTGTACATGATTCAAAAAAAAATTTTCGGATTCGAGTTTTTTTCGTTTATTTGCATTTTCTGAGAACATTTACTATAGTAATGTATATATTTTTTTATACCATCAGAAAGTAGAGATTTCAACGAACAAAAAGCCCACCGACTTTTTTAAAAAAGCAGATATTTTGACGTGAGAATTTTCGATTGAAAATTAGGGTGAAAAAATGAATATTTTAAAACAAAAAAATTACTGTGTGTTTGGGACATAAAAAGGTAAGTTTTCACCAAATTTCGTGAAAAAATTAATTTTTTTGCAAAAGATAAAAATAAAAAACCAAAAACTTGGTTACTTGAATTTTTCACATAAATTTTGAGGTTATGTGAAAAAGTGTAAAAACAAAAGTTGTAGATCTTTTTATTACCTACAACTTTGCCATTTAACTTTTTTTCATAGGACTTGTAGTTTTGCCGGAAATCGAGATAAACCGTTTTTTACCCTTAAAAACTCACCCCCTTCCCCTTCCCGACCTCAGATCGCCCGTAAATTATTTTTCCATTCTTTTTTGTTATATTCTCTACCTTTTTCAATGGGTTTCATCCTACTATAATTTTTTTTGGTCTCAAAAATTATCGACCCTGGTCTAATGTTCAGGCGACTATTACATAAATCTTAAACTATAGTCTGTTTTTAAACCAGGAGGACCGTTTCAAATTTACCACGTTAAATCATACATCTGTGATTGGATCCGCCTTCGCCAGTTTTACACAGAGCAATAGTCATAAATTTTGACATAATGATGGCCTTTTAATGACCAGTTCCTTTCCGGGGAAAAAAACGGGTCTATTCCCGGGTAAAAACCCGGTTTTTATCCTCTGGTGATACATGTTTTATTTATACACATTTATTGTGATTGGCCAATTAAGTCAAGTTTTAGAACAGAAGTAAACAAAAGTAACTAAGTTTGCATTAAACGTAACCGTGAAGACTGAACACAGAAGAATCTATTATTGTTACTACAAGGGCATATCACCAGATGAATTTTACATTAAAGTAACAAATTTAGTGAGTTATATAATGCCTACTATCCTAAAGTTCTGGTGCCAGTTTCCACAGTTTGGCGTTAGTTGAGGTAAACACCCTGTATATCTAAAGATAGGAGAAAATAGGTAGAACAAAGACTAAAATAATTTCCAAAAATAAATTATATATATCATAATAACTTTATTGAGTATGTTTTTATTTTTCCTGTACAATCTGTTTCTGTGCATACAGAATTAATTATAACCATATATAAGCAAGCAAATAAAATAATAAATTTAATTAATAATTATATTCAAATATAATACAATGATACTGGATATCAGAACATCCACTTAAAAATCTTCGGTAAAGTCCGTCATATAACACCACGTTACATTAAAAAATGAAGGCGTAACATTATATGACAGGAACACCACTCGATATTAATTAGTATCTCCATTTAAAATTCTGTACAACCACCTCACTACTTGTACATCTACTAAATTATATGAATGTAAAATTTACATCATTACCTTCATCGAAATTAAGAACTTAGACCCCCAAATTTCGATGAGCCGCAATGCGTTTGATACATGACATCCTTAATATTTATGAGCAGCTATGCTTTTTTTATATATAAAAAAATAAACATACATAACAAAACTCAGTCATGCATCATGATCTAAAAGTATGTCTCAAAACAATTTTCTATATAAAAAAATTACTACAGTTTATTTATTATAATTTAAAAATGGAAAAGATACGGAACTTGTTATGAAACATACTTTTCACTGGAATTACACTAATAAAATACATGTAGTTTTGAAGCTTACGATTCATACCTGCACACTTGGCGTAAGTATAAATTGAAAGTTTTCTGGTTTTAGACTGACGGTATTATAAAAGAGTTGGCTAATGGATAATAATTGCACTTTCTTAAGTGAATCAAATTCAAATTAATAATGAAACATCTATGTTCAAGGTTGGTGCAGTTGAATACAGTCAATCTAAACCATTTTACTTAATGTCCTACACTGTCAGATATCGATATATAAAAGAGACAAATTAAAATAGGTACATTTATCACAAATTTAAATGCCTCCGGCATTGCAAATTATTTAAAATTTAATATAATAACTAAATAGACCTTTATCAGAACGGATAGAATATATGACAGTGTACATTTAGTTGAATTTTTGTTAATAGAAGGACCTTTATTACACTTATATATCACTAGAGTGCTGCAGCACAGTCCAGTCCTTTCTGCTGAAGAAGTAACACTTGTCCTGTCGGCGCGGACCATCACTTGCAGCAGTTACCCGCAGCTTTGGCACCCGTGTCGCCCTCTGCTAATCTTCTCCCCTGTCCGCTACCACCTTGGCCTGTTGTTTGTTCATTTTTGGGAAGTTTCTTAGCTGTAATAACGAAATTAAATTAAACCCACATACTAACCAAGAAGGTTAAACTAACAAAGAGTGTTAAATTCCCATAAGCAACGTAAGCAAATTGAAATGAGACAGAAGATGCATGGAAGAAAAGATATTATTAATTCAATAACACAATATTAAACCAAGAACCGATATATTTTTGAATTTCACTGGAGAAATTATTTAAGTAAAATTATAATTCAGTAAAATAACAGTTAATATTCGGACAAAATTCAGAAAGTTTTGAAAATTGGTGGAAATGTTAAGCATAGCATAACAATTAGTAAACCGAACAGTTCTCACCTCTAAATAGTGTGCTTCGTCTCCTAGGAGGACGTTTCCACCCCCATTTTGAGGTTTTCTAGATTATCTCGGGAACGGTGCACTTTTTGATAAAAATACCCATATACAAAATTATTCCTTATAAAATTCTCTATGAAAAACGTATCTACACTTTTTTCCTAAAATTAATAGTACCGTGGGAAATAAGGCGCACACATAAAGGTTGGTCCAGTTAACACAATAAATTGTAATCTTTACTAAAATCTACTTTAAAGTTCAATGCTTAACGCAAAAGCAGTAGCTACTAAGCTCCACTTAAAATTATAATAAATGTAGCCCTTCCACCCTCTCGCCCCTAAAATATATCGCAATTTTTAAAGAATTATTTGCACAATTCATTCGAGTCTGGGGTTAAAAACGTGCTTTAGTTTTGAACTGCTTTCGGTACCTCTTTCCCTTTTCGATGACAAGGCTTAATCAGAAAAACTAACAAGGCAACTTTATACCAGATTATTAAGAGGGGACAACGCCAATCACAAAGTTCCATCGGTAAAGCTAAAGCTGAAGTGGGGTGAAGGGTAGGCAGTGTGGCTATTATAGGGCGTCTGCACGTGACGTCACAGCTAACCTCAGCTGTTATTAAAATTTCTAACTAATTCCCGTATTTTCAACTAAAATCTAGTTCAGAGTAATGTTTATGACATTCTAAATACTTTGTCCTAATAAAATAGGATTCTTCTTGTAAGTTGGAAATCTAACCTGTAATTAGCAATCTATTTTTATTAATCAACAATATTGAAAAATTATTTACGAGAATTTTTAAATATTTGTTTGGAGCCAGTAGAGCTTCAAGCTAAAAATGCATATACAAATATTAAAGATGAGAATAAACTTGAGATTTAAAATGTAAGGTTATGTTGGTTACATGATGCAGATGCCCTATTGTAGTGCTGTAGGTGGCACCATCTCTTAAAAAGCACTGTACTGAAAATCTTGACAGAAAAATCAGTTTTTAGCCAAACGGCTGGCGTTATTAAATTGAAAAAAAGATATTCTTGTAAGTAAATGAATACTACACTTCTACTGAAGAACATTTTTAGCTAAAACTTGTTTATTAGGAAGGTCTCTCTTTAAATTGGCTAATAAACAAGTTTTAGCTAAAAATGTTCTTCAATAGAAGTGTAGTATTCATTTACTTACAAGAATACCTTTTGATCAGTTTAATTAATAACATGAGCCAGTTCGCTAAAAAATGCTTTTTGCTGTAATGTTTTTTTTTTAGTACAATGCTATTTTAGTAGATGGAGTCACTTCGATATAATTAAAAATGATTGCAAAAATAATTACATTTATAACCGATGCGCACTCATTTCGTGTATTTGAATCTTGGTCTCGATTCTCGATGTGTTCTTGACCTTTCAGGCATGATTGTAAGTAAGTAGAGCAATAGTAAAGAAAGTACGAACTACAAAACTAGACAACCAACACAACAGCTCTCTGTACTTTATTGGCTCATTTTCGCCCACTCCCCTCTGATTTGATCGCATTGCTCCTTCTTAATACTGTTCCAAAACACCAGAACGAGACCATATTTTCGAAATTAGTGAGTAGGTATGTGATTGATGGAGGATACTTGCTTTGCCACGTAATATGGATAAAAAAAGGAGAATTCAATAACGTTTACAACTCTTACGTTAGTTACATAAGAAAACATTATGGTAATAGAGTAACTGTCGTGTTCGATGGTTATTTGGATAATGCAAATAGCACAAAGAGCCTAAAACGACAAAGGCGGGTACTGCAAAAAACCTGTCCTGAAATTATATTTGATGAAAACAAAGCAGAAGTTCCTTAGTAATTTGTTTAACAAAGAACGTTTGATTGGAGAACTAGTGAAAAAATTTAGTAATAAAGGAATCGAGGTGTTCATTGCTGTGGATGACATCGATTTATTAATAATACAAACTGCTATCGAAAATGTTATAAGTGTGACACAGCTGTTGTTGTAGGGCAAGATATTGACCTGCTAGTACTTTTTATTGCTCTTTCTCCCTCCGACAAAGACATTACATTTTTAAAAGAAAAACAAGTTAATAACAGCAAAAGGATTTACAGTTCAAGAGATTTACAATCCTCAACTTTTTTAAAAAACTGTAAAGAAACAATAATATTTGCACACACTATTAGCGGTTGCGACACAACCTCAGCGTTTTTTTCCAAAGCAATCAATGTGCTTAATAAAAGAGATAACTTACAAGACATCGTGCAAACTTTTAATAATGAAAAAGCTAGTCATGAAGAAATTGTATACGACCTAGGAGAGCGATTTGTTCTAGCTTTATAAAACTCCACAGAAAAAAGTCGTATAGATGTATACAGATTTATGTCTTTTAACAAACTCGTTGGTAAAGCGAACAATACTATAATGTTATCAATACTACCACCAACTTCTGCTGCTGCTCGGCAACACTCATATCGCGTTTTTTACCAAATTCAAACATGGAAAAAGGTTATGCTAGAAGCTACTGATTGGAGATGGAAAAAAGTCAGCGGTATATTAACCTCAACTGTGACAACTAACGAACCAGCTCCCGAATCTGTTTTGAAATTAATTTGTTGCTTATGCGAAAACAGGAACAGTTGCAGAAAAGCAGGCTTATGTTGCTCCACAATGTTACCATTGCCAAGGACAAGCATGCATGAATGTCGAATCTATGGAAGACGATGAAGAATAATTAACTCAGGTAACCTTCTGATAATTAGTGGATTAGGTATACAGGGTACACCACGTAAAAAAACCTCGCTTCTCTTGCTTCTTTAAAGATTGCGATATATTTTAGGGTGGAAGAGCTACATTTATCATAATTTTAAGTGGAGTTTAGTAGCTACTTTGCGTTAAGCATTGAACTTTAAAGTAGATAACAATTTATTGTGTTAACTGGAACCAACCCTTAATGTGTGCGCCTTATTTCCCACGGTACTATTAATTTTAGGAAAAAAGTGTAGATACGTTTTTCATACAGAATTTTATAAGGAATAATTTTGTATACAGGTATTTTTATCAAAAAGTGTACCGTTCCCGAGATAATCTAGAAAACCTCAAAATGGGGGTGGAAACAACCTCCTAGGGGACGAAGCACACTATTTAGGGGTGGGAACTTTTCGGTTTACTAATTCTTATGCTATCCTTAACATTTCCACCAATTTTCAAAACTTTCTGAATTTTATCTGATATAAATCGTTATATTGCTGAACTATTAGGTTTATTTTCTTCGAAGTATAAATATTTATTAGATTTACTCTTAATCGGGAATTTGGAGTGCCAACAGAAATTATTACATTATAAATGATAAAATTGAATGGTGGAAGCTGTTACTTTGTGATAATCGATCATAATAAAATCAGATGAAACACTTTTCTTTGTTTTTTATCACTAATTTATTAAAACTAAACGTTACTGCAGTTTCAACAACTTAGCGTGTCATTTTCAAACGGTTGATTCACAAATACTGACAAAACAATACAGATAATTCTTTCACTAAAAACTGCTCCATTCTTTTCTGCAAATTTCATATCATAGAAGTACGCATCTATCTGCAACCATTTTTAAAATGCCTCAATGCTGAAATTTACACTGCACTATTCTGTTACACTTTTCTTAAACAATTTCTGTAGCATTAGTTAACAACAATTTCGAGAATAATCGGACAGCACTTAAATCTAGAAAGAATAAGCTTCCCGCCATTGGTTTGAAAATCATTAAGAAATGTTAAAAAATAGGCATGTAAATGCAGTGGGAACATAAAATTAATCAAATTCCAGTAATACAATTTTCGGAAAAAAGTTTAGATTTTATCTTTATATATAATTTTTCCTTGCATAAACTAATCAAGATCTGCATTTTTATTATAGCAGCTTCAATCCAACCGCAAAACTACCTTTTTATTCGCCACTGTCCCCTGATATACTACCAATTATGTCAATGCTACGCTATTCATACACATTGAATTTGATTGGCTAAAGCCAAATTAAGGATTACTTGTTAGTTTAGGTTTATTGCATCTAACATCGTAACAGAGGTAATTCAAGTAATAAAATCGTATTTTAAATCTCCAAAAAAGTACAATTAAATCATATAATAAACAGCTTATTAAAAATTAGGTGATTTTTTTTAGTTCATTTTGTATACTTATAAAATTTTATAAGGTTTTCTCATTTGCTTAGTAACTATAATTTTTTTTATGAATAGCAAATAAAAAAACACTTTCGTAAAAAATTAATTCGTACTTATGTCATTTTAAAAAATGATTAGTTTATCAAAGGCAATGATTTTAGACTTTTTTCTGTATTCAAAACGAATTTGTAGTTTATAGTAGGTACCAATAGTATAGTTCAACAAATCTTTAATTAAACACCCACTTATGTTTTTATTTTATATAATAAACATTCGGATTTGACCATATGAGAAAACAATAATTGAAACTTGCAGAAGTTCATTTTAAATTCACCTTGGCAGAGCAAAAAGGTAGTTGTTTATTTTATTGAAATTTAAAACTGAACTGTAACATCACACCTTTATTTATGGCATTGAGATCGCTGATGTTATGAGAATATTTCTTTTAACAGTGCTTCTTGGAAATTGAACATTTAATGATCTTTCTAACATCAATATCAACTAAGAACTCAACCCTGTGAATAGAATCTGGGGAAAACTGATTATGTTTTTTACTAAACAATTAACTAAGACCAGGTATGATTTTAGAAATGTATTTTTACCTACTTCACACAATTTTATTGTAATGGTTTTAATAAATGCATTGAATTAATTATTAATTATACAGGCTGGTCTGTGACTAACTGTATATAACTTAATAGGAGGTAAAAGAATTCAGTTTATTCCAAAAACACTGCCATATGTACCACTCGTTACTGATATACAGGAGAGTTTGTAATTTTTGTCAAATTTTTTTAGCTGTTTTATATCCAATTACATGGTACACGTGTGATGATCAAGTCTAGCCATTACAATACTGTTTTTAAAAAATACAAGGTCGAACTGGGAAACATTTGGTTTTTACTTGGTCACCAAAAATCGTCCTTTATAAAAAAATAATTCTTGTATGAATACAGAAATTAGATGCATCTATAACAAAAAATATGTAAAAATTTTGGGCACGATCATGTTCTTATAGCATTATTTTTGACAAATATCAAAAAATTTAGCAGTCAGGAATAAAATATTTTTAGTCACTACCACTGTTTAAATTAAAGGGAAGTTTTAAAGCAATAGTTAATAGTATATTACGTAATGAGAATTGTAAGAAGCATATTACGCACGAATGGAAAAGTTTTCCATGAGTGCGTAATTGCTTTACAACTCGAATTATGTACTATACTTTACCTACGATCATATTTATTTATTTATTTATTTAGTAAAATTTGGATTTAGTTTACTAGTCCACAATGTCATTCAACAAATATTATGTCAGTTTTGATAGTGTTTGAAAATTACGTAGGCGAATTTGTTTTTTTAAACCCCGCGTCAGCGATATAAGCCACCTATAATTGGGTGTCCCGTGCGTTTTGTTTACCGTGCGATTTGTTTACAGTGCGTTTTGTTTACATACGTAAAATTCAACTTACATGAATGGCAGTTAGTGTGTTTTTTACTATTTACAGTAGTGATCGTAGGTAAATGAATATTAAAGAAAATTTAAATAGACTCTTTTTTTTATTAATAAAATAAATGTTTCCTAAATCAAATTTTGGTGTATGTACGTTTTTGGCGCCGATCCGATGCATTTTTTTAGAATTTTTAACACTCAAAATGTTTTTATTTTTTCGACATATCTTGTCTTTGTAGCAGGCGAATGTTTTTCTGGTCATAAGTAGATTCTAATTTGTCCTATACTTCAGTAAAATTTGTTTCAAATCGGAAACAAAATAAAAAAAGTTAGAAGAATGTCTTCGTTTTAGTGAGTCATACTGTATATTAGGTTAGAAAATACATCGAGTGTTGTAAAACAAAGATTGTGTTGTGACTGTGATTTATTAGCAGAGCACGGTAAACCGGTTTGATAGAAAAATTTCAGGTATATAATTAATTTATTTATTAATTATCGATTTTCGTTGGCGAATATCTCGTAAACTATAACACATAGGAAGAAAATGAATACAGACACTCTTGCAGGAAATTTGATTATGTTTAATTCTGCATAGAATATTCTTTTTCCATAGGACTCATTTTTTCCTAGTTATAAGCGAAGAATGAAAAAAGGGACTCCCCCCCCTAAAGCGGCGGGGACTTTAAGTATGTTTACTTCCTAACTACCAACACATTCTTGAGGAGGAAAATGCCCCTACCCCCGCAATGTTTTCTACAATCCCTTTTTGGGCATTCATTGATTGGACTACTATTTGAATAACAAAAATTGTCCATTTTTCTTTTGCATTTTTCACTCCACTACTTACTTGGATGTGGAAGTAATAAAAAAAAAATCAATGACAGAGGAAAATCAAATTGGGAATTTAGTTGTAATTATTGTCAGAAGAAAAAACGAGACTTTTGGTTATATATAGGTCAGTTGCAGGAAAAATAATTAATAAATGAAAGGTGCCAAATAGAGGAGGGTTTTCTGTTTGATTTCGTTCAATGTTCTGGGATTTGTCAAAATGAAAACATTGTTATCAGAACAATATGATGGTGCAAAAAATTTTATTACATTTTTTTTTATAAACCGCGATTTTTTATCACTTTAACCAAAAAGTGTGCCAAGTTTTAAATACTTGCATATGTAGAATGATTAAAAGACATGGCGGGTCAAAAATTTTGTCGAAAGTTAGAAAATATCCTAAAAATTAGTAACGGATGGCTGTAGAGGATGCATATGCCTGCTTATTATAAAGTAATACAATATGTATTTATAAAATTATTATTATTCTTAAGCTGAAAGTTATTAGCTAGCTCTTCCTTAACATTAGTGAACAAGTCACGCCCATCTATTTCATAATAGAAAATAATTAACATGTAACAAAGAAGTTAATTAAATATAATGCAAAATAAATTTCATATTTTCTATCTATCTACTTGCATTCTCATAAGAATGTGACTGAACGTATTTAATTATTGTAAAGCATAATTATATAAAATAATATATGCATTTGTTTACCGAATCATTTTAGAACCGTTTAGCCGAGTTTCAGATGTTTGAGAATTTTGCCATTTCTTAAACATAGACACATCATTATAACTTCAAAACTATTAGAGATAATGATTTTTTTTTCTGGATACGAACTCAATATTTGGATCTATAACAGTCTCAACTAAATTGGTAAGATATAAAATGGTAAAAAAGATTGCATTTTGAGGCGACCGTACTTATATAAAAAGTATTTTCTGGGGCGCTACAGGGGTCGGTGATTGGGCCCTTACTTTTTATATGAATGCCTGAATGTATTGAATAACTTAACGTTAACGATCTGCCTAATCACATAGAGTCGCATGGTAACCATGATGCAGACGATAGCATCATAGCTGTGTCACTCCAATATTAAATCTTTAAATACACACAAAACATACGTCAATTTTCATAATAGAAAACCTTGTTTGTTCACTGCAAAACATCAAGTTTTGCAATCAAAGTAAATTTTTTAGGAGTTCTTTTTGATATGGATCTGTCCTGGAGATCTCAAATTGACATTGTATGCAAGAAGCTGAATCAAGCTTACTTCGCCATTATTCAAATGAAAAATGTCTGATAAAACGGGTTGATTAAATATTTATTACATATTACTCATACTAGCTTACTAACACATAAGCTTTAGCATCATGTACTGGGGTTCAGCTACGGATAGGGTCAAAAAAAAGCTTATTATTTGCCTAATTACATCCATGTAGTGGAGTGGAAGTAGTCATTGCAAAAAATTTTTTTTATCCAAATAGGCTTAGAATATCATGAAACGCCAAGTTTTTAAGTTTGAGCAAAAAATTCTGCCTAACAGTAACTTTTTTTGTGCGCACGATTACTCTGGAACCGTTTACGATATTGACTTGAAATTTGGTACACCTATGTATTATAGCGAGATCTGGATTATATTTTGATTTATCCCGTTGTAGGGTTAGGGGAGTAAATAGGTAGGTAAAGCAAGCAAGAGTCCATAATATTGGGATGCAGTATATGTACAAGAAGCCAAGGTCACAAATTTTAAAGGAGGTGAAAAAATAAAAATGATTTAGTGTGTGTACAAGAACCAAAGGCCTAAAAAGTTTTTTGGCATTGGTCACTCCTGCAGGAAATTTTGATGGGGAAGTAGTGATTCCTTAGGCAGCAGTTTTTTTAACTCAAAACCACGAAAAAACTGGTTTTGAGTTAAGTTTTTAAAAGTAACAAATTACTCACAATATCTCCAATATATATTTATAAAACCCTACGTTTTGTAAAAAGAAAGAAATTTACATCCCTTTTATCTTTTATCATAATTATAGTACAAGAAGTAATGACTTCGTGTTAGCATCTCACAATTCTTATTGTTTGAAAAATCGCCAGGTGACTCACGTATCAAATTATACAATTCGTTAAAACATTCATAATTTTGATTAACTCAAATCCAAAATGAAAAACATTTTAGTAAAGGGTAAAGTCTTAGTTTCCGACAAAAGGGGGAATGTATTAGAGCATTTTTCCCGATGGATAAATCACATCCACACCCGCCTTCCACGCTTTACTGAATGTATTGAACAACTTAATTCTTCAGAATTTAAGGATCTGATTTCTTTAGTTCTTCAATGTTAATTCTTTATTTAAGAAATTTGTATTTGCCTTTAGTGTAATATTCGCAATTGAAAAAGAAACTTTTAAATGGATGTAATTCCTTATCTTAATGAATTAAAATGAAAACTTTTAGCTCAAATATCAATCCTATTCAATTCGTCCATTTCTAATCACGTCTACTGAAACAACCAATCAGAACAGAATTACACTGATAAGATCCCTTAGGGATCTTGTCACTTATGTCATCCAGTTTGACAGTAATGACAGTTCAATAATTTAAAATTTATTTTTTGACAATGTCGATTTGGAACTGCAAATAACGATTAAATGAATATAATAATGGAGGAAAACACATAAAATAATACATAATACATAATCTACATTTAATTTTACAAATTGCTCTTTTAATAATTGTATTTCTAGTAAATAGTTTTGAACAAATAAATAAAATAAATTGCAAAAAATTTTCTATGCGAATACCCCTCGAACGTTGATAAATAGCTCATAATTTTATCACAACTTCCTCAAGCACGTTGCTTTTAAGTAATATCCCTCCGCCCTACGGCGTCGGGATATTACCAAGCAAGTGCTTTCGGAAACTGTGATTATTTCGTATTATCAACGTCCTTGGGATATTATAGCTGAAAATTCTACCGTCATATTTATATGATAATTTAAGATATACTAATGACATTCATGTATATTTCACTCGCAATAATAGTAATTTTTACATTGATACTTATAGTAGTTATATGAATAGATCAATATTTTCTAAAGGATTGAAGATGTTTAACCAACCAATATACACTTAAAGACTGTACAATCTTAAATGAGTTCAGAAGTAAGTTATGTGAATATATTGTACACCATTTTTAAATTTAATGTTATTATATTTATATTATTGTATTATAGTATATAAGTTTTATCAATTGTAAAAGTAAAAAATAGCAGATTGCTAATAAACGTATTATTATTACTATTATTATTATTTTGATTTGTTAATTTGAATTGGTAACTAACTGAAAATGTATGCATTTCCTTCTAGTGAAATAATAGGTTTCTAAGTTTTTTTCAAACGATTCACCTAGTTGTATCAATTGTAAATGTGTCAAGGGTCATTTACCTAAATAAAATATATTGACTTTAATAGAATAAACAATTAAAGAAGTGGGTTTCCCATTATTTTCAACAGTAATTACATTTAAATTGTATGGTTATCCATATAAGAGTTTTCAAGTGTATTTACATAAGTAAATTTGTATTTGCCTTCAATGGCTAAAATAATAATAATAATAATAATAATAATAAAGCATTTATTATTTACCCAAATTCACAAAATTTACAAAAATAAATTATTACATTTACACTAGAGGTAAATAAAAGGCGAGTAGTTCAGTTTACTGTCGAAGCCAGTAAACTGTTCTTCCACTACCGCCTATAAAAACGTCAGAAGTAGAAAAATATAAGTACATGTAATGTGGCTTTATATTCATACCTAGACAAAACATAATACATAAGAAAATTAAAAAAAAGAATTACATCAAAGCAGCGCGAAAAAGAAGCAGACTAGAGCAGAAGGAGAGAGAAGGCTAGGAAATGAGAGGAGAAAAAAAATTAAAATAAAAGAAGGAACAAAAAATAAAAAAAAGATAGAGAAGTTACAGGAAAAGGTAAGATTTCACTTTACTGATTTCGCATTAAATATTTTTTAAATGTTTTTTTTAAAACTTACACATGAAAGAGTGAGTCCATTAAAGGGTAGCTTATTTATACAGGCAGCAATGTTATAAGAGAATGACCTTTTGAATATTTCCTTACGATGTTGTGGTATGGTGAGAATATCTCTTCGTCTAATATTAATGTTATGAATATCATTTCTAAAAGAGAGCTTGTTGAGGAGGTAAGGTGGTGATCTAAACTTTAAAATTTTATGAAAAAAACAAGCCATGTGAAGTTTGCGGCGATTGTACATATTCAACCATCCTGCAGTTTTCAATTTGTGAGATATTCTTTGACGGCGTTGAATTCCAGAAATTAAACGAAGACAAGAATTTTGTACTTTTTGTATATGCCGGGTCTCGATGCTGTCAATACAAGGGCCATAAACCACATCACAATGATTAAAATGGGACAAAACTAGAGAATCACATAACATTTTTTTTACTTCCATGCTTAAAAAACGTCTCTGAGTATATATCATTTTTAGAGCAGCATATGCTGTTCTTAATTTACTCGTAATATGCTGTTTAAACCTTAATTTATGATCAATAATAAGACCAAGACTTTTCGAGCTGTTATTAAAGGCGATAGTATCATTTCCGATCTGTATATTCATTTCTCTCGACACAAATTCACGTGCATTGTCATTGCAAAATATTACAACAGATGATTTACTAGGGTTAATTTTAAGTAGATGGTCAGTAGAGACTGACACCAAATTCTTTATATCGTTGTTAATTAAATTCCTATATTCCTGTAGATCTTCAACATGAAATGAACAATAAATCTGTGTATCATCAGCATATAAATGATAATTGCAGGGTTGCAAGGAATTGTGAAAATTTGATGTAAAAATTGTAAACAATAACGGTCCAAGTATACTTCCTTGCGGGACACCTGAAACTACCGACAGTGGTTGTGAAATATTATTATTAAGTACTGTTTGTTGAATTCTATCCGACAAGAATGACAAAATTAGATTAGAGGAATTGCGTTCAAAGCCACAGAAGTGTAAAATTGAAAAAAGCAATTGGTGATTTATCATATCAAAAGCTTTCATATAATCTAATAATACTAGTACACTGATTTTATTATTATCAGTAGCTCCAATGATGTCATCAGTTACGTCAGCAAGGGCCGTAGCACAACTGAAACCAGATCTAAATCCCGACTGTTTTAATGGTAGAATATTATTGAGATTCATAAATTCTCTAATTTGCAATTCTAAGATTTTTTCAAAAATTTTTGATAAGACAGGTAAAACACTAATGGATCTTAGGTGGTTCAATTGGCTAGGTTGATTGATTTTAGGTAGAGGAAATATTAAAGCTATTTTCCAAGCTTTAGGAAAGTAGTGTGTATTTATACACTCATTATATATGTGTGTTAAGAATGGAACTATATAAGGACAGCATAAATGTATTAAAGTTATATTTAATTCATCATATCCATAAGCTTTGGATTTTATATTTTGAATGATTTTAATTACGTCTAAATCAGAAATCAGTTCAAAAGAAAATAAACCATCTATGCCTTCTTTAACATTGGTATTATAAAAATTTATTAACTCATCTTTAGGTACATCATTATTATTAGAGGAATTGATAAAAAAATCGTTAAGAAGCATCCACATTACTTAACTGTTCAGGTATATTAATCTTTCGGTTTCTAGCAATATTTAATTTTTTTAACTCACCCCATTTCTCTTTGATATTACAATTATTAAATTTATGTCTTAAATAAGCCTTCTTTTCAGCCTTAATAGCTGCATTAGTTAAATTCCTGAGTTGTTTGTAGTAGACCCAGTGGCCATTTTGTCCTGTTTGTTTGAATTTTGCCAAAGCTTTATTACGTAGTTTCTGCATAAATTTAATGTTATCCGTTATCCACGGATTGAATTGATATGATTGAAATTGCTCTTATACTTGAAACGCCCTGTATAGGCAGGCCTGTAGCTAGAAAGTGCTTTCAGGGCGGGCAAATAATTTTTCAGGGGGGGGGCAAACATTTTTTGATGGGCGGGGAGAAATCCAAAAAAATTTTTTTAGGTGCACGAAAAGGACCCTGCTCAGATCTTATGGGAAGTGCTCCCCCGGTGAAATTGGCTGAATTTTTAATATGTTATAGATTTCGACTTTCTGATCAAAAGCTTTCAAGGGCCCAACTCGATCCTATGACTCTCTCTAAACTCCCCCCCTCTCTCTCTCTCTCTCTCTCTCTCTCTCTCTCTCTCTCTCTCTCTCTCTCTCTCTGTGTCTTTCTATCTCTCTGTCTCTCTGTCCCCCTCTCCAAACACTCAAAAAGATACAAAAACCGTCTACATTTCTGTTCATTGTAATATTGGATTTTTAATAATGAGGCCGTTCCTTACAAATCAAAACCATTATCTTTAATAGTTTTGGACTTACAACGATCTGTTTAAAAATGCCCAAGTTTAATAAATTTCGAAATTGGGGAAATTCAGATTTTTATAATGTTTATATTGCCAACAATTTTAATTTTTTCAATGAATGCCTTTCCGTCCGAACCCCAACTAACAGTTGTATTTTTTATAGCTGCATTGCCTTTTTGTTAAATGGGGAAATTAATGACGCATTTCTCCAATCTTTTTAAATTTAGTTCATACAATTTATTATTTCAATGTGACTGTACGATTAACATCACATAACTGCTCAGATTTACTTGCCTGCAAAGATGTTATTCAGAGTCTTTAACCTTTAAACAACTTCCTTTTACCACTTTTAAATAATTCCCGTTTACAATTAAACAAAGAGATTTAGTGTACCATACCAATTACACCATTTTAACAGGCAGGATATCCCTAATAGGATTATTATATACGTCTGAAGAAAGATTTAACGTAGGTAAAATCTATTTTAGAAAGGAAAACTGTAAAATGTAAGTTACTGGAAGTCAGCATATTGAATTATTTTATTTTTAACCAGTTCATTAGTGTAGATCATAATCAGATAAAACTTAATTGTAATGCAAACAAATATGTTTTTTAATAAAAGCATACGAAAATTATACATTTGTATAACGTATTTAAAAGTTTTCATACATACATAAGATGAACAGACTGCTGTTTTTTTTTTTGCTTTCAATAATTCGACACTCTATATCTAACTGCAAACTATTTTTTAACCGACTTCAAAATATTCACAAAAGGGGAGGTTCTCAATGCGACAAGTATATACAGGGTGGACCATTAATAATAGGCCATAGTTCAAGGGTAGATTCTTTGAACCAAAATATGAGGATATAATCAAACATGCCTTAGTAAATTGTTGCTATGGAAAAAGATACAGTGTGTCAAAATTGTGTTTTTTTCTTTTTTTTTTGCAATATCTCAACTACCTCTTGACCGATCTTCTCCGAATTTGGTAAGGAGGAGCTATACCTGATGATGAATATTTTTTCTTTTTTTTTCACGAAACGTTGTGGCACTTTTGACTAGAAAATCTCAGGCAGGAATCATTTCTACTTAAAAAAGATACACTTTATAGAACTTGATAATTTCGACCGTTTTCGAGAACACTGCTGCAAAGATTTCAAGAATTCTTTGAAAACAAACTCAACTTGAAAAGGACAAATTGTATTTATTGAAAAGTGTGCTTTGGTGACGTCTTAGTTCTGTCATTTACGTATAATTTCATTAGTTTGACATTTTGTCACCATCGTGTTCCCCGCCCTCGAAAATGGGGGGGATCCAGTCGCAGAAATTTTGGGGTAAAAGCTTTACCTCAAGGGACTACTATTGGTCTATAATTTTCAAAAGCAGTTTTATCATCTTTTTTTTTGAAAACAGACAAAATTTTTTTAGTCCAAATTTGATTAAATGTAATGGTTTGAAGAACTAAATTAAAAATAATAAACAGTGGTATGGCAAAAACATAGACAGCCTCTTAATAAAAAAGCTGGTCGGTTATATCACTGGGCTCCACTGTAAGTTCATTTTGTTTTTTTACTGCTTTTATAATGCCTTCAGTAATAGCTGGAATGTTGAGGTAGATTGGAGTTGAAGCTGAATGTTTCAGCTGAGAAATACAAAACGGAAAATAAGTTTTATTTGAAAAAGATGAAATAATTTGTGGAAGAAGTTACTTAAGTTCATTAAAACACTTCGCCGTGTCATATTGATAATATTGGCGGTTCTGTAGATGTTCTTGAGCACTATGTTTGTGAGCAGTTTGCGAGCACTGTGTTTGTGAGGTGGTGGTTTCACATTCTTGTAAAATTCAAATTTTAAATAAATATTTCTTGCTTGCTTGTGGCGAGACCTCGATCGGCGAAGTTAAGGCACGCCGGGAGAGTCCGTCACTTGAATGGGTGACCGTATCTCATCTCGCCGTCCTGGTTAAGTGGTAGAGTAGCATTAGCTAAACTTCGCCAGGACGTTAATATAAATAAGGCAATTAAAATAAAAAAATACCTCGCAGTGTAGGGATTTATTAGCAGACCAATCGAATGGTACTGCTGCGCATAGATATAAACGCACGATGTTTTTGAGAATAATTTTTTTAAATAAGACACTTCGCAGTATATTATTGGATGAAACATGGCTGAACGAAGGATATACAGTTGGAAAAATGTAGTAGGAACGGCATTAAAAGTGCTTGTCATATTGACAGGTACTGGCGGCTCTTCTGTAGGTAGTTTACAAGCAGTGCAAGCGAATTGTACTGTTAAACATTGATATAAATATAGGAAGTTTTTGAGCATTATTTTAGAGTACAGTTCAATAAGACACTTCGTAGTGTATTATTTGGATGAAACGAGGCTAAATAAGGATATACGGTTGGAAAGATGAAGCTGGAAAAGGCATTAAAAAACCTTGTCATATTGCTAGTATTAGCGGCTCTATAGGTGGATTACTAGCAATCCAAATAAATAGTACTGTTGTACAAAGATATAAATGCAGGATGTTTTTGACAACTATTTTAGGTTAAAGTTCAATAAAACACTTCGCAGTGTTTTATTCGGATAAAACATAGCTAACTGAAGGATATACGGTTGGAAAGATGTAGCGGGAAAAGGCATTAAAAAAATCTTGTCGTATTTCTAGTATTAGCGGCTCTGTAGGTGGTTTATTAACAGTAAAATCGAATTGTGCAAATATATAAATGCAGAATGTTTTTGAATAAAGTTCAATGAAACACTTGTGTATTATCCGGATGAAACATGGTTAAATGAAGATGCAGAAAGATATAGCAGGAAAGGGCATTCAAAACGCTTCCCATATTGAGAGTATTAGCGGCTCTGCAGGTGGTTTATTAGCAGTTCAATCGAATTGTGCAGAGATATAAATGCAGGATGTTTTTGACAACTGTTTTAGACTGAAGTTCAATAAAACACTTCGCATTGTTTTATCCGGACGAAACATAGTTAAATGGAGGATATATGGTTGGAAAGATGTAGCAGGAAAAGGCATTAAAAACGTTTGCCATATTGACAATCTTGGCGGTTCTGTAGATGGTTTATTAGCAGTCCAATCGAATTGTGCAAAGATATAAATGCAGGATGTTTTTGACAATTGTTTTAGACTGAAGTTCAATAAAACACTTCGCATTGTATTATCCGGACGAAACATGGTTAAATGAAGGATATATGGTTGGAAAGATGTAGCAGGAAAAGGCATTAAAAACGCTTGCCATATTGACAATCTTGGCGGCCCTGTAGTTGGTTTATTAGCAGTTCAATCGAATCGTACTGTTACAGGACAATTTTAAGGATTATTTTAGACTAATGTTGGTTATTCTCCACGGCTCAGTAACAATTATGAACAATGCTAGCTACCTCTCGAAATTTATGGCAAAAAAAGAAATCTGATCACTTACCTATTGCTAAAAAGATGTCGTTGACGTTCATTGCCGTTTTCGCTGATGTTTCCATAAAAAGCAGTCCGTTCTCGTCCGCATACGTCTGGGCCTCCTCAAACTCTACCATGCGTTTATTTGCAAGGTCCTGTTTGTTGCCAGCGAGCGCTATGACAATGGTCGGACTGGCCTGTCTCTGGAGCTCCTTCACCCACGTTTTTGCTCTGCCAAATGTATCTTGATTTGTTATATCGTATACAACAATAGCTGCCTGTGCCCCTCGGTAATACATCGGTGCCAAACTGTGGTACCTAATTTAAACACTCAATATTTTTTACCACCATATTGACTAATGTTGAGTCAAAATGCGAAGACGAAGTAGGCAATAAAATCGAGAGAGAAAGAAAGATTTTTGTACCTGCTTCCACTTTATTATTCTGGTATATCACGAAACATTCCGATTACCTCCAGATCTACGTTTTATTACTCTGTGTGTAGGTGCAAGCGAGGCATAAAATATATCCTTCTTTGTCTAATGTTGTATTTTCGACTTCGCCTTATCAGTATGACCCAACTATACATGGTTAGTATTATTTATAAGTATAAGTACAGGTTCTTAATGTTATCTCCGCTTCGTAATTAATTTATTTACACATTCGTTACAAAATTAGATCCATAATAATTTGATTACTACATATATATTAATAAATTATTTGCTATTCTTATTATAAGAGAACACGTAATCTTGGCTAGGAAGGAACAATATCACTGGTTTAAAACGAACTAGGCATTTAAGTATTTCTTATTTAGCATAACTTTTTAATTGAGTGGAAATTATACAGTGTGAGTCAATAATGCTTGGACGGTCGATATCTCCTCAATCGTTTGAAGTTTGAAAAATGTCTGTGATAAAAATTATGGGAGATTAAGAGTGACATATTCTAAAAGGAGGAGGGCCTATAAGGCCAGCTTTCGGCCCTTTTTTTTTGGTCAAAAAATTTCTAAAGATTTTGTTTTATCATATATATTCAATATCTAATCTATTCCACCCCAAACGGAACTCCCCCAACTCTCCCCCCCCCCCCCCCCCCCTCCATGTATCACCCTTAAATTATTAAAGAACCAGTTTACATTAGTACACATGCTTTGATGTTTTTGAACTTAAAAATCATATTCCCCTTGAACAAACTGCACCCTACTACTATACATGTAGATATTTTTAAGGTATTTAAACATGTGTACAGAATGATTTAAAAAAAAAATGAAAAAATTGCTAAGAAAACTTAATTTCCTTGAATATTTTTTTACCTCACCTTGTACATGAACTGCGTTAATATTTTCTTATAAAGGTTTTAATTAGCTTTAATTTATGTTATTAAGTCATATTCGAATTTTTTTTTGGTTTTAGAGAAAGAAATTAAAAACACTCTTTCCGATTCCAAACTGATTTTTTTTTTTTAATAACTTTGAAAAGAATGTAAATAATAATCTTATGCTTTATTTGTAAAAGACATATCACAAACAATATTCTACGTAACAAAACAGCAACAAGAAACAAATATTTTTAAAAACAAGCTTATATTAAAATGTACTCAATAGGAAATTGCAAAATTTTCATATTTTAAATTTTTTTTATTTTAATAACATAAATTGAGCTAATTAAAACCTTTATAAGAAAACATTAACACAATTTATGTACAGGGTGAGGTAAAAAAATATTCAAAGAAATTAAGTTTCCTTTCTTAACAATTTATTACATAAAATTTTTTTAAATCACTCTGTATGCATGTTTAAAGGCTTTAAAAATGTCTACAATCTGGGAAGTTTTAAGTGGCGCACCCAGTATATGAAAAAAAATTCGAAATTTTTTGACCAAAAATAAAAAGGGCCGAAAATCGGCCTTATAGGCCCTCCTCCTTTATTTCAAAAACCTACAGAGTGTTTCATAGAGTGATGGAAAGCTAATATTTTAATTTTCTAAATGAAATAGCCAATATTTTTTATATACAGTATCGGAAAGTCCTTCGTTTGGCACTGCGGCATTAACCAACCGCCCACAATAAAGACGTCTACCAGTACTCTAGGAGAAGAAAACAGTGACACACCCCCTTCAAGAGTTGCTGCTCTCGCTTGCTCTTATTGCCGTACCCAAAATAAATACTTTCCGATGCTGTTTTTATATTTGGCTTTTAATTCTCTATTTAGACATATATTATTTCTGAACTTACACTCTGCGCCGTCGTTACGTTATTCCAGTTTGTCCGGAAAAAAAATGCATTTGCAGCGGAAATCCACAAAAAGCGTATTTTCATAAATTTGACCCCCATTATTCAAACTTTCGCATTTTTAAACAGTCAGTCATAACTAATTTTTTTAAAATAACACCCTGTATACATATGTTTAAAATGTTTTAGCAATTAGTTACCTACATGCTGATATCTCATGGTGATTACTTTTTTACGACGATTTCAATAGTATTAAAGTTTATTAAAAATCTATGCAGAATTTATCGTGATTACTTAATTATACTGAGATAAATGATAGATAAAATTATTCAAATTAATAAATTTGAATTGAGTTATTTTAATAACAGCAATAAATTAAAGAGCCAGATGGAGGAGGTAAGCATGGGATAGCGGCCCCAATGAAAAGTGAAGGCCTGCCCTATTTTACCCCCCTTCCACCCTTATAAAAACTTTGAAAAAATATGTTTTAGTACATAATTAACAGGCTTCATGATAAAAATTTCGTTATGTGCCAGATCATCATATAAGCGAAAACATTTTTGAAAATTAGAAAAATTAGTATTTTAAAATTTTTCTTTAAATTTTTAATAAATTTATTATTACATAAATATAGGTTTATAACATATTATATAAAATCGGTCAAAATATATGAAGCCATTAGAGAGACATTTTTTTCAATTTTTTTTTATTTTGCATAACACCTATTCTATTATTCAACAATATATGATTAAAGATTAATCAAAAGTCGGTTAGAGTCATTTGTATAAAGTTTTTGTTAGCAGGTTAATATATGTATAACTATTAACTAAGTTGATCATGAACTATTTAACAATAAATTCACCAACTAAGGTTAACAGTTTGTTGAACTTCAGTAATCATTTGTGTTATTCTTTAGGACTTCAAATGTCAACATGATCAGTCGGTTTTAATAAAATTTCATATATTTTGACTTAGATACTAGGCCAGACGCCAAGTCATAAACATTTCAGAAATTCAGAAAAAATTCAAAGAAGTTTCTCGATGTCAATTAGTTCATTTGGTTGTTGGTAAGAAGTACTTAATTTATCCCACTCGAACGATGCCCGGACCCCCTCCCTTTAGGATAGTTTGTCTTTTAATTTTTCTATTTATATGATTACTGTGGCTCTCAAGACAAACGATCTCTCGGTTTAGACAATAAATAGTGGATTGTGTGAGTCGGAAAAAGACTCGAAAAATCCGACTATTGTCTGATTTTCTCATTGGGGGTAACCCGCAAACGGCCAAAAACCACCTCCAAATGGTTTATTGATCATGTTTCACGGAATTTAACTTATTGATCCCTCGTTTTCGAGCATGCCAATTATGGGGAGGAAACTGGGATGCGTGCCTTACACCCGCCCACCCCCTCAGCGGCCAATAACCACCCTCCAAAGGGGTGAGAGAGCGCTCTCATCATACCACTGGACAAAAAGGTTTCCCTCCCATTTTCGAGAATGCCGAACACGGAGAGGATCACGAATCGAGTGCTTGACACCCGTTCACATCTCAATGGCAAAAAAATACCCCTTTGCAATTTCATAATGAGTGTAAGTAACTGTTCAAAGAACGTAAAAAATAAATTTACAATAAACAAAAAAAAAAACAAATAAAATTGTTTAATTTTTTTTTTCTTTTTAGTCATCGGAGCTTTGCTCGGGGAAGATCGCACCCCTTTGGAGGGTTGTTATTGGCCATTTACGGGGATGGGTCACCCCGGGAAGGAATTCCACCATCACCACGACCACGGTATTCAGCATCCTCGAAAACGGAGGATCACCAAGTAAGAGTCCCTCAAACAATTATAATACGCGTTAACCCCCGTTTGGGGACGGTTTTTGGCTGTCTGGGAGGGTGGGTCACCCCAACGAGAAATTCTGCCACCACCACGGTGTTCGGCATCTTCGAAAACGGAGAATCACCAAGTAAGAGTCCCTTAAACTATTATAATACGCCATAACCTCCGTTTGGGGATGGCTTTTGGCCGTTTGCGGGTTTAACGAGAAATTCTGCGACCAACACGGTATTCAGCATCCTCGGAAACGGGGACCACCAAGTAAGAATTCCTCAAACAATTAAATTAATTAAATTATCCAAATTTAATTTCTGACGTATAAAACATCAGAAATTAAATTTAAATAGCTAAATTTTATTCTCTATTATTTTTAATACATCCTGATAAAATTTATCTCATCTTTTAATGTGATAATGATAAAGAAAGTGAACATTTTTTGAGAACAACAATGAACATTGATGCTCGCAGAAACCGTGTCAGTACTAGTGCACAGTTTTTAATAGACGGGTTGGAACTGCAACTGGGCGCACTATTTCAATCGGAGCTAATAGAAGAATATTAGCAAAGGCCCTGCTCGTGTAATAACACACGTACGTATCCCCGAGTGATCACCAGATCTTAATCCTAGCGAGCACACCGGAAATAAACTGAGTTATCAATAATCACCAGGAATTATTGACTTTAGGGTAAATCTACCAATTCTGATGCAATTTGCAGCAAGAATCTCTGGACCTCTATTCCTATTAGTAATTATCAAAAAGGGGACCAAGGTGTGCGGTGTGCTACAACCAAATTTAAATCAAAGTTGATGCCACTCGGAATTTTTTTTTTTTTCACACATTCTTAGATGTATATAAACCCAATTTCCATGATAGTAGCAGTATTTTACTTTTTTGTTTAATGACATAGCCACACAAAAAAAGTGGTCTGGCCTGCGGACCAAACCAGTGTATCCTTATTACTACGGGAGGCCCACCCTAACTGTCCGTGCACCCATGATCCTTGGGGACAATGTTTTTCATAAAGATTAAAGTCTAAGGAACAATTTAAGACATGTCCTAAAAAAAAAACTAGCTAAATATTGTTTTTGTCATTTAACACAAAAACAAAAAAAGATGGAGAAAAACTTTCTGCAAAAAAAAAAAACAAAGTGCATATTTTCTATAATTTTGTTCGTATACAATATTTGGATAGGAGTTACCATTTTCCAGATAAATGATTCGGCTCTTAAAATAAAATATAAAATTCAATATAAAACATAAACTCCTTCGATTAAAGAACTTATATCTAGATACATAATGGCATTACTTTGTGTGATCCCGAAAGATTTACAATCTAAGGCACTTCTTCCCATAAGTTCTTGATTGGCTAGTCGATCTGTTCGCGACCGATTCGGGCACCATCGGTTCAGTTTGATTATCATAATCTCAGTTTGACACTTTTGACAGTATATCCGCCATTAATGTTAATAAGCGTTTTTCATGTTTTTCGATCAAAATGTGGTGAAGTCTTTTTATTTTAAGTTGTGATTTGCTCAATACCTAAATAATATTCTCTGTTCATATTTACACAGTTTAGTGACAATATATTTAGTGCAAATAAATAGTGAAGTACTGTGCCGTTTGCAGAAAGCAGTTTAGAAAAGAAGAAAATCGATCGTTCCATAGTCGTAACATGATGAAGTTCAGTTTACAGTTATAAAGTAAATAGCAATTAAATTTTAATATCCTTTCAATACATATTTATCTTACTGTTTTATCTTACGGTAATATCGTATGCCTACATCACGTTATATAAAGAGCCGGTAATGCAGGAATTGCAATAATTCATTTTAATGAAAATATTTACCATTCTACACACACAACGCCACTGTTGCCTATGGGATGTGATGTTCATCTATTCTTTTTAATGGACATATAATGTGACTATGTTAGGAGCAAACAAGGTATATAGTGAAAAGATGGCCTGTTATGTATCTAGATATAAGTTCTTTAATCGGAGATAAACTCATAATAATATGAGGAACTTTTGTGGTTTTGTGAAAAATTCAAAAGAATTGTTCTATTATTGGGGTATTATTGTTAAAAAAATCAGATTTTTCCTAACTTAAAATACATATAACTATTTTCTGTCATCGTATCTCGGACGCCTAACTGTTCGTTTTCCAATTTCATGAAATAATTACTCATTTTTTAAGCTTTTAACGCAGAACAATTGTTTGTTACAAATGTTAATAAACCACATTTAAATTTTATAATTTATAAACAACAATAAAAGCACCAATAATTCTGTTCCAAATTAAAAAACACACGTGGTAAACAAACCCCCTGTTTAAACCTTTGCTTGCGGCTGTGTAGAAAGAGATAAAGAATTATTTACATTTTTATAATTGGTATAAAAAGTTCGTTCAAGCGGTCAAATCAAAGTACCGCACTTCTTACTTTGAGACCGCCTGGCGCCGAGACAAAGTCTACCGACTTTGTCGCGGCACATCTTTATACCTTTTTATGACTTTTTAAAAGTAAGAAACCGCATGATTCGGAACTATAGTATATATCTGTGACTATACGTCCATTGGCCCAGAAAAG
Organism: Rutpela maculata; assembly: GCA_936432065.2. NCBI lineage: Eukaryota > Metazoa > Arthropoda > Insecta > Coleoptera > Cerambycidae > Rutpela > Rutpela maculata. The sequence goes on along the minus strand of OW386287.2, from coordinate 15,230,920 downwards.
CAGTAGTTCTCAAATGTCTCCTATAATTAACAGATAAAATTGTTGACCTAAGTTTTTTTCAAAGTGCCCTAGAAGAAAGTCATATAGGTTTTTTTCTTTGTCTAATCGGTCCCCATTATCAGTTTTTTTTTTAATGACATGAACCTAATTACACCCTGTATATGGGTGTATTTCAAAAACACCCTGTATAACACCAAATTTACACAATCCGCAATTATTTTTAGTCATCACATACGCCATATATTGAGAGAAGGTATACTCAAAGAGATATTGTAAATTTTACAAAACGTTATGATGTCTTTGAATTTACTCAGATGTGTTCACGGGACTGCCTTTTGCGTTCAAAGGATGCGTCGAACCGTTCAGTCTTACTTAATAATATCCTTTGTAACGACAATGTAACATAATTGCAAGTGAAACTCCTGATAGCAACTATTCATTATATTAAAAATGATATATTATGGTATATTAGTACAAAAATGTCTGTAAACATCATTTATTATTGTAATCTTCAGTCAGAGGTTACAGTATATAACTGTTTGAAGAGAAATAAAATTACATAATAATCCATAGACTTTTTTTCATTCTAAGTACTCAATGGATAATATTACCCTCTCAATGCGGGTATTCTCATCCAGGGTGTCTACTAAATCTTAATTTTAAAATTTCCTTACTTTTCCAGGATTTCCAGGTAATATTTTATCTAAATTCCAGGTTTTAACTTTCCACACTCAAACAAATAGGTATGAAAGTATGTATTCACCTCCAAAAATTCTATAAATAAATTTTAGATGACACATTAAAATTCTTGCATTTTTTTACTAAAACATTTATTTTCGAGAACCGAATTACGAGTTGAATTATTGCTACAAAGATTATCACTGTTTTTTAGTCTTTTCAGAAGTCTCTATATTTTATTTAAATTAATCAGAACCAACAATAAAATTTTTTTATAGAAATAGTGAAATAGTGAAAATAGAAAATCTATCTATCCATATAATATCATATTTAACTAACAGATAGTACACTCGATATCAAATCCACCACATTACATTTGGCCACTAGTTGTCTAGTCTAATCTACTTCACTTTTTAAGTGAATAATCTTGAAAGAAAGAAGAGCAGGCAACAATGGTATGCTCCATATAAATAGTACCTTTTATTTTGTTTCATTTTCGGATTTACAATAACAGTTGAATGACACACACCTTCACCTGATATAGTATTAGTGGTGTTGCCATAAAAAATCAGCTGTGAATAAGGAATTTTAGAACTATGTCATGGCTATCGATATATGCGCTTGTTTTTCACATATTTTACAAATGACCATCGTAAAGCTCAACAAGTTCAAATATTTACTTATCTCTATTTTATTCACTGTAAAATATTCTTTTCTACGGAGCGTACTGAGGCCACAGCAAAAAAAATCGAGTTGAAATTTCGACTTTTTGATATTTCAATTTAATATGTCGAAATTTCAATTTAACAAATTGCTATCTGTGTACGTACAAGGTGCATCCCTCTAAAAACCAAATCCAAATTCTGTTTGAAGAAAACTTCTAAATTTTGTCCTTAAAAAAAATTTCAATTTTGAAAACCAACATCCATTTGCACTTCTTGATCATTATTATAGCGACATTGTTCACTTTAATGAAATATCTCTCAAAATAAAATTCGAAAAACAACAAATTTTTTGTTTAATTTGAAATTAATGAAGGACATAATTGTCACTATTCTTTCAATAAAATTTTGGTCACATTATAGATTTCAGATATTAATTATGTGGCTAAAGAAACATGCAGGGTGATTCATAAATAGTTGATTATGAGGCCCACATACAAGGTGTTCAACTATACATTTCTACCCCTATAATTGCTTTAATTGTCGAAAACTGTACATGTAATTTTTATTGGAGATTTTAGAACTGCTATCGTTTTTTTTAATACAACCGAAAAATAAACGGAGTGCAAAGGAAAATTTGTTCTTTTTTCAATTGAACACTCCATATATTTTTGCATATTTGATTTCTTCATCTTCTTCTCTGTTAAAGTGACGTTAGCTCCACAATATACGTCAACTTTACGTGACCATAAGAAAATATGATATTAATTTTGAAAAAAAAGTAATAACCTCTCTTGACCCGCTGTGTCCCATATTTCGAATTTGACTGTGGTATCATCTAAGCAGATGGTTTGTGTGAGAAAAGCAGCTCCGATGGTACTCTCTTGGTACTCATGGAACTGCCCTTTGACAAACCTAAGCACCAGACTGGATTTCCCCACTGCACTTTCACCCAACAGCACGAGTTTGAACTGACAGACTTTGCCCTGCGTGGAACCGTTTGGTCTCTGTGCAGCGACGGCTCTGTTCGCCATTTTATTCGTACGGTTAGGGTCTGTAACAAAAAAAAATAGATTAGATAATAGCATATAAGCGATATTGAATTGTTTAAAACTAAAAGGACTAGTTCCTAAAAAATATATGTAATCTACGATAATCTCTTCATGATGTAACAATATAACCCAAGAAGTCACTAATGCATTAATTCATAGTAAAAAGGTATAATCGAGTATTTTCACTTAGTAAAATTTGATAATGTTCTTTGAATGTTTTTAAGTTCTCACAGTAGAGAGTTGTACCATTATTAAATATTTTCTCTAGCCCCTACAATTCCTGATATATAGTTATTTAATAGAATTTTTTATAGATAGAAGATAATAAACATTCTTTCCAAAATGTATGAAGCTTACGAACTAAGGTGGATGAGTTTTCTTGTGCAATAAATAGTAACGAATATGACTTAGCGGCTTTGGCCGAAACTTGCCTTTCCGATGACGTGTCCAAAGTATTTACCTAACTAGTATATTAGCGTGCCCAGACTTTTCGAATACATACACGGTACTACGTTGTAAATAAACCGAAATTACATCATTAGCTAGTAAGAGTGAGTTTTTCACGAACCTGTATTAACTTATCTCATATTTACAATTCATTATTTTCTATTTATTTGGTTTCATCATGATTAGAGAATATTATTTAGGTATTAAGCAAATCACAACTTACACACTTTTATTTATCATGAAATACCTACTTTCTGTATATTGTTGCCCTAATCTGGGCACGCTAATATACTAGTTAGGTAAACACTTTAAAATACTCATCATTGGAGAGCTAGTCAAAACAACTCACTCAAAGAAAATGATAGGTAAATTCAACCAAAAAGAGCATATGAAATCGCGCATATCTAGTTTCATAGTTAAATCAATCAGAAAAGAAAAGTCATACAACTTTATTTGTTTTCGTATACAAATAGTAGTTTAATAATCATATCTTGACAATGACATTTTTTTATGTTCACTAACCATTTTCAGTTTGGTCTACAATTAAATAGTACAACGACTTTGTTTTTTGTTCACCAACTAATTTTTAGGTTGATTTACACTTTATTGTATGATGAAGTTTTTTTTTTTGGTTAGCCAAAATCTCAGTATTGAGACATCAGACCAGCCAAACCAAAGATTAGAGATCGTTTATAAGATCCATCCAAATATATCGATGATCCCTGAGAGAAGTTGAACATTGCAATCATGTTATTAATTTTCTATAAATTCATAAGAGTATAAGATAATGCATGATTGATTATTGTCAGTTATTTGTATATGGCGTCATCTGGGAATAATTTCTGTAATAGACTACGTGGTAAGCAAGAAAATTTTATGGTAATTCTTTTAGAACTACTAGAAGACGACAATAATATTGGTTTGCCTACCAAGTACAATAATACAGCGAACTAATACTGGGTTAGAATTACAATTCGATAATAGTTAAAAATAAAATATACTATTATCTAGTTTAATTTGACAGAATTCAACAAAATAATAGTCAGACGAACAAAATAATAGTCCTATTCATCTATTTTTTAAGTTAATGTTTGTTTTGTTGTACGACAACTTTTTATTAATTAAAATAACAATCACCTCTTGTTTAAAAATACCATCAATCTAGTTTGGTTTAACAAAATTAACGATATTGTTAGTTAACCATTTTTTTTGTTGAATTTACCCATACTATTTCTTTGAGTGTACTCTTCTACCTAATACTTAAAATGCTAGGAATCCTATCATGTAATTCAATACTTCGTAAGTATTAGCTAGAAAAGTAGTTGTTTTGATTGGTTCTCCAATGATGAGTGTTTTGAAGTATTTTCTGAAGTTGTATATTAGCGTGACCAGATTAAGGTACTAATACACAGAAAGTAGATAATTTCGTTTTAAACAAAAAAAAGTGTGAATTACTGAATTTAAATAAATGATTTAAGTATTCTCAATACTTTTTTACTTTAAAATGCTATGAATCCTATCATGTAATTCAATACTTCGTCAGTATTAGCTAGAAGAGTAGCTGTTTTGATTGGTTCTGCAATAATGAGTGTTTTAAAGTATTTACCTAACTAGTATATTAGCGTGCCCAGATTAGACCAACAATATACAGAAAGTAGGTAATTTCAAAATAAATAAAAAAGTTCGCTCATTATATTATCATCGTAGTATACCTACGCAGGCTATATAAAAAAGCGATAACAAAAGTGCTCTTATCAAAAAAATAATGCACGGTTCTTTATTTATTTTTGTACGTATTGCGACGTATATTGTCTACCTAAATCATTGACTAACACAAACTTAAAACAGTGGCGCAGCAACGGGCTATAGGGCTGATAGGGCTCGACCGATGACAGAATTTTGCCGATGGGCCGATGCCGATACAGATGCCGATGTTTTTACTTGAGCATCGGCCGATGCCGATGGCCGATGTTTGAATTTTGAACTTAGACAATAGACATCAATCAACATGTTCAAAAATAGAAATTATTATTTATTTCACAAAATCAGAAACAAAGGTATACATTATAAAAAAAACATAAAACCTCTTTCTAAAATAATCTAAACAATAAACATTTCATTCCCAACAGATACCTTAAGTATGCAAACCGTAAGAAAATCCATCGGCACCATCGGCCTTATATTTTGCAGATGGCCGATGTGTGAAATTTCGTACCATCGGCGCCGATGCCGATCCATCGGTCGAGCCCTAAGGGCTGAATGGCATATTTATGATGTACCTCAAGGAAATTGAAATATTTCAAATCAACTGATGTAGCATATACACGGTTTGTTCACATATTATAAAAAATTACACTGAACATTATTTATTATCACCTGCAAAGTAGTCCTTGGAAGTGTACAGCGCAACCAATTTCTCTATCGTTTGAAAATGGCATCCTCGTAAAGAAGATTTGAGCTTCCGAATTATAAAAAAGTAACAAGGTGCCAGGTCTGGAGAGTAGGGCGGATGAGACAAGAGCACTCGATGCTTGGTTAAAATAATGAGAATGGTGCGTTGTCGTGCTACAGAACCCAAGTCTCGCAACACAATACATGTCCAAATCCTTAGTCAAAATGTCCTGGGAAGGTCTACATCATATTGGTAATTACTCTAATTGCTACTAGACGCTTGTTCTGTTTGTTCTCGAATAGCATTCACGTTTTCACGAACAACTGAAGGTTTTCGGGCATTTAGGCGACGCGACGTTGGTGATGTCTGCTCCAACAGCTCAGAGTCCGGACCTCAACAGGGGGCACTCTTCGACATCCAGGTGCGGCAAGAGATATTTTGGAGGGCCAGCGGGGTGAGGCGGGTCGTCGAAAAGCTTGCCGACGAAGCAGCCAAAGCCGATAAAAGCGACCTTTAAAGGTTACTGCTACTCTCCTCGCTACTTCACTCTACTATATGTATTTTCTCAACTTTACTTGTACGTTCCGTCCAGACCCATCTTCTTCTTGTTTTAACGGGGTGACGAAAGTTCGTCGCACCCAGACCGTGTGGCCCATTGTCCTACCGCTACGAATTTAGGGAATTCCACCATTCAGGTCGGGTTCTAACTCAAAGGCAAAAATCCACCAAACGGCAGAATCAGAAGTGATCATTCATTGGTCTTAGTACATAGAGTAAAGCAAATTTGCGACACATAACATCTCTAAGAAGAATATCGGACCTTAAAAACATCACTACAGAAAAATCGAAAAACCCAAGGACATGGACAACGCTATAAAGAGACAGAATACAACCAGAACAGAAGGAAAAGAAGAAAATAAATACACGGCAACAGCTTACCTACCATATATACAAGGATATACGGATCAAATCGGAAGAGCCTTGGAAAAAAAACGTCAAAGTAATATATAATGCGAAACAGAAGGTGACACAACATTTTCCCAAACACCAAGGTCCAGAAGAACTAGAAACACCAGGAGTATATAGCATTCCATGTTCCTGAGGACAAGTTTACATCGGGGAGACCAAACGACATATAAACATCAGACCCAGAGAACACATTGGCAATACAAAGAAGGAAAATTCTACAAAATCAGCAGTTGCCGAACACTCAGAAGAAACCAGCCATTTGATAAAATTCGACAAGACAAAGAAATTAGCCAACACCAAGAATTATTGCCCAAGAAGATACAGAGAAGCCACTGAAATAAATAATAACGTGGAAGACAATGTTCCGCATGAGCAATGATCCGCAACACATAACCTGTATAAATAGAGCTCAGTCCAGCAGAGCTCACTTCGCTTCAGAAGAAGACCACGACAAGATGGTTGAAACGCCAAGCACTCAACCAAGTCTATGCGGAAGAAGACCCGGAAACCAGCAGCCAGATCACCAGTTCCGCGAAAGCCTTAGCACCAAAATATATTGTTACCCTGGAGGTTTAACCCCCATACTTCGTTTTGCAATTGATCACTCAGCAGCCCGATGTTCTGGCTTTTTACATGTTTACCTCGTTGAATAACCACTGTAGCACAGTTACCTAAGCCAAATGCCATCTCGATGTCACCACTGAATGTTTTGACAATTTATTATTGTATTATTATATTGTAACAAGTAATCACCCCCTTGGGGATAGGCAGCACTAAATACATGTACAAAATACATGTCGTACCTTACGCCATCTGTGAGACAGTAGAAACATTCTGGCACATTAGAGAAAAGAGACTTCTAGATAACGCCGCGCCGTTTCTAGAATAATTCAGGAAGCAATCGCTAGAGGTATATAAGGCCGTATTCTCGGCGGAGGAAGAAGAAGTTTTGATTTGACAAGTGAGGTTAAGACTCCAAAGTGAAAACAAAGTGATAAACATTGTTATTTTTAGTCAGTAAAGTACATTTAAGTATTGTGAAGTATCCAGTAAATTATTTAATAAAGTGTGTTAGTGGTTATCTCTTGTTATAATTTTTGGAACCCACGGAATTTGCAAGGGTGGTTTCCTAGGGGTGGAAACACGTCACAATATTATCACAGGAGTGGATTTACGTACAGGGAATGGTGTGCTTTCAGCATAAAGCCGACACTAGCAAAAAATATCTAATTTATCGGCCGTGATGTTCTGCAGTAACTTACATTATAATTGATTTTCTTAATTTAAATAAATATAATCTAAACTTTGAATATAAGCTGGTCGAATAAGAACGCATACTGAGTTTTCTTTTATTTTGGTAATAATATTACGTACAGTTAGTAGGAAGTGATAACTATCAGCCTACCATAATCTAGAAAAATAAAAAGATGTACAAGATAATAAGGTCAAATTGGTCTTGATACGGTCATGATCATGAGTATACAATAATAATCAGCTACCTATGATATCGGAGATGCCATTTAAGTGGGCCACACAATCACTGGCTTTATTATTGGACAAAAATTAAAATAATCAGTTTATCTTGAGATCGCCCACACTACAAAACAAAACGAGTTAAATTTGCTCATCGCCAAAATGGAAATGTGTAGGGGATCCCAGAATTTCCTATCTGATAAATTGATAGGTCTGTCAATAGAAATTTCTTAATGTTTGCGTTCTAAGACCTTAAAAAATAAGTTTTGCTCTACTGATTATAAAATAGATTAAATTCACTGTATCATGTAAACATTTTTCACAAATTGAAAAGATAAAAATAATATAATCATTAAGTGTATTGTTATTATTACACCGATTTATTTTAATGAAATAGATATACCACAGAAAAATACGTAGAATTCGTTGTGTGTACAACCTTAAGTATGTATTGTAGGTATCCTTAAAAGCAGAGTTATAGGTTAGTTTTTCAGAAAACTAGCAAAAATTGTACTATTTTTACCAATGATTGAAACAAAAAACACTGCTTTTTTTTTGTAAAAATTTTGGGCCAAGAAAAAACGGTCAAATGTGAGTGACTTGCGCACCAAAGGTTTCGTACTGTAAACAATAAGATATATGGTATACGCATAACAACAATTAAAATTGCAAGCCGTCTCGAAAATGACTTTTAAGGATGGTGCAGAGTGAGAGGGAAATATGCGTTTATGTTCAGTTTATTATAAATAATTGCTATTATTCTAACGAATACAACTATATATTTTACTTCCACGTCCAGTGGGAGAATAGTAACGACAAAAAATTTATTAAAAATTTTTATTGTCCAAATAGGCTTAAAATGTCATGAAACGTCGAGATTTTAAGTTTGAGCGAAAAAAAAAATTTCTGTCTGTCGGTCTGTCTGTCTGTAACTTTTTTTTGTGCGCACGTTCACTCTGGAACCGTTTAAGATATTGACTTGAAATTTGGTACACATATGTACTTTAACGAGATCTAGAACTAGATTATATTTTCATCTTGTTCCGTCGAAGGGTTGGGGGGTAAATTTGGGGTAAATGGGTAAATCAAGCAGGTAAGAGTCCATGAAATTGGTATTTGGTATATACAAGAGAAGCTAAGGTCTCAAAAAAATATTTGGCATTAGCCACCCCCATTACCACCCCCACCTCCTTATTAAAGGGGATGAAAAAAAATTGTGATTTAGTGTATGTACAGGAACCAGAAACCTCAAAATATTTTTTTTCTTCATCCACCCCCCACTACCACCCCCTTATCACCGCCCCCACCCCACTACCGATGTGGGGTATCGTTTGATGGGTTTTTGGGGTAGAGGATTTCAAATATTATATTATTAAAGTTCCATAAATTATTTTCACATACATAGTTTTTTCGTTGTGAGTGACTTGGATAGAGAATCTGGATGTGGAAGTAGTGATTCCTTGGGCAGCGGTTTTTTTTTATTGTAAAGGACCCCGCAATAATCTTATGGAAATTGGGTTTCGGTCAAATCGTCTGAATTTTGGATATGTTTTAGGTTTCGTCATTCCAAGCAAAAGTCTCAATGGACACAAAGCTCGAAAATCAATACTTTGGCTGCTACGGAGCTTGAAAGCTCCAAAGCTCCACCACAGATTTATTTATTCGTGCAGTCTTTATAGATTTTTAAATAACTTATTTTTTCGATTTTAATGTCTAGGTTTATGTTTTTGAGGTTGCTGAATTCAAATCCGATGTCAAATTGTCCAAATTGACACTTGACAGCTGTTAATTAGCTGTCAAAGTGCCTTAACAAAGTGCAAATCTTATTTTTATGTTATGAGTTTATGCTGTTTAAGTAACTCAGTTCATGTATGATGTGAATACAATAATTCGACAATTGGCAGCTGTCAACAGGCTGTCAGCTAGCTGTCAAAGTGCAATAACAAAGTGCAAATTTTATTTCTTTGTTATGACTTTATGCTTTTTAGGTAACTCAGTTCATACATGATGTGGATACAATAATTCGACAATTGGCAGCTGTCAACAGGCTGTCAGCTAGCTGTCAAAGTGCAATAACAAAGTGCAAATCTTATTTTTTTGTTATGACTTTATGCTTTTTAGGTAACTCAGTTCATACATGATGTGAATACAATAATTCGACAATTGGCAGCTGTCAACAGGCTGTCAGCTAGCTGTCAAAGTGCAATAACAAAGAGCAAATCTTATTTTTTTGTTACGAACTGAGTTACCGAAAAAGCATAAAGTCATAACAAAAAAATAAGATTTGCACTTTGTTATTGCACTTTGACAGCTAGCTGACAGCCTGTTGACAGCTGCCAATTGTCGAATTATTGTATTCATATCATGTATGAACTGAGTTACCTAAAAAGCATAAAGTCATTACAAAAAAATAAGATTTGCACTTTGTTATTGCACTTTGACAGCTAGCCGACAGCCTGTGACAGCTGCCAATTGTCGAATTATTGTATTCACATCATACATGAACTAAGTTACCTAAACAGCATAAACTCATAACATAAAAATAAGATTTGCACTTTGTTAAGGCACTTTGACAGCTAATTGATAGCTATCAAGTGTCAATTTGGACAATTTGACATCGGATTTGAATTCAGCAACCTCAAAAACATAAACATAGACATTAAAATCGAAAAAATAAGTTATTTAAAAATCTATAAAGACTGCACGAATAAATAAATCTGTGGTGGAGCTTTGGAGCTTTCAAGCTCCGTAGCAGCCAAAGTATTGATTTTCGAGCTTTGTGCCCATTGAGAGTTTTGCTTGGGATGACGAAACCTAAAACATATCGAAAATTCAGACGATTTGACCGAAACCCAATTACCATAAGATTATTGCGGGGTCCTTTCTGTTGTGCTTGAATATCGTTTGCCAATGAAAATAGTTCGAAATTTCACTATTAGAGTATAGCATTTAACTATATACAAGATATATGACAAAAACTGTATAATGTTGTATTCCTTAAAGCAATGGGAAGTATCTGACCCTATTTTAAAGATTATACCATTTATCATATTTTAAATATTTATAATAAACCGAAAATAAACGCATACTTCCCTCTCACTCTGCAAAATCGTATCCTTAATATTAAGGTTTTCAGAGCTTTTATGGAGTATAGAACTGTTCTTAATAACTTAAATATTAATAGCAACAGAAAGTTCGCCATAGTTTCCCTTAAACCTCATTGTCCCCCGATTTTTTCAAGAATATGTTAAGGAAAAAATTGTTGTACAATCATTTTAGACTATTTTTCGCGAAATAGAAAAAAAAATGATAGAATGCTGGATTTTGGTACACATGCTCAGTTATATATTAAATTTTTCGAAAATTAACAATTTTTCTAGAGATAAATATGACATGATATATCGTTGGATAGCTAATTTAAGCTGTAATCGAATAATGAAATAATTTACAGGGTGTTCCATTTTAAAAAACACAAGTTATGTCTATATCTCGAAAACTGAGGCATGCATAATTTTCTTCTTACCAGCAACGGATTCTATTAAAAAAAGTGCCTTGCCTGTTATTCGATTTTTGATTCGACACTTGGTAATTGAGATATAGAGGTCATCCAAAAATGACAATTTTCCAAAAACGCTCTGTAGCTCGGTAGTCGAAAAAGATAGACGATCTCGATTTGTGCCACTGTTTGTTTCTCGAAAATCGAGCTCAGGACACCTATATTGGTTTTTGTCTAACTGCCATAGTTTTAGAGAAAAATTAAATAATTTGGTCCACCCTGTATATGTATATTTTTTAAGAATAAAAGATCATAGAACATAACAGGGTGCTTAATTTACAAGAAATAAATTTTTTACGGAAATATTACAGGAAACTGTTTTTGTCGTGTAAACTTTATTTCATTTTATTCTTTACATGGAAAATTCCAAATTGTGGTAAATTCGCCTTTGGGACTGTACTAAAATGCGTGTCTGAATTACATTTAAAAGTATTTTACGTGTTGGTGCCTTGGGAATCTAAAAAAGCAACCTTGAAAGAAAATGTACGAAAGCTGTGATAAAAAAAAATTATCTCTGCAGTATTATTTATTCTCATTACGTTAATGAAAAATGGAAGAAATACAAAACGTATAGACCGGGGACAAACAGCTGCATTATGGACTATGGTACATCCATAGTAAAAACTTGCACTGCATTTTTCACAATGCTAAGAATTATTTGCCTTAAAAGCAATTCATTCATCAAAAAAATACAGTTTTAAGACAAAATATGAATAGCAGAGTATTGAAAATTAACTATGGCAACTTTGTTTACTATTTTTGAAAATATATTTTATTTTTGGTACAAAAATGATTTGTTTTGCTTACATAAAAAACGTACTCTTGATAACGAACTGATTTGGATTTGATTATTATTCTGACAAATTTCGCATGAGCAAAGTCCAACCGGCGTAATAGTGCCAGGTCGAAAGTTAGCGGAAAACCAGGGCCTGTGGTTTTCGATTTTCTATAGTTGGGCATCTTATAAATCGCTCTATCGAAAATAAAAACAAATAACTTTGTAAATCAAATGCAGATTTAGCAGATGAAATACAAGGCAAACCGATATTTACTTTTATTGTAAACTAAGAAAACGATTATGGTGGTTTTTATTCATGGTGTTTTAATGAAAGTTACATTTTTTTGAACATTGAAAAACAACTATGAATCTATGTGATTTCTAATTTTACCTACTAAATCTGCATTTGATTTACAATTTTCATTTTCGGTTATAAACTACACACAAATTTATAAGCAATTTTTCAATTCTTATATTCGAATATCTGTATGTATTTATGTATGTATAGGTCAAATGTAGTGATTGAAATTTGACCCACTTCCCGTTATCCTATCGAGCTGAAATTTCGCACACGGCCTTGGTTCTGAGGACAATACGATATAGTATATCCACAAGTATATCTAATATCGTTCTAAATCCAATACGGCGGACGCCCCAAGATGGCGGCTTACCTTTTTCTTCACAACCACCTTGACATGGGTATCAAATGAAAGGGTTTAACAAGTAGAATACGATGAACTATGTGACGTCATTCTAAATCCAATATGGCGGACGCTTTAAGATGGCGGATTACTTTTTTCTTCACAACCTCCCTTGACATGGGTGTCAAATGAAAGGGTTTGATGAGTAGAACACGATAAGCTACGTGACGTCATTCTAAATCCAAGATGGCGGATTTCCTTTTGTTTCTTCATAACCCCCTTGACATGGGTACCAAATAAAAGAGTTTGACGAGTAGAATACGAAAAGATACGTGACGAAGACAAAAAAGTTGAAAGTAAACACTTAAATTAAAAAAAAACTTTAAACCAAATTGCACTAAAAAGTAGAAAATAATTTCAACTTTGTAAATAGAAAACCATTGGGCGCTCATAAAATGTAAACGTAAATCAAAATGATTAGACGAAGTAATATTTTATGAACGCCCAATGGTTTTCTATTTACAAAGTTGAAATTATTTTCTACTTTTTAGTGCAATTTGGTTTTAAAAGAAAACCATTGTTTTTAAAAAGTTTTTTTACGTATTTATTAATTTTGTGTTCGATAAACTGGTCAAAATGCCACCAAAGAGAGAATAGAATAGGAATGAAATTAGATTTTAGTGAACGGAGACAGAACAAAGTAAAGGCTAATGTTCGAGCTAAACTAGAATGGCCTGTTCTTTCTATTGTTAATTAATTGTCCGTTTAATTAGATTGTATGTTAACTAAATAGGGGTAGTGTTGTTGGGATTTGTATTTTACGGATCCACAATTGGTAGTTTGCGGGGGTAGCAAACGTATGAACACATCACAAACATAATCATATCAAATATGTTGGTCAAGTTTTCAAGGGACTCTTCCAGTATTATATACTTGACAGGGTTTTACTTAAGAGTATAATTTGCGGTCAGTGAAATGAAGAAACGAATTATTCGGCTTATTTTTGAAGATAGAAACTTCAAATTTTGTACGTATGTATTAAAATATATATTCTAGTTCGTCACGTTTTTAATTTTTTGTTTTAATCAAAAACACGTGATCAACGAAAAAATTGACGTCGAAAAATTGGAATTTACAAAAAACGAAATCGTGACGCCCTAGATAGTCCTTAATTAATTACGTGGATAAAATATAACCTCTTAATTTTCAAACATAGATTCAATAAATAGTTTCCAATTTTGCCGTCAATAGATGGCACTCGCCTCGGCATTCGCATAGCTTTACACGCTCTCAGACTTTAGGGAGGAACTTGTTGTCATGGAGACCAGACGCGAATGAATGCTTGCCAGGGAAGCATTTAGCAGTTCTGGTAATTGTAATCTTAAATTTATTTATAAATTATTTTATCTTACAGGAATGACTTAATAGATGAAATTCTTGAAAATGTTAATACATAAATAAAAGGTGTCAAATAGAGAGGACCGTTTTGTATAAACACTCCTACAAATTTTATTATGAAAATTTGAATTCGGTTTTTAGTTATTATTATAGTTATATAGTTTTTATTCGAAATTATTACCAAGCAAAATGTACAGGGTGTCCCAGTCAACGCGCTATGCTCGGTTTTCACGGTAGTTTCTGGGATAAGTTTATGGTTCAAAATCCAGTCTGACGTAGGTTTTCCAAGGAATCTCGTACTGCTAAGATATTTAGGAATCCAAGATGGCGGGCGAATTTCGTCATCTATGGTCCTATTCGACTGAAAATCGATATCTGGGGGTTTTCGGAGATGCGGTTTACGAATTTTTGGTCAAAATTTAGGAATCCAAGATGGCGGACGAATTTCGTCATCTATGGACCTATTCGACTGAAAATCGATATCTGGGGGTTTTCGGGGATGCGGGTTATGAATTTTTGATCAAAATTTAGGACTCCAAGATGGCGGACGAATTTCGCGATCTATAGTCCTATTCGACTGAAAATCGATATCTGGGGGTTTTCGGGGATACGGGTTACGAATTTTTGGTCAAAATTTAAGACTCCAAGATGGCGGACGAATTTCGTCATTTATGGTCCTATTCGACTGAAAATCGATACCTCGGGGTTGTCGGGGATGCGGGTTACGAATTTTTGGTCAAAATTTAGGAATCCAAGATGGTGGACGAATTTCGTCATCTATGGTCCTATTTGGCTGAAAATCGATACCTCGGGGTTGTCGGGGATGCGGGTTACGAATTTTTGGTCAAAATTTAGGAAACCAAGATGGCGGATGAATTTCGTCATTTGTGGTCCTATTCGACTGAAAATCGATACCTGGAGGTTTTCGGGGATGCGGGTTACGAATTTTTGGTCAAAATTTAGGAATCTAAGATGGCGGACGAATTTCGTCATCTGTGGTCCTATTCGAATGAAAATCGATATCTGGGGATTTTCGGGGATGCGGGTTACGAATTTTTGGTCAAAATTTAGGAATCCAAGACAGCGGGCGAATTATAACTATATTTTGATCCCCTTTATTTATGTTATTATTGGAGATAAAATAAAGTTTCGTATAAGAGTTGTAGGGTTGTATGCATATTTTTTTAAATGCAATTAAAAAACAATTGCTTGCATATGTCACGTGATATAACAATGAAGGTTGCTTTTTAAATGAAAACCCTGTATATTTTTACATATTCTTTTAGATCCTTTATCCCTAATTTCAAACATATAAAGATTGATAGATCTAGTTGTAATATTTTTTGATATATCGGACATTAAATATGCTCCAAACATGCATATAGGTATTTTAGGGTTTCTGACGGAGCGCAGTCAGTGGCGGATATGATTTTCCGATTTTCTCCACATATTTTGGTACCGCAGGTGGCTTTGGTACCGTAGGAGGCGAATGTTTTTCTGGTCATAAGTAGATACTAATTTGTTCTATACTGAAGTATAAAAAAAATAAAAACGTTATTGGGGTGTTACCATTTCAAGTGAAACACACTGTATCAATTATTGAAATTCTCCATTTTATTTAAAATAAAGTGAAATTAGACAGAACTAACATATTGTTTATTTTAATTTACATACTTTTGTTTTCCATGGCTAATTTGATAAATTGTAAATTTATAGTAAATTAGACAAAATTTGTTTAAGATAAGCACCATGTATTATATTATAAATACAAAGCTTTTTTTATGGCGTTTCAAATGGTACATATATGGAGGGTTCCTTAAAAAAAAGCAAAGTAAAGTTCATATCTCCGAAATGCGACTTTCAATAGGCATGTCCACAAAATTTTAATTTCAATTGTAAATGATAGAATTATAGATATTGTACACTAATTTAAAAATTAAAAAAAAAACCGCTGCCCAAGGAATCACTACTTCCACATCCAGATTTTCTATCCAAGTCACTCACAACGATAAAATGTTGTATGTGGAAATAATTGTTTAAGGTACTTGTATACTAAAATGAACTTTTACAGTTTTAAATGTAATTTGGTATACTAATAAATAAAGTGATTTTACACTTGAATTTTCAATAAAAATAAAATCGTCCGTTTAGTTTCGGAGTAATTGATTCGGAAAGTGACTTTTTTAGGCAAAGATGCTTTATTTGACGTAGTAGAGATCGGCTCAAGTTAATTTTCGCTCTTATTACCACAATTTTTGAGAAATATGCTTCAAAAACTAACATAACATTAAGTAGTTTCTTATTAACACTCTGTTAAAACCCTGAAAAAATCGTCCGTCTAGTATAAAAGTTATTAGAACTTTAATCAATTTTAAGACCTACATTTGTGTAAATGAAACAGCTGTTGAAATTGATTGACAACGTTGCATATTAAGAAGATGGCGTGAATATTTAAATTTTTAAAAAATATAAGATTAAAAATTAGTATAAATGCTCTTTAGATTTGTTGAATACAAATTTTTCTGAAAAATCGATGAATATCGAGATATTCGAGTAAATGGAGAAAATTTCACGTTTTCTTAGAAAATGCATGTAAATCTTAAAAAAATTATTTTGCCAGAAACTTTTGTTTTAAAGGGCCGAGATTAATAAAGTATCTAGGTAATACATGATATTAAGTGGACATCGTATATGAGATCGATTTTAATTAATTACCAACTAATTACGGTGACAAAATGGCGAAATTTTACAGAAAAAAGAAAAGTCCCAATTTCCGCCCCCTCTAATTCCCTAATTTTTGTCGAGATCCAAAAAATAAAAGAACGAGTTTTAGCAAATTTAATTCTATTTAAATTAGCTAGAATAGTCTTTTGGCGTAGGAGTCAAGATTAAGAAGTTTCCAACTTTTGAAGCACAAAATTTGCGATTTTTTGCCCTACATCCTCGACATTTCAGTAAATATCTCCGTAACGAAGAGAAAAATTCAAATTCTGATGGTAGTAAAGGATTCGCAGTGAAAAATACTTGTACTTAATTTTTTATTTCGAGCTAGCTCTTACTATTTCGCACATATCTGCGAAAAATAGTAAAAAAACAGCCTGCCATTTCGGAGACGAAAAAATTACAAAAATATGCGATCTTGACACGTTCATATTTTTCGAAAAACACCAGCGGGACGGCCATACGATGTCGCGACGTAAAGAGGAAGACTTCCAGTTAAACCTCATCGTAAATTTCATATCAAAATTCGGCTCGGCACGAACGAAATATAGCCAGATTAATTGTAGCAGATTAGTAATGACAGTTATGACAATCGTATTTAATACAGTGTTGCCAAATCCTTTTACTCTATCTCCCTCGCGCTTTAATTTATTAAATCCACCGCCAGATTCGCTCTTATCAGTATACAAGTACCTTAATAATATAATATTTGAAATCGTCTACCTCAAAAACCCATAAAAACCCCCACATCGGTAGTGGGGTGGGGGTGGTGATAGAGGGTGGTAGTGGGGGTGGATAAGGTAAAAAAAATATTTTGAGGTTTCTGGTTCTTGTGCACACATTAAATCAAAATTTTTTTCCATCCTCTTTAATAATGGTGGGGGTGGTAATGGGGGTGGCTAATGCCAAAATTTTTTTTGAGACCTTAGCTTCTCTTGTATATATAGTAAATACCAATTTTATGAACTCTTACCTGCTTGATTTACCTATTTACCCCCCAATCCTTCGACGGAATAAGATGAAAATATAATCTAGTTTCTAGATCTCATTAAAATACATATGCGTACCAAATTTCAAGTCAACATCTCAAACGGTTCCAGAGTAAACGTGTGCACAAAAAAAAAAGTTACAGACCGACAGACAGAAATTTTTTTTCGCTCAAACTTAAAATCTCGACGTTTCATGACATTCTAAGCCTATTTAAACAATAAAAATTTTTTTGTCGTTACTATACTACCACTGGATGTGGAAGTAATATATGTATCCTTATTTTGCCAGTTATTCGTAATAGAAATCACCCCAACATAGCAAGGATTTTTGGTAATTTTTCAATAAAAATTCTTGGCCTATGAAGTAAAAAAATATTTTGAAGTTTTTGGTTCTTGTACATACACTAAATCACACTTTTTTTTCGTCCCCTTAAAAAATGAGGGTTGGGGGTAGGGGTCGTAATGGGGGTAGCTAATGTCAAACATTTTTTTGAGACCTTAGGTTCTCTTATATATACTAAATACCAATTTTACGAACTCTTACCTGCTTGATTTACCTGCTTACCTCCCCATTTACCTCAATTTACACCCCAATCCTTCGATGGAATAAGATGAAAATATAATCTAGTTCCAGATCCCGTTAAAGTACATATGTGTACCAAATTTCAAGTCAATATCTTAAACGGTTCCAGAGTAATCGTGCGCACAAAAAAGTTAGACCGACAGACAGACAGACAGACATTTTTTTACGCGGAAACTTAAAATGGCGACCTTTCATGACAGTCTAAGCCTTTTTGAACAATAAAAATTTTCAAACATTTTTTTGTTACTATACTTCCACTGGATGTGGAAGTAATTAATATTCTATTTTCAAGAAAAAGAACGCCATTGCCATGTAAACCGGAAGTGATATTTAAAATTTACATGCCTTTTTTTACTTTCCTTTAATAGTCAATTAAGAACATAAATAATCCGATCAATTCTTCTTTGATGTTTAATTATATGTTTCTTAGCGGCATCGATTCCCCGGAAAAAAATACTTATCTCAAAAAGTACCGAGAAAATCGGACATAACGCGTTAACTAGGACACCCTGTACACTGTACATTTACATTATGTATCTACAGATAGTTTTTCTTTTAATTAAAAACCACTGCCTAAGGAATCACTACAACCGCATTCAGTTTTCCTACCCAAATTACTTTAAATAAAAATTCTTGTGCACCCAACGCGAAATTCGACTCTGTACGACAGAAATATATTTGAACTATTTCTCTTATATTACACAATCTCCTCCTGTTTACGTAGACGGCATATTTCATTGGTCAAAGGGGCACGCCCACCCGTATAAACCTTTTTCATATATATCAATGAAAATATTATTTGTCATACCACAGATTATACTCTTAAAACCCTTTCCTTAGCAAACAAAATGAAATGTTACAATTTTTGCAAATAAAATCAACCCTGTACTACGTATGAGTTCGTTATACAACCAATTAAAAATGTAAGGCATTCATACAAAGCGAAAAGAAAGTTAATTATTGATGATGAACCGCACTTCCGGTGAACCACGATTACAGTTTGACTGCAGCTAATGCGGCTCTCGAATCTACTACAATCATTTGACGACGCGTCGCCAAGATACCCGGATACTTGCGGCATTGATGACTGTCTCCAGAAGCCGTAGAAAATACACAGAAATACCAATATAGGAACAACATTGGCGTTTTTTAATTTTCTGGAGTTTGTCATCGGGGAGTCATTTTCCGATCATCTCTGCTACTATACTACACCATTTTAATATGAATAAAATACATACAAAAACATGTTGGATAAATATCCGAAACCTACAAAATATATACAGCGTGACCTACCATGATATGCGGAAAATAAAATGGTGTACTAGTCTTCAATGTGGGGAAGCCCCTGCAAAATTTTACAGTGTTCCGAGGTAATTTAGTATATTAAATTATTAGTAAATTTGCGAAGATACACTACTGTTATTGACTAGGTCAGGAATAGGTTGACGAACTTACTTGTGAAAGAACGTATTGGAGTTGTTTACATTTCCTTAATTGGCATAAAAAGTGAAGCCGGCCAGCGAGATCAAAGTGCCGCGTTTTTTGCTTTCGATCGAACAATCGGGACACCGGCGTGTTATTGACCGGTTTAACTAATATTTCGTATATCTGCTTGTCGCTTCAGCATAGGGTCAATGTCTTTTCGATTTATTTCGCTATTTTTGTAGTGTGATTTGATTAAAACCAAAAAGTCACTTCTATCCTATCCAGCTTTGCTGTCAATAGTCTGATAAAGTGATATGGTTGTACCGCGTTACGTCAGATTAGTTAAAGTCACTGGCGGCGCATTCCTACAAAAAAAAAATAAGGTCATTTTTTTTAATTCTTAATTTTTTTAACTCCTGAACCTGGGCAGCACCGCAACGGTGTTCCAAACAGAAGTCACAGCCATAGAAATCTGTGCACAAGAAATGATACGGAGGTCATACACTGACAAAAGAATCCGCATCATCACTGACAGTCAAGCAGCTATCAAAGCTCTGAATGCAGTAGATACGTTCCAAAACGGTAAAAGACTGCCTTGAATCCCTGGCGAGACTTGCGGAACACAACAGTATTCAACTGGAGTGGACGCGAGGACACCAGGGCAATGAAGGCAACGAAAAAGCAGATAAGCTGGCCAAAGAAGCCGCAAAAACAGCCTTGATGGGATCCGAACCATCCTGCGGGATATCATACAATACCACAACAGGAATGGTAAAGGAACTATTGAGTCAGAAACATATCTTGTATTGGACTGGCGCCACCGGGGATGAGACAATCACGCATGTTCATCACCGACGGGCCATCCAAGACAAAGACAACGAATTGCTAAAGCTGAGCAGAAAACAACTAAGATGTGCAGTGGGCATTCTAACAGGTCACTGCACACTGAACAGACACCTAACGTAGGTGTGAAGGATAATCCAGAATGCAGGATGTGTGGTGAGGATGAAGAAACTCCTCACCACGTACTATGTAAATGCCCAGCCTTGTAAGCACATGCACAATGATGAGATTCAAGTATGTAGAAGCAGAAATTAATCAGTTTAGTCAACTATATTACAGATGCACTAAAGCTGCATACACTTCGTGCGGCTTACCAAGCCAGCCATATATGGGGTCAAGCAGCCAATGTTATTGAAGAATTACCATCTCCAGTTAATTGGGGCTGGACACATGAAGACAAAGTGTGGACTTCACAATGGACTAGTCAACCCACCATATGGGAAACCTGTAGGGAACTATTAAAGTGCAGGTGTAAGCAAGGCTGCACTAATAGATGCAGTTGCGCTTCGGTAGGTATTCCTTGCACATTAATGTGCACTACATGCCGTGGACAGTGCATTAATTAAATACTGTGTCGGGATATGATATTACAGTCGCAATTTAACTTAACGTAAATGATGAAAAAGTTTTGAGTTTGTTTTCAATATAAAAAAAATGAATAAATCATTTATTTATTATTCCTACATTTTGTCTTTCATTTATTTTGACTTCATGTCGTGTTCCACACGCTGAAAATATTCGAAAATGATACCAAACGCGAAAAAATGAGGTAATGTATAATGAATCGATCGAACAAGCGCTTCCAATAGTCTTTTTGTTTCTATCGATTATTGTTTATTATTTTCTATGAATAACAATGAATTTATTACTTCGCAAAGAATGTACTCATATTTTGACTAAGCGACAAACTTTTTTATTTTTGTAAAATTGCATATACATGCAGCGAAGTGATTGAAGCCAAGGATATAGAAGTTTTTGAAAAAAAAATTTCATCTAGGACTTATAGTTTTTATTTATGAATATTTTTGTGAAGCAGAAGCATATGGCATACACCCAGCAGGCGCACGGAGTAAATTATCCGATTGACCTTTGAAATAACCTTCTTCGGTCATGTTTATAACAGTTTAAACCCTTTTAAATGTGGTACACTTATATACACACGTCACAGACCGAATACAACTAAATAACTTTAGGAAATAACCGCAAACTGTACGAATTATATGTCCGAATCATTGCATTCGCAGAGATATACTGTTAGATGACGTGACGTCCAATATGAGTGCGTTCTCAGATACGCCACTTCTCCCGGATATTAGTCGGTGATTTAAATACTTTCCAGTTAAAAATTATGAAAACATTTAATAATTGCTAATATTTAGCAACACTATATTAATATATATAAATCAATTTAAAATATACGGCACATGCAATAGGCCTATTTTCATGTCTAAAATTTCGTATGCGTATGAATTCTCTTTTCCCCTCATTCAAATCGAGAGAAAATATATAAATCAATTTAAAATATACGGCACATGCAATGGGCCTATTTTCATGTCTAAAATTTCGTATGCGTATGACTTCTCTTGTCTAAGTTTTGTATTACTCAAAAAAGATATAATAAAGGTCTTTGATACCAATCCAAATTTGGTTGAAATTGGATGACTAATAACTCAGCTACGAAGTGGGACACACTATACAGATTCAGAAAGTATTTGTTTTTGGTATTGCACTAGTTTCAACGACTTAAGAGCGCTCCGGAGTGTGGTAAATTTGCGAATCGTAATTACTGTCATATGAACCGTTATTTTAAAATTTGGTTTTCACTATTATTTCTTTTGAGATGTTAGAATTGTGGAAAATGGGGAAGATAATTCGACAAAAATACATATGCATTTATTTCCTTCATTTTTGTTTTTTTTGAGAAAATTTTAGGTTTCCATAAAGGGTATAATTTATTTAGGAATTATCCCTGTGACAGAATTAAAAAAAAATAAATTATATATTTTTAATTTGCAAACCTAATATATCAAGGAATTTTTGCTGTTGAATTACAATCAAGATTGTCCGTTTCATTTATCGTTCTCCCTCGAAGAGAATCCTTTGGCCGCAGAACGTACAAGATGATCGCGAGTAGCTATAAAAGTAATGTGTTTACAATTTACTAGACATGGGCGTACTGAGCGAACCCTTAGAGATAACGCACTTTATTTTTAATTTTGATATAAGAAACATATTTATATTTTACGTGGGAATAGATACGTAGTACATTTACTTTCTAGGTTTGTGTGGTGTATCATTATATAAATTTTTTCGTTTTTTAACGTGGAAGGAATTGTTAAAACGTCGAAGGATCTCAAATATCTATTTTAACATTATCAGCAAAAGAAAAAATCATAGACTATAATTAGAGAAGTTGTCTAAAAAATTTATAAAAAACTGTAAAATTAATAATATACAAAAAACGCAAAGCAAATGTGACAGGCGAGAAATTTTCAAATTATAAACGAATTCGGAAATAGTTTTAATTAATTCAATGATGCCACTCCTTCACTGCTGGTAAGTTGTTTGAAATAACCAGAGTAAACATTATACTTTGGTCGATTTACAGAACTTTCCATACAATTGTATATTTTATAGGAGCTTTTTTGTAAAGAATGTTAGTTTTAGGCATCTTTATTATACTCTTCGCAAAAACGAGGAGTATAATGCATGTGATCGGCATATTTCTAAAACCGGAAATATCGGTCGTAGAGAAAAAAATGTCATATAAGTCCGATTGTATTGAAATTTGGAAAGTAAGGAGTGTTAGCTAGAGGAAGAACCATATTGTTTTTGAAGAAAATCAGTCAGTACATAAGACAGTTATTAATCATTTAATTTAAAAAAATGTGTTTTTTTAATTATTGTCGCTTGTACTTAAATAGAAATCTTGCGAAATGTTATCTATTTTTGTAGTAATGTGTGACGGTCCAAAGTTTTGCCTTGTAATCCAAAGATCGTGTGTGAATCCCTGACAGGTTGGATGATTTTTTTTTAAATTTTTTTTTATATATTTGTTTTCACAACAAACTTGATATCACAAAATTTAGGATGTCCAAAAACTAAGATTATTTACAAGAAAACTGCGAAGTGAATATATAACAATTATATAAAAAGCTCAGTAAATTGGCGAAGAGTACGTTTCTAGCTTGTTTTATTTTATTATGCAAATTTAGTTGATGAAACACTCGTCTGTATACAATAAATGACTAGATCCAACCTATTTGTATTTTGCTTCGATTTCAAGTCAAAATTGATTCCAGTCAATTTGTAAATTTGTAGGGCGTGAAAAAACATTAAATATAGGAGCTTCTTTTTTCTTAGTATCGTAGGGGGATTCTTCATTAACAATCCAAATTTTCATCCTGTCATAAAGGGGGGGGGGGGGGTAACGTACGTTTGTTCGGAATAACTTGATTGTACGGAAATAGTATATTATTCAACGAGCGAGTAATAGCTATTATACGCGATTAGAATACTACATTTTCTCTATGCTTGAAATCACATTTTCACAACAAAGTGCAAATTATTAAAAAACATGATAGCAATTTTAAAATCAAGAAATAAACGTGTGCACGAGAGATTGAATCGAGTCGTGGCATGCACGATGTTTTTGAACTTTAAAGCGTAATTGCTAGAGAAGTGTTGAGTAATGAATATGAACTCTTGGAATTGGTTCTAACACAATGAGTAATGAATTGTTAAGGCCGTGAGTAATGAGCTTATTACTTATTCAAAATGTGTCTATAAAAACGAATCATTCAATAATCGAAGAAAAGTATATTATTCAACGAATGATATGGCTATTACTCAAGAGGGTGACATTCACCGAGTGAGTAAT
Source organism: Rutpela maculata (assembly GCA_936432065.2). Lineage (NCBI taxonomy): Eukaryota > Metazoa > Arthropoda > Insecta > Coleoptera > Cerambycidae > Rutpela > Rutpela maculata. The sequence continues at coordinate 15,206,433 of OW386287.2, read as the reverse complement.
AGCTATTACACGCGAGTAGAATACTATACTTTTTCTACAACTACTCAACAGGAAGTTGCGCTTTAAGGTAAATTTGCCGAAAATAATAAAATTGCGAGATTTTTCGGGAAAAATGCAAAGACGCACATTGTATCGCCTACTTTGTTTTTTAAGCAGGAGAAAAACTTTAAAAAAGGGCTTTTAGCTTAATCGATAATGTTTAATTTGATTTCTTAACTTCCGGAAATTCCGAAAAAACGGCTCCGACTGCCATGATGGAATGTGGTGATTTTTTTTTTCAAAAAATCAAGATATTGTTTAAACGCAGTTTTTATGAATTTTTTTATGTCATAGAAGGGGTTAACAAGCAAAAAAGAGTTTTTGTTTTTGCCAGGTCGTCCAAAGGAATCTGTTGTTTGCAGAGGATGTAATATCAGAACCAATAGTCTGAAAATGTTTGTATGGCTGTTAACTAAAAATTTCTACACTTGACAGCATTTTTCTATGCATACCCTTATATTCACGACGTGTTTTAAAACAAATGTTTTCTAAATAGCCAAATTCATGACAACAATTTGCTTAAATAAAACATACCACTACAAAGAAAAATGTTGTCAAGAGTAAAAAAATTTAATTGGCAGCCATACAAATATTTCTAAAGTAAAAACACCTTTAGACCATTGGTTCTGATATTACATTCTCTGTAAACAACAGCTTCCTTTGGACGACCTGGCCAAACCCATTTTTGCTCTCTCTCTATGACACAAAAAATGCTGTCAATAGTCTTAGCTTTATAAAAACTACGTTTACGCAATATTTCGATTAAAAAAAAATCGCCACGTTCATGGCACTTGGAGTCGTTTTTTCGAAATTTCTGGAAGTTGGGCCTGGATGAGAGACCTGACCACGAAAAATGTTGTCAAGGGTATTTTTGGATTTTTTAGGGCATCTTAAAACATGTATTAAATGGCCAGAAAAAAATTCATTAAAAGTACTATGTCAAATTTCAATTTGAATTTTACAAGTCACATGAGCGCTCCGACAGCGGAGAGATCTAACCCCCATTTCACCCCCTCCCCCTGCAACTAATGACAAACAGACAACAAAGAATTGAGGGAGGTACATTTCTGCTGTCGTATGATGGACTAATAGCCATAATTTCACTCCCGCTGAATAATATATTATTATTCGCCAATTACATCTATAAATCCATCATAACGCTAAGAAATATATTCAAGGAATCCAACTTCATAGTACGTCAAGCTGCTGAAGATGCCCATGTTTTAATTATTCAGACAGTTATCGAAATGTCCTTGACGTACGAGATTTAAAACTCGAATTCTTAATTAAGGCCTTCCCCCTACAATACACAAAAATCTGTAAAGGTATTTACACAAAAACTTCCCTCTCCGTTTGGCATAGGTACTTTATTTATAACTTTTTCAGTTGGATGACCACCCTGTATATTTCTTTTACTAAAATTATCAGACCAGATCGGTTTTTGTGCTGGCAGTAGTGGTCATTTCTTATTTTTAAAAGTGACCACTCTGTTTTTCATTAAAATAATGTCAGGTTTTCTCCTCGATAATTGTGTCAACTGCAGTCCAAATATTATTTCTATCAAAGTGATCACCCTGTATGTGTTTTATAAATTTCTTCCTTGACAGTTGTGTTAACTACATGCGAAATATTATTTCCCACCATTACACTTTTTTTTAATTATTTTTTGTATTTTCTTATTTGGCAGTAGTTGTGTTAACTGCATGCGAAATATTACTGTCTTCCGTCACACTTGTTTCCTTAACTAACAGTAGCGTCAACTACCTATGAAATATTTTTCTTCTTCGTCAAATGGTTTTGTAGGTATAGCGTCAACAGAGAGACAGACTGACAGCCGGAATAAAAAAATAATAATTTTCGTAATCTACATAGTTTGAAACGTTAAAATCTTGAGAAATCCCGGAAGGTGATTTTTTCTCGATTACAATACTTCCCTTCGGTAAGTGAGGGAAGTAAAAATATTCCTATATATATTTTTTCAAATGTCAGGAGTATACACTGCTGCTTAAATTATTATTAATTGTAAACCTCAACATATAATCTATCTAGATGAAAATTGTATCGACGGTTGAATATTATGTTATTATGAAGTGTATGTTGGTAAAATGTATAAAAGGAATGGCAGGAAATAACGTTCCACAACATTCATTCAATTATAAAACATAAAAATTAAAAAACAAATTTCTTAAATTTAAATGACTAATACCTTTTTCATTTACTAATCGATTTTGATCAAAAACAATAAGACTCCTGTTCTATCTAACGCTAACTTAATATCAAAATTTCAATACAATCGGACCTACGTGCTTACCGTGCTTACAAAGAACGGATCGAATGGACAGACGAACGCATGAACAGCCAGACACTCGAACAGACGGACATTTTAAAAGTTGTTCAGAATTTTTTCTCTAACACACTGATATGAAAATCTGCTTTCTGAGCGACATATACAGTTTTAGATATGTGCCGACCAAATGCAATACACTTTTCGGTTTTGTATTTGCGAAAAGTAAATAATAATTTGACCAGTGAACTATAGGCATAGCACTTATTGAATAAATCGACTTTAACTTTAAGTTGTACCAACGATTATATATATTTGTTATTAACACATTTACTTTAGAAGATAATGCGGCCCAAATTAACATTTCCCAAAAAATGCCTCCTACCGGAGTAGATAGACCCATGTTATTTAAAGGGTTTGGAAATAAAAAATCCAGTTCAAGAAAAAAATAATATTTAATTCCTTTATTAAATATTTTTTTAATAGTATACCTATATTATTAATTATTCTGTATTATTTATTATTATATGTATATAATTATATAACCTAATTCTACCTTTAGTTTCCATTTATTTTTTAAACACAACTAACAACGCAATTTTTAAAGAAAAAATTATGGAAACCGTTTTGCGATGACAATAAAAAACCGATTTAATTGCTTTATATAATTTATTTTTGTGTTCATTATTAATAATGCTGATAATTTGACTGAGACATATTAATACATATTTTACAAGGTATAACACGCCTGTGACTTATTAAAAACAGTTATTAAAACTCTCGGCGACACGCAATTAAGTAAATAAAAAATCCATAAAGGAAGGTCGTAAAACTCATTTAATGGGAATACATTATTTGATATGAAATATCTACAACGTAGCCCCGTGTTTAACGTGAAGATATTTACAATTGAGATAGATACAAAACTAGCGATGACGCTATCGACTCCGGATTGCTCTTAACAGACCGCCCACAATAAAGACGTCTACCAGTACTCTAGCAGAGCTAAAGAATGACACGCCCATGCATACACGATTGCATGCTTCGCTCTCGCTTTGCCGCTCTCGCTTGCTCTTATTGCCAACCCAATAGCAACACTTTCCGATACTGTACAGATTCAGAAAATTCTTCGTTTGGCATTGCGCTATTAACGATAGCCCACAATAAAGACGTCTACCAGTACTCTAGCAGTAAAGAGGCATGTATGTACACGATAGCATGCTTCGCTCTCGCTTGCTCTTATTGCCAACCCAATACGTACAATTTCCGATATTGTATATGTGAATACCACCAACATTAACTTGTAAATGAAATCGGAAACTGACCCCCGGTTAACCTCTGCTTCCATCTGTCGGTTTCTTTAACGAAAATACTTCATTGGCTACGTTTTTCGACGGTTTTCTTATATTCGGGAATCTGTATGTATGTATTTAGGTATGTATGTAATAATTGAAATTTTACCCACTTCCCGTTATCCAACCGAGCTGAAATTTTGCACACAGCTTTGGTTCTGAGGACAATACAATACAGTATATCTAATATCGTTCTGAATCCAATATGGCGGGCGTCGCAAGATGGCGGCTTACTTTTTTCTTCACAACCCCCTTGACATGGGTATCAAACGAAAGGGTTTGAGGAGTAGTATACGATAAGCTACGTGACGTCATTCTAAACCCAATATGGCGGACACCCTAAGATGGCGGATTACCTTTTTCTTCACAACCCCGTGACATGGGTATCAAATGAAGGGGTTCGATGAGTAGAATAGGATAAGCCACGTGACGTCACTCTAAACCCAAGATGGCGGTTTACCTTTTTTTCTTCACAAGCCCCTTGACATGGTATCAAATGAAAAGGTTTGGCGAGTAGAATACGATAAGCTACGTGACGAAGACTAAAAATAAGAACTTTTTAAAAACAATGGTTTTCTTTTAAAACCAAATTGCACTAAAAATTAGAAAATAAGTTCAACTTTGTAAATAGAAAACCATTGAGCGCTCATAAAAAGTAAACATAAATCGAAATGATTAGACGAAGTAATATTTTATGACTGCCTAATGGTTTTCTATTTACAGAATTGAAATTATTTTCTACTTAGTGCGATTTAATTTTAAAAGAAAACCGTTGTTTTCAAAGTTTTTTTTCTATTTCTTTATTTGATAATATATGATACGTCACTCTTACAAACGCAGACTTAAGTTTCGCTGTCAGCTTTTTTTTTGAGAAGGCTTACTTTGATCTTTGCCCAACCCTGTGTAATTAATAGTGTGATGTGATTGCGGCTTTCGATGACAACTTAAAAAGTTCGCGACGTCAAAAGCACCTGTTGCGAATCCCCCTGCATAATTAGTAGTTTAATATGTCCATTCATTCATTAAACATAAACACTTTAAAATATGTATATGCAAATAACGTGACTTATTAAAATTAACAAAACAAAACAAATTTTCCAATATTTTAACCATGGCCAAGGTCAAGGTCTGATCAAATTTTACGGCTAATAATTTCGTGAAATTTGTCAACAGCAGAGAATTACTGTCCATTTTATATTTTCACAATAATTGATATATGCAAATAGGTACAATACCTAATAAATAAATAAAAGACTGATTGGAATTAATTTTCTGAATTCTATTAATTATTATGCTTTACATTCCGTATCCAATAATTCTACTTCATTCATATTGTTAGCGTGGCCATAAAAGCGATAAAAATCAATTTTCTTGGAAAAGTATAATCCTAAAAAACTATATTGAGAAATATTTTAAAATAAAAAAAAAATAAAAATAGTATTTTTATAAAACTGTTTATATTTGATAATTCTCTAATTACATTCAATAATTAATAAATAATAATTGAAATTTAAATTATTTGAATATTTACGAGTAACTACGAGTTTTTGCGAGTACCACCGACGGTTGTGTGACGTCACATCATTCATTACTGTTTTTTGAGCGCTCATCTTTATCAGTCATTTTAAATAAGTGTAAGATTATTTTCAACTATTTGTAGTTATTATAAGTTGGTTCAACGAATGTTAAGATTAAATATAATAACAATTGATAATTTAGAAGTGTTTTCTAAACATTACGATGGAAAGCGATTTCGTAAAGGCACAAAGTGACAATTTACCTAATGTTGAATTATGTTGTGGAGTTGATTCGCCCAAATTATTTCTTTAACGCCGCTGAAGTTCAAAGAGTGGACTCAATCGTAAATAAAATTATTCAGATTACTAATTTGCCTAATAGTTCAAATAAAGTTTATTATTTTATATCCTAGTTCTAGTCCCCTGTCAAGTGTAGAAAAACACACTTCTTTTTTCTAGGATCAATACTTTACGATGTACAGAGGATGGAAAAATGGCGGATTAAAAAAAATCGAGTTTTAATGACATAAATGAAATTTTAATACTGAATGAACTTAAAACTAACAGAAGAACTATATTACCAATAATACACGAATATTATCTTAAATCTAAACATTTTAAAAGTCAGCTGAATCAAAATCATCATCATCATCATCATCGTCGTCCACATTGGTATAATGGTGCATCATTCGTACACGTACCATGGCAAGTGCCGCACATCATGGAGCATAGAATGTCGGCTTTCTGGCAGCCATAACGTCCTCCACACCCAGTAGAACATCAACAAAATATGGAGTTCAAGATCGCGTCAGGAGCTACTGGGTTTTTGGTGGTAACAGGAGTTAGCGATCCATATTCCCCCATAAACTCTGAAAGAGAGTTGTTGCGCAGCTCCTTTGGCTGGTGGCGGTGTGGCTAGATCAGGTTTTGGCTTAGTGGATGATTTTAGGAACGCAGCATATCTGTTTATTTAAATCACGTTCATCTGCAGTCGCTTGATAGATCGCTAAAAACATCTTCTCACCAGCCTGTGCGACCTTGTCTAATGGTGTAGAGAAGATGTCGGACATTTCTTTCAATTAATAATAATAATAATAATAATAATAATATTTATTTCATCTATTTGTTTACAATTTGTGTCTTAACATTGTTTTCTTAGAAGAGAGCTGATGGTAATAAATATTTAGTTAAGCCCCACTTAAGTTTTTAGAGAACAAAAACTTGTTTGTGGGTGTTTATGTTACAATATTTAATTGTTAATGTAAGAAATATATTGACAATGTAGAAAATATTGAGAAAGAACATAAGAAAAAGACAAAATATTAAAGGAATATTAAAAGAATAAGATTATTAAAAAAATAAATACTAAAAAATATATTAAGTGGGAAAAGAAACAGATGCAAACAGGAGTTAACTAATATCATATTATATCAATTTATGCGTACAACTGTCCTGTATTTATTAAATTTTCGTATGTAATATCACTAGTGCTTAAAATTTTATCGAAAATTTTTTCGAAAGCGTGTTGCCTGGTAATATAACGAGTGCAAATTGGCAGTTTATTATCTGATTAAATCCCGACCGCTTTAGCGGGAGGGATTTAATCTTTGATAATAAACTGCCAATTTGCACGAGTTATATTAACTAAGGGCGACTTAGCTTGAGAAAAAATTTTTAGATAAAATTTAAAGCACGAGTGGTATTTGAGGAGAATATTTCACGAATAAATAATTCATTAAGTACATCTTCAATATTATGTTTTCTCATTAACTGCCTTCAGACGTTTTCTTGTCACTTTTTGGAGTTTACTGACCTTTATTTTCAATTTCATCATTAATTTGATATACAGAAATATTTCCAAACCGACTCATATTGTCAAAACAGCAAATCTGAAACAAACGCAGTAGAAACAACGGAGATTCGCTATATTTTAAAATAATCTAGTGACGTTTCCATGGCAACTAGTAAATAAAACGAGTTGAAACCTTAGATATTATAATATATAGACTGGCTTAACACCTTTCAGGCGTTTCTGAGGTGCAATACGACGAGGAACGATAGAGAGAGCACTACTTTAGTACCGATGTCTCGCCCAAATAAAATAAACACCCATGGTTCCGAGATTGACATAGAGAGCGCCATCTAGCGCTACAAGTTATATTCCATAATAAATAAATGTTCATCGACTCATATTTACGTATTTAATCCTCACTTTTAACTTACGAAGTTTATGAATTATGTTGAGGTTTGCTTTGTTAAGCAAAGAGAATTTTAAATACAACAAATTATAATGTTTGATGCACAGCTTTGGTTCAACGAGTTACTTTTTGGTAGATTACCATAATATGTAAGTACTATACATTTTTAGTTTGTTCCAGAGCGAATGTGTACTTCACATTTATAATAAATGATTTGCTTACCTTTGTAACTACGTTATTGAGCTATTGAAAGCTGTGCTTGACTTGTTCCTGTATTATGAGCTAGGTATATTAAGTACAATCTTTGTGTGTAATTGTTACCTGATTTAACACTAGGAAAACTGAAATAGTTACAGATAGGCAAAAGTTACAGCCTATATATTTCAGACAAGATTCGCTTTGGAATTGAGGTGTGTTTTTGTTTGCTACTACATAATACAATATTACAATTTACAAGGTAAGTACGTTAACAATTAATAATAAGCTAGAGAAGATATTTATAGATAAAACTTAAAAGCTCGAGTTGCCCTATTTGCCAAAAATATTTCACGACAAAAACGTCAACAAATTTTCGCATATTTGCCGCTGCAGCGACCTAAAAAATTAGAGCGATAAATTTTGCATGTTGGTCCTGTCAAAAGCCGATCTAGCTTGAATTACCACTAATAATGACGTTTGATTGGTGCGATGTTTTGAAAAAACGGGCTCTCATTGGCTATAGCGTTAATGAGTGAAATAATCTATAAAATTTTCTGGTAGGTTGAACAGCCAGTTTTTGATATTTTCTCTTTGTTTTTTATTATTGCTATTTTTTAGGTGATCTGGTATTAGGTTATAGAGTCTTGGACCTAAATATGTTGAACTTTTTGTAAATATTGATTTTTTAGCTCTGGGTATGATTACATTATTTCTTGTTCTTGTATTGTATTGGTGATTTTTTTTTAAATAATTTTTGTTTTTGATTTCGGAATTTAATACTTGTCTGCAGTAGATTTGCCGTATATTGAGAATTTTGTATTTTTTAAACAAACATCTACTTGGATATCTAAAGTCTTTTTTGAATATAATTTTAATTATTCTTTTCTGTGCCCGTATTAATGGTGATAGGTGTGTTTGATGCAATCCTCCCCAGGCTGTTATGCCATATTGTATAATAGACTCTACTAGGCCATAGTATATTATGAGTAATTGATGTTCTTTGAGGATATTGCTTGCTTGCTTAAAGGTGTAAAATAGATGTCTCATTTTTTTGCATATATTTTCAATTTGAAGGTCCCATTTCAAGTGTGAATCGAGGATAATTCCTAGGTACTTTATGCAATCGGCCTGGTCAATTTCAATATCGGTGTTATGTATTTTTATTTTTTTTTTGTAAGCAGGTAGTAAGTTTTTATACGAGCAGAATGGTAGATATTTAGTTTTAACGGTGTTCATAGTGAGTAAATGCTGATCGAACCATTTTTTTATCGTTTCGAGTAGTTTTGACGATTTGTGGTAGACTTCCTCCCAAGTTTCTCCTTCTACAAAGATAGCAGTGTCATCTGCAAATGAGATGATTGTACCATCAATGGATAATGTTAGTAGGTCATTTAAATATATTATAAATAACAGGGGAGCTAAGACCGTTCCTTGTGGCAATCCATAGGTGACGATTCTAGACTCACTTTTGGTATCGCCCAACTTCACACTTTGTGTTCGATTAGTTAGATAACTTTTTAGAATTCTGTATATTAGTCCTCTAAATCCTAGATCCCAAAGTTTTTGTAATATTTGGTCGTGGCTTATAGTATCAAAGGCCTTTGCTAGGTCTATAAAAATGCCAAGAGAAGGCTTTTTATTGTCTATTGAGCTATATATTTTTTCGATTAAGTAATTAATTGCATCCTCAGTAGATGTTTTTTCGCGAAAACCGAATTGCCTTTGGCATAATATATTAAATTTATTTACATATTTCATAATTCTTGTCTTTAAGGCTTTTTCAAAAATTTTTGAAAGGTTAGTAATTAAAGAAATTGGTGTATAATTTTGTGTTTCAAGTTGTTTACCGCCTTTATATAAGGGAATTATTTCTGCTACTTTAAAGTGAACTGGACAAACACCTGTTTCAAATATTCTATTTATAATGTGGGTCATTAGTGGTGAGATTGGCTGGGAATCTTGCTGAACAGCTTAACCATGCCTCCTTTGCTTCTATTGGAAATGGCGGAGGCGGTGTCGCATCTGCTAAAGCCAAGGAGGATACTTTCAGCAAAAGGAAGTTATTAAAATTTGCTCGTTGAAAACAATTTTGATTCCACCTTCCCCCTTCCAGGCCTCATGAAGTATACGTTACTACCTGGTGGTGCCAAATCAACGAGTAGAACAATCAAGTCCACATCTTCTCCTGTTATTGTGACAGTAGCATATCTTACAATAGTGCCATCAGCATTCCCTGTAGCAACTCTTGTTTCTGCTCCTCTTGCCGTCATTTTGTAAGTAAGTAGTTCGATAAGCCTGGTTTTGTTCTTTTCGCTCGCAAGAAAATGCTCCTGTTGAAACAGTAACATTCATGCATTTACTAAAATTAATGTCAACTGAAGTTTTTGTGAGGCCTCTTCGCATCTGCTCTGCCCGTTTCGTACTGTTGACATCACCGTAACCATCAATAACCACAGTACAGTTTTGACCGTAATGTTTGAATACATAGCTATGTCTTCAGGTCTATTAAACACTCAAACAATGTCGGCGCCTTTGAATATCAAACACGCCGCACCGCACCGCCGCAGACGCCGACGTTTTTTACACGCTTAACAAGTGTGTAGCCAACTTTATCAATCGCAAATTGAAGAAAGATTCCATTTCACGCGATGAACCAGAAAGTCACCATCTATAGTTGAAGCAATCGCATTTGTGAGCGACGTTGAGATGCAAGGGGTGCAGAACGCAGAGCCGGATTTAACTATATTGTTCGCTCGTTTACTTTTTATAACATTACACTTACAATATCCCCCAAAGCACTGCTATGAATTGGTAACAAAACTTACTAAAATTATTTTCAAAAACACATTACCAAATAAAGAGAAATACAACGTGATCTACCAGGACATGCGGAAAATTTAACAGTAGGTTGTCCCTGAACTCTCCAAAATCGTCCTAAGTTGAAGACAGAATCAAAATTCGACTTAGGCAAAAATTTCATTTAGACATTTTTAAGAGTCTGCAGAGGCACAGATCAGTCCATAAGGACGGTTTTGGGTTCTATAAGACGTTGGAAATGACCAGGTGAAAATTCGAAGAAACACCGAATTTTCACTTAAGAAAAAAATGTTTTTGGTTCAGGATATGAGAGCAAAAGTATATAATGACAAAGATTTATGAATAATATACTTTTTCAAAAGTGCCACAAATTGGACTTGCAGTTTAATTTTTCAAAACTGCGTTGAAATTTGGCTTGAAAATCGATTTATCAAAAGTACGCCGAAATTTCACTTGCAGATTCATTTTTCAAAACTGCGTCGAAATTTGGCATAAAAATTAATTTTTCAAAAGTACGCTAAAGTTGGACTTACAGATTAGTTTTTCAAAAGTAACACGAAGCCAGTTTAAAAAGTACCACGAAAATATACTTTGATATTTTTCATTTTTTATTTCTCCACCAAAGACACCGCCACGATACAAGAACTTTAAAGCTAAGTAGTCTCTAGCGAAACTAAATTCATTTAGTAAAACTTTTTTAAGTTAAAATCAGTCAGCCGTAATTATGAATTACAAATAGTCTCAGACTTCTCTAAAAAGCTCGCATTTTAATTCTGAGAAGGTATGCATGAATCTTTTCTACCTAATCGATCGTTAGCGTAAGCGCTCTCGCTTGTATGATCTGAAAGCCATTACCTCGATTGGGGAAGGCACGATTCTTATCTTGAGAATTTTGTATAACCATTTCTGTTAAATAAACGGATTCTTTGAACTATTGTTTCTTAATTGATTTTGAGGTCTGTTGACGGTCTATAATCGCTGGAACTTTCGTATCGAAAACCGAATGTGTCGAGTTAACTCACATTAACACTCGACCTTCTGATTGCCTTACGGAGGGAGGTTCGATAGGGATTTTTTTATGCGTTTTTTGAGAAATCCCTAAGGGGTAGAGTCCGTTATTAACAGATAAAAACGTGGATACCGCGTACAAAAATTAATCCCTCCGCAGAAAAACTCTTCGGTTGGGATTTTTTTATGCAAAAATCCAGAAAATTAAAAGGTACCTAAACCCCTAACGAGGGAATTAATGTCCAGAGAGAGCGTCATTGCCGATCTGTGGTAGTGCAGTCTTGGTCCATTATCCGGCTATCGAAGTGCATCTTATCTCGAACCCGCCTGGGAGGTAGAAGAACGGGGTAATACGCGACTGGCGCCCCCTGAGAAATAAATTGGTGTCGCGTCATTTTGACGCCCGGTAGTGCGTTCTTCTACATCCCCACTGAAAGGAGTTAAAAAAATGAAAATTTTTTAAAAAATGACCAAAAAAATTACCTTATTTTTTTTGTAGAAATGCTCCGCCAATGACTTCAACTAATCTAACATAACACGGTACAACCATATCACTTTATCAGACTTGGGATTGACACTACTGACAGCAAAGCTGGATAAGATAGAAGTGACTTTTTGATTTTAATCAAATCACACTACAAAAATACCGAAATAAATCGAAGACATTGATCTCATGCTGAAATGACAAGCAGATATACGAGATATTTAGGTAAACCGGTCAATGACACGGCGGTGTAACTATTGTTCGACCGGAAGCAAAAAACGCGGCTCTCTAGGGGTCTACACATGATCCAACGGCACGGAGCCAGCCTTGTCGGCATGCTTTGAACTCGTTCGTAAAAGTGAACTGGTCCGCTGGAATTCCAATTATCTTCAAAGCATACCAACAATGTTGGCTACCTACCGCTGGATCGTGTGTAGACCTCTTTTTTTTATCTCGCCGGCCGGCTTCACTTTTTATGCCAATTAAGAAAATGTGAACTACTCGAATACGTTCTTTCACAAGTAAGTTCGTCGACCTATTCAGAAGTAGGTCAGGACTTACTTAACATCAGTAGTGTATCCTCGCAAATTGACTAATAATTTAATATACTAAATTACCTCAGAATCCTCTAAAATTTTACAGGGGCTTTCCCACATTGAAAACTAGCACACCATTTTATTTTCCGCATTTCTTGGTAGATTACGTTGTATAAAGTAATTATCGAATTATATCTTCACCCCGATAGTAACAGCTCGACTGCGGTGTCTAATTGCGGTCCTGGATTAAATATAACAGTCAAAAGTTTACCCCTACACGCCACGTAAGATAACCGACAACGAATGACCGGTATCTTCTCTCTCACTTAATGTAAAAGTGGAGTAAAGACGGGAGATCTAGTTGCTGCCTATTTCATTTCTCCCGCCCCTCATAACGGCTCACTATTAAGATTACTTCAACTATACTACATTGGTGCTCGTTGTGAGATCATGGATTTCATATTATTTATTCCAGGTGTTTATGTGTGGTCTCCTAAACAAATATACTTTGTCCAGCACTACTTAGATGTTGTACAGACATTAACATTCGATCTGAACCGATTTAATTTTACATCAAACGTTCATTTCATTAAAACATGATTTTTAAAAACTCGTGTTTTTTGCATCTTCTGTATCTCGTAAAGTGTTGATCATAGGGAAAAAATGAATAAGATGTTTTTTGTAGGAAATTTTATCTAGTTTAATTTTGTACTTTTTTACTAGAGGTCGTAGTTTTCGAGTTACTCAAGAAAAACGTGAAAAGGAGACCTTTAAACTACCCCCCACCTCTCCGCTCACCATCACCGGTCAGGACTTTTAGTATATTGTTCAGGGCACCCCCCCACAAAAAATTGGCCTCTACACGAATTATTTACCAAATTTTTACTTGCGGCGCATTTAACTCCGCCTATGAATAAGAGAGCGCAAATATTTCATTTGCTTAGAGATGCGGCATCTTTAATCCGGACCTGCATACTTGAGATTTGTATAATGTATAGTTGACTGCAGACTTATTCTGCGTGCAAAAAATGTCGACGTCTTTGATCTTTGCCGCCCCATCAAAGACGCCGACATTTTTTGCACGCAGAATAAGTCTGCAGTCAACTATATAGATATATGTAAAATATTTAAATCGAAAATTATAGTAGTAGGTACAGTAACTAGAGGTTTTAACTTCGGAATAATGTCATATTGAACGGATTTCGTTCATATTTGGCAGAGTAATGGTAAATGCTTCACAGAAAAGTTTCTATATTGTGCGGGGGCTTGCTAATTTATAGGGGGTGGATGCCACCCCCTCTCAGGGGGTGACACTTAAAAAAATATATATTTATTGGAGCTGAAGTAGAATCAAATGTTAAGAAGAAAAGGTTCTGTGCAATTTGTCACATAAATTGATAGTTTTTAAGTTATTCAAAATTGCGATTTTAGCTTAAAAAAAAAGGTATTTCCAAACGGCTTCCGTCAAGTATCTCGAAAAGTATTACTTTATCGAATAAATGTTACAGACCAATTACAGAAAGTACAAACTGGGAATTAATTATATTTTTTGTTTATTGATGTAGGATTAATTATGTCGAAGATATTTAAGTTTATATTTGGTATCCAAGTGTCTCGAAATTACCTTTAAAGTTTAAAATGCATGTTTTTCTAAAGCAAGTGCTTTAAATGAGCAAAAAAATTTGAGCATCTAGGTAATACTACATATTAACGAAAAAGTGTATTTGAGATAATTTTTTTTTTTAATTACTGGCTAATTAGAGTAACAAAATGGCGCTTTAATTTCATTTCTCAGCATGAGTGATGTAGATGTCACAATTTCTGCATCTGCATTTTTTGTCTTATAAACGTTCGGACGCCATTTGTAAACTTTCATATCTCCGAAACTATTAAGTCTATGTAAATAAATAAACAAGCAAAATTCATTATCAGTTTATGAGCTTTACTTTTGGTCTCTACCCATTTTTCAATAAAACTAACATTTATTGAAATATTTGGAAAAGGAAAAAAAAATTAAGTGTTATGGAAAATACCTTTATAGTTTAAACTGTATTTTTTTCTAAAGCAAGTGCTGTATACAAAGCATCTACGTCATGCTATATATTAATGAGAAACAGTGTTTGAAGTTCCTTTTTTTAATTACTGGTTAATTACAGTAACAAAATGGCGAAGTTGTTACCAAAAAAATGTGTAGACGCACATTGCTTCCGTCATAACTTCTTTGTCTTTATGCTACAGAAACAAATAAAAAAACAGTTGAAAGCTTAATTAATTACCTATTAGCATCCTTGACGTAGGTGTCACAGTTTCTGAGATATTTAACTCTCACTCTAAATAATTATCTTATGAACACTTGGATGCCAAATGTAAACTTAAATATCTCCGAAATTATTAATCCTACATCAATAAACAAAAAATAGAATTAATTCCCAGTTTGTACTTTCTGTAATTGGTCTGTAACATTTTTTCGATAAAGCAATACTTTTCGAGATACTTGACGAAAGCCGTTTCGAAATACCTTTTTTTTAAGCTAAAATCGCAATTTTGAATTAGTTATAACTTAAAACTATCAATTTATGTGAAAAATTGCACAGAACCTTTTCTTCTTAAAATTTGATTCTACTTCAGCTCCAATAAATATATATATTTTTAAGCGCCATCACCTGAGAGGGGGTGGCATCCACCCCCTATAAATTAGCAAGCCCCCGCACAATATAGAAACTTTTCTGTGAAGCATTTACTATTATACTACCAAAAATGAACGAAATCCGTTCAATATGACATTATTCCGAAGTTTTGCATATTTTTTACCTCAAGCTACTGTACTATAGCCCTAAATTCCAATTAATAGTGCCAGAGCCTAAAACTTTTGACGAAGCTTCTTTATTTTAAAACTGGTTTAATTTGCGATTAACACAGGCACGGAACTACGGTGGAGCCAGGGTTGGCCATGGCCCACTCAAAATTATGTTGGCCCACCCTTGTGCCCATCTTGACCCCTGACAAATGAAAAATTTTATTGTTTTGCACTAACCGAGTAAATTTTCTAACAGATAAGATTGTGTAAAGTTTTTTGAACTGCCCTACCTAAAAAAAAATGTATGCTCAGCCTCGTTCCACTCAATACTACACAGTAAGTGGTGCATTCAGGGCCGGTTTTGTGACTAGACCTCATAGGCCCGGGCCTAGGGCCGCCATTGTCTTAGGTCTTAACGATTAGTGTCTAAACATGATGAAAACATTTTTCGGACTAGAAAAGTTTTTCTTGGAATTCTCCCCCCTGCTCTTCAAAAATTTTTTTGGACCAAGAAACTTTTTCTTGGATTTCGCCCCCCCCCCCCCCCCCTCTTCAAAATTTTTTCCGGACTTAAAAAAGTTTTTGTCCCTTGCCCATAAATTAATAGCATGCGGGAGTGGGGCGCAAAATTGACCTGGGCCTAGGGGCAATTTATATCTAAAACCGGCACTGGGTGCATTTTAAAATTTAGTGACGCCGCAGTGTCCTCCCCACCCGCTCATCAAAAAAAACTTTGGGCTCCTCCCGGGGTCCGTTTCGGGCTGCGTCCACCCAGTTTTGTATCTCTAGATCCGCGCCTGAATTAACACTTGTGTTAAATACACATTGCAAAAGATTTTAACTTCATCCATTCATCACTAGCTAATAGGTATATTTACATTCTTGAGCTAAAAATAAATTGTTTTCAATGGATGGGATGAGCCTATATGGAGTTATTTGCTGTTGGTGCAGGTCAAGATGGGCAAACGGAAACTCCAGTATGCAAACAACGTGTCGTCACCGTTGAGTGAATGATTTCCTGATTTGCTTCACAAGACGCGCGGTCATCACCAGAATTCTAGTGACAATATTGACCATAGAATAGTCATTCATTCTGTCCGGAAACAATGTAGCAAGAATAATAATCTACTAATAAAATAAATTGATAATGTTACATATATTATCAATTTATTTTATTAGTAAAGTTCGTATTATTTCAATAAATACTCCAGTCAAATAGGAACCGACATCTGACGGAAATAATAATAAAGTTTTCAAATATTTATTAAGGCCTACTATTGAACATACTAAAGGGGCAGGGAGCCAGCCGTGTCGGCATGCTTTGAACTCATTCGTAAAAGTGAACTGGTCCGCTGGAATTCCAATTATCTTCAAAGCATGCCGACAAGGCTGGCTCCCTGCCGCTGGATCGTGTATAGACCCCTTAAAAGTCCCCAACTCTATTTCTTGCGTTCGAGCCGGCATCTTTGAAAAAATGGTGTTCTGATTCAGTTTCTTTTTTATCTCAGTTTGTTAGTCATAGAATTCTTAACAAAATTCAAATTATCCGTCGTCTGTTCGTCTGTTTGTTGGTCGGCCCATCTCTCCTGCCTCCCCGTCCGCCATGTTTTTGTAAACACGATAACTTAAGAAAGACTAGTCCGATTTTATTGAAATTTGGACAGTAAATTAGTGTTAGTTAGAGGAAAAACCCAGTGTTTTCGAAAAAATCGATCGGTAAATATAAAGGTTATGAAACATTTTAAGACAAAAATACCCGCTAAAATCAATGGTGTAGAAATATACAGGTTGTCATTTAAAAAATTCGACCTTTAAGCTGTTTTAGAAATGGCAACAAAGCACGTCCTATAACTTTTATTTAAAACATGTTTTCGTATTTGTTATAATAAGACAGATACTGGACATCCTTGCACGAATGGCCACCCTGTACACACAAAGAAATAAATTCTTCATGTAAAACAAAAAAATAGTTTTATTCCAAAAAACAAAAAGCTCTCAAAAAAGCTTGTTTTAAAAAAAATGTATATTACCTACAAACTCATTATTTCTTGAAACAAAAGTATTTCGTGTGGTTACGTTAAGCCTATATAACCTCACCGTCGCCGGTTAAAAAAAAACACTTGGTAATCACTTACAATATACCGGGTGTCAACGAGATCACTTTCCGGCCGCCATTTCTTTATTACTTCCACATCCAGTGGAAGTATAGTAACGACAAAAATTTTTTTTTAAATTTTTATTGTTCAAATAGGCTTAGAATGTCATGAAACGTCGAGATTTTAAGTTTGAGCGAAAAAAAAATTTCTGTCTGTCTGTCGGTCTGTAACTTTTTTTGTGCGCACGTTTACTCTGGAACCGTTTGAGATATTGACTTGAAATTTGGTACACAAATGTACTTTAACGAGATCTAGAACTAAATTATATTTTCATCTTGTTCCGTCGAAGGGTTGGGGGGTAAATTGGGGTAAATTTGGGGTAAATAGGTAAATCAAGCAGCTAAGAGTTCATAAAATTGGTATTTAGTATATACAAGAGAAGCTAAGGTCTCAAAAAAATTTTTGGCATTAGGCACCTCCATTATCACCCCCACTCCATTATCACCCCCACTCCATTATTAAAGGGGATGAAAAAAAAATGTGATTTAGTGTGTGTACAAGAACCAGAAACCTCCAAATATTTTTTTTACTTTATCCACCTCCACTACCACCCCCTATCACCACCCCCACCCCACTACCGATGTAGGGTATCGTTTTATGGGTTTTTGGGGTAGAGGATTTCAAATATTATATTATTAAAGTTCCATAAACAATTATTTCTACATACAAAATTTTTTCGTTATAAGTGACCTGGATAGAAAATCTGGATGTGGAAACATGATTCCTTGGGCAGCGGTTTTTTTAACAGATGGTGATGAAACTAAGCATGTGTCACATGTTACCAAAACGACATTTTTGATCTCTCTGTCAAGTTTCTACAACTTCCGGTTTCACCTGCACGCAAAAAAATATTTTGATTCAAGGATATATTGGTTTATATACAGGGTGTGTTTCACGAGGAACTGTAGATACTTCCAGGGGCGGTAGAAGACCACTTGGATATGCAGGAACGGCCAATGAAATTTTCCTGTCGCTCTTAATTTCTGAGATACAGGGTGATAAAATGATTTTGGTCTATATTTATTTTGGCCAGAACGTCCTTACTATTGGTCGGATTTTGTTTAAATCTTAGACACTTTATACACTTGATTAGAGAATATTATTTAGGTATTATGCAAATCACAACTTACACACTTTTTTATTTATTATGAAAATACCTACTTTCTGTATATTGTTGCCCTAATCTGGGCACGCTAATATACTAGTTAGGTAAATACTTTAAAACACTTATTATTGGAGAACCAATCAAAACAACTACTCTCCTAGCTAATACTGACGAAGTATTGAATTACATGATAGGATTCTTAGCATTTTAAAGAAAAAAATATTGAAAATAATTAAATCATTTATTTACATTTAGTCACTTTTTTTTTATTTAATATGAAATTATCTACTTGCTGTATATTGGTACCTTAACCGGGCCACGCTAATATACTACTTAGGAAAACACTTTAAAACACTCATTATTGGAAAACCAATCAAAACAACTACTCTTCTAGCTAATACTGACGAAGTATTGAATTACATGATAGGATTCCTGGCATTTTAAGGCAAAAAAATATATTAAAATACTTATATTACAATATACAGAAAGTAGGTATTTTCATAATAAATAAAAAAGTGTGCAAGTTGTGATTTGCATAATACCTAAATAATATTCTCTAATCATGATAAAGCA
This sequence comes from Rutpela maculata, assembly GCA_936432065.2. Taxonomy (NCBI): domain Eukaryota; kingdom Metazoa; phylum Arthropoda; class Insecta; order Coleoptera; family Cerambycidae; genus Rutpela; species Rutpela maculata. Next base: position 15,187,369 of record OW386287.2, on the reverse strand, counting down.
AATAAATAAAAAATAATTAATTGTAAAAAACTTTATACACTTATCAGTTGATAGATTGCTATTATATTTTTTTTTTAATTCCAGGGCCGGATTTTTCTAATTTGATTTTTCCGATTCCTGTAAAAAAGATTAACCTGTATATATTTTTTTTAACATTCAGTTGCCAATTATAAAAGCCCATACATCACTAAACAAAACCACGTAATTAAATTTTTTGTCGCACCTTTATTGATTTTTTTACAAGCGATTGAATTTGGCAAAATGGGGAACTTGAAGAAAAACAGCTTCATTTGCTTACATTAATTGTCCAAATAAATGAAAATAGTCAAATAAACATTTACAAAAGTGTATTTAAAAATATTACAAATACTTAGAGCTGATTTTCAAAATGAGAAACTCAGCTTCTGTACATTTTTGTTGGCGTTTATTTAAATTGCCAATAGATTTTCTAATTTGGGCTGGATTGTTTCTAATTTGGTCACTACAGTGGAAAATTCGCTGAAGTAACTGATCTCTACTACTTATTAGGACACTGTACACTTCAGTTTTGAGATATCCCCATAGAAAATAATCGACGGGGTTGAAATCTGGTGATCTAGCCGGCCAAGGATGAGGTCCCCCATGTTTAACCCATCTGTTTCTATACTCATTATCCAAATGCCTTCTAACCTAAATACCAAAATGAGGAGGAGCTCCGTCATGCTGGAAGTATTGTCCTCTTATATTAATATCTTGCATTAAACCAGGTAAAATATTTTGTAAAAAATCTAAATACACATCTGTAGTTAGCCTTGCCGGAAAAATATGTGGGCCAATTAGGTTGCTGTTAATCGTAACACACCAAACATTTACCGAGAACTTATGTTGAGAATGGGCTTTTCTTATAGCATGAGGATTGTTTTCGGCCCAGTTATGCGAATTTCTTGAATTAAATACGCCATCCCGTGTGAACTGGGCCTTGTCTATGAATAAAGTTCGATATGTAGTCGGTCTGTGATCAATCTTTCTTTATTTAGAGTCCTCCAAACCCACACATGAGGAACTCCTAATTGGGCATTTATTCGTCGGGTACTTAATTCAGGGTGTTCTTGAACAATATTTCGTTCCACTTTAGACAATGGAAACCTGCCGTGCTCCCTTGTATAGTGATACACAGTTGAAGAAAATTAAAAAAATGTCTACAGGTCTCATAATTGATGAGCGGATGGGGAGAAATGTGAATAATTTTTTGGCGAGCGGGGGGGCGGGAATGGAGGACGGAAATGGGGGACACTTTTAGTGAAACCACGCGAATGGGCGACAGCTTCAACAAAAGGGGGACGAATGGTCACTTTAATCTAGTGTGTGGTGACCCACCAGAAATTGTTCTAATATACATAAATAATGGAAGAAAAATACGAATTGAATTTAATTTTGTTAATTTGTATCACAGAGAGGTCGAAAGTTGTAAAATCACTTTTTCGAAATTACTCGAAATTTTCAAATAGCCCAGTCAATAAACGTTCCAAATTGTAATCAAATATTTTAAGTCTAACAGAAGTTATCGTGTTTACAAGAAGCGGTAATACACGCACACACACACTTACAGATGCAAAGACATTTTTTATTCGATATTTCAGTTCAGTCTGCTGTGAAACGGATATCTGTACAAGAAATGTTTTTCTACGATGATTATTAAAATTTATTTTCAATTTATAATAAATTTATAATAAAGTTAGAATACAGTCAAAAGATATATAATTCATTACTGAACCATAACAGATACGAAAAAAATTAATAGAAACATATTATTGTAGAAAATTTAGTCAGCTTTAATTTTGCATATAGCCACTTTTTGAATAGGGCTAACCGTTTCCGAGATATGAGCGAAAAACCAAAAACCAGGGCCTTCGTGCCCCCTTGCATCCTCCCCACTCCTACGTTCGGAGACTTTTGGTATGTTTACCTCCTAAATAGTCCAAATACAGCCCTCTAGTCAAAAATTGTGATCTCAGCATTTCCCTCTAGAAACCATTCATTGACTGGACTAAAAAGGAAGTATATGAGTTTCATGTTAGCTAAGTAAATGCAATTTTTCGATGCCACAACACATCCTGGTGGGTCAATTTCTGGTTAGTCACGAGACATTAGATTGAAAATTAAAATTAGCTGAAAAATTTGAAAATGTCAGAAAGTCATGAAAGTGCAGAATAATCTCTAGATTCCAAAAATACAAAAATACTGGATGTAAGAGATCGCTTCCGGTAAAATTCCGGTAAAACCGGAAGTCGTAGAAACTTGGCAGATGGATAAAAAAATGCAGTCTAATCTAACATAACTTATCAGCTGACATTCTTCCTTGAATATTATGTCATTATGTAGGTATATTTTAATTTCTTTATTTGTAATTTACTTTTGGTTTAGTTGTGTACTATTTTAATAGTAAACAAGCTAAAAACGTACTCTTCGCCAATTTACTGAACTTTTTATATATAATTGTTACACATTCTATAGGATACTCTTCGCAGTTTTCTTGTAAATAATATTTTTAGTTTTGGACATCCTAAATTTTGTGATATAAACTTTGTTGTGAAAAAAATTGTATGAAAAAAAATGAAAAAAAAAATCCAACCTGTGGGATTCGAACACGGGACCCTTGGATTGCAACGAAAAGCTTTAGCCGCTGCGCCACCACTTGTTGCTAGAAAAATTGATTGTCTGTAATATATATCTTTCGACATTCATACATATTTCACTTCTAAGAAATATTAGTAAACTTCATACACAAAAAAAAAATTTGTTATGGAAATAATATCTCGCGATTTCCATTTTAGTACAAGCCACAAAAATTAACAAAAAAAATTTTTTTTTAAATTAAATAATTAATAACTTTTTTATTTACTGATCGATTTTCTTCAAAAACAATAGGGTTCTTCCTCTAGCTAACACTAACTTATTTTCTAAATTTCAATACAATCGGACTTTTCTTTCTTAAGTTATCGTGCTTACAAGAAACGTGACGGACGGACGGACAGACGGACGGACAGACGGACGGACAGACGGACGGACAGACGGACGGACAGACGGACGGACAGACGGACGGACAGACGGACGGACAGACGGACGGACAGACGGACGGACAGACGGACGGACAGACGGACATTTTGAAAGTTGTTCAGAATTCGTTCACTAACACAATGATATGAAATTTTTTTTCTCTACGAGCGATATTTACGATTTTAGAAATGTGCCGATCAAATACAATATACTCTTCGTTTTTGCGAAGAGTATAATAAATAATAAAACTGTCAAATATGAAAACAGAATATCATAAACACAAGAAATATGACAACACTAGGTCAGTTCTTTTCGTCTGCACTATCTGCACCAGTGCAAATGTATCTCTTTTCAACTTATGTGTAACATCTCTCTATCTCCTTCTATCTGCACTTTTGCAGATAGTGCAGATGAAAAGAATTGACGTACTGTTTTGGCTGTCAAAAGTGTGAATTTTTTTATTCACTGTTTAACTGGTGGCAAATATAAAATACACTAATACTAAAATGATTTCTGTCTATAATTTTAATCATTAAGTATTTATTTGTGGCACAAGTATTCATAGTTTCTTACTCTTTATTGGATTTTTTCCACTTCTGAACAAATATTTAAAAAATTTAATGAAAGAAATTTCTACAACAAATGATTAGCCAGGTTTTTTGATACTTCTGATTACTACAAAATGCTTTATATACAAAAATGTGTAAGTAAACTAAAACGAAATTGTTAAGAACAAGGCGATCAAATCAGAGGGGAGCAGGCGGCAATGAGCCGATAAGGAGATCTTCGTAATACACAAATTTTAGCTAAAAACTTTCTTCAATAGAAGTGTAGTATTCATTTACTTACAAGAATATCTTTTTTTCAGTTTAATAACGCCAGCCGTTTGGCTAAAAACTGCTTTTTCCCCAATCAAGATTTTTAGTACAGTGCTTTTTAATAGATGGCGCCACCTACAGTACTACAATAGGGCATCTGCATCATGTAACCAACATAACCTTAAATTTTAAGTTTTTCAAGTTTATTCTCATTTTTAATATTTGTAAACGCATTTTTAGCTTGGAGCCGTACTCTGGCTCCAAGCAAATATTAAAAAATTCACGTAAATGATTTTTCAATATTGTTGATTAACAAAAATAGACTGCTAATACAGGTTAGGTTCCCAACCTACAAAAAGAATCCTATTTTATTAGGACAAAATATTTAGAACTTCATAAACATTACACTAAACTAGATTTTAGTTGAAAATACGGGAACCAGGCAGAAATTTTAATAACAGCTGCGTAATACTCTTAAATCTTAAGAAACACATATTTTTGAGGTTAGCTGTGACGTCACGTGCAGATGCCCTATAATAGGCAAGCTGCCTACCCTTCACCCCACTTTAGCATTAGCTTTACCGATGAAACTTTGTGATTGGCATTGCCTCCTCTTCAATAAATTATAATACAATTAAAAATTAAATTAAATGCTGTCAATGTATCGGAAAAATAGAGAAATCTTCGCTTTTCGTTTTCAAAATTTGAATGAATACGTCAACATGATAGCTAGTTGTCTATGTATTTCTATAGTCAGGTGCCGCATTAAATTATGTTTATACAAATATTTATTTTATCTTTACTTAATTAGTTTTTGAGGATAGGCAATCAACCAGCGCAAAAAACTGTGAAATAATTTGATACAATATATATCCCCATTTACAAAATAATAGCGGAGTTCCCGAAATTATGTCAGACAGGGAAAATTCGAGAAAAATTTGTGAACACGTACGTGTAGGATAATAACCACATGATCCAATAGGAGTCTGCGAAAATTTTGGAAAAAGAAAGTAACGAAATTAAAAGGAAACTTAAGAAATCCGCTATTATTTCGTTAAACAAGAATAAATGTGTGTCATAGATTTTGTACCAGCTGGTTGCCTATTGATTTGGCTTTCGTTAAGAAAGAAAACGCTAGTTTACAATGGCAATGATATGTTTTTGCTTGTTCTCTACATTATTTTTGGTGAGCTTATTCGGCAATCAAAACCACTAAGTATGACAAGTCAAACTGGCAAATCTAAAAAATATACAACATATTTAACAAATGGCGCTGCGAATTGCAAGTTTAACGTACAAATCATTTTGAGCAATGTAACTAATTGTATTCTGTATTCAGTAAACATACTGACGTTCAAGGCTCATCGAAATTTGGATAAACACTATGAAAAAAACTATGTGAAGGCCTATTTTACATTTTTTATTACTAGGTATCATATTAACTTATATTACCCATTGCTTGATATGACTAATAAGAATAGTATTTTAAACAACAAGTTTCGAAAACAAATCTTTTCACACGAGTGAGAGTTTGGTGGAACGAGCCGAAGGGGAGTTCCACAAGTTGAATGAGTGTGAAAAGATGTTTTCAAACGTGTTGTGTATAATATTTTTTCTACGACTGCATCTTTTATACATCATTTTCATACTAATGCTTTTTATTTTTATATAACAAACTATGCCAAGGTTTTATAAAATGTCTAAATTTTTAGTTCTGAAACGAAATTTAAAAAACACCCTTTCGGAAAACTACATTTCGACTGTTTCCTTTACATTAATTTGGATCTGTATTTATTTTTTTCTCTTACCATTAGTGTTGTTATTGTACTACTTTACATACATGCTTTTCGAACATGTATGCAATAAGTTTAAAATTTACTTTCACCTTAATCTTTTTTTTTTTCATTATTTGCACCAAGTTAAGTGTAAAAATAACTTTGTCCATGAAATAATTAATGTGTATCTTTACCGGCACGGTAGCTCAATTGGTTAAGGCGATTTGAGTGGCGAATACGCTGATCGACTCGCTACCGCGCTCTGGGTTCAAGCTCCAGCCCCGGTATTGACAACACCGGTGGGTGTGGATGTATGTCTGCGTTTTTCCGAATGTGTAACCCCCTTCCGGACAGCCTTGGCTTTGGATTTGGGGGTTGTCTACTATCTGTAGTGTGTTTATGTTTATGTTAATAAGTACTGATGCACTTTTAGGATTCAATATCTAATATTATAAGTTGGTTAGGAACCTAAGAATTATTTTGCATTTAATGTGTTTAATGTAAAACTCACTAAACACTAAGCCTCTACAAAACTGTAATGAAGAAATAACTTTATCAAAGCAATTAAAATCATAATCAAATTTTCCAAACCCACATGATAAAAGTCTAAATTAAACATGTCTACTGACAAATAAGTAAGCAACTATTTATTTTATCTTAAAAAAATAATGAAATTTAATTTTAAAGTGTGTTCAAAAGCAGGTTTATTCGATTTCAGATAGGTAAACCGTTTGTTTGTAACATTTCACTTCAAAATTGCATTTATTAGCACACAGCATAGATGCCCTACTATCCTATATAAACCAACTACTATTTCTTTGTCATTTTATAAATAAATAAAAACCTGGTACCCAAACATTAAAGATCTTCTAAATGACTAGCAGTTTTGTTTAAATATCCAAGTACTGAGACAATACATTTTAACTACGTTTAGTAACATATTTGTCAGATAATGCAAATAGGATTATCAAAAGTTCATAACACAAATTATCTACTGAACAAATATGACTTCCACATCAATAACTAAGGAGCAGTTACATAGTTATCAGCATTAGCACAAAATGCAATTTTTACGCAAATAGATTGCCATATAATCTGGCAATTATAAAATAATGTAAGAGAAATACTGGAATAACAAAGAGGGGGGCGTATGTTCCCAAGGATTTTGGTGAACTTCAAGGGCGTCAAAAGATCTTAAAAATCAGCTGACTATTTTCATAAATACCTAATTTTCCTTATAAATGGTTCTATCAACACGTCTAGCAGGAATTTAGCTCGCATATCAAATAAGAAAAGTTTGTATAATATAATGACGCATTTTGACATGATGAAAAACATCGAACTTGTCTAACCTACCTTAAGGATGGATTTTTTTCCTTCTGCTTGAGATCACGTTTCACTAATGTTAAAAACACTTTTCTTCGACATACAACACTTATTAAATTATTGTTTCAATGGATTAGCACCAATTTATACACAATAGATAAAATTAAGAGCAGACAAAATGACAGTTCTATGGAACGAAGTAAACGGGTCTGCCAACACTCGTCACTGGCGCTGTCAGTAGCGGATCATCACCAATTCCTAAATTCAAATTCCCCAAATTCTTGGCGGTCTCAACAAAATGTAGTACCTACTATTTAAAAATTATTCAATTAATAATTTAAAATTTCTCACATTTCTTTTAAATGCAATATAAATATTTGTTCCTTTAAGACAAATAAATTATGATTTCTTAAAAGTGGGAATTTCAAAATTAGTAATTACATAAAATATGTATATATTTTTTAAGTTTCTGGCCTTACAAATTAATATTATGTGTTAAAAAAATGGCGTTATTACAACCGTCAGCCCTCTTGCAGTATTATCTTTAAAGCTTACGACTGCCAAACCAAAAAATACATCAGATGACAAATGAACCCCGTGTGGTACATAAGAAAATGGAAAATGGATCGGGGTATTTTATCTCTTTTTATTTCATTATGTTTCCTATTTCTTTCTCTTTCCTTTATCTCACTCATTCTACTCTCTCAACTCAAGAATAAGGTCCCTGGACCAGTGGCGTAACAAACACCCCCGCTGACTCCGCACCAAGAGGGGTGGCAGCTGGGGGGGCCACATTGACGGATGGCCGACCCCCATTCAAAACTCTGCGGCCAGCTTTGCTTTTCACAGATATGTATTTCATTTCATAATTCAATGAATTAAATTCATAAATAATGTTATTTTTATAATTATTGAACCCTAATTAAATTATCACACGATTAACTAATTCAAAAATTCATAAACCTGAACCTAACAGTAATGAAGATAAGAATTATCATTTTCCACTCGTTATAGAGAGGAGGGAGCCCCTGAAAACGTTTGCGGGGGGGCACTCAGTTTCTGTTACGCCACTGCCCTATTCTCCAGCTTAGGAGAAGTGAATCGGAGCATTTTTTTCTCTTTTTATTTCAATATGTTTCCTATTTCTTTCTATTTCCTTTCTCTTCAAGTCAAGAATAAGGTCCAACAACCTGTCAAATTATTTTGTTGTGGACAAACACGGAGTTTATTTTAATTAACTCGCGGAAACGTAGCCAAGGCAACCAAAAACAAACTCTTTAATAAACAATTAACGAATGAAAACAAACGTTTGCCGGATGTTTGCCCACAACGCCATGTTGAAAGTCACGTGGTTTGGATTGCTTAATAGGGGTCCAGGGCACACGAAAGAAGTTGCCGGGGGGACAATTGACGATTTGCACGAAAGAAAGTTTGGTAAAAAGTGTCTAGATTGGTATCACTGTGATTTACTGCACATGTTGACCAACTCATCTAATTTCCAAACTTTGCTACAATTAAATACCTATAATATGATAATCATAACATTGTTTTCATTATCTTTAATGTTAAACCTACTTCCACTGAATATAAATCATCTTTATTAGGTTGTTTCGTAGTCTACAATATTTAAAAAATGTCGAATTATGCAATTTGTCAATCACTGCTGCCAACTCTTCTAGTAAACTGAGAGTTGGAAACAGTGTTTGACAAATTGCATAATTCGACATTTTTTAAATATTGTAGACTACGAAACAACCTAATAAAGACTATTTATATTCAATGGAAGCAGGTTTAACATTAAAGATAATGAAAACAATGTTATGATTATTATATTATAGGTATTTAATTGTTGCAAAGTTTGGAAATTAGACGAGTTGGTCAACATGTACAGTGAATTACAGTGATACCAATCTAGACACTTTTTACCAAACTTTCTTTCGTGCAAATCGTCAATTGACAATCCATGGCCGAAGTGAAATTATGTTATACAACCCGCATAACAGACAAACTTTTTATCACCTCATTGGTTCATTGATATTTACCATCGAAATTAATAACTGGAACGCGCACTTAATACTTTAGGCATAGGAGATAACTCAAGCAGAAAGAGAAACTTGAGTGTACCTTTCTGTCCTTTTCTGACAAGATCTGATTGGTTGAAGGAAACATCTGGTGATTGGTTGAAGGAAACTAGTGGGAGGAAACGTTAACTGTCTGTACTCAACACGCAAGTGAAAAAATGATGGAACATCAAGATCGCTAAGGGAAAAGTATATTCGAGTTTCCTTTTCTTCTTCACTTCCTCTAGTCGAGTGCGCCTTCCAGTATGTTATTAATTTCGATGATATTTATAGACAACAGTAGACAAAAATGGTTGAGACCCAATGTTTACGTGACTGAACATATGCGCAGAAGGTTCATAATCAAAAGTGTTAGATAAAATTAGTGAATTCTAGTGATGAGCGATATCGCTATTTTTCAATCACTCCGTGATCAGTGATTGCTATTTTTGAATCACGGTGATTTTAAACAGTGACTGCGATCGCGGTTTGGCGCAAAAATCTGTAAACTGTTATAAGTTTGCCGTGACCTGCTTACATTACATATCTGCACTGCGTTTTAAACAGTGACGACTACGATAGCGGTGATTTGGCATATATCGCTGCTCTGCATAAATATTAGGAAACGGAAATATACGTGAATACTTTTTATTATTTATAGCAACAAACTTGTATAATAAAAAATAAATAAACACTAAACATTTAAAAAAATAAAAATTTTAAGCTTATGAGTCAAAAGTATTAGAACTTAGAACAGGATTCATAATTCATATTTAAAAGTAACACATCTTTGTTTTTTTTTGTCGTTTAATCGGCTTCTTCTGTCATTAAGTACTTATCCAGCTTTGAAGATAATCACGGAAATGGCACGGAAGTTGCTAGCGCACACAGTTTTTCTTTTGCTACCACTGACAATTTTGGGTAATTATCATGCGCTATTAAAATCACTAATCGCCGTGACTTTGTTTCCTTCGTCACTGTTGCTATAGGTGATTTCCTAATCACGGTGATTTAATCACCGGCAGTAAAATATCGCCCATCACTAGTGAATTCGAGTGATTCTGATTCTACTACATAATGGAGTGATAACTGCGTGACCGTTAGAAATAGATGGAAACGATAAAACCAAAGATGTTTTAACTCCTAGATCGCTCAACCCTATCTCAAATCTGTGTAAAACATTTCAAGCAAAGAACCGCCCATTATCTCTCCCACTTTGCTTCTACTCCGGGCCCAACTACAAATACGCGTGTTGTCTATGCGCATGCCTCGCTTCTAGTTGGTATCCTGTCGCAAACCTTCGCGACGTTGTCAAAGATCAGAGACAAAAGCCGCTTAAAGCGGGGAATTTTGAAGTGGTCAAACGCAATAACGTTGAGCGATCAGAAAATATAGAGAAAATGGTGACAGTCTGGCAACACCACTGGTTGCTCCGGTCAGTTGTTAGTGCAGGTTGAAATTTGATTGCGTTTGCGCTTTAAGAGCATAAAATCTTGTTGACAAACTCGAACTGACCCGACACTAGCAACGGTAAAGTTCGGCAATTCCAGCATTGCTGTCTCGCTTTTTAAGGCGTGTTAATATTGCTCTCTCCGTTGAGATGTTTGCAGCTTTATCATATACGAATTCCTTATGGGTTAAACCATCTAGTAGTTAAAGATCTTTGGATAAAACCCGTCAGCTAGCATTGTCTCTGGCATTATAATTGCAATGCGGAATACGGATCTTATCGTTTCTCTCTCTTTCTTCGCCGAGTAGTGAGAATTCCATTTCCATTATTCCAAGTAGAGTTTCTTCTTCTGTGACGCGGTGGTTTCATCAAACGTCAAAGATTAGAGAACTAATCCTTGGTTTCGTGTTTATTTTATTTGTGCGTGTGCGTGAACCGGTAATGTGCCGGTAAGGCGAAGAATAAGGATAAGAAATAAATAAGCTGAGAAATCGACGGGAGTTACTGTGAGATTCTGAGATTATTCAAAGAAAAATAAGTGATTTACAGTGTAGCAGTCCAAGAAGTATGGCAGCTAATTTAGGAAGATTTATAGACAGATCACCCTTAATATGCGCAGTAATTATTTTTATATATTACGATTTACTAAAATAATTTTAATGGGTAGGGCAGATAATCGATTTTATATATTTTAAGGCTGGGATGACCTCTGGCCAACAAGATCGTAAGGAAGGAGATATATATCATCAGCGTGACGAGAGTGTTGGTGAAATCGTAAAAGAAAATCCACTTCAAGATGATGCCAAATTGATAAAGCAAGATATAGATACCGAAAGTTCTTCTGTGCCCCCTGAATTGATAGAAAATATTTCTTTACTAGAGACGGAAATAGAGGTTTAAGTTATAATTTTGAAATAAAAATATGTAGGTTTTCATTTCCATGAATCTAAGGCATTTAGACAGTTATTTCCAGGGGGTATTCAACAAATACATTTCCAAAAATCGGCTATTTTATCATTTTTATCATGCTCATTGCAACTTTTGTGAGTGTTAATTTGCAAACCCCACACCTCTGTATTATACTTTAAAAAAATATATATTCTGTTGGTTAGTTTGCTATATAATAGAACGAAAGTTATTAAAATCTTCACCTTTTATGAACTCTGCTGCCCCAGCGTTTATTTTGTCACATTTTCAATAAAACGATAAGTTTTATCCTATTGATAATAATGATAACCCAAATATCAGCAAATTGTATCAAGCACCAAAAAAGTTATTGAAAAACCACTTTTTCCACCCTGTGGTCAGGGATGAATGGATATCTCAGTAAAGGTGCATCCTATCGAAAAACGTTTTATGAATATATATAGTGTAGTGGTCGAATACTATCGATAGTCACCACCATTAATAGTTTTCAATATTATTGGTCATCGCTATCAACAGTGAATAAAACATTATTTGTGGGGAATAATGAACAAAAATCAAAATACATTGTTATAAAAATAAACTTCAATGGTAATATTCATATTCTGCAATCGCAGAGAGTCCAATTATTAAAACGTCAACAACAGCCAGGGGGTCTCGAATTTAGTAATGCGCTCTCATCCTGCACAACGAAGCACAGATACTACCTTTATACGCGTTTTAATATGAATACGCCACTATCAAACCATCCCAACAAACACACATAATTGGCCCATCAATAAACTACCTTATGCCTTCACTTTATCATTGGGAAAGTACTGGCAAGGAGCGCTAGATTATTGAATAAAGTGCAACACCGGCCAACTCTCGGCCATCACACACTTTGCCAATAATGGCGGGTATACTGGATTTTTAGCATTAACTTATTTTTCACGTGCCGTTAAAGTAAAGTATGATTATTTTATTATTGCCTTGATATATGGTAGCATACTGGTATATGGGGATTGCAGATATAGTTCGAGGGGGATAGATGCGGAGAATGACGAATGTATCCACTACATAATACAGTAATGTACTATTTTAAAAAATTGTATCGACATAATTTATGCATCTTCGTAGACTTGAAATGTGAGCTATAATGGTTAAACAGTACTTTGTATTAGCTTTTTTGCTATTGGCAAGAGTGCTTTTATGTATTTAATGTACCAACGATGGTGAAATAATTCGAAGTATACAATAACAAAAGGGCATATTAAACACATAGAGCCATCAACTTACCAAGACAGATGATATAATGTTAAACAGTACTTTGTATTTGCTTTTCAAGTATTGGCAAAAGTTGCCAACACTTTACCAGTCATAAATCTAATGGCCCATTGCTTTGCCACCTATAGTGTGTTTGCTGAGATGTATAAACTATCGATAATTTTTAATAGCCTACTAACAATCGATTGATTGGTAGTATTATCGATAATATTCGACCACTGACATAGTAGTACAGTACCTAGAGGTAAAAAATATGCAAAACTTCGAAATAATGTCATATTGAACGGATTTCGTCCAATTTGTGCAGTGTAATAGTAAGTGCTTCACAGAAAAGTTTCTATATTGTGCGGGGGCTTGTTAATTTATAGGGGATGGATGCCCCCTTCTCAGGAGGTGGCACTTAAAAAATATGTATCTCCGAAATTATTAATCCTACATCAATAAACAAAAAATATAACTAATTCCCAGTTTGTACTTTCTGTAATTGGTCTGTAAAATTTTTTTCGATAAAGTAATACTTTTCGAGATACTTGACAAAAGCCGTTCGGAAATACCTTTTTTTTTTTTTTAAGCTAAAATCGCAATTTTGAAGTCGTTATAACTTAAAAACTACCAATTTATGTGAAAAATTGCATAGAACCGTTTCTTCTTAAAATTTGATTCTTTTTCAGCTCCAATAAATATATATATTTTTTAAGTGCCACCTCCTGAGAAGCGGTGGCATCCTATTATAAATTAGCAAGCCCCCGTACAATATAGAAACTTTTCTGTGAAGCATTTACTATAATACTGCCATAAATGAATGAAATCCGTTCAATATGACATTATTCCGAAGTTAAAACGTCTAGTTACTGTACTATAGTGTTATTTTTGGCTAAAGTTTTTTAGACGTCCTGTATATTTTATAGAACTGTTCGTTTATAGATTACTGCCTTCTTCAGATGCAAAACTTTTTTTCCTATAAAATTTTCTTAGAAAATGAAAACAAGGTTTCTTTTAGAGCCACAATATGTGGACACTATATTTTTGTAGAATTTAGTTTTTGATGTGACTCCTAACATCGTAAATGATGGAAGATCCTTAGCAGAATATTAGCCAGTACCTTTGCTTTTGCATAAATGTATTGACTGTTCTAGAAGCATGGTTATGTGGAATTAAAATATTGAAATTTAAAATGAAATGACCTTGTTTTTTGATATATTGTTTCCACAATAATGCTACCAAATAGTTAGAAAAAGAAAACTAAGAACAAAATGTTAAAAGTCATTATTGGGAAATCAATCAAATCTACTATCTTCTAGCTATAGAAGTATATGGTAGAATTCACAGCATTTTGAAACAAAAAAGCAATGTATTTATTGGAAATCACTCACTTGCAACACTGTTTTACAATATTAAGTAGTCCTTAAATAACTAGTAGGTAATATACGTGTGGTCCATATGTAGCGAATAAATTCATTTTCTACATTAACAATAGTATCTATGCAAAACACTGAAACACTTTTTGGCACTAAATTTTCATCCCCACTTCAACCCCTTTCCCATAACACTTACAACCCCCTTTTTTTTTATTGGAAGGGGGTGCTTGTGATACCTCATTTGAAAGATTATACATTCTCTACTGAGCAATATCAAGTTTTTTCAGTTCCGTTCACTAGTCATTGAGAAAATCGATTTTGAAACTTCACATGAGAAATAAGGAAATCCAAATATGAAATAACTCTTTATTAGAAAAAAACTAGTTAACAAAAACATTATAAAATTGAAATAAATCTAAAGTAGATGTTCAAATTGCAAACCGTTCATTTCTTGAGAATACGCAAGGCGGTAAATTCTCCGAGAACATTTTGTTCAACTTCTTGCCTTGTCTTATTTTTTAAATCTTCAATATTGCCCGGTCTATTAACATATACTTTCGACTTTATGTATTCCCATGAGAAGTAATCTAGTAGAGTCATGTTAGAACAGGCAGGCCACTGTATTGCACCGCACCTACCAATCCATCTGCCAGGAAACACTGTTTAAATAAGCCTTAACTTCAATAATTGTAACATGCGGTGGACCTCCATCTTGCTGGAACCAAATATTCCGATCTATCTCATTTGGATATACTCTAAAAAAGTACATACAAAATATAGATACCGTTCACCAGTTAATGAACCTTCGAAAAAATAGAGACCAATAATTTTATTTTCAATAATCTCAGCCCAAACATTTACTTTTCTGGGATATTGAGTGTGATCCTCCATCATCCAATGAGGATTTTCTCTGCTCCTGTATTGACAGTTTTGTCTATTAACGGTACCGTTCAAACAAAACGTTGCTTCAATTCATCAATTTGATCTTTCCTTCCTATTTAGGAAGATCTCGAACATATCCAGTTTTCCACAATTTTCGTTCTGTTCTGCTAACTCTGGACTGTGTAATCGAGCAATCGGAATACTTAGCATTGAACATTGTACATACTTCCATTTGAGATCTGGTTTTACCACCACGTCCAATCATTAATATTTCAATTCTTTGCATTTCACTTAAAAGTGCCATAGTTACAATAAAAAATGATATAAAACTATCAGACTATTACAGAAATTCCGCCTAAACCTTATTGTAGAGCTTTGACAACTAATGGGCTCATTTAGCATTTTGTTTTTTAATTCATATTTCGAAAGTACACCTTGTAGTTAGTAAATGTACAAAATATTAGATTTTTTTTTCAACTCCTCCCTCAAAATAAATAATGAAAACAGAGCGCGCGAAAACGCAGTGTGATGTAAAAACAACTGCAGCGCTTGACCGCTTGCCTGGTCCCATATAGTTTCATATGGCAAACACAACAGACGTGCTATAACCACATGTTACGAATTGGAAATCAAATATTACAGTTAATATTAGCGCTAGCGGCCTAATTTTTTCACTCTAAGGTTAAATACTTAAGGAAAATGCAAAAATAAAGTGTAAATTAAATATCACTAAATGAGCCCATTGTCACAATAATACTTTGACAGCCTTGAAAGCATGCTTAATAGCCTACTGCATAAATTGTAAATTTCTCGTATTGTGAAATTTCAAAATCGATTTTCTCGATAAGTAGTGAAGAGAATCGTAAAAACTTGATATTGCTGAATATAAATGAATACATCTTTCAAATGAGGTATCACAATCACCGCCTTCCAATTTAAAAAAAAAATGGGGTTGTAAGTGCCACGGGAAGGGTGTTGAAATGGAGGGTGAAAATTTAGCGCCAAAAAGTGTAATTTTAAAATAAAAAAATTCGGGATTTTGCATAAATACTATTAATAGCATAGAAAATGAATTTATTTGCTCCATTTGGTCCACACTTATAAGAAACCTAATTGTTTAAGAAAAGGGTATTTTATACATGCTTCTAATATATTTCATCCACATTTTAGATAAAACTACTAAAGGATCCTGCTGAAAAAGAGGTTGAAGAATTAATTCCTCTACAGAGTGTAGATGAAACCAGTTCCAAAGACTGTGTTCACAGTCAAGATGGTAAGGACACAAACACATTTTATATTTACTGATTACTGACAACAAACTGCAACGTCAAGGATATATTTTGATCACAGTACAAGAAATACAAAACTGTATCTCTAGACATAATTAGTAGCAAAAGTCAAGAAAACTTGTGTTTTTTCCTTGTCATTAAAGTGTTCTTTTATGAATAAGGTTTGTCGCCTGTCATGAATACTAAGGAATTTGAAAAAAAAATTGCCAAAATCACTGACGGGCCCTCTCGCATGTGCGGGGGGGATTTTGCCAAAATCTCTAGCGGGCCCCGGCTACGAGCCCTTAAACTCAGTACCCAATACTTCAGTACTTGCTCATAAATTTTTCTCTAGCTTAAAAGTAAAGGAGATGGGTTTATCCTCTTATGTATAGTCTACATGTATTCTTATACTTGAAAAATTACATTTTTCAGTTGATTCTGTGACAGCACTAATGCATCCCCCAAGAACTCCATACCAAGTTATGTGGGATAGTCAAGTTGGGCATGAAAAGTATCGAACAACTCATGATGATTATAATGCACCGAAAAAAATCGAAAAAGGGTACATTTATTTTCTTTATTTTATGTTGCATATTAAAATTAGGAAGTTTCCATTTTTCTCATTTTCTCGTAAGTCATAAAAATCTAAAAATTATGTGTAATTTTTTTTTTTAATTACCTCCATAAATAAAAAAAGTTAGCGCTAATCTGGGCTGAGGCTCGATGACGTCACAGTACATGATTCCATCCACAGTGAGCGGGCGCGGGCACCGGGAGTTTAGTTCATTCGGTGTTATTCTTACCGGACACAGCATAAGATACTTTGTAGTTGGGCTTGTTTACCGTTTGAATCGTTTGAAGAAGTAAGTTAAGCCTAAAATAACAGATGTGTACTTTGACGTCACAGTCTAGCGCGAAATATTCAAATAAGTTCGTGAGTTTTTCAGATATCGAGATGATTTTTTTTTTGTTTGACTAGTTAACTGAATGACTACTAAATGAGGTTGAATGTACATGATATTTCTAAAATAGGAAACTTCCTAATTGTATATTTTGTTATCAATAAAAAACTGGTAATGGGGAACAGCCAGACAAACAAAATACCTAGATAACGAGTCAAAAATTTAAACAGTTACCTAAAAAAGGTTTGGGAACCTCTGTGAGTCCATGAACGAATAGTTGTGAAGGAACATATGCAAGTTTACATTTCCCTAATTGCACAAAAAGTTAAGCAAAAAAGTGCCAATCAAAGTGCCGCATTTTTTGTGCCAGAACAAAACATTTACGCCAATAACTAAGTAAGATGACGGCAAAATATTCAAATAGGCTGGGCAACATTCGGCTGGTGTTTTTTTAAGCTGACTATTTCTTATTGGTGCAACGGCCATTAAAATAAGGGGGATATAGGTTGTAAAAAGACCGTGTACTTGGTTTAGTTCGACAGCCATTACTGACCTGGTCTATATTATAGGTACAGAAGTTTTTAACCAATTTCGTTAAAAGAACACCGCACCGTTGTAGTTCAACTGATTCTAAGCAATAAGTTCGTTTGGCAAAACTTCAAATCAAGGACAGTTTCTCCGATAGATGGCTCCGAAGACTGGACCTACCCCTCGATACTGTATCAACGATTTCTCAACACATACTGCAGTATTGAAATGATAACTACTGGAAATAAATAACCAGACTATTTACCATTATTTGGTCTTAAATTGATGTGCCTGAACTTCTGGTTTTGCCGAAAGCGACGTCAAATCATGTTTATTGAATGCAGAACACCCGTTTACTTCAATTTAATACATCATATACATAAATTCACTACTTAGTAAATAAGTAAGTGAGTGTATTTATTTATAAGACATTGATGTTATCGCTTGATACAGGGTACATCATAATCTTGATACAAAACAAAGTTGATTTTATTTTTCAAGTTATAAAATTGCAGTTGTGTCTAGACAATGAAAACTAATTATTTGCGAGACCTTTAAATAGAATAAGTAGTTTATTTATAATACATTAAACTTTATTATTTGCAAAAATTGCATAGCTGGTTATTTTTATTTTTTTAAATATTTACTTATATCATTCATTAATAGAAATCAAACCAAAAAAGCTATTCAAGTTATTTAAACCTTATTCATGCAGAAAATAAATCCTACATGAGGCGTGTTAGATTTTATAATAAGAATGACTTAGTTTGTAACCTAGAAAAGCAATCGAAACGCATATACAGAGAGCGGCAGGTAAGTACGTACAGTGGACCAGGTTTTAGCATGCGATACCTGTCTCGATCGAGCCCCCATCATTTAAATTCCTTTGTATCGTTGCGTATTCAATCTGCTACGTGTACGTAGGATATGTTTAGGGTATGCACGACACGAAGCACACGTAAAATATTCACCCATGCATATCTTAAGGGCATCGAAATTAATAACATACTGGAACGTGCACTTGACTAGAGAAAGTAAAGCGAAAAAGAAACTTGCATGCACTATTCCATCCTTTTTTCCCTTGTGTACAGACAGTTAATGTTTCCTCCCACTGGTTTCCTTCAACCAATCAGACATTTCCTTTAACCAATCAGTTCTTGTCAAGAAAGGACGGAATAGTGCAAGCAAGTTTCTTTTTTTGCTTCAGTTATTTCATATATCTAAAGCATTGGATGCGCGTTAATCGTTGTTTTTGTCCTTTTAAATCCCTATTCACTGCCACAATTTTAGAATGATTATTAATAATTTTTGAACAGTAGAGCGATTTTTTCCCTCACAGTCAATGATAGTTTTTATATTTTATTTATAATAACGCCTTTTGCATACATTAATTATTTTAAGTTACTTTTTATATATACCTTACTCACTTTATACACAATTTAGTTCGCTTTGCTGTGAATAGAGCTCGTGTTAATTTTTTAACTGTTTTTAATCTAATCTGACCTCGTTTCATCCAGCCTTTCATTGCGCCCTGCACCGTGTATATCTGGCTGGCTCCGACACATGCTAAGGAAGGAATGCTGTTCTTTGTTAATTAATTTGAAATAAAGTTTTTTTTTGTTTGATTTCTATTAATGAATGATTAAAATAAGTAAATATTTAAAAAAATAAAAATAATCAGCTATACAATTTTTGCAAAATAATCAAGTTTAATGTATATAAACTGCATATTCTACTAAAAGGTCTCACAAATAATTATTTTTCATTGACTAGACACAACTGCAGTTTTATATCTTGAAAAATAAAATCAACTTTGTTTTGTACCAAGATTGTGATGTACTCGGTATCAAGCTAGCGTCAATGTTTTATCAACCAATTCACGTACTTACTTATTTACTAAGATAGTGAATTTTAATAAAGCTACATATGTATATGATGTATTAAATTGAAGTAAACGGGTGTCGTGCATTCGAAAAACGTGATTTGACGTCACTTCCGGCAAAACCGGAAGTTCAGGTACATCAATCTAAGACCAAATAATGGTAAATAGTATATACAGTATCGAGGTTCAGTCTTTGGAGCCATCTATTGGAGAAACTGTCCATAATTTGAAGTTTTGCCAAAGGAACTTATTGTTCAGAATCAATTAAACTAGAATATACCAAAAATTCATCAAATTTGACAGGCCACCAATTTACCTATGAAATGTGCTATGTTTTATTTTTTTCCTCCAAAACTATGGGCTTGGGACCCCATGTTACATAAGGTTTTTGTCTGTCTAGTCGCTCCCCAATACCAGTTTTTTTGTATAATACAAAATTAATTACACTCTGTATTTATTTAAAACTTGTATTTTAGTGTAGCACGCTTTGAACCTGAAAAGTGTCTGAATGCTGCAGGGAAGTACAACTCAAAAGGTATTTGGGTAAGATGCATGTGCGATTGGCATAAAAAGGAAGCTAACGACCTCTCATCTGAATTAGAGGCAGATTATGTGGACAGATATAAGTCACAAATAGGAAAGGCGTTGAGTCCGTAAGTATAAGATAATTATTGTGTTAAAAATGTGCAACTAAGCTAAAGGAGAGAAAGATTACTGTAAGAAATTTGATACTAAAAAGTAAAATTAGGTTAGTTCTGTCGTGGCAGCTGTGACGAAAATATGCAAACACAAAAAGCAAAAATGATATTTAAATACCTTTTAGAAACGATCAAATTTTGGATATAAGCTTTTTGGGCAAATCTGAACAACTTTTTTTAATAAAATTTTTGCTTTTTTAATGTTAAATTAAACTTATTGAACAATATAAAGAATAGACTACAATTTTCGATGAAATTTTTTATTTCTTGGGTATTTTATCGGAGTATTCTCAATTAAGCTCTTTTCTCTAATTTTTTGCAAAAAAAATGGAATCAAGATAATATAAACACCAAAGGTATTCTAACATTAAAAGATGTAATAATACCAATTCTAGTTAATTTAATAAAAAAAAACCTCTGAAGAGATGTTCCCTGATATCCCCAAAATCAGCAAGGTAACTCCTCTGTTAAGTCAGGAGCAACAAATAAAATTTATAACTATCGACCGATATCGATCATATCAACACTGTCAAAAATACTGGAGATATTGTTTGAAAAACGTATGGTTAACTTTATACGGAAATATGTGCAATATGACAATTACCAATATGGTTTTCATGATTAGAGTAGTACATTAAGTGCCACAATGGACTTCGTCAACTATGTCTCCACCGCACTCGATGAAAAAAATTATGTTGTAGAAGTTCTAATAAGGCATTTGATGTGGTGGATCACACGATCCTTCTAAACAAACTGGAGAGGATGGGAATTAGAGGGAATGCCCTAAAACTTTTAGAAACATACCTGTTAGGCCGAGCACAATTTAGCTATGTAAATGATGCTCGAAATAGCATCGAAAACACAAATTGCGGGGTACCCCAGGGATCTGTACTGGGGCCCTTACTGTACTCCCTACATGTAAGAAGCCTGCAAGTCGTAGGTAAAGATCTGCTAAACCTACAAGCAGTAGTAAATAATCACCTTAAACTGTATCATTCATGGCTGATGAAAAATAGACTACAAATTAATACAAAAAAAAACAACGTACATGGTTTTTACTGAAAAAAATATGAATTGCATAGATCTACACATCGAGGTCGGTGGTGAGGTGGTGGAAAGAGTACATAGTGCAAAATATCTGGGGTTAGTTATAGGTGATCGATTAAGCTGGAGTTATCATATTGAAGATATGGAGAGAAAAATTGTGCTAATATAGATGCAGGAAGTACCTAAATCAGTTATCGTTTGTTGCAGTGTATAATGCCTATTTTCTGTCGATCTTTATGTATTTGATACCACTTTGTATTGTTCAAAGGCTACAAAATAAAGTCATAAAAATTTTATTTAATGTACATTATAGATGTCCAACTGAATTAGTCTACAAGCAGACGGGTCTCTTGAAGATACCAGATATACTGAGAATTGAGCAAAGTAAATACCTGTACAGGATAATTAATAACACGTTAAAATATAATATTGAAATAAATTTTGTAAATCAAGTTCACGCTCATAATATTAGAAATCAAAGTAAAAGTAAAATTTTCCTGGAAAACGTAAGAACTAAATAATCCTATAACTCAGTGTAAGAAAACATATGATACTCTGCCTGAAATAATAACGGAAAGCCACAATATTGCCATCTTCAAAAAAAATAATTAAAAAGAATAAATATTTATTGCCCAATATAACTTGAATAAGCCAATAACACCCAATATCAAATCTGTCAAATGGTTTTTATCTAAATACAAAAATATCATATACAGGGTGTAATCAGTTAAATGTCATTAAAAAAAACTGATGATGGGGAACGACTAAATGAACAAAAAAACCTTATATAACATGGGTCTAAAATCCATAGTTTTAGAAAAAATAAATAAAGAAAAATTTCGAAAATTTTCAATAATATTGTTTGAGAACTGCTGGAATGTTGGGATAGGCTTTTATCTTAGAATAGAATAGAAAAAATGTTTATTGTGTAATATACAATATACAAATTATACATACACAAAAAGGTGGTGTTCGTAAACACGTTCTTCCACACCACCTGCCATAAAAACATACAAAATACCATACCTAATAAAAACCCTCAACAACTAATATGCAAAAAATATTAGCTAACTTCTAATGATTTGTATTGCTTAATTGTTCGCCACAAAGTAGTCTTTTTAAATGTTTCTTAAAACTTACAACAGATCTATCTAGAAGAGAGGACTCATATGCTTCGCGTATGTCGGCCCCTCTAACCATCAAATACGCTAATACGGCTCTTACAAAGTGTTCGCGCTTCTTTGTTAGAGACGCGCGTCGGCGAGGACACAAGTTGATAATCACACTTTTTTTATGGCTTTTTAAAAGTAGTTAGGGTAAGGTCTTTAGCGGTGCGGTAAAGGTGAAAGACGTCGGCGTATTCTGAGTGCTTAGTAGATCTGAAGAAAACTATACTCTCCCTTGTGCAATATTTTAGTTTCTGTGGGCACTTCGTTAAGTACACACTTCGAACCTGTTTGTTGTTTTTGTAAGTGCTTTTGTTCTTTTTGAATTTTGGGCCGCGTATTTACAGTTAAGATTTATTTTATTGACTTACCATTCAAGTCGTTAAGTTCTTGATTACGTACAGACACTACTTGTTCGTTCTTTTTTTGTTGCTTTTTGGATTTTGGACCAAGTTTTTATTTTTATTTTCTTTATTGACAACGTTAGTTGATAGTTTAGTGTGGTATTTTAATGTGTATGTTAAAAAATTATCCTAATTTACCAAACGTGTTGAACGGAGTGCATATGTCCTTAGTTTGACGTGCCGAAAAGTGTATTGATGCAGACGGAAGCCATTTCGAACAATTTATGTAAAACAAAAATAATTTATTGGTAAGTTCTAGATTTATTTATCGAATATTTTAGTATTCGATACCTGATTGGCAATTCGTTAAATAAATCAGATTTTTTTTCCTAACTTAAAATACACATAATTGTTTTCTGTTATCGTATCTCAGACGTCTAACTCTTGATTTCCCAATGTCATACAATAATTACTCGTTTTTTAAGCTTAACCCATTGACATACTACACAATGGACTGCGCGTTCCTTATGTTAGAATGCAAGTGGAATGTTGTCAACATAATAGAGTCATTTTAGGCAACCCACATTACGCATTAAGGGCAAAAAGCTCCGTAATTCTATTAGAAACATAAGGTGTTGTTAAAGAGAATACTACAAATTGTTACAAATACGATTTTTGACTGGTTTTTAATTGAAAACAATATTAGTTATAATTGTTTATCACAAATATAGAAGAAATACAACAATTGTTCAAATTACAAAAAATTAAGTACATTTAAAAATAAAATAAAGAAACCTACTAATTCCAAAATGTAATTTTAAATTTATGGCATATTTTGTAGTTAGTCCCTGAAATTAAACATAAATAAGTTATTTGTGAGGGTTGTGTGAATAATAAACATTACCCTTAATGCCCTTAATCTGTATTGCTGGTTGCCTAAGATGCTGACAACACAATTTTTTGGGACGCGCAGTCTATTTATAGTAGGTCGATGGCTTAACCCAAAACACTCATTTAGGTTACAAATGTTAATAAACCACATTTAAATCTGATAAATTATAAACAATAAAAGCTCCAATATTTTGTTCTAAATTAAAAAACACACATGTAAAGAAATGCTGTGTTTAAACCTCTACGCCATCATTTGCTTACAGTTCTACAAAAAGAGATAATGAATTGTTTACATTTTTATCATTGGTTCGGTTCAGGCGATCATCAAAGGTGCCGCCCTTCTTTGCTTTGAAACTGCGGGCCGGCGAGAACGAGTCGGTCAGTAATCTTTGCACTTTTTTATGACAATTTAAAAGTTGTATAATTGGGAATAATACGCCGACGTCTTTCACCTTTACTGCACCGCTAAAGACCTTACCTTACCCACTTTTTAAAAACCATAAAAAAGTGTGATTATCAACTTGTGTCCTCGTCGACGCGCGGTCTCTAATAAAGAAGCGCGAACACTGTAAGAGAGCCGTATTAGCGTATTTGATGGTTAGAGGGGCCGACATACGCGAAGCATATGAGTCCTCTCATCTAGATAGATCTGTTGTAAGTTTTAAGAAACATTTAAAAAGACTACTTTGTGGCGAACAATTAAGCAATACAAATCATTAGAAGTTAGCTAATATTTTTTGCACATTAGTTGATAAGGGTTTTTATTAGGTATGGTATTTTGTATGTTTTTATGGCAGGTGGTGTGGAAGAACGTGTTTACGAACACCACCTTTTTGTGTATGTATAATTTGTATATTGTATATTACACAATAAACATTTTTTCTATTCTATTCTATTCTATTCTAAGATAAAAGCCTATCCCAACATTCCAGCAGTTCTCAAACAATATTATTGAAAATTTTCGAAATTTTTGTTTATTTTTTCTAACACTATGGATTTTAGACCCATGTTATATAAGGTTTTTTTGTTCGTTTAGTCGTTCCCCATCATCAGTTTTTTTTAATGACATGAAACTGATTACACCCTGTATATTAGATCAAGTTGTAGTACACAGGGGTTCCGAGACCAGCACATTGGTGCTGATTAGGGACTGATTGTTTAAATAATGTTTCTGTTTTATTTTTATTTTTACTTTAGAATGTGATAGGTGATAATTTATGATATAAATGTCTTGTAAAAATATGAATGTATTTCTATATTATTATAAATGGCACATTATTTGAATAAAAAGCTTTAAAAAAAAAGTAATATTCTTTGTCGAGCAAAATTATAAGGTATCAATTAATGATCTATTTATTTTTAGAAATCATAATATACAATCTGTACCAAAAGGATTTGCTTTTGGAGGTCCCGTCCATCCTGAATCATGTGGTATGGCAGCATTGATGAAAGATTCCGATGCCCCCCCTTGCGTATTCAGAAGGGACTTTTATAAGTGGATGGCTTCACTAAATAAATGTAGAAATGCTCTGAGAGAGAGAGATTTCGATTTCAAGAAGTTTTATACAACATTATTGGAACATGACAAAGTAAGTCTTTCTGTTATATTGCGTGAAATTAAATTACATATGAATTTATACCAAGCAATTTATTACAGCCCGCTTTCACATCCTTGAATATAAATTTTACGTCATTCTGCCCCCTTCTGTACAGTGATTTGTATTTTTCCTTTTCTTGTAAACGTCTTCTATGAATTAGGCCAAAATAAAATGAAAAGATAACCCCACCATGAGTTTTTAAAATGTCTAAAAAGGGAAGCTATAGAATAAAAAATACCTCCATAGATGTGTCACCTACGAGACAACAACTCCAATAAATACCGCATGTTGTACCTCAAAATTACACTACCTTTACCACAAAATAAGTCATACTCCTAAGGAGTAAAGGCTCCCATGTTCACCCTGCTGTAATTCAACAATTATCAGCACACTGCATGCATGTCGTTGTTTAACACTGAACTGAGTAGTTTAGCTCTCAAGTCAACGACAACATTCATCAAACAGCTGACTATAATTCCTGTCAGAAGATGTATTTGCATCAATTACTCGTTTGGCGGCACATTTCAACACAAAAATGCAGAATCAATGAACTCGGATTGCATTAGAATAGAATTGATATTTGACTTTAAACTATAATAACCCAGGAAAACTCGAATCCAACATGCATGCATTTTAGTATTTGGGTTCTTAATAATGTTTGAGAGATCCTTATCGATTTGACCACCGCGGGGTCAATTACATGGGGTCAGAGTTCGTAAAAACAGTATTTTGCAAATATCTTGGAAACGGTGATCCTGTTGTAGGCTCCCCGCATCAAATAACGGGCCCCGGTACTAAATTCACTGGCGGGCCCCTGCGCCTGATAATTGATGAGCAGGAAAAACTTTTTTTGTCATAATCTCTGGCAGGCCCCTAAACTCAGTCCCAATAGATCCCCCCGTACGGGGGGCCTGCCCTGTTGAAAAAAAAACTTGTAGCTGAGATAATTGCAACAAAAACGATTTCAGAAGCTTTTTTGTGGGAGAAACCATTTACGAGTTATAGCGCTTCAAAGAATTGAGAGCCTGTAGTAGAGGTTGACTAACAAAAAGTAAAAAAAGACTCATGGTATTCAACCTCTACTACACCCTCTCGATTTTTTGAAGCGCTATAACTCGTGTACGATTTCTCCCACAAAATACTTCTCAACTCGCTTTTGTAGCAAATTATCTCAGCTACAAATTAGTAAATTGTGTATTTTTTTTTTAAATAATAATTTCGTCATCATGTAAACAGAGATTGTGACGACAGTTTAAGAGTGACGTGTACCGCTTCCCAAATAACACACAAGATAAAATATAAGTTTAATTTTCATCTATATGAGATGTCTAGATATCGTATATACATCTAAATGTCCAAAAGATAATACTACGGGAGCCCACCCTAACTGTACGTGCATGTCATTTAACACAAAAACTGAAAAAGATGGAGAAAAACTTTCTGTGCAAAAAACAAAGTGCATAAAATGTTCTACAATTTTGTTCCTGTGCAATATTTGGATAGGAGTTACCATTTTCCAGATAAATGATTCAGCTCTTAAAATAAAATATAAAATTCAATATAAAAAGTAACACCTTCGCTTTCAGATTCACTATCACTGTCTCCCAATACATCGAATATTTCTTCCAAGTCTTCTTCTTCTACTGCTTCATTTATGATATCGTTATCATCCTCACTTTCGATTTGATTTGGAATCATTTTCTGAAGAATGTCTGTTTCGTGTTCGCGAAACAGAAATTTAAAAAGGAAAATGCGCCACTTTATTTGGGCATGACAGTTTGTATCGACCAATGGAATGCCTTGCCGCCAAAACCAGCGACCTTCAGAGAGATTTGTGAATCTCCACTCAGTTTGTCTTGAAAACTCATTGTGTGTGGTCATGTAGTCAGCATTGTGCACAGCTAAGTTTAGCAAGCTTAAATCAATCAATCCAGATTTAGTTCCCTATAACTAAATCTATGGTGTGGGACAATTATCCGGCCAATTAGCGAGAACACAGCTCTAGAGCTCCTCGACCTGTGAACAATTTACCGCCGACAGAAACCTCGGCGTCCCGGACACTTTCATGCAAAAAGTAAGGGATCACAAGGTAGGTCACACATGCTTTCCTGTTAGCTCAAATAGGTGGTCCTTCGTTTTGTTATACTTTAGAAATTGAGAAGACAATTCAATGTCAGTAAGCGATTGAGGCAGTATTTTATCTGCTGAACACCAAAGAGGTTCTCCATTTTCTTGCCGTCGATAATCATTCCAAGGATTTGGAATATTGTGAATACCTTCGTCAGCTAATCGTCAAATACGTGTTTGGTAAACACTCCTTTTAATATGCTCGATAAGACAAGCTCTTGATGGTGGAATCGAAGAAAAATCAACTTTAGTCTCAATTGATAAAGACAAATCTTTGTCCACGTTAGCGCATTTATTTTATCCATATATAGCACATATAAACTCCTCTAATGATGCGACTAATTTATCATCAATATTCCACCTGCTCCCCAAATCTTGAAATGTTCGGATATATTTGGTGTATTTGGGAGAAAGTAACATTTTTTCCCTTAAAGGCGCTGATTGAGTCGCATCCAGTAAATGAATGTAGGCCCAGTAATGCCGAACATTTTTGAGGACCTTACTCTTCTGCCAATGCGGATATGTTAATAAGCCTTCTTTTATTGCCAAATCCGGTGTCAAAGAGTAATTTACATTTAATTTTATTGGAATGAGCCAGAGGAATCCAAAAGATGACACTATCAACACTTTTAACCCCAATTTAATATTTGTAACTTCAAATTGGCAATCATTGCCCACCGCTGCGCCGCATCCTTCTGAATATTTGATCCCAGATTGAATAACGCATAATTTGCAGACATTTATCTCGAAAACGGCAAATCCTATCCAAATATTGAATAGGAATAAAATTGTGGAAAATTTTATGCACGTTTTTTGTGAAAAAAGTTTTTCTCCATCTTTTTTAGTTTTAGTGTTAAATGACAAAAACATTTGCACCGGTTTTTTTTAACATCTGAAAAATATTGTCCCCAAGGACCGGGGGGGTGCACGTACAGCTAGGGAGGGCTCCGCGACTATAAGTGTCTATAATTAATCTAATTCATAGTAGATGTAAATGACAGAATGATGACAGATGACAGCTAATAGACGTATATATACTCTTGGTTCTTTCGGTAAACAAACAGATCTGAAAAACGTCTATAACGTGTATTGTCTATATGAAAGTTAACGTAGATGTCTATTAGATGTCAGATGTATTTTAGACCAAAATTAGAGACCATCTTGTGTTACTTGGATTGATATATTGGAATTACTTTATTTTCTTTAGCTGCTCTATTATATTTAAATAAATGGTACAGCAACACTACTGTTACTTTCTCGTGTGACTAAAAAAATTCTTTTAGGTTTTTTTCCCAAAAATTTTTTTTTGTAGAAAAATGGTAATTTTGTTAATAATATAGTTGTCTAATTCAACAAAATCTTTATGTAATACACCTCCTACTTCGTGCATGCCTTTCTGTTATAAAGCAACATGGCTTTCCTTCTAATTGTCCTATTTATTTTAATTCAGAAAGCTTGTCTTTTTTTTTCTAGGGAAATACTGGATTTTTACCAGTTGAGGATGTTTATGATATGTGTGCCCAAGAACATATTACATTTCATAAAGAGGAAATCGAAGCATTGTTAAAAATGCTAAAAATTATTGTTGATGACAAACTCGATTATGGGAGATTTATTGAAATAATAGACGTTAACAAGCCAACTATAGACGTTGTACCATTTCATGGTACTTGTAATTTCTAGAGAACCCACAAACTTAGAAAAACAGGGTGTAATTTAAGCAATAAATGTTTATCGTATCGACAAGAGGCGCAAATCAGTATCTTTTATATTGATGTCTAGGAATGCTCCTGCACATATGAATTCGGCAAATATAGTTCTACATATGGGTCCCGATGTAAACAGCACAAGAAAGAAAGCAGAGAAATTAGGAAAAGAGAGATGAATCTTCTCTCACTGCAGTGCACAGGGGCACAGTGGCACGAATCATGATTTTTTCGTTCAAAATTATCTAGAACATTTGTTTCACAACCGATTGGGGTAAATTTTTTTTTTTAAATACTCATTTAATTTCTAAGAAACGTAAGAGATTCGATTTTTCAATTATACTAACCAAAATTATTAGGCTTAGCCAAAATGGCCATTTTTTATTTAAATATCAATAAAACTTACAAATATAAACTTTTTTCTTATCCAATTTACGTACATCTTGTTACTTGGAGGGTATTGAGGTCGCTGATGATGAATCTGATATCCAAATTGTCATAAACCAACATGCAAGATGGCGGAATCAATGGCGGATATAAAATACTAAAAAATGATGAAAAATTAAATATTTTTGTTAAAGTTTATGCCGAGAAGTTTTGAATATTTCTGATAAGTACTTTTAAGTTAAAATAGACTAAATTTTATGTTCCAGGAAGAAATTTAAGATGGCGGATCCAATATGGGGGCAATTAGACGATAAAACTAACTTAAAAATAAATTGCATTAAACTAAATAGACTATTCCTAAGAATTATTAAAAAATTTAAAAAGGAACAAATTTTCTGAAATTTTCAAATATATCCAATATGGCTTCCATACATTAATTATCAATCATAAATATGCTATTCAGTCCTCCATTAATTTTGAACATAACCTTAAGCAGGTCATATTAATATTTCTTTTTTTTATCTGCTAATATAATAAATACCTACAAAAAGAATATTAAATCTAACACAACCTGAGGCAAGAGTTTTACACCATAGACTTTAAACCTAACTTAGTGCAAACATTTTTCGTCATTGTTTGAATCTTAAATTTCTTTGTGTTGTTCATATAATATTAATACTCCAATTGAGTTGATAATTTTTTTTAACACATTCACTGCTGACGAAAAATTTGAATAGAACATGAGAGACTAACAGATACTGGCCCATAAGTTACATGTAGAACAAGGACGTCTTTAGACGACATGCGCTCCCTGCCAACTACCGCCATGGCGTCTAAAGACGTCATCAGCAGTGAACGTGTTAATTGTTGATTATCCAAATACATTTAAATAATATTATTAGCAGATAAAAAAAAGAAATATTAATATGACCTACTTAAGGTTATGCTCAAAATTAATGGAGGATCGAATCACATATTTATGATTGATAATTAATGCATGGCAGCCATATTGGATATATTTGAAAATTTCAGAAAATGTGTTCCTTTTTAAATTTTTTAATAATTCTTATGTAGAAATAGCCTATTTAGTTTATGCATTTAATTTATTTTTAAGTTAATTTGGGTGCTTTTCTAAATTCACCGGTGAGTGCACCGATCTCGACCGGTTTCTCACCGAGCCTTTTCAAAATTAATCAGTCACCAAAAATAAGGTGTTTCTAAATTCACCGGTGTGATCAGGTGTTTCAACCGGTAAGGCACCACATCCACCAGGTTTTTGAGTGGGAATTTCTGTGTTTCCGATCCCGTCTTGCGCAGTTTAATAAATTCATTATTTCAATACACTGCGCATGGCCGTTGCATGATGGGAACTGTCCGCGAAGTTGGAATCAAAACGACAAACCGGAAAGCCTCACCGAAGCGTTTCAAAATGTTTAATCAACCGCGTGCAACCAGATATTTACTGGAAAAAAATGTTTCTAACCGGTTACCTCCACCGGTAAATTTAATGGTGAATATTGAAAAGTGCGGTTTTGTCATCTTATTGGCGCCATATTGGATCCGCCATATTGAATTTCTTCCTGGAACTTAAAATGTGATCTGTTTTAACTTAAGTAGGTACTTATCAGAAATATTTAAAACTTCTCTTTATAGTTTAACAAAAATATTTCATTTTTCATAATTTTTTGGCATTTTATAGCCACCATTGAATCTGCCATCTTGCAGGTTGGTTTATGGCAATTTGGATATCAGACCTCAAAAACCGAGTAACAAGATTTATGTAAATTGAACAAGAAAAAGGTTTTTATTTGTAGGTTTTATTAAGATTTAAATAAAAAATGGACATTTTGGCTAAGCACAATAATTTTGGTTAGCAAAATTCAAAAATCGGTTTTTTGGAAATTAAATAAGGAGCATTTAAAAAAAAATTATCCCAGTCGGTTGCGAAACAAGTGCTCTAGATAATTTTGAACGAAAAATCACGAATCGTGCCACTGTGAGGCGGTTAGAAGCAATAGGTACCGATGCTCTGCGTTGATACACGGCTAGTTGATAAAAATAAAATTTCGCTAAGTGTGGAACGTGTTGGGAGTAGCAAGTTTTTGGTTTTCTAATTTATCTGTTTTCTTTCTTGTAATATGTAAAACTACATTTGCTGAATCTGTACGTATCCAATAGAAGCTATAATTCGAGCAACTCTCACCTGTTCTAATATTGTGGGACCCATATTTTTCTAATCAGTTACCATCACATATATACGATTTTTCGTCACACAATGATGTAAATACTTTTGTAAAAACATTGCTTCAAATTAAAACACATTATTGTTGAATAAAAGTCGAATAATGTGACTCCAGCTTATTTCAAGAATCTTCTGCTAAGCGATATTTTTTTTTTTAGATCTTCCAAAACATAACCAATATTATGAAACAAGTAGCCAAGCAGCCGATTATTTAATTACAAGCACTGCAGGTAATTTTCACTCCTATCAATTAAATGCTTTTATTATTGTATATAAAATCAGTCAAGTATATCTAAAATCAGTCAAATTTTAAAATTTCTTGTTATAGTTTTTGGTATGATTTCTCATTAAAAATTGGTTTCATTAAAATTGTATGTGTGTAATATTTAGATTTTTAGATTTTAGAATGAATGATTTAACTTTATTGGTTTTTTTTCTCAATAGCTCGGGACCCCCTTGGAATTGCTTCGCGACCCACAGGTTGAAAATCTCTGTTCTAGATGAAACACCCTTTCGAATCAACCCATTGTGCTATTTAAAAAAACATACAAGATGGTGACGAGGCACCATTTATAACACTATCATTGCCGTATTTTCCTAAAAAAACAATATTTTTACCCTCAAATAAACTACACTACCCAAATTTGGTTGCTTTGGGGGGGGAGGAGATTTTCGATGCGCACTGTATAATCCGGTAATCCGGTAAAGAATTATTTTTTAATGTTTAATTAGAATTATAGTTTCTGGTAATTTTCTATTTTTTAACTGAATCACAAAGTGTGGGTTCTGGTCCTTGCTCGAAATTTGCCCTTTTTTCTTGTAGTTTTTAATGGAAAAAAAAATGTCATTTTACAATTGTAAATTATGCTAATTTCCTTTAAAAGCATGCCAACGGAATCTAAACACAGCACCCCTGCATTCCAGATTACCGTGTATATTTTCAGAGGACAATTTTTTGTAACTGATCAAAGTGGGATCGAGCCCCACACAGCGAAAAAATTTTCATAGTAAATTATCATGCTCCAAGAAGTGGTTCGGATTCCACTATAAAGTATAGGGCCCCGTCTCCTCTCCTCAGACAAATCTAGATATCCCAGACTTAAGGTCATTGAGGTGACCTGGAAGGCGGTTAAAACACATTTAAAATATAAATTAACAGCAACGTCATCACTGGTATGTAATAATGCCTATATTTTTTAGATTTACCTGCTGCAGGATTGACATCTATGAATAGCGATTTTGCCAGACCAAGTGTGGCTCATACACGCTGCCACAGTGGACAAGAATCATTGGAGAGCCCACTAAATTTCGGAAATTGAATGTAACGCGATACAAAAAAAAAGCTCATTTCAAATTAATAGCTTATAATGCAAGAATAAAAAATACAGCTGCATATGCAAATTAAAGTGATATTTAACAGCTACTGCTTATTAATGTATCAGTGAAAATTAACAGTAAAAAAAAGGCTTAATGTTGAGCTTTTCACATAGTATATCTTTCAGATGCAACTTAACATATCTTAGGGTGTCTTAAGAGTATTAATAAGCACGATTATATTTTTTTTGAGGTTACACTTTAATACTTATCTGTTGTAAGTTAAGTTTTCTACTCTTGCACGTAACCTTTTTGTAATTATAATCTAGTGGGCTCCCTAAATCCCCAACATCGCTCGAAATTATGGTAAGTATTATTATGGGAAAACTTAGTAAATATAGCAATTATTTATAATTAATATGGGAGTTTGAGTTAAAACTATCAAAATAATACGTAGTCATTGGAGTGGAGAAATAATTTCCTGTTATTAATATGATTAAGAATAAAACTGTTTAATGAAACAAACAGATCTTAATTTTGCAAACTCTTAAATTTTTTTAATATTGATATATTTGTAGGGGTATATTTGCGTAAGCAGAAGTCAGGGCCGTCGAGAGAAAATACGGGCCCGGAGGGAATTTTTTTTGAAAATGATGGGCGTATATTGCATACATTTATTGGACAGAAAATGTAAAAAACAGAAAATTTAAATAACGCCATCAATCCATTTCTTGGATCTGAGAAATTGGAATGAAACTTGGCAACATTGCTCTTTTTAAAAAATTTTGAAGATTCAACAAAAGTTGCGGAAAATTTCAATCCTTTGCAACTTTTGTAATAACTGTTTTTAGGCCTAAGATATTAGTTCATTATAAATAATTACATAATAGGCCAGTGGAATTAGCAAATATGCATATTGTAATTCGTTTCAGGATGCCACGTGGATTAAACGATAGTTTTATTGATTACGAACATGACCCTGAATTTGGTCCACTTTTTGACCGCCGGAACATTGTTTATTTAACGATTTATTGTTGAAAAATTCAAAAAAATCGACTTTTTTAAAGATAACTCAAAGACCTTTGACGATTTTACAATTTGTAGATACTGTTAGAACTTTGAAAAACGGTTAATTTGAGAGATGTTTCATTTGATGACGCTTGAAAATTTGTTTAAATAATTGCAAAAAAACGCGAAAATTTTAGCAATTTGCAAATATTTTTCATTCTTTAACAAAAACACTTTAGTGCTTGAAACTTTGAAGAAATATGTCTTTTATTACCCCAAAGTTATCCCTAAAATTTCATCAAAAAATTTTAATTAGTTTAAGAGATATTCAATTTGTTTATTAAAAACATGAATAATGTAAAATGCAAATTCACCCAGTTACCGTTGTCGTAGAGGGTTAATCTGGACATCATTTTTTTTGTTGAGACAAACGTTATGTTTTCATTAATGGTAAATCAAATTTGCATTATTTTCAACTTCAAAATGGCGTTTGAAAAAGTGTCACATTTTGAGGTTAGGTTTTTTGCTAATAACTTTTAAACAAATGAAGATTTTGCAATATCGTTCTGATATCTTTATTGCTGAGGTTTTTCACACATTTTCAAAAAAAAAAAAAAATGACTAGCCGAGATGATTTTTTTTTAATAAATTCGTAATTTGTTTATTAACAAACATTAACAGCTGAAACTTGGCGAACAACTAGTTTAATAGTCTATCTTTGTAACAGAGCTGAGTTTGGGGGAAAAAATTCAATTTGCAACGATAACAATAATTAATTTTAAATCAGCGTCAGAACAAGAGTGAGAAGCATGAGTCATATCTGTAACACGTTCATAAAATGATCGAGACGAGTTCAAATCCGTCAACCAAAGATTTACGGTTTCTCCGATTTTGACTTTTTTTTAATTTGGGGTAGCGTGATAATATGTCATGTCGATTTTTTCCTAATTAAACAATAATTTGTTATAAACAATTATTTTTTGTTAAAAAATTTTTTTACGAATTTATTAAAAAAAAAATCATCTCGGCTTCTAATAAGGCTACAGTCATTTTTTTTTTTTTTTTTTGAAAATGTGTGAAAAGACCGCAGCAACAAAGATATGAGAACGATATTGCAAAATCTTCATTTGTTTAAAAGTTATTAGCAAAAAACCTAACCTCAAAATGTGACACTTTTTCAAACGCCATTTTGAAATTGAAACTAATGCAAATTTGATTTGCCATTTATGAAAACATGAAGTTTAAGTCTCAACAAAAGAAAGGATGTCCAGATCAACTCTCTACGACAACGGGAACTGGGTGAATTTGTATTTTACATTATTTATGTTTTTAATAAACAAATTGAATATCTCTTAAAACTAATGAAATTTTAGGGATAACTTTGGGGTAATAAAAGACATATTTCTTCAAAGTTTCAAGCACTTAAGTGTTTTTTGTTAAAGAATGAAAAATATTTGCAAATTGCTAAAATTTTCGCGGTTTTTTGCAATTATGCAAGCGTTTCAAACGAAACATCTCTCAAATTAACCGTTTTTCAAAGTTCTAACAGTATCTACAAATTGAAAAACCTATCGTCAAAGGTCTTTGAGTTATCTTTAAAAAAGTCGATTTTTTTGAATTTTTCAACAATAAATCGTTAAATAAACAATGTTCCGGCGGTCAAAAAGTGGACCAAATTCAGGGTCATGTTCATAATCAATAAAACTATTGTTTAATCCACGTGGCATCCTGAAACGAATTACAATAAATTTCAGTCTTTTTTTTACTAATTCTACTGGACTATAAGTACTATAACATATTTTGCACTGAAATCTCGCATTTTATAAATAAAATTGCATCTGGGGTTTTTGTAGATGTGGTGTTGACTTCATATACATATAATTTATTTTGCATGTCCGTAAAAATAGTATTTTACATCTTGCGTTAATAAATTGTAAAAATGATTCTTTAATGTTGCTTTTACCAAAATTAAGTTATCTAGGTTAGAAGTATTAGAGAAAAAAAATGTTTAATCATTGCAGCCAAAATCAGGACTTGAAACAATAACCAACTTTATTTGGAAAAATATGGAAAGAAAAGGAAAACCCTGTCTTCCAAATTATTAGCAGATGTATCAGAATACAAAATCCTATATTAGCTATTTTTTTATATATCTTTTTATGATAGCATACCTTACAATTATATATTAATAAATATTTATCCCCCTCATATTATCTTTGTTTTACCTTTGTACCGTATCCCCCGTCTCCTTTAATTTTAACAGTTTCCTGTCTTTCTTGGTTTAATTACTTTTTTATTCCCCCATATCAATTTCTAGCTAACAAGATTTGTCACTAGTAGTATTGGACAAACACTTTCACGCGCTGGTATTGCTGGGAAACAGAGTATTTCTTTGACACTGTACTGTTAGCAACTTGGATGGTGACTAGCGTCACTTGCAGCAGCTTGCTCCTTTGTTGACCGAATTGCCGGCGACATTGGAGTGTTAAAAAAAAATGACCCTTTAAAATGCATCAGTTGTGTGTACGCGAATATAAAATTTTCCAATTAGCTAAAATTATTTCTCATAAATTTAACATCTTAAGTGAGAAATACTTTGCATTTTACAGGAAGCACAACTTTCCCATGTCTAAATCTAACACACTGCATGATTACAGGTCTGGTAACACATCAATTTTCTCTTAGTAACAGTAGGCTCATTGGTGTACTCATCGAATGTGTTTTATCTGTTGAAAAGAGAGGATAAGAAACATTTGATGGATACTTTGATGAGTCCAAAAACTTCCCGGCAAGATTAATATTTCTTTTATTATTTTGCGCAAAAAGGTAGACGTGATAGAATTAAGAATTGTTTAATTTACCTCTTACAAATGGAATGTTAAAAGTTTTAAAATTTAGTTAAATTCTGTTTGTAACTGAAAATAAAATTCATTGCCTGGCAAAGGTCCCATTATATAAAGTATAAATATACCACATGCAGAAAACCGTCAAATCCAAAGCCAAGGCTGTCCAGAAGGGAGTTACTCAATTGGAAAACGCATACATCATATAGGCATATATATCTAGACCCACCAACATTGTCAGTGCCGGGGCTCAATTCCAGTGCACGGTAGACAGTGTGACCAGCATATTCGTCACACAATACGCTTTAGCCAACTGAGCCACCGTGGCATGTGCTCAATATTATAACTGAACTTAACTAAAATTGTGTGTCCTATTTAGGTAGGAAGAAAAAAGAAAAGCTATTCCGTCTAATCCATTTGTTTTAAAAATTTACATTAAGACACCTACGTACAGCAATTGAATAATGTATAGAAGCACTATTTATTTATTTCTTTTTTCTTCCTCATTTAGTATTTGATGTTCCTTTGATAATCCTAACCGACTTTATTACAGGGCCAGTCGAAAAGGGAGAAATTTTAAATTTGGCTATTGAGTAACACCTTTTATGAGGTATCGAGCTAAAATGTTGAACATAGGTATTTGAGGCAATTACGAATCGAATATGCTCCAAATTTGACGATAAAAAATGGCCTAATAGTCGATTTCGAAATTTCGACCCATTTAGAGGAGCTTAGTAGGCTTTGAAAATATGAAAATTAGAAATTTTTCAAAACAGTCAAATAAAGCCCACCAAGTACTATATCTCAAAAAAAAAAAAAAATTAAATCGGTCAACGCGTGTAGGCTGTATTAAATAGCATACACTATCCCAGATAGCACAATTTGATTCCTGGAATATTCATTGATTATACGTTTGGAAGATTTGATTATTCCTAAAAAAATTTTAAATATTCCAGACGTTACAGGAATATTCTTTTTTATCCAAATGGCACAGTTTATAGATATTCTACGATTATCCAAAACGCATGTTATAGGAATAATGAAGTCATTCTAGGAATATTTTAAAAATATAATAATATTTCCCCTCAATAGAATATTCCTGGATTATTATTCCACTCTTTCATGAATATTATGGGTATAAGCTTATATTATTCTCACATACAGATTAATTCTTATTTTATTGGATTTTTATGTTGCATTACATAATATGTAATAATAAATTGACGAATTATAACCAATTTTAAACTGAAATGGCATTTACCAGTTATATATGATTATTTTCTTGACTTATTGTTTATTATACGAGAACGATACCAGAATGGACCGAAACTACAACAAGAGACATGATAATTGCTTACAACTATCGATTTTTAACTGTTGGTTATCGTCAGAATCATCAGTGTAGCGCATATTGCATGTAAGATTCTCTCTCAAGTTATCACACCGGAGAATTATGTTAGATTGCCAATACGAATTATTAGGTGAATACTCACAGACCAGTAGTAGGACTAAGTCGGCGACTTATAACCAAATTTATCTACAAAAATCTATCACAAACTTGGAAAGGCTTCGAAACGAGTCAAATACCAATAAATACGCGATTAATTCTAAATACACGTGACTTATAACAGTTAATTGCCTTCGCTGACATTATTACATAATTGGCATTTGACGCAATATCTTACCTATAGTTCCAACCGACGCGACGTTTGAGTGTTTAATGGGAATATTCCTGTATTATTTTTCCTGGAATATTATTGTCTTCTTCTCAAAAATCATATATCTTCTAATAATATTAGACTATTGTTCAGAAAGAATATTCTTGTATTATTTTCTTAGAATATTATTGTTTCCTTCTCAAAAATTATATATATACTAAGAATATTATATTATTGTTCAGAAAGACTATTATTTTATTATTCCTATGAAATATTCTAGTATCAACATGTTAAATTATATATATTCCTGGAACAATACAATATTATTTCGAATATATATACTCCGTAGAGGACATTTACAGATCATTCTTAGAATATCTTGGGCTATGTGGGATACGCATGAGGAATTTAATATTACTGCTTAATTACTAATAACTATAACTATAATCAATTTTGCTGGTTGAAAATAGTAAGTCAATTTTTAAACTATTTAGAGCTAAACCTATAGGCGTACAATAATTATATGCATAATTTTGACAGTTGCGTTGGCTTTACAGCTCAACCCAATAGAATTAGAATGAATAGCAACGGTGGTATCGTCTGCGAAAAAGGATATACGAATACATTCCCTAAATTACATCCAATATTGTTTATGAATAAAATAAATAATAATGGCCCAGAATGCTTCCCTGCGGCACGCCTGTGGAAATTGTGAGAGGACTAGATGTTGATACTTGTCAGGACCTTTTATTGCAAACTGCGTTCTCCCATATACACAGCATAAGAAAGAGATTCTTTGCCGTGATATATAGCTCAATAAATGGCTGCAGGGGTTTTAAGAAACAAAGGTTACAATCACTTTTGTTGATTTAAAAATTGTATCACATAATTAATGTTGATAATTTAGTAAACATAATTTGATTATTTATTTGAATTTATTTCTAATTCCTTCAGTGTTATATTTTCAAAAGTAAAAATACCGCCACGCCGCCTCTCACAAACATGAAGAATAGAGAGAAGGAGAAAGCACACTGTACTTTATGTATGTTCGTAAAAGTGAATAGTAGCGCGGAGTCACGAAAGCTGGAAATACACAAAAGTTATGGGTGACAACGTGATTTTTCAATCAAATTCGCGGTTTCTCTGTATTTTGAATACATAATGGTTGAAAACAAAAGCAGACTCAACATATAAATAACTATATAATGTTAAAAATGTAAATGTCTTTAAACCCCATTAAAAGTAAAACACCGCTGTACCATTATGTAGAGCCCACAAAACTGAAAAACTTTTGTCTGAAACTTTTTTTGATTGGACGTCATGGGAAAGCGTCACATTCAAGAATTATTTGAGCCATATAACAAAAATGGCTGCCCCTGCGCCGCTGCAACCCGGATTGCCATGACAGAATATGTTCAGAGAATGACTTGATAAGCATCCCCACCAATTTTTAACTTTCCAGCTTATGTGTTCCATTTTTGTACGTGGGCTCTCGTGCTAATAATAGTCATTCTCATATATTGAACTTCCACGTGGCGCTGAGCTAATGATTTATTAATAAATCAAAGCCAATATTGCGAATACTACTACTACTACTACTACATATATTGAAAAAATCTATTTTCATGCCGTTTTAATTCACCAAATATATGATGATATTCAGTCTCAAAAATACATTGTCAAGCAAAAATAAATCATCAGACGACGAATTCGACACGTTTACCCGCAGATACCTCAAAATGAACAGGCAAGTTGAAGCTGCTGGTAATCGTTCATTATGTCACAGAAAAGAGAACTACCAGAAACGACACTTGAGCTACCCGCCAAAATTCCATTGCCGCCATTTTGTTGTTAGTACATCCGTCAGTTCATTTATTGTTTTAGGTTAAAACAATTAGGCAATCCAACGACCTGTCAAAATTATTTTTCAATATGGCGCTGAGGGCAAACATGGGGTTTATTTTAATTAACTCGCGGATACGTAGCCAAGGCAACCGAAAAAAAACTCATTTAACGAATGAAAATAAAGGATTGCCGGATGTTTGCCCTCAACGCCATGTTAAAAGTCACGTGGTTTGGATTGCTTAATAAAGTGCGGTAAATGACAGTCTGTGACATAATACCAAAATAAATTCTTAAAAGGTTTTAGTATTATTGTGCTCTGTTCATAGTAATTTTTATTAGCGATATGAGTAAAACGAGGTGGAACCGTTTGCGCTGTTAAGGAATGTACAAGTAGTACGACAGGAAAAGACATTAGTTTATTTGGGTTTCCTAAGGATTCCCAAAGGTATTTTATTATTGATGTAAATTATAAGATATTTCCAAGTAGTTGTGAACAAATATGTATCAGAATAGATTGCTACCAATAGCACTTACCTACTATTTTTCCTCAATTTGGTAGTTTAAGCAGAAAAAAAATTAATATTTCCTCAGAACAACCTCCCAGTAAGAAATTACAGATTTTCTCGAGATATTGTATTGATTTTAATACATTTTGTGACTTTATTTATATTAACCCTTTCGCTGCGCAGCGCGGTTTCACGTAATTCTCGTGTAGTGCGCAATAAATTGACCGCTTGCGAGTATACGCGCTTGGAGCACGCAGATCCGATATTACGTTACTATTTGATTTGGTTTATTGTATGCATAGTCTATTATTATATATAAAATTGAAAGAAAAACAAAAACCAAGTGCTCTAGTTTCAATAATAATAATTTATTTTTAAAAAATGGTTAAAAACAGTACAAGTGAACATAAACATAAAAACAAAAGAACTTTCTTATCAAAAATATTAAGGTACAACAGAAACTTGTATAAGTATATAAAAATGTATTAATAGTACATATACGCGTGTTAAATCGCTTTGAGCAGTCTGAACCAATTTAAAAACGACAGGCGAGTTAACGCGCTTGGAGTACAGTGGGCCCATTTATTTTTCGCGCGTATACACGCTTTGAGCAGTGAAAGGGTTAAGAATACAATTGTTCGTAGAGACAAATTTATCCAGTTTACTTTAATAGCTTTAATGTCCATTATAAGTAGAATTCTTCGAATAAGGTGATTGTATTCAGCTTGTGTAAGGTTTGTTTATAAACATGCTGTTTAAATTTCCCGCCAAAATTACCAACAACAAAATGGCGAAGGTCACAAAAAAACATCAAAGGCGGTGCTGAGAGTGCCGCTTCTGGTAGTTCCTTTTTCTGTGATTATGTGCACCTCGAATAGCAGGTAGGCGCCTGAAAATCGGTGCTTGTTTACCAGCTTTCTTTCTGTTTTTACCTATAACCGTGATTGCTTCTGTATTCTTCGTGCACTTCAGGTTTA
Source organism: Rutpela maculata (assembly GCA_936432065.2). Lineage (NCBI taxonomy): Eukaryota > Metazoa > Arthropoda > Insecta > Coleoptera > Cerambycidae > Rutpela > Rutpela maculata. The sequence continues at coordinate 15,145,534 of OW386287.2, read as the reverse complement.
TCTTGTTCTTTAGAAATCTCCTGCACTTTTCTAAATTCACCGCTGGAGCCATGACCCATGAATGAATACTAGAGACAAGGATGACGCACCCCGTGCTTTCAACATGTCAGTGAAACTGGAAAAAAAAACGCACGTTAGAGGTGGCGCGGTTCCCACTATCACATTGGAACGCGAGCTGCTCATTGGCTAATGACATTTTTTGCAAGATTGGTATACTCTACAAATCCATGGAGGTTGAATATAAAAAAACCTCCTTGCTACAAATCTTGTATTTTTGGTGGTGTGCTAGTGTTACTAGCGCCACCTGGATTCTTCACATTTTGCGGATCGGTTTTCATCGGAATTGTCCGTGGAATTGCCATAAAGTCTTTATTATTCATGGCTGGACCGCTGGTGGATAAAATATGACGCTGATTGGCTGTTTTTCAAAATAATAGCCAATTATAATGTTATTGAGCAGATTTCTAAATTCACCGGTAGATCGCACCGGTAAGCAATAACATTATATGATTTGCTGTTTTGAAAAATACAGCCAATCAGCTTCGTATTTTATCTACCGGTACGTCCACCGGTGAATTTAGAAAAGTGCGGATTGCTTATCGGTAACCCATGAATTTAGAAATCGGTCGCTTGAGTATTATCAACACCACCTTAATCTCTAGGTGGTGTTGGTATTATCCGCTACAGACTACAGTGGCGCCACCGATGATTTCGAAACCTATGAGAAAAAGTTACGCAAATGCATTCAAAACAAATAAAACGCAGATTTTAATCAAAACTAGTCAAGACAAGAATCTAGTTTCGAGTTTGTGCTTCTTGACATGACTTGATCTTGATTTGAATGTCAAGGTAAAAAAAATGTTCCTAGATTAGTTTCATATTATGTTTATTTGGTTGTTGACAGTGTAAATTTAGATTTCAAATTCAAATTTGCCATTTACGAAACGACCTATCAACAATAATTTTGATTTATTTTTCGCGTCAAATGAAATTTGAATATGGCAGGAAATTTTGGAAAATTTATAGATAGATCGCCTATAATATGCGCCGTAACTAGTTGAAAACATTAAAATTACTAGACTACTTAATACTTTTATAAATTTTAAGGCTGGAAAATCTACAGGGGTACCTAAGGAAACTGTTGGTTCAACTTTGAGAGAATATTCGTTAGAAGATACAGTTACCGCAATCAAACACAATGCTAAAATATGGGTTGAACCTGAGGATATTTTTCTAGTGCCTAGGGAACTGCCATCCGTCAGAAATCCTGCATTTCAAGGAACACAAACTCAGGTTTTAATTTTTTATATAGTTATACAACAATGAAATTTGAAAACCACAACTATTACTAAGCCATCAAATGAAACGCAACTTTTTGTATTATAAAACATATTCATGGTGCGTTTAATGAGCGACCTTCTAATACTTTGTATATAACCTAATATGCAGAAAATATGCAATATTAGGCGGGGATTGCATGCTGGAGAGGATGTAAAGCAGTCGGTATTTTGTCTATTAAATGTCAGGCAAGTAAAAAGTTTCCACTCTTCTTACGAGAAGAGGTTGGGCAAAATTCCCAGGTTGCAAGTAGCTTATCATCTCCTGCCATCAGTGATTGGCCTTAATCGCGAAAATAGCCGACATTAAATAAATAATTGAAACTAAATTTCTATAAGTGTTTAAATTCAGAGATGTTACCTATAATGAAGTAAGGGCGAGCATTAGTAAGTTAAAAAATAGCAAGAGCAAAGATCATTACGGCATTTCAGTCAAAATTGTCAAAACTCTGGTAAACTTAATATGTATACCAATGACTAAACTAATAAATCTATGTATAAAAGCTAATATATTTCCAAATAGCTTAAAAATAACAAGAGTAGTTCCTATTTTCAAGAAGGGATCCTACGAAGACCCATCAAATTACAGACCGATCTCACTAAAATTTTCTAAAATTTTTGAGTCTCTTTTAAAAACACAAATAGTGGAATTCTTTGAGAACAACAATTTATTTAGTCCATGTCATAATGGGTTCCGAAACTGCAAATCGACATCAACAGCAATTAATAACCTCACTCAACTAATTAACGATGGGTTTGAAAATTATGTGTTCACATTTGCATCCTTTTACGATTTGACAAAAGCCTTTGACAGTGTATCTCATGATACGCTCATAAGGAAATTATCTGCATATGGTTTTGATGAGAACAGCTTGAGTCTTGTTAAATCATACCTCACAGAAAGATGTCAGTACGTGTCATACAATAACACACATTCTAATAAAAAAAACCGTCCTACACGGAGTACCGCAGGGATCGGTGCTAGGTCCCGCTCTTTTCATAATTTATATTAACGATTTGCCCAACTGCGATCCCAGTGCAAATCTAATTTTATTCGCAGATGACACCACTGAGGTACAACAGGATTTATCGCTTGATCTTGTCAAGACTAAATCTTTGAACACACAATCAAATATAAAAACCTGGTATGCTGCTAACACACTAGGAATAAATGATAACAAGACGCAACATCTTACATTTAGCTTACGACCTACAAAAAACCACAACGAAGACACAAAAAACGAATCGGTAAAATTTTTAGGTATCCACCTAGATCCTATGCTGACTTGGGAAAAACACGTGGATAACCTCTCAACAAAAATTTCGAGAAACATTTATTTAGTCAGGAACCTAGTGAATTCAGTCAGCCAAGAAGTTTTGATAACAGCATACTAGGTCACATACACTCAAATATAAGTTATGCCGTCCTCAGTTGGGGACACTCCGCTCACGCATCTAAAATATTTGGATTACAAAGGCGATGGCATCAGAATTATAGATAAATTGAAATACCGAGACTGCTGTCGGCAAACTTTCAAAAAACTTAATATACTTACGCTACCATGCATTTTTATACTAGAATGCCTTATACATACAAAAAAAAATGAACACCTACTCAACAAACATAGTGATGTTCACAATTATGAAACAAGAAATAACAACAATGTCGTACCAAACTTTCACAGGCTGTCAAGAACCAGAGACGGTACCGGTTATTACTGCATCAAATTTTTTAATGTCTTGCCAGAGGCAATTAAACAATTAAATATAAACCAGTTCAAAACGAAGCTAAAAGCTTATTTGAAATTGAAAGCGTTTTACACCTTTGAGGAATACCTCCAAGATAACTTTGAGGATCTCATTTTTAGTCTGTAGTTTTCTTTTATTCAGTTTTTGTCCTTTGTCAAGTTTTATCTTTTTATTCTAGTTTTAACTTATGTTTGTATTAATTTTTAATCTTATGACCTATGTATACACCCAGTGTCTTAACATCAATAAACCATTATTATTATTATTATACTATTAAAACAGTAAGTAAGTTCCAACGGAAAGAGTAGATGATATACATTTCTTAGATAAATAAACTTATTATAATAACTTTAGGTATCTTTCATACCTAAAAGGGTCGTAAATGTGTCATCGCCAGAGGTTGGAATTACTCATCGGATATGGTGTAAAACCAGGGTTCGCTTTAAGTAGTTATGTGTCAGCACATAAAGATTTGCATGCATGTACGAAACGATATCTTACCTTGAAATTTTTTTTAGCGAATTCCGTATTATCTAAAGTTGATAAAGTCAATTTATTATAAACACTCACTCGAAGAGAACTGGAGGTATAGGGTGATGTAAAATATTTTTCACTGCCAGTTATAAGAATAAAAGTATATTACTAATATCTGTTTTAAATGTTTTGGAGTTAAACATCGGCGCCTTTCGTTGAAAATCCATTTATATTGCGAGAAGGACCGCTCGACGTCGACAGAGATGTAACTGGGGCATACTTAAAATATCTAAACATCTACATAGCACAGCATGATAACACGCCAAAATATTTTCAGAGCTTCAGTGGAAAACACGTAATACAAAATTTTTTCAGTATAATATCTTCTCAAAGGACACACTCTATTATAGAGAAACAAACAAAACATTATCCTACTAGTACAGTGTGAAAAATTCTAGAAGAAAATCCAAGAGGAAATAGAAAAACTACTAACAAGAGCAATTAGACAGAGGGGACAGAAAAATGTTGAAAAGAGAAAGGTCACCTATAAGGCCAATAAGAGAGGAGAAAACGAAAGTAATATGAACAATTGATGCATGCCACAGAATAAACAATGGACCAAGGACATGGAAGAAAAAGAGAACCCAAAGAAGGAATGTGCAGTATAAATAGAAGAAACGGACCACTGGTCCTTAGACAAGAATCATCAAAATAATCAACTGCTAGAAATAACGATTCGAAATCAGAAAGGACAACATTAGTAGGAGGGAAAACATTAACAAAAATGTTCAAAGGGGGGATCCAATATGTCACTACAATACCGACATTGTAAATAAATCTCTTTATATTATATATAAATATATTTCATTTCAACTGTAAATCGGACATTTAAACACAATTTACGTTATACCGATGATATATTTCGTATAAATATTTATTATATTCAGTCTAAAAAAAAAAAATCAAAGGATAAAAAAGTATCATTGTTCTTTCGTCTGTAGCTCTTAAACAAAGAATTTTCTGGGAAAATGACAAGAATAATAAAATGTTCAAAATCATCGAACAATGCTTCATTTACGAGTTATATTGCAAATAAAGCGAGAAATGGCAGAAAATGGACGATTATTGAATTTTGAAGTGTGTTTCCCCACCCTATCATGCATGCGGATAATTGGCATATGTGTGTGGACATCTCAAACTGTACTTTAAAAAAATAAAATTCCGGGTAAACGACATTTCGCACAAAAAAACTATTCCGACTGGTCTAAGAACTGGGATGTCATTAAATATTAGATCATAAATTAGACAGAGGAGACTTGGAAAGTTAATAAAACAGTAAAAATTAAAATAACATGTATTATTAAAAATAATAAAGAAACAATTTTGAATACCTACAACATATTAAAAACATAAACAGTAACAAAAAAAAATAATGAAAATTATTACGTTGAAATACAAACATCACATAGTCTAGAATTAAATGAAATTTTAGAGGCACGAGATACATCAAATAAAAGTTTTTGTATAACATAAATTGTTTCTTGGTAGTTCTAAATATTTAAGATACCTTTCAATCTGTCGCACAAACACTAGCTATTATTAAAGTATTTGGAAAGGTTTTAAAGTAAACTTAGGGCCTTTACTTTCCGTTTTTGTTAAACTTGAACCATCACACGTCAGTCGAACGGAGTTTATTATCATAGAAATAATTTTCCTGTCAATAATTAGACAGGCGGTTAAAGTTTGACAGACCGATGGTAACAGCTCTTGAAGATTTTTTTAATACTTTCGGGTATCTTTTGAGCTGCTGCTTTGCCTGCCTTTGATGTTTTTTTTTATACATACAATCAATTTCTTAGATACGACCTCTAATAAATCCACCAGTCAGAACGAGATTTCAAGAGTTGATTGAGAACTTGAAAGAGACCCCTTACGAAAGCTACTGGAATAAGCAGGATGGTAGAGTTAGAGATGAAGTTCCAGGTCTGCCTGCAGGAATGATTCCCACTGAAGTTACTTTTGGAATACGGACACACAGAGGTTCATAAAATAATGCATTTATAACTAGAGATTCATAAATTTTCTGTTACTATAAAATCTAAACTTACAATTATTAAATTCATTATATTTACAATCAGTAAAATTGGAAAATAATAACTATGTAAAGGAAGTGGAATTTTTTCATGTATATTAATACTGTACTTCTTGTCAAATATAAAAATTGAATCATGTATCAAAATTCTCTTTGTAAAAATTAAACTAGTGGCTCCATCTTTGGGTGGTGATCCACCCTGTATATCGTTGCCGACCACAAAATTTATTATCCTCCAGAGCCCTCGCACAAGTGGGGGTCGTGGTTCGCTTTTTGAAGTAGTTGAGGGTATTTTGGGTGGTAGCAGAGCAAAACAAAAAAAAATTGTAATAGAACGTGAACAAATAGATATATTAACAGATTGTATATGGAATCACATTTCACACGTATAAAAGAACAATGCATATTTATGTTTGCTAAATTCTTGCCGAACGGGGCAAAACTACTGATATTATTTACTAAAACTAACGAAAATAGTAGGTAAGTGTAAACTCCGCTGTTGCGCCGGTCGTGATCACGTCTGACGTCGCCGTGTTAACATAAATTAACAGGTGGTTTTGTATATTTGACCTATAACTGCGAATTCTGCAACAGTCTCAATTTCCTAACATGCAAGTTTTTCTAGGTTTCACTATAAAATGTTCTCTGTCGTCTGGGTAAAAGTCAGAAATACGCAAAATATTAATTAAACAATAAATCAAGTTTTCTTACCACAAGTACATGTTGGGAGGAGATGGGTCCCCAGAAAGGACTATCACTACCCATTCATTCTGGGCTATTTATGTGATTGATAAATGTTTGATCAGCATATTCCCTACATAGTAGGGAAACTTACGGCTTGATGTTATTAATGAACTCAATTAGTTGTGACGTGACAAATTATATACCTATATACTACTGTCGTGACACACGGGTTGCTTACCAAACACACTGGAACTTGACCCTAGAACATAGTCTAGAATTTTATTTTATTTCTCCCGTGGAATAAATATTTAAAGACTTCTAATACCTATTTCACATTTAAATAATACGTTAAAATGTATATATCCACATTTGATTTATAAAAAGTTTATTTTAGTTTCATAATACAGTTTTTGTAATGCTTTATACTTGTGTATATTTTCTGATACCTTGTGCATGATAACTGAAAGTTCCTAAATATTTCTTCCACGGGAGAAATAAAATAAAATTGTACGCTATGTTTCTATCCTTCAAAATGTTGCCTTATAAACATATGCATTAAGGGTCAAGTTCCAGTGTGCTTGGCAGGCAACCTGTGTGTCATAACAGAAGTATATGGGGGTTGCATAATTATGTGACGACACACTAATGCGGTCCAAGGAAGAAAGTTTTGACTTTCTTAGATGTATCGTTGAAACGATCAAGCAATGATAGGTTATTCCATGGAGTCTACAGAAAGCGAACACCTACCGATCGTTACCTGCATGCTACATCCCACCACCATCCACAACAGAAGAGGTCATAGGTCATTAATCAGAACATTGTTGCACAGAGTCAATATATGTTATAATAAATTTTAAATTATTTGGTAGAGAATTGAACAGGGCATGTTTAAAACAAAATATTTTAAAAACATTTTTTAAAACATCGTGTTATGTTTTAAACAAATGTTTAAAACATACTTAATACACAATGTGATGTTTTAAGCAACTGTTTAAAACACAGTTTAAAATATACAATTTAAAACACTGTTTTAAACAAAAAAAAAACTGTTTAAAACAAAAAAAACAGCTTTTTCCAACCCTGGAATTGACCAAAGCAATACCAAAGTTATTAAATATAAGCCTGCTCTAGGGCCTCACCTGCAAAAGGTCTTAGTCCCGTAGAAAACATTTCTGGACACACGTCTATAGGTAGTTTTTTTTCATATCTTTGCAAAAACTATCATCACCTAAAGTTAACGACAGGAATATCCGGACACCCTGTAAATATCAGTATCGAATGATTACTTAAATTCATATGTATTTTGTAGAAATAACTGTTAAAGAATTGGTGAATCCTCCGAAGACACCATACCAGGTCCTGTGGGACAGCCAAGTGGCGCATGACTACTATCGAAAAAGTCACAATGACTACAACCCATCGGAGCACATCAATAGAAAGTAAGTCACTCAAATTCTTATATCTAGTCTAAAAAATTCCCTCTTTAAAAGTCGTATATTTCGAAAACCACATATAGGATTAATCTGAAATTTTCAATATCGTCTATTTTTAAGTAATACTTTATCCACAAAAAGTAACAACTACTAAATAAAATTCATTAAATGAGCCCATTTCAAAGCAACAGATCTTGATTTATTTTTAAAACTGATTTAATGGAATAAAGACTAATTGAATATTACTTAAACGATGGGCCCGTTCAGCATTTTTTTTTTATTTTAGAAATCGAAAGTAGAACACTTTTTAAGGCAATTTCCAAATTTTTAGGTTTTTATTAGGATGTTTAAGCCCTTAAATAAATTACCAAAGTTGGACCGCGCGAAAACGAGGCGAAGCTTAGCGTAACGTCACTTTGCAGATGCTGATCAGGCAACAGTCGAGATTTAATGTGACTTCATAGCTAACCTCAAAAATATATATTTCTTAAGATATACAAGTATTACGTAGCTGTTATTAAAATTTCTGCCTGGTTCCCTGTACTTTCAACCAAAATCTAGTTCAATGTGATGTCTATTAAGTTTTAAATAGTTTGTCACAATAAAATAAGACACTTTTTGCAGGTTAGGAATCTAACCTATAATTAACAGTCTATTTGTATCAATCAACAATATTGAAAAATTATTTGCGTGAATTTTTAAATATTTGCTTGGAGCCAGTTTCGTTCCAAGCTAAAAATGAGTATGCAAACATTAAAAATGAGAATAAACCCAAAAAACATAACGAGGTTATGTTAGCTGTATGATGCACATGCCCCAAGCATGTGGACCCACCACATTATGTTATTGTGTTTCTCTATGGAAACAGCGTTTGATTGTTAAATTATATCTGTTGTATCTTCTTGCTGGTTTGAAATGAGTAGTGTTTATGCAGAATGTAGTAGTAGTCCTAGTAGTAGTAGTAGTTTATTTATTGTGTGTGACAATACAATATCGTTTACACTCGTCAGATACAAAGATTAACACGTTAAGCGCCATGTGTATCCTCAAGGATGCATAGCAAGTTTTATAGCTGGGCCGTGTGTATCCTTCAATATACTCACGCAGAGCTTTACTTACTGACCCATAGCATCTATAAGGATACTAAATATACATATAACAGCACAGTTCATAAATATAGGTGGCCCGGTGGGATAGATTAGTAATTAGTTGAAAACTAATTAAAAAAAAAATCAAAATCATTCATTATTTAATAGATCATAAGTGTTTCAGGTAAAATTACATTAAGGTCCCGAGGGAAATTTTCTTTTTGGGTATACATGGTGCTTAACGTGTTAATATAGACACTTACGTTAAGATAAAATAAAAACAATGGCATAAGAACATCAATCTAAAGTACTACAATTATAAACTGGAATATATCAATAAATAAAACAATTAAGATCAGCAATACAGACAATTACATTTAAAAACAATTAAAGTACGTGAAAAATTCATCTATCTCATAAGACATTTTCTTTCAGAAAATTTCTCACTTTCTTGGCGAACGCAATATCCTTAAGTGTTTTCCAGCTATTTGGCAGTAGGTTGTAGAATTTTACAGATAGATATCTAAATGAATTTATGTTTCTAGTCAGACGGAAGAAAGGAACTTCAACAGATTCATTCCTTGTTTTGTAGCAATTCTGAGTTTGGTAATGAGACAGATGGTTTCTAGCAAAAAGAATGCACTCTAAAATATACTGATTAGTGCAAGTGAGGACACCTAACCTTTTAAACAAAGGTCTACAGCTTTCGTTATATTTTGAATTAGTAATAACTCGTATAGCTCTCTTTTGCAATTTTAAAATCTTGACAGTGTGTGCAGAGCCGCCCCACAGTAAAATTCCATAGCACATTATGCTATGAAAGAGTCTGTGATATGCAGTCAAGATAATATTTTGAACGATTTGATTTTTAAGTTTTTTCAGCAAATATATTCTACAGGACAATTTTCTGGGCATGCAATTTATGTGGCTTTCCCATGTCTATTTGCTATTTAAACACCTAAGCACTTAACTGGCTTATTATTGTCAATATGAATTCGTGTGTTTAGATGAAATAGAGATGCGATCTGATATGTCGTTGATATAAACAATAAATAATGTTGGTCCTACTATCGACCCCCGAGGAACGCCAAACTTGAGGGACTTTAAGGAAGAGATTTCACCATTACTGCTAACACACTGACGTCTGTCTAACATATACCTTTTAATGAAAGAAAGTGCAGATCCTCTTATACCGAAACTCTCTAATTTTATTAATAATATGTCAGGAGACACACAATCAAAAGCTTTATACAAATCCAAGAAAGAAGCAGCTACCATATGTCCATCTTCAAGTGCATCTGTTATAAATACAATCATATCGGTTAATGCTTTAATAGTAGAAGTACTTTTACGGTAACCATATTGACTGGGATTTAGTAAGTTTTTATTTTCCAAATACAGTATTAGCCTTACGTTAAAAGCTAATTCAAGCAATTTAGATAGAATTGGAATAATTGATATTGGTCTGTGATTGTTGACTTGATCCACATTACCTTTTTTAAAGATAGGCGTTACTTTAGATATTTTTAGACAGTCAGGAAATATTCCTTGTTCAAAACACAAATTAATGAAATGAGTTATGAAAGGTAAGAGCTCATCTTTGGCCATTTTAATAGTATCATTGTTTAGACCGTAATAGTCTCTAGATTTAGATGTACTTAATTTGTCTATTAGATGACTAATTTCATATTCCGAGACTGGTTCTAAAAAGAAGGAAAAAGGTACGCTATTGTTCCTACATAGATTTGTATAATCAGAATTACTGAAATTTAAATTTTCCAGAATTTCATTGGCTATTTTAACAAAATAATTATTCAGGTCATCGGCACTGATTTCGCGAGATAGTTGATTATGATTAGATAGTTGATTATGATGTACTGGAACTCAATTTTTAACACTGAATATCTAATGATTGGATATACTTATGAAGCTAAAATTTTAACAGCTTATCTAGCATTCTATTGAATGCCATAAAAAAATAATGAAAAAATAATTATCGGTAACAAGCCCATTGGCTATACTTATACACACACAAATACTACTTGCTCTGCTGTACAATCGAGAGAGAGATATATTAAAATTGTGTCTATATTTGGCACCAACATATTTCTTTTCTTTTTCTAACTTTCATGGTAATTGGGGGGATTGTAACTAATAATACCCACCACTACTCCTTACAGTTTATAAAAATGGAAATATCTGGTCATACTAGAATAAAACTGTTACATTTTTTTTTTCTTTACTTAGTTATGAGGACCCTTATAACCCTAACGTCCGTTTTGGATCAAAAACTCCGTATGACCCAAGAGGTGTTTGGGTAAGATGTGCCTGTGATTGGCATAAAAAGGAACCGGTGTGCTATGCCAGTAAAATACAGGCAGATTATATTGACAGAACTAGGCCGGAATTAGGAAAATCACTCACTCCGTAAGTATATATTCTATATATTATATTTATACTTAGTTATTTAATTGATCAGTAATTATTTATATAAAGTAATTATTTATATAAAACGATATACCAACGTAATGAAACCACTTATAACTCAAGCAATGGGCCTTTCCCACATAATTGAACTTTATTATGTCATAAATCATTTAAACAATTTTAATGTAAAAAATAGGTATCCACTTTTTAAAGACATTTGTAACAAAATAAAACAATGTACAAATATCAATATAATAATTGCGACTGTTCCTCTTGGTAGAAATCGTAATCTAAATAAAGCCATACATAAATTTAATACAAAGTTAGGGGAATTTATAATAAAACTTGATAATTATGTTCCTGGCTCAATCAGATTATTAAATATAAATGGTAATAAGAAACTATTGAGCAAAAATGAAATCTCCAATGAAATAGTTAAGATGACTATAAATAAAAATAATAATAAAAATCTAACATTTGTAAATATAGAAAAGGATCACCTTGTACAAAATAACTTAGATCCGATTATCTTATTAGACGAACCTGTTTCAATGCTTTCAATTGTGAATGACAGTCTGATTTATAAAAATGATGATAGTTTAGGTACTAAAAACGATTTATTCAACGACAATACAGAAGGTAATTTTTTATACCCAAGATTATCCCAGGTATCATTTCAGATGTAACGATTAAAAAATGTAAAATGGTCCTAGCACATGTCAACGTTCAAAGTATATTAAATAAATTGGAAGAAATTGAAATTTTTGTAAGTGATGAAAATATTGATATATTGTGTTTAACAGAACACTGGTTAAACAACCATAATGTAAAAGACATTCACTTAAAAGGTTATAACTTGGCATCTTACTTCTGTAGACAAAACCATATCCATGGTGGATCTCTTATTTTAGTCAAGCAAAATGTATTAAAATTTAAGGATATTGCATCAGTTGTAAAGTTCTCAAGTGAATGCCATATAGAAATTAGTAGTGTAGCCATTAATGATATTGCTATAGTTAACGTTTATAGACCTCCAAATGGCTCCATAAATATTTTTGTGAACAATTTGTCCTCTGCCTTAAACATGGTTTCCAAAAGATTCTCTAGTATTATTCTCTGTGGTGATTTGAATATAGACCATGCTAAAGAATCATTGAACAAAAAAATCTTGTGCGACATCTTCACCTCCTTCAACTTAAATATTACAACTACTGAAGCAACAAGAATATTCTGTAATAATAATGGTCAAGTAAGTGCTAGTGCAATTGATTATGTTGTCACCAACATCTCTAATAATATGTATTCATGCCATTTAGTTGATCCTTGTATAGCAGATCACTATGCACATATTTTCTCAGTTGACTGTACTTCGGTTGACAAGGATGAATGCAGTATTTTTTCAGGTAGATGCCTGAATGATTTTAATATCGAAATGTTTGTGGCTGGCATAAGCTTAATAGATTGGTCATTTGTATATAGCAATACAAATTTAGATACTAATTTTAGTTGTTTTTTGAGTTGTTTACTTCAGGTATTAGATAATACGTGTCCAGTTACTATTAAAAAGAGGAGAAACAATAAATATAATCCTTGGTTCACCAAAGAACTAGAAAATGAGAAATGTATTCTAAAAAATTATCACTGGTTAGCGATAAATTTAGGTACCATGGAAAGTAGAAATTTGTATATAAACAAAAAACGCCAATATAAACAGAACATCAGAAAAGCTCAAACTAAGTATTATAATAATAAAATAAATACTTCTAAAAACAAATGTAAGGAAACATGGAAAATAGTAAATAATAAGTTAGGGAGAACAACTAAAACTACAAATATTGAACTGGTTGAAAATGGTGAAAAAATTAATAATGCACAATTAGTTGCAAATAAATTTTCATCCCATTTCAGTACAATTTCCCAAAACAAGTTAAAAGAGCATTTTGGTGAAAACTTATCTTTACCTTGTACCACTACTACGAGTAACGTTGAAAATTATTTTTGCATGAGTGAGGTCAAGGAAAATGATGTCATTAAAGCACTACATAATCTAAAATCCTCAAATTCATCTGGTATTGATGGATTCACGAAAAAGTTATTGACTGCCAGTATTCATGTGATTATAGCGCCATTAACATATTTAATAAATAAATCTATAAAAGAGGGTATATTTCCCCAGATCCTAAAAACGGCGAGTGTTTTACCTCTCTATAAAAAAGACAACCGCGATAATATTGAAAACTATCGACAAATATCTCTACTCAGTAATTTTTCAAAATTAATTGAACGGATAGTATATGATAGCTTTATCTCTTTCTTTGATTCCCATAACATTATTACTGCAAATCAACATGGGTTTAGAGCAAACAGATCAACTGAAACAGCCTCGTATAATCTACTGCAGTTTGTCTACACTCATCTAGATGAGGGGAAATGCGATAAACCATTATTTGGTGTTAATTTAAACTTAGAATAAAACACAGGTTTCATCAACGAAATCTATTTAGGTTCTAACTTACAAAAAAGGTAAATGCGCTCAGCCTGGAATAGTGCAGTCTAAACAGAATTTATAATAAACATACAAACAGCAAATACTTAACCTAGTTAAACAATTAAACATAAGACTAATGAACTTATAATATACACACGTGCGTATTAATAATATTAATAATAATAGGGATAAATTATACCATTACATCTCCCTCGGGGAAGTTAAAAAAAAATCATGCAGCGCTCAAAACATGATTTTTTTTTTCTTTTTACTATATTTATTTTCTTTCTATTTATGGTACAACTTAACCCTATCTTTATCTCTTAACATAAGCTTACATGCTGTATGTTTTTCGTGAAGTTTTGAGGAAATTAAATTACTTTTGGCATCATTACATGCTTATTGTTAACGATACTTTAATTCTAAAGGATAATTATATCAAAGTTATATAAAGGATCCGTGCCATTACCTAGATTAAAATGCAATCTAGCTAGATAACCGAAAATTCTAAAAAACTCTTAAATTCTTATGAGAATTTTCAAGAGAAAATTCAACATGATGATGGTAAGCTGTAGAGTGAAATTTTGTAATATATAAAAATTGACATATTTCCTTCAAAATAGTCCTTGATCTGATACAATTGAATCGGGTATGCCGTAGCGTAAAAGAAAATTGTCTGCAAAAATGTTTTCTACTGTATAAGCTTCCTTATTTTGTAACTGGTAAGCCTCTACAAATTTAGTCAACTCGCGTTGTAAAATAAAATTTGTACTGATTGCTTTCCAAATCTGTCTCCTAAGGACCCACTAAATATAATCAAACTTTTTGAGATCCTGAAGAAGCAGTATTAGTGACCGTCATTATCAAATATAATTAAACATTTGAAATCCTGAAAAGCAGTACTAGTGACCGTCATGTATTTGGTTTAGAGTGTTTATTTGTTGGCAATCACCACATTTTTTGTTTTTGTTTTTATTTTATAAATTTTTCAACATCTTTACGTAAACCCGTCCAAATATAAAGTTTCTTTATACTACTGTACATACGATTTACTCTTGTATGCCCACTTGTCGGTAGTATTGGTAATCGTTCAATACAATTGTCTCGTTTCATAATCTACTATATTTTAAATATCTTTCAATATGGATATTTTTATACCACAATTTTTGTTTTGTTTGGGAACTGTAAAATATTTTCAAGTATTTGTGCGCACTTTTTATTTTTTAATTATTTATTCCGGAATATTATATATATATATATATATATATATATATCATATATATTTCAGGTCTCTCAACATAGTACCTAAGTCTGATGCCGATCGAGGATCCTGTTTTAAAGAAATTATTCGCGAATAATTAATAGATAATAAGTTCCCTAAATGACAATCATATTGTTTACTATTTACTTTCTTCTCAAAATCCGAACAAGAAATTGGACATAACTGGGAAAAATCTTTAGGCGGCTTTAATAATTTTATGACACCAGGGTGATCAATCCTTTCATCAGACGTAGAATTATTAAACCCACTTTGAATATTATTCCCAGACTGTTTGGTTTTTTCCCTTGTAACATATACCGTATTACACATGCTATTCATTTATTTTAATTCGTCAGAAGTTATCGTTTTTTATAACGTTGTCCTTTTCTTTTGTATACTTTACTACAAAGTCGTATTCTACCAGAGCTAACCCAAGTTTTGTTAACCTACTAGGATTCGTCATTCCGAACAAATAAATGAGTGGTTTATGTTCAGTTAATAAAACAAATTTTCTAGCAAATAAACAGGCCTAAAGTGCCTTACTACAAAAATTACAAAATTGCTTTAATCTCTTGAAAAATTGTTGACATTCTTCGTTCGAAACAAATGGAACATTCTTTTTTGTTAAATTATTAAGAAGTGAATCAATATGAGCAAAATTTTAAATATATTTCTTACAATAGTTAGCAAAAGCAACGAATCTTTTCATCTCATTAGAATCTTTAGGAATTGGAAATTTTTAAATTACTTCACTTTTTAAAGCATCAGGTGAAATTGTATGGCCTAAATAAAGGATTTCTTTCTTCAAAAAAAATTTTCTTGAAAAATTTTGACTAATTTTCTATTATGGGTTAATAAGTTATTTCCAAAAACAATTAAATTGTCTAAATAAACAAAATAACTCTCGTAGTTCAAACCAGATACTGTAATCGTCATTGCTCTAGAAAAAGCACTAGGACTTATTTACAAGCCTATTGGAAGCCTTGTCATTTGGTACTGGCCACGATCTGTTGTAGATGCTGTATATAGCCTGCTAGAGTGATTGAGTTCAATATGATAATAACCTCGAGATAAATCAAGATGAGAGAAGTACATAGTTCCGATAATGAGTCTAAGATTTCTATGATGCAGGAGAATGGAAATTTGTAATCCTGTATATGACTATGTAATTGCCTGTAATCTCAACAACCCTCCATTTTTATGTACATTTTGACAATTTTTTTTTTGAACAATTAGCAAAGGTGCTTACCATTTTGACCTTATTTTAACATTTTGTCAATTTGAATGTGAATTTCTAGTTTTTGTGCATTCTTTCTTTATAAATATTAGTGGTTGCCAAAGAGTCGCCGTCTAATTGAAACATATCGGAATACTTATCACAAATTTTCTCAAACGAACCTTTTTTTCTCGCCATTTAATGTTAATCAATAATTTACATGTTCTAGCAACTGAAATAGTTTCATTATTTTTAAACTCGCATAATTTATAATTCTCTAATTTTCTAGTTTTACACTACAATTTTTAAGAACCACTTTATCTCTAACATTAAGTATTTTAACAGATATCACATTTTGCTTAGATCTAACTAAAGTTCCAGCTATAAATATTCCTTCACTTAATTCACTAGATAAAATAACACATCTTCAGTTACATCAACATAAAATATTTTATTATTTAACATCTTGTAAAGGAATTGAAGTAAAAACTGCATTTGCGGATTGCATAGGAATTAAAATGTTTTTTTTTTTATTATTACACCAGAATGAAAATAGAAACCTCTCGTAATCCATAATACCTGAATGTTTACAAATGAAATATGAACTTAATATACCGTTTATTTCATTATCAAGGTTGTCCATTATTAAGAACTGATGACAAAGCTGTGTATTATTTATTTTTAATGACAGAAACTGAACGTTTTGATACCGTTGACCCAGAAATTCCCTTTAATTTAATTTTGTTTGATAAGTCAATTATTTCGTGTTTAGCGAGATATTTACTAGAAATAATGTTGACTATTACTGTTAGATATGAGATCTAATACAAATTTTAGTTTGTTATTTCTATAAAAAAAAATTTAACAAAATTTAACTCGTCTAATGTAAAAATTCAGATTGATTAATTTCTCGTGAGGCCTCGAAAAAATGGATACCATGGGGTGGCTTACTGAAAACATCCCCGTGAATGCGTATTCGTATTAGTAACATTAACATCAGAATTATTTGTGTAGGTAACTAACTGTTCGTTTGCATTGGAGATCCGTAATAAGATCTTCTTTTATAATTTTCAAAATTGTTATCCCTATTACGACTAAAATTACTCCTATTATTGTTATAGTGACCTCTACTGTTATAATTATAATTATGATTCGCATCTCGTGAGTCTCTAACATGATTTCGTAAATAGTTATGAGGATAGAAAATTTATTATAATTGCCGCAGTTTTTTAATTCGAATTTTTCAGACATTTTTGCGTCGGTATCTGAGCAATCTAAAGAAGAAAAATCGTATTCTATTGGATTTTGCAATTTTTTTTTCATCCCCTTCAGGCTGTTCAGTACCCGATAGCTGTAACCTTGCATCTAAAATTGATTGACTATCCTTTAAATATTTACTGATACTACTCGCGTAAGATTTAATTTCCTCTCTAACTTTGCTATCAAAAGTCGACCTACTATTAAATTCTTTGAATTGTTCATATCTATTACTAAACTTATATAGTTTCTTACACTTACAATTTGTCACTTCACTGTCTTTTCTCCTTACAACACTTTCCTTATTTAAATATAATCTTCTAATACTTCCAATAAATGTTTCAGTTCTTTGAAAATATTCATACCACTATCAACTTAATATCTTGCTTTTGATATTTTATATATGGCATAAATGTTTTATGCCATTAATTTTTATTACCTAAAACCCTAAAAGAAAAAAATACTGGACCAGCTCCATTTTTACTTGACTTGAAGTAATCTCTCTTCGAATTTTCCTTTCTAACTTTTTTTCTGCATTTTAATATAATTATTCCAGCCAGGAGTATAACCAGAATTCCCATATGTTTTGTAGATAGTGCACTGGTACCCAAGGTATTTGCTTGATCTCCATTTTCGGCAATAAACACATTTTTATTTAACCATTTCCAGTTTACCATATTTTAATTATTTTCCATCTAAATTTCCATGTAATTTCCATGTAGTTCATTCTAATCAGAACTGCCCTCTTTTATTTTTGGGACAGGACTGGCAGGATCGCCATGCGATAAACCATTATTTGGTGTTAATTTAAACTTAGAATAAAACACAGGTTTCATCAACGAAATCTATTTAGGTTCTAACTTACAAAAAAGGTAAATGCGCTCAGCCTGGAATAGTGCAGTCTAAACAGAATTTATAATAAACATACAAACAGCAAATACTTAACCTAGTTAAACAATTAAACATAAGACTAATGAACTTATAATATACACACGTGCGTATTAATAATATTAATAATAATAGGGATAAATTATACCATTACAGAAATATGTAGCAGCACTTATGTTTGATCTAACCCAAGCATTTGATACTATAAATGTAAATTTACTATCAGAAAAACTCTATAAAATTGGAATAAGAGGTAATTATTTAGATTGGATTAAATCCTATACGAGTAACCGAAAAATGATAGTAAAAGTTAACAACGAACAATCAAAAGAAAGTAGTGTTTTGCTAGGCGTTCCCCAGGGGTCAGTGCTTGGTCCGTTGCTGTTTGTGTTATACATCAATGATTTACCTGAGCATATTACGGAAGGCATAGTAACAATGTTTGCTGATGACACCACAGTTTGTGTGACTGGTACTACTTCTGAGGGGCTACTAGCCAATATAAAAAGAGTCTATGATGACTTAGATATATGGTGTCAAAGAAATAGACTAATTCTAAATAAAAATAAAACAATTAACATGTACTTTCATAAGAGAAAATTATTGGATTATTCAGCATCGTCGGAAATAAATATAACATTCTCTAAGGAGGCTAAGTTTTTAGGTACTTGGGTTGATGAAAATTTAGCATGGTCTAAACATATTGAGCATGTCTGCTCTAAATTAAACAGTGCTTATTATGCCACAATGCAATTAAAATCTTCCCTAGTTTGCAATGGACTTCTAAACGTTTATTTCTCGTTAGGATACAGTCACATATCATTAAACATTGGATCTTGGGGTAAGGGGGCAGATATTAATAGAATATTTGTCTGTCAAAAAAGGCTTATAAGGCTAATATTTAATTTAAAACCAACAGAGTCATGTAGGAATACATTTATGGAGAACAATTTGTTGACAGTTTCCTGTATATTTATTCTGAAAAGTGTTTTGTATGTTAAACAAAATATCAATCAATTTTCAACACTAAATAATATTCACGGATATACTACGCGAAACAGCAATAGTTTACTGATACCAAATCATAAACATCATACTTTAAACATGCACCAAATTACAATTTTGTTACGATGTATAATAAGTTGCCTAATGATATTAAAAACATTACTAACTTTAATAAATTCAAACACGAAACTAAAAAATATTTAATCCACCATACATTTTACAGTATTAATGAGTACCTTCAGTCATGAGTTTTTTTTTTTTATGCCTCTAAGAGTTTTTGTTTACAAGATATGTGTATAGGTATATATATATATATATTTGTTTTTATCTTTGTTCTAATAATATTATATTATTATATTTACATTGTCTATGTTTTATACTTTACGTGTTTTTATGTTTTATTTTACTATTGACTTACCATAATGTACACTATTGTATTCTTAAATGGTTAATAAAATATCTATCTATCTATCTATTAACACCTAATAAATATTGTACATACATGTCATATCGTATATTTTAATTTTAAATGGATATTTTAAAGATAAAAATACTACTTTACCCCATATTTCAAACAAGTAAAGAGGCTCAAATTACGTCATGGGCGGACCCTCCAATCAAAATTAAACAATTTCCGGATTCATACGAACATTAACCGAACCTGTTGACATTTCTGAATTTTACATTTCGTCTGGAAATCTGCCGATGACACTATTTCCATGTTGCTTAATGTATATGAATGTTTAACGTTAGAGGAAATGTTTTAATTATATCACTAAAGAACGTCTACTTTTTATCTCCGCTTTTGAAAATAATGAACAATACCACCTACTGTAATAAAAATGGTAGTAATTAACAGAATAGAATAGAATAGAATTTATTTATTGTAATCATATTAAATATTTTACAACGTCAAAGACGTGTTTCTTAAATATAGTGAGTAAAATCAATTAAAATATATATATATAGTCTAACACGTAAGACAAATTTATACTTTACATAAGGAAAAGTGTAATATAAATTATAAATAATAATGATAACATTATTTGTATAACAAATAAAAAAATTAAAAAACTGACATGTTACATTACAGAAAAATTTTGAAAACCATTTTCAATATCTTCAAGTGTGAAGAAAGCATATTTGATTAAATATTGTTTAATAGTCGATCTGAATTTAGTTGGAGGCTGGCTTTTTATTGTATTAGGCATTGAATAATTTTATTCCATAGGAGTTGATGCCAGTTTGAGCTCGATTAAGTCTGATATTATTAACTCTAAGATCATCATTGCGTCTAGTCAAGTGATTGTGAAAATCCTTATTTCTGTTATATAGCGCCATGTTGTTTTTGACATAAGTAATGCATTCTAATGCATAAATGCACGGTAATGTGAGGATTTTACAGTTTTGAAAAATGAGACTTGTTTCGTCTCTGTAACCTGCGTTGCCTATTATTCTGACTGCTCTTCTCTGAAGACCAAATAGCCTATGCCTTCCCGCGGCATGTCCCCACGCTAAAATAGCATAGGACAAGCGTGATTGAATAAGTGCATAATATGCTGTTTTCAATACATTTTTTGATAGATTTGTAGACATTTGTCTAAGTACATAAATGTTTCTGGTTATTATATTAGCAATATAATTTGTATGTTCATCCCATTTAAGAACTGGATCTAGGTATAGTCCCAAAAATTTCACGAATTTGGGATTTTCCTCCAAAGTATCGGTGTTGCGTCTTAATGAAGATGTCATTGTTACGGTTTTACTTTTATTTAGAGTCAACAAATTTGTTGAGAACCACTTTTCTGCATTCGACTGTGCATCAGCAAGTTTTATCTTTAAATTGTCAGTATTTTCGGCTGCCACGGAAAGTGTTGTATCATCTGCATAAAACAAGCAGTTGACGTTGTCTACCGCATTTGGTAGATCGTTTATGTAGATTAAAAATAACACCGGGCCCAAAATTGAGCCCTGTGGTACACCTGTTCTCACATTTAACATTTCTGAGTTCTGATTATGAAAGCAGACTATTTGCTGTCGGTTATTCAGGTAAGATTTAAGTAATTGTGTAGGTTCTTGACTGAAATTATATTTGGTGCATTTTTTTAATAATAACTCATGTGAGACACAGTCGAAGGCTTTACTGAGATCACAAAATATTGAGGCAGAGTACATGCCTTTCTCAAAACAGTCCAGTGTATATGTAGTATAGCTTAAAATAGCATCCGTCGTTGACAATTTCGTTCGAGAAACACTTTATATGTCAGATCTCAACAAATAACATACTTGGCAACACTGATGGAAATAAAATGAGTATTAAATAATAATTAAAAGACAGGTTATGTTCTCTTATTTACGTTGTGATCGTACGTATCTAGTATTTTGACTTTATAACTTTGTTTCTTATTAATTATTTAAAAACTAAGTTATTAATTAGCACCTAAACTTTCATTTAACTTAAAGGGAACACTGAGATAGAGTCTTGTTTATTGAATATAATAAAAGAAGTATTAATAGATGAAAATGATGAAAAAGTGTTATCCTGTGAATGTCCCGTCATGTCTGTCAATTCCGTAAAGATAGAAAGAGACAAACACTTATACGTACAATCTGCTCATGTGTAGCCTCTATTAAGTGTGCTATAGTATACTGATTGGTCCATCTGCCGAATGCATCATTAGTGGAGACATAATGCCGCCAATTTTAAATTCATATAATATAATAATTTTTTCTGTAGAAGCAAATTTCGCAAAAAAGAAAAATACGGGTGAGTTTTTTTAAAGAGAACTTTTTAAATATTCAATAAAAAGAAACGTGGGAAAGGCCCATTAATTCTGCAGAGTTCATAGCGACCTGGAAAACCTGTAAAAATCAGGAAATTTGAAGTTGTTTAAAAATGTCAGTGAATTTAGAAAATTTATTGAGAAATCAGGGAGTTTTAGTCATTTTCATAAAAAGGGAATATGAAAATTTTTAACGCTCATGATAATAAAGTACGAATTATACGTTGCAGCATTTCACTAAATAGTAAACAGAGTATCCATTTATTAGACCTGCAAATAACTTCCAAGAATCCTGGAACACTTGGAAGCCAGGGAATTGAAGTTTAAAAAATTGCTATGAACTCTGCTCTGTGGACCAAGTCACTATTTTTATCTGGCCATAGTCTTTGATACTGCTAATTTATATAATCTAATTCACGTGGGAAATGTTCTTTTTAGAAACCATAACATAGACTGTGTACCGAAAGGCCACAGTTTCGGAAGACCTACACCACGCCCATTATTCGATGTTGAAGAATTGTTGAAAGACCGCAACTGCCCTCCCTGTATATTTAAAAGGGACTTTTACAAATGGATGGCTGCTTTAAATAGATTTAGATACACAATGAAGAAGAGAAGTAACAAAGATTTTAATTACGATGACTTTTATAAAAGGGCCTTGTTCTGGGATAGGGTAAGTTGCACTAGGTTGTTGACGATAAATGAAAATTAAACAATATTTTCAGGAACTAACTGGATATATCCCGATCGAAGTGTTTTATAATCTCTGCGCCTGTGAACATATCACGTACCAAAAGGAAGATGTCGAGTCATTACTTACGGTGTTAAATATCCTCATAGATAACCATATTAATTACAGGAAGTTTATAGACCTTATAAATGTTAACAAGCCGCCTATAACGATCATGCCATTTAACGGTAAAGTAACAAATTTTAATTTTTAATTACTATTTTTATTATACTTTTGTTAACAATAATTCAGTAATTTTAGTCCCTTTGATATTTCAGATGTGCCGAAACATGCTCAATACTACTTAACAACTAACCAAGCTGCAAGTTGTGACTATTTGATCATTAATAATACAGGTAATTTGATTCGTTATGTTTTTAGTTGAGAAACGCAACAAAATTTAAACATTCGATTTTCCTAGACATTCATTTAAAATGTAATTTGATAAATTAATATTCTTTGAAGGTATGCCTCCAGCTGGAACACCAACAATACGTCATGACTTATCTAGACCTGTTGTGCCTCCTGACGGTTGCAGAGCTGACTTGGTCCATTTAGGACAAGCGACTTCAGCAAATGCGTTACTAAATCCCAGTATTTATACACAATATGGATTGAATTACAGAGATTTCTTTCTGGTAAATATGAAATACGAATAGTTTATTTACAACCTTACATATATTAGACAGTTTAAAACATGAAAATATAAGAAATAAAACAAAAATTTTATTTTGTACTATTTTAAATTCTCGTTGGAACTTCCAAATCCCAGTCTACTATTTTGTATATAAAAAAATGAGAAGGTTTTCAACTTTATTTAATGTTTAATACTGACTGAACGTTGACACGCAATGTATACTAAAAATAAATGACTAGTCGAGGCAGGACAGAAAAGTGTTTGGCAACATTTTGTCAAAAAAATTGGCAAACTCGGATGCCGTGCAATATGTAAAAAAAAAAAAATGTAATAAGGAAATTCGGGAAAACCTGTAAAAATCAGTCAAGTAAAAGAGAACAAATTAATGAGTGCCAAGTCAATACAAGCCAAAGTGAAAATTAGCAGTGTATACGTGTACAGTAAGCGGGAATTTAAGTGATAGTAGTTCCAGTAGCACTAGTTTAAGCTACTTTGTTGTAAGGACATGTCAAGACAAAAAGAAAGAATTAGAGAAACAGGTAGCCAGAGACATTTTTGCAACAAAGTTCGGAAGGTGACTGACATTTATTTATTTATTTATTTATTTATTTATTTATTAAAGATCATGTTAATACACAAATCGTTTACATTCGTCAACAACAACAGAGACATTACTTAATATTTATATTTAAAATTATTAGTTAGAACTACACAATATGGTGATTAAAACTCTAAATGGAAAATATATTAACAACACTAAACACATAGAACAAACTACAGTTTAAAAAATCTACAGACATAAAGTATATAAAATAAAATAAGTGCATTAGTCAATGTGGAAATCATCATTTAATATATCATTCAAAGAATAGAATGCTCTTTTCGTAAGGTGTTTGTATTCTCTCTTTGTATTGATTAGCGGGTAAGTACTTAATATGGTTTGGAAGTTTATTATATAGTTTAGGTGCATAATAGTTTGTGGAGAATTTGCTTTTGTTTACTCGATGAAACTCTATTTCAATCATTGTATTATTTCTCATATCGTGTTGGTGAATATCATTATGATAGTTGAATAAATGAATATTGTCTCTTATCCATACTAAACATTTCAGCGCATACACACAAGAGAAAGAGGGAATTTTTAGTTCGATAAATTTTTGTTTTATATCTACACGATATCCTGATCCTGTGATAGCTCTAATTGCACGCCATTGAAGTTTACAAATTTGCTCGGCATGGGGTGAATGTCCCCAAGCTAATATTGCATAACACATATTGGAGTGGAATAGACCGTAGTAAACAGTTAGTATAACTGAATTGTCTACAACAGGGTATAAATTTCTCAAAACGTAAATATTTTTGGAGAGTTTTTTTGACAGTTGATCTATATGTGTTTCCCAAGAAAGCCTAGAGTCTAGGTGTATTCCAAGAAATTTTACTGATGCCGGGTTATCAAAATCACAGTGTTTTAGTGTAAATATGCATTTCGTAGTTTTACTTTCATTGAGGTGTAGTTGATTTACTGTAAACCATGTGGAGGCCTCTGATTGTGTTTTATTCATTAAATTTAAAAGCTGTTCTAAGTTGTTATGTTCATCCAGAGTAGTTGTATCATCTGCGTATAAAACTAGATCACTATTTGGAAGGGAGTTAGTTATATCGTTTACGTAGATGAAAAACAGCAACGGCCTCCAGTATTGACCCTTGTGGCACTCCATATTTGATAGAACTTAAGCTAGAATTCATGTCATTATAGTGGACCATTTGTTGTCTGTTGGTTAGATATGATTGAATAATTTTAGTACTTAAGGGATTAAATCCATAAAAATTTAGTTTTTGAATTAATTTATCATGTGCTACACAGTCAAAAGCCTTACTGAGGTCACAGAATGTTCCACCTATATATGTTGCCTCATCAAATCCCTTGGAGATCTTATCTACAAGTGTTAAAATTGCCATTTCCGTATTACGATTTTGTCTGAAACCAAATTGTTCATTAATAAATAAACTATTACTTTCGAAGTACTCTGCTAGTTGCTTGGCTAAAAGCCCTTCCACTATCTTGGCAATGATAGGAACTAAAGATATCGGTCTATAGTTACCTGGGTCATCGAGGTTTCCTCCTTTGAATATTGGGATTACTTTAGCAATTTTTAGAGAGTCTGGAAATTCACCTGTCTTTATGGATAAATTTACTAA
This sequence comes from Rutpela maculata, assembly GCA_936432065.2. Taxonomy (NCBI): domain Eukaryota; kingdom Metazoa; phylum Arthropoda; class Insecta; order Coleoptera; family Cerambycidae; genus Rutpela; species Rutpela maculata. The sequence goes on along the minus strand of OW386287.2, from coordinate 15,119,786 downwards.
GTGCGTTAAAGGTGATATTATCATGTTTTTGATTTGTTTTATGATTTTTACATTTATACCATAAATATCCAGAGAGTATTTATTCTTTAAATTATTAATTGCCTCCCTTACTTCATTGAATGTTACTTCACGAAATTTAAATGTTTTATTAATGTTTTTGTTCAAGAATTCGTCATGTGGATGCCTTACTGTTTGTAGTTTTGATACTAGTACTTCTGCTCGATTAACGAAGTAATTGTTAAAATCAGAGGGATTTATTGCGTCGTCTAGAGAAGCATGAACTTTTGGCCTACAATTATTAATTACCACATTGATTTAGAAGAGTTGTTTTTAGAATTTATGTACTCACTATTTATTCTTTTTTTTGTATTTAGAATTTCAACTCTATATTGTCTTTTTTGTTCCACATACATGTTTTTATTTTCATTAGTGGGGGACTGTTTACACACATCATGCAAGAACCCAAGCATATCTCTCATATTTTTTAGATGTTCATTAAACCACAATACTGTATGATTTTTTAATGTGTTAGTAGTAATTACTTTTACTGGAAAAGCACGTTTTGTATTTATTACAATCTTGTCGATGAACATGTCCCATTTATCATTAATTGTAAGGCTATTAGATTTAACAAAGGAAAAGTCAACTGTTTGCATTATGTTGTGAAATTTCAATAAACCCTGTTCGGTTATTGGTCTAACCGTTTTTTGTGTATTTACAATTTTTGGATCTAGAAGGTCTATATAAATTGTAACTGAATTATGATCAGAAATATGTAAATCTCTTACTGCAGTACTGCACTCTCCTGAAAAATTTATTAATATGTTGTCTAAGCAGTTGTTTTCTCTAGTTGCCTCTGTTATGCAAGTGTTAAAATTAAAAGAAGTCAGTAGATAATTAAATTCTTTGTCATGTTTATCTTGAGTATGAAAATGTATGTTAAAGTCACCAGTTATTATGATCTTATGCGTATGTGCCTTTAATTTGTTTAAAATGGTAGAGACAATATCAATAAATTGTTCAAATTTTTTTGTATCGCTATCAGGTGTTCTGTAAAGTGAAACAATAATGTAATTACCATTGATAACCTCTACTGCTGATACTTCACAGAGTGATTCACGTGACAACAATACAATATCATTACGCGCTTTAAAATCAATACCGTTCTTTACAAAAATTATACTACCACCATGTGCCGAGGTAGTTCTGGCATAATGTGAGGCCAATGTATAATTATGTATGTTTATCGTACCTATTTCATCTGGCTTCAGCCAATGTTCGCTAAACGTTAAGACGTCCGGCATTTCCTTGATTTGGGCAAAATACCCCTCTATCTCATTTACTTTATATCTCAAAGATTGAACATTAAGATGAAATACTGAAAGAGCATTCTTTCTTCTGCATTTTACTTGTTCTTGCCCACACTGGGAGACTGAAAACCCTCATTAATAATTCCTTCACTTATATCTTTTTGTAGTGGTGTTTTATTTACTACTTCCTGCCTAGAGATGTTGTCCATAAGGTCGAAGGTTATGCAGCATTCTTTGCAGTTGCTTTCTGTGCATACTTTACACACAAGCACCGAGTCTGTGCTCTCACAATTGCTACACTTTGTCATTATTTGGGCACATAACAAATTAAATATTAGATTTAAATTTAAATCCGGTCCTGGTGTTTGTGTTGATGTTTTATGTTTATGTAGTAAAAAACTTGTCACTTTTTGTTTCGCTGATAAAACATATAAGTTTTTATAGGAACAGAGATGCAAGATTATGTTAGTTATTGCTAATAAATAACATTATCTTAAGTCCACTTGTTGTGTAACTCCATTCAAAAGAAGGAGGCACTGTTATTTATCACCTAGTCCACTTTTTAATTTTTAAAATGAAACTTCTCCACTAAAAAATTAATATTTCTACTACAGCATTATCTGCTCACTTTCCCATTTTTATCAAACCAATCGACATGTTAAGACCCGCCGGTTTCAACGGGGTATTTTCCATTTTTTTTAAATTCAGTTTTGGTGATATATATCAAGTAATGTTATTATTTTAACAATTACTGCATAATCAATTTAAACCAAAACAATAATTTCTTAAATAAAAATAAGAAATAAGAATACGCCCGTCTAGACGCAGATTTCAAATGATTTCATTTGACGGGAAATAATTTGACCAGTAACAGACAACTTTCGCTTAGACTGTAACTATCTTATATGAATGCCAAATTGTGTATTTTCTTTACATTATTTTACCTATAACACTTCTATTTTACTCAATATCTTGAAAATCAATAAATATTATATACATGTATTTAGAAGGAATTAAAAGTTATCTTAAAAATGTAAAAAAAAATTCGGCTCTCTTCCAACTTTGCTTGCTTGTTGCCAGTTGTCAATTCTTGTCATAATACAAGTGAAAGAAACATAGGTTAGATTTATTTGTTGTTTGTTTATGTGGTGTTTGATTTCGTTATTTTATATTTTATCAATAAACTATTAAGATGGAGTTGAATTTTGTGAAAGGATATTCATCCAATCTGCTCAAAGTTGATTACGACATGATAGATTCTTTCTATAAACAAAATTTGGATGTGAAAACGCAAAGGTAAACACTTCTATTTAAGTATGTAAGTACACTTATTATTAGTAAGTGTATTTTAATTAACAGTACTGTAACTACTATGTGGCTGACTAATCGTAACAACAAAATATAAACGAACCTGAAGGGATGGGATCAGAAATATTGGAAGCTTGCCACCAAGTTCTATTAAAGCAGATACATTACCTAAAAATATCTCAATAAAAGCATATTCGAAAAGGAAATCCACTTTCGCAATGCTACAGGTCTTAATTTTGAATTTTATGTTATTTTTAACAAAAATAGCAACACCACCAACATTTGCATGATCTCTACAGTGATAATCTGTTAAAGTATAAGATTGTAATTTTATAAGATGAATTTCAAAACTTTTACATGAGGTCTCTGTCAAACAAACAATTTCTGGAGAGTCCAGGGAATAAAGGAGTAAGTCGACTTCTTGAATTTTGTTTCTAATACTCCTAATATTTAGATGGCAAATTCTGACATATTTGTTCACAGGATGATGTGAATGATTATTTTCAGTATTAATATTTCTATACACTATTGAATCAGTTTCTAGCTCGCAACTTCTAAAAAAGAGTTCGGTCTAGCTTCCTTTTCATCATTTATAACTTGTCTGGTTTTATATTTCTCATAGTGTCTGTTGAAATCAAATCTTCTGTAAAAGACTCCTTTAGGCCAAAAAGATGGTTGATAAAAAATCTCTTTATATTGAAAGTCAGCTGCTACCATGAAACTCTTAAATCTACTATTTCCTGGCTCCTTTAAATCTTTGACTATAAATTCATCAACATCATTTGCAGTTTTTGCCTTTAAGTAATGCTTTATGTCCTCTTCTGTAACGTCAGGAGTTACTTTATACAGATATAACCACACTTTCGGTTTAACTCCGATAAATTTCTCATTATTTCCTGTTGATTGGCCTATATTTCTTTTAAAAAATCTTTTTTTTTCTCTGTACTGTTTCCCACTTTTCTGCTTCACCGTAACCATTGATATTGGGTACGTTTAATTCTTCATTATTTGATGTTTTGTCAGATTCAATGTGTATTAATTCCTTCATTATTGATTGACTTTCATCTTCTTCAATTTGAATGATATCGTCCATTATTTTCCGTTGAAAATCTAGTTCTTGTTCTATGTTTATTTGTTTTGTTGTAAGTTCATTGACCTTTTGTTTACTACAGTTGGCTTCCACATTGTAATTAAAGTTTCCTTTATTTTCACTTGTTTTTTGCGATGATCTACTTTTTGTTTCATTAGTTTGCTGCTGGGCATTTTTTATGGTCCATTTATTTATTCCTGGTTTTTGTTGGATGTTGTGATTTTTAATACTACCATTTTTTGTGGATTCAATTTTCTCAAGTGAATGGTTATTTTGTTTTAATAGTGTAATATGGTCCAATAATAACTTACATTTTTCGTCTTTTTCTTCCATTAATTTTTTCAGTAGCTCAATTTCGGTTTTCAGATTTTGTATTTCTGAGTGTTTATATTCTGGCTGATTTTCACAACACATGATTCTGGTGTCACATATTTTTACAAATTTTATTTTGTTTCTTAAGAAACAGGACTGATGAAACACATTTCCACAGTTTACACACACTGTTATCTTAGTCTGTTTGTTTTGACAACATTTAAAACTTTTTGCTTCTAATTTATGGCTATAATCTTTAGGAGCATTTTCATTCTCCTCCTCACTTGACGCCATTTTTCAATTTGGAAGGTTTGTTTGTACATATTCTATATTATTCAGTTAAAAAAAAATAGGAAAATACCCCATTATCATCAACCTTCTTAAATGAATTATTTGAAGAGGATAAATCAAAGTGCTTAGAAAATTTATCATACGAGAAAATCGAAAGTTTTCTTCTGGAAAGTATATACATCAGGACATCCACGTGCTGGTGATTATCTTGCAAATTTGGCTATTGACTTACTCAATAAGTGCAAAAATGATTGTAACTGCAAAGTTACTAGTTTGGTCACAGATAACGCAGCAGACATGAAAAATATGAGGGAAAAAATTGCCGATGCCCTGTACAACATAATTATGGGTGCTGTGCCCATATACTGACACAAAAGTAAAATCACACTTAGTTCAAATTGTAAAATATTTTCGCAATACATTTGCCAAATGCTTGGTACAAACAAAAAGAGGACAAGAAACTAACATTACCATAAAATGTTAGATGGAATACAGTTTCCGACTGCCTTGCGGTTTGTCACTGAATGGCCTAAGTTGTTGCAAATCTGTGAAGAACACAGATGACATTGATACGTTGATTTTTGGAAAAGTGTCGAATATTCAAATTAAAAGAATGGCCGAAGATTTTTTTAAATTGCCGAAACCAATATCTGTGACACTTGACAGAATTCAGCAGAAAGGTGCCAGTTTGTCCCTTGAAGTTGAGGAATGGAAAAAATTGATTGCCGTTTTTTATAGTTTTGAAGACGAGGACAGAAATTTAAAGCAATGTTGGATATTTGAAAGAAGATATAATCAACGCTATTTCACTTTTTAGCATATTTGCTGGATCCTATCAGAAATAAAAACAAATACCCACTGTCGGAAGAAGAAAAAAAGGCTGCTTTAGATATAGTTTCCCAACATTTTTCTGGCACAGGTTATAGTTGATAATTAAGTTGGAAGCGAAATCCGATCCGTTTCAAGAAACAATGTTTTCAGAAGAAATATTACAAAATGTTAACGTAGTGCAGTCGTGAAAATCTGAAAATGATATTCCACAAATTAACAAAGTACTGCAGACTTGGAAAGAATATTTTCATCATATGGACTTGTTCATTCAGATAGTATAAATACATTAAGCAATGAAAAAGCATCTAAATTATTATTTTTTTTATTAGTATTTTTTCTTTACGACATTTAAACTTGGAAGAGAAAAAAAATCATGACTTTAATGAAATTACTTGAGAGCGAGTTTGCATGCCACAGTAAATTGTTAAGTAGAAATAGTAAACTAATGGAATTACATTGTCCTGCCAGTAAAACCGAAACCACACTACTATTCACTAGATTTGACTAACCTGTGGGTGTACAGAGTATGAACAGTAGCGCGATGTGGTCACTGCTGTTGAAATTAGTACAATGTACCTACTTACCAGGCAGTGAGTGAAATAATGACTCAGTTATACTTTTAATGACAAGATCATGTTTTAACATCAATATGGACAATTAATTAGTAAAAGTTCTTTTAAGCGCCGTTTCAATAACTGCTCTTACTGTCTTTCTAGTGTTATTACAGCAATGTTGCCACTTCGAACAACTTCTGTCTCACCATCTATTAGAAAAACGTCAAATTAACATTAGCATAATTCGTACATCCTGAAGAAAAGCGCAATAAGTCAAAAGTGTATTTCACAGAAGAATAAACACTATATTCTAAATATATAGTGTTCATTCTCCTGTAAAATGCACTTTTTACTTATTGCGCTCTTCGGGATGTGCGAATTCAGAAAATTCTTCTAAAGGTTTAATCTTTTGTAGGAGCAAATATTGTGCCGATTTTTAACTTTTTTTCACATTAAATATATTTATTCTAGTATGTATTACATTTTAATTTTTGACTCCCATTAAAGAACATAAAAAAATTAATTATGAATTACGGTCGATTGAGTTCACATTTAATAATCCTAAGGAAAAAACTTTGGAAACTTAATTTCATTTAGTATTCAAATATAAAATATAATACATACCAGACTTTTTAATAATTAAATAAAATCTGAATTCTGTTGGTTCGTTTTTAAGAAAAAACATTTGAAAGATTGACGACTCTAAACATGATATTTGGCAGTCTTAAATCAGCTCCACCCTGCTAAGTAGAAAAATAGCTGTTTAAAAATAAAATAAAAAAGGGAATTTAAAGGAGAGGTATCGATAAGCTAAGAAAATTGACCCCAATATGACAAAAAATTTAACTATATTTTTTTTTATATTTCTCATTATTTTAGTAAAATACAGGACACTAACTTAACGCTACAATAAATTGAAAGTAAAAATGACTACGTTTTCTTCACGAGAAAATCGACAAACTGAAGTCGAAATGGCTGTTTTTTTTTTACTATATCGAGTTTTTTTAGACATGAGCGCATTTTTTAGCAGTTTAATTTTTGTATTTTTATATGTGTTGACGTTTAAAGAGCAACATGTAAAAAAGTCACCGTGCTAAAAAAATACGCTCATGTCTAAAAAAAACTCGATATAGTAAAAAAATGGTACAATTTTCCAAAGAAAGTCACTTTGACCTCGGTTTGTCGATTTCTCTTGTGAAGAAAATGTAGTCATTTTTACTTTTAATTTATTATAGCGTAGTTAGTGTTCTGTATTTTACTAAAATAATGAGAAATATAAAAAAAAATAGGGTTAAATTTTTTGTCATATATTGGGGTCAATTTTCTTAGCTTATCGATACCTCTCCTTATCTTTAAAAACTTTTTCAAATAATCATGATTTTTTAAATCTTATTATTTAAATCATTGATTTTTTTTTATGAATGAAAACTAGATTTTGCCCAACCCTACTTCCTTGACAAAATAGGAAAGGTGCCATGTTTCTGAATCACAGATATTTACTGTGTATACTGCAAACTTTATTTAATTTGGTACATTAGTCTGGAAGTTATGAACAAAGACCTTCAAGATTTAACTTTTACGGGTGATAACTTCGAATTGGGAAAAATACAAGTACTTTTAGTTTTATCTTGACTCAAACTACACTCCCAAAGTTCTCAAACACCTCTCGTATTGTTTGTGAAAATGTGAAGACTATATGGCATAATTAGATAAAAAGATATGTTTACAAATATATATTTTATTATATAATACAAACAATATAATACAACACCTGGAAATATAGCAACAATGCATACATTGTATCGTTGATATTTTAAAATTTAATTAGATAATTACGACATGAACAATTAATAAAACTTCTTTTCATTTCAGCCAAGAGCAGCAAAAACAATACGGACTTTATTCGAAAAAGTTGGATACACCTTCCCTGGAGATACTTTTGAAAAATTATGGAAAGCTGGCGTCGAACATGATAAATCCGGTTGCGTGTGTGTCGACACATTTAAAACATTATTAAAAACCCACTGCCCCCCTCCGAAAATATCAGTAGATGAACAAGAATGTGAAAAATTTATTTAATTTACTTTATTTATAAATTTACTTTTTTACTTAAATACCGATATTATATGATTATATATACATACACATGTTCAACTTCTCCGCCTTTCTCTCTCATTCCTACTTTTATCTCCTCGACCCCTGTCACTGTCACCTCTGCCTCTGCTTCTGTCTCTACTTCTCGTCCGCTTTGTGGAGGACTTTTCAAAGGCGTTCCTCACATTTTTCAGTTGGTGAATGTTATCTTCGTACCTGCTTTTGACCCATTCATAATCCCTCCTTTTCCTTTCCTCTTTGTCTTCTTGATTTTTTCTGTATTTCCTTTTACTATCTTCCTCATTTAAAGACCTAGTTTTGCTTGATGTATATTTTCTCGTTCTATTATGCTCGTCGTCTTCGTCTGCAGAAGCATCTCGTTTCTTTTGTTTCCGTTTAATGTCCTTGTCTGACCCTTTCTTGTGTTTGGTTTTCTTGCCCTTCTTCTGTATCTCTTCTTCAGAACTAGATGATTCTACAAAAGAAAAAAAATTGTAGGCACAGTTTTAATAGAATTTATTCATCATACCGGAATCGCTGCTACTAGAATCACTACTACTAGAGTCGTCCGAGGAACTGCTGCTACTGCTTTGCTTAGCTACTCCGATATTCAATTCAAAGTTTCTTGGAATATTTTTCAAGTGTTCCCTAAGGTCATCCGTCAAACCTCCTAAACCGATTGAGGTAAAAAAGTTTATGGAAAATCTTGTATTTTTAGGGCTGTCTCTTGGAAATAAGCCAGCAAAATGTTGCTGTAATGTTCTAAAAAAAAGATATATTCAATTACAAGGAAAGTACGCAATCACGAAAAAAAAAACTTACTCATCTTTCAGTCTTGCGTTCAGTTTACTAAGTCCCATGTACTCAGCAAGCTCTTGGAAGAGAATTTTTATGAAAATTCTGCTAGAACTGTTTGTATCTTCTTCATTGAGTTTCATTATTTCCAACACCTCCCAGCTTATGGCATCCGTGAATAGTAAATGCGCAAAGAACTTGCTGACATTTCTTAGCCGGTTCGCATCTAATCTATGAGTGGTGGCATAAGTATCTTTGAAAATTTGTTGGAATGGGTCTACGTAAGTTTTGTTGATTTGGCAAAACCTCTGTGCCAACAAACCGTAAAATTTCTCATATGTTCGCTGCTCAGCACAGCAATCTGAAAAAAAAATACAAATAACCATAAATCGAAAGATCGAATCAAATCAAATCAAATTAAATATGCTTTATTGTCTAAAAAATACGATTTTTATTGACAAAGCCAGTCCTTATAATCTATATAAAAAACATCCTAGTATAAAATGCAAACATAATGACACAAAACAAACGTTTATTTTTGTATAAAACAGGGACTTAATAAAATCAAATAAAGTCAATCAAATGTGTCCTGAAAGATTCCTCGACTGAACACTAAGCTTTACTAACAATTTCTTTACGTCTTTTCCAAAGGTGGAGGGTCGATTTGGGCAGTTTTTGCCCCAAATTAATTTTCGATGAAAAAATCAGTCTACTAACAATAATAAGTCGATTTCACCCTAAACAAACGATCCCCCCCTCCCCCCTCAATCTTGAATATGCCATCACTTGCTAACAGCATTCTTGGGGAGATATATCGCTTTCAAACTTATATTTGCTTGATAAAATACCTACCATTTTATCAAGCAAATAAAAGTTTGAAAGTGATATATCTCCCCAAGAAAGCTATCAAAAAATAATTTGGGGCAAAAACCGCCCAAATCGACCCTCTTCCTTTAATTTCGCTTATAATTCGCCTCAAATTTATAGGAAGATGACTGAATATTTTTTTGCTGTTGTATAAGATAGAATTCTTTGTCTGAGCCGATGATGGAATGGGAAGAAGGATATTATGAGTACGTGTGTAGTGAACTGGTTTAGCGTTTATCTCATGTCTAAATGAAATGAAAATACGTGCAAGTTTCAAAAACAGTGGTTTACGCCGGTCCCTTATAGCTCTTTTTTGCAGAACAAAAATTTTATTAAATAAATATTGTGAACAACAACCCCAGAAACAAATGCCATAACACAAATGCGAATCTATATGCGCAAAAATGCATTTCTGGCTGAGTCTAATTTCAATTTACTTGACACCACTCTAATTGCATAACAATTCACAGCTAATTTTTTACTTAAAATTGAGACGTGGCTTTCGAATTTTAATTTGTTATCAACATGCAAGCCCAAAAATCTACTCTCAGTTTGATTTTTAATAATTTGGTCTTCCAAGTATACCTCATTTAAGTTGCACTTAAATGTAATATCAGTTTTAGGCACATTAAAGGATAACAAATTAGCATTGCACCACTCTTTAATCATTTCTAAATCAGTGCTTACAATCTCATGGAGTTTATCAATTAATTTGTCACGCCAGAGTATGGTAGTGTCGTCAGCAAAAAAAAGTGAAATTTTCTTTAATTTAAACAGATACCAGATCATCGAAATATATTAGAAATAGTAGTGGCCCAAGGATGGAACCTTGTGGCACACCAGATTTCACTTCCATTTGTTTTGAAACATTACCATTAAAAATAACTTTTTGATAACGAGCAGATAAATATGACTTGAACCAATCCAGCGTATTACCTCTAAACCTGTATGTTTCTAGTTTCCTCAACTGTATTTCGTGGTTCACGCAATCAAATGCCTTAGTCAAATCACAGAATTCTGCTGCGTCCACCTCTCCATATCATTAAGCTGAAGATATAGTTTCTCTAAGAAAGAAATTATAGCATCATTTGTTTCTTGCAGCATGAAAACTGAACTGTTCTGCACAAAGTATCTTATTTCGATGCAAAAAATCTAAAATTCGTTTCTTGACCAATTCTCTCACTAAATAATTCGATTAATCGTTCTTAAATGAACAATAGTTAAAATGTATTGGCGTCTATAGAGGTAAATCTGTAAAGGTAGGTGTAATTTTGTTTTTTCTTAGAATTCGATGAGGTTCAATATGCGACCCCAAGAACAGTAAAGAACTGAAACTGAATGGAGGTCTGTCGGATCTCTCTCCTATTTTTTTTTTAATTTTATTTTAACGTCCTCTTTATATTAAGGAAAATAGAACTAAACTACACTTATTTAACATCAGTGTCAAATCAGTCCTACTATACGGATGTGAAACGTGGAAAAGCATTAAATCTATGGGTTACATGGTGGAAGTCCGTCAACCGATGTTTGCGCAGGATAATGCACATATTCTTGCCAACCAAGATTACCAACAGGGAGCTATGGGATATAATGGGACAGAGGAAGATACCTCTTGAAATAAGGTCTAGAATATGAAAGTGGCTAGGCCACACACTTAGGAAACTAGTGGATACTATCCCAAGGGCTGCCCTCGACTGGCCAAGGCAGCCGAAGAGTGGAAAGACCAAAGATAACATTGAAGAAAATTATATAGAAGAGGCAACACAAATGGACAAGACGCGGGGAGAAGTAAAAGTACTGGCCAGGAACAGAGTCAAATGGAGACAGTTTGTGTGAATAACGGGACTATTATGTTTATATTAATATCCTGGCAGTGTTTAGCGATAGCTATTCTACCACTCAACCAAGACACAGGTACAACAAATAACAACCCTTCCCTGCGACATTACCAGCTGAGACTTGAACTCGGGTGACGTAAGAGCTACTAGGCGTATTGTCTTACCCTAGGTAACATATTAATGAAGACATTATTATTCTTATTATTATTATTATTAAAAACTAAACTTCCATACCCTAGCCTGGATCCCAGATCTCAGACCTAATGCATAAACATTAATTTTGAGTCGGAATTAAAATGCCAGAACTGAACTGAAGGTTAAAACAATTAGATATATTGTGAAGACGACTGTTCTAACACCTGTTTACATTAACCATATTATGTCCGAAGCATGGGTTAAATATCTAGTAATAAACAGACTACAAAATCAACTTCAATTATCACACCAAAGATACTAAAAAGAGCAAAACATTTTAAATGTATATCAAGGAAAAGCGATGGAATAAATCTAGGACCAAAATGTAAGATTGACAAGTTCATTCATAGACTCATCATAGAGTATGGACACTGAACATATAATACTTCTTAATCTCAAAAATCCTGCCTTACAAAATTTAAAAGTAGCTGAAACTAGTTCCATCCGTTCAATCACTAGAATATGCTTCCCTAATAGCCCAATGTAGTGATATCTACTTTATAATTTACTTTCGCATGTTCCGTAAGCATTTAACCCTTTAAGTATATAGTGAAAAAATTAGGCCGCTAGTGTTAATATTAACCCTTATATTTGATACTGAATTCGTAACATATTTGAAACGGTCAAAGGCGCAGAGCGAGCATCTGTGATGTCACACCACTTCACTGGCTCTATGAGTTATGCGGTTATATTCTGTTTAAGAAATTTCGTTGTACACTTTGCAGGTGTGGTGTTATTTTACGTTAATTAACTTATTTGATTGTTATTTTTTATACATAAAAATATGCGTTCTCTAGAAAATGGGTACATTAAGGCTAATTCTAACATTCGCCGTGTGTAGACACTTTTATGGTTATGGAATATTTTAATAATAATAGAGATTACATAAGAGCTGAAATGAGGGTTCCCGCCAAATTAGAGGAATAGGTTAACTACATATATATCTACTTTAATAAAGTCTACAGAATTTATCTAAATTTTAGGTCAGCCTGACAAAATTACGGCGATAACGCTGTTGGTTATGTGCAAATAAAAGGTATTTATATACATACTAGCTGACCCAGCAAACTTTTGCCATATAAATTAAAAATTTTTGTCCAAAAAATAAAAATAAAATTTCTGGATAGGGCCACCCTTATCACCTAGGGGTATAAAAAATAGCCTACGACCTATTCTCAGACCTACCAAATACATACCAAAAATTTCATAAAAATCGGTTAAGCCGTTTCGGAGGAGTTCGATAACAAACACTGTGACACGAGATTTTTATATATTAGATAATTTTCCATATCCTCTTCAAGCTACAAATTTTATTATTGTACGATTTTTAATAATAACCTATTACACTAGACTTGATCCTCACAACAATACTTCGTTAAAATTTTCATTCGATTATATATCTACTTTTGGAACTTTCTTTTTATTCATTATTATGGTAAGTACGTTAACCTCTAAATGGATGGAGCTGCGAGACTATAACTACCTAATTGTAACACTGAGAGATTTTTTTCCTTTTCCATCAAATTTTACAATTTCTAATTTTACATCATCACTAGTTTTTAAAAATGAAACCGATTAACCTACAATATAAAAAAATATATATGGTAATGGTGTCAAATTATCAGTAATGTGGATGTCAACCTCTGTCATATAGTCCACAAAGTAAGGGAGAGCCAAATGGAAGATTGCATGCAGACACTCACACCTATTACATTTGAAACTTGCATTTAAAATAGTCCCTTCAGGTAAAAGACATATTTAAAAAATCTACATAAAAACTTACCAAGAAACATATGACATAGTTCTATCTCTTGACCAGGTTTCAATTCCATTTTCATAAGTTTATGGGCGCATTCCTCAAAGTCCAAACTAGACTGAATAGTAAGATAAATCGTTCGTCTCAATGTTATAAGATTCGTTTCAGTGTTATCTATAATTTTTCCTTGGTCTTTAGCCTCTGCATCTTCCTCATCATCATCTTCATCTGAATCACCATCTGAACCTTCTGAACCTGAGCCAGATTCGCTGTCACTCTGCAAAATTTCTTTGCTGAGAGTTTTGTATTTGCCCTCGTTTTCTTCGTAGTTTTCATCAAATTTGAACACATCTAAAAAAAATCATAAATTTTAACAAAGAAGCTGGAAAAAGGTACTAATTTACTTAAATAAAACATATCGATGAATTTAAGAAGAAACAATAATTGAGGAGATTTTTGCTTGATTTTTTTCCAACCAAAAACATGCTTTCCTCTAGAAACCCAAATCGATAGTCTCCCCTACACAACATTCCGCTACTCCAAAAAATAGTGACAAAAAAGTCAGAAAGAAGCATATTTATTATAGCATTTGTTTACTCTATTACAAAAAAGTCCCAAAAAAAAACTTAAAAGGTTCAGTATTCTTTAAGTCAAAATATTCGTACTTACTCAAAATATCTTCAGCATTAACTTGCCTCACGTCATCTAATGTTATCAAATGGGTAAACTGATCTTCCTCCTCTACAATATCCAATTCTTCAATTACAGCAGCATGGTCTTTAAATCCATCTTTCCGTATTTGAAACATAACCTCAATCATATACTGAATTCTCTTTTCTAACTGCCCCTCATGCAGGATATTCCGCAGCATTTCAAAAATTGCGTTAATACCTATGGGAATAAACATAAATGAGAGACGTATTTAAACGTATTTAAAAAAAATAAGATATAAAGCAAGTGTAAAAACTTTTTACACTTCGATAAAAAGTAGTTTTGTTGGTTAGTTGATTCAACAAATTTATTAATTAAAAATGGAATTTAAAAAGTTCATGACATAGATGGCAGCAGAATGTTCAAAATTTTTTCCCAGATACATCTGTTCTTAAGAAATGTTATGAAATATCCAGTCGATATTTAAAGCAGTTTGTTCCAGAGAGCTAAAGAGCTTTTAAAATAAACTCATCTCAGTGTAAGTTTAAAGTGGATAAAACATCGTCAAAACATTTTTTGTTAAAAGAGTTTAACGCCAATAGAAATTTTACTAGATGAAAAATGTATCGAGTGACAACGCACAATTATAAACTGAAGAATTTAAAATTCTGCAGCCCATAGGACACTAGAAATCTAAAACAAAGTGCACAAAACCGTTTTAGAGGATAACGATTAAAAGTTCTGACACTGCTAATACTACGGGAGCCCACACTAAGTGTCCGTGCACCCCCCGATCCTTGGGGGGGGGGGATGTTTTTCATAAAGATTAAAGCCTAAGGGACAATTTAAGACATGTCCTAAAAAAAAATTGACTGCACTTTCAAAATGGCGTCCGTTAAAAAAAAAGAAAATTTGCAAATATGGTTTTTGTCATTTAACCCAAAAACTAAAAAAGATGGAGAAAAACTTTCTGCACAAAAAACAAAGTGCATACAATTTTCTACAATTTTGTTCCTATACAATATTTGGATAGGAGTTTCCATTTTCCAGATAAATGATTCAGCTCTTAAAATAATATATAAAATTCTATATAAAACGTAATACTACGGGAGCCTATCCTAACTGTCCGTGCACCCCCCCGATCCTTGAGGACAATGTTTTCATAAAGATTAAAGCCTAAGGAACAATTTAAGACATGTCCTAAAAAAGAAAACTGGCTGTACTTGCAAAATGGCGTCCGTTTAAAAAAAAAATGCAAATATTGTTTTTGTCATTTAACACAAAAACTAAAAAAGATGGAGAAAAACTTTCTCCACAAAAAACAAAGTGCATAAAATTTTCTACAATTTTGTTCCTATACAATATTTGGATAGGAGTTACCGTTTTCCAGATACCACTGTTACCGTTTTCGAGATAAATGTCTGCAAATTATATTATTATTATTATTAATTTTTTTCAGTTTATTTATTTTTTTGTTATGTTAATAATATAAAGTTATATTATATGCCTTACAATAATTGTCACAGTTATTTCCTCTAAGTGATTTACCGCTATATGAATTTCCATGATTTCTTAATTTTGGACTCATTTATCTGGAAAATGGTAACTCCTATCAAAATATTGTATAGGAGGAACAAATTTGTAGAAAATTTTATGCATGTTGTTTTTTGTGGAAAAAGTGTTTGTCCATCTTTTTTAGTTTTCATGTTAAATGACAAAAACAACACTGGCAACAGTTTTTTTTAACTTATGGCAGCCACTTTGAAAGTAGGTACAGCCAGTTTTTCTTTTTTAGGACATGTCTTAAATTGTTCCTTAGGCCCTAATCTTTATGAAAAACATTGTCCCCAAGGATCGGGCGGGGGGTGCACGTACAGCTATAAGGTGAAGAACAAATATTTCATATCCTAACCGAAGAGTTAGGTGACAGAAAGCTATCGGCAAAATGGGCACTGCGTTTGCTAACAGTCGATCAAAAATAAACTCAAATGCAAATTTCTCAAGAGAGTTAGGACCATTTTAGGAAGGACATGACTAATTTTGCTTAGGTACTTTGTTGGTTATTTGGATAAATAATAAAAGGCAAAACGTTCACTCTCTGAAGTTTTAAAATTATAAAGGTCCTCCATCCGCCTTATTTACCTGATTTAGCACTCTGACTTCTCTATTTCCAAAACTCTAAAAACCCCTTTTGAGACAAGATAAAGGGACTGTAGCATCACCGGAAAACACGGTTTGAACTTTAGACATAGTATGTCGAGGGTTATCTTGATTGGGAAATAAGTCTTTCATTGTCAGGTTCCGAACTTTTCAAATTGCCTTCGCACCTAACATGAAAATTAGAGAAATGTGTGATATTGCAATAATCTCAATTTACACATTTTTCCTACATGATATAATATGAGATACTTAAATAATAGCACAAAATTTTATTACAAAATTAAACTTTAATGGTACATACCTCTACTAGATACTTCTGTTAACTTCTGGCCACATTCTTTCAAAAATGAGATGGCAACTTCAACGGAATCATCAGTAGGAGTTTCAACGAGTAGGGTTAAAATTTCCAAAGCCAGAATTTCATGAGCGACTCTCTGATTAACCAAATGCGCAATAAAAGTAGCAGATGATATACAGATTGTTTTATTATTTTGTTTAAATCCTCTTTTGAATTGGAGTACTAACCTTTTAAGCAACAATTCACCTATATTAGGAAATTTTGAGTTTATAACTGCCACAAGAGCAGCATAGACATTTGTAAAAGTGGGTGAAGCAGCTTGAGCTTGTATTATGGATTTAGATAGTAATCCCCTGCCTCTAACTATGTTTTCGTGTAGTAGTTCCCTTGCGATTATGCCAATATTTGCAGTATTAACCTTATTAATATAACCATGAATAGACTTCTTTAAAGCTTCCCAAGCAATACGTTGATATGCAGCTGATGATTTATCGGTAATATTTTCCTGCATCATACGTAATTTAGCAGGGGGTATGTAAGCACCGCCAGTCCTTGACGTTAACAAATCTACTGTCTTACGTTCACGAGGCTTTATCACCGATTTATCTTCATTTTCTTTCGATGTTTCGGTTTCTTCATTTTTATTCTTATCACCTGTATCATAATATCTCTTACCAATTTTTGTATCATCCTTCTTAGGATACTTATTCCAGTAGCGGTCGCTATTTTGACGCCTTTCATCTTCACCATAATATCTTGGATATTCTTCACTAGGTTCGTCTAAATTCTCATAATTTCGTTTTTCTAGATCTTCATGTCTTTTACCTCGTCTTTCTTTTCTCTCCCGAGACCTAGAGCGAGATCTCGTTTTGTTGGAATTATTTTTTTTATATTCCTTGTCTCGTTTTTCCCCAACTGGAGATAATTTATCTTTTTGTTTCTTTTTAGGATCAAGAGATTTTTTGTACTTTTTGCGTTCTGGCGAATTTGTATCCGAATCTGTGCCCATTTTCGTTTTTACAACCTAACCTCAACAACGTCAATAAAAAATTAAAAAACCTGTAAATAAGACCAGAGTAAAGAGCTTAACAGATAGAGTAGTCCCACTGTACAGCAAGAATATATAACCACAGTAGAGAAAAGACCAGTAGTCCGACTCAGCCGGAACAGTTGTACAAGATTTTCAGTGCGCATGCGATGCGCGTGGGCTTAAACTATTCAATGCGCAGTGGACGGCACAACGACAGTGGACGGCAGTGATGATATAGGGTGGGGCGGATGTTTATTTTTGTTTACGTTTACGTTTCTGAACAGTCCCCACTATCG
This sequence comes from Rutpela maculata, assembly GCA_936432065.2. Taxonomy (NCBI): domain Eukaryota; kingdom Metazoa; phylum Arthropoda; class Insecta; order Coleoptera; family Cerambycidae; genus Rutpela; species Rutpela maculata. The sequence goes on along the minus strand of OW386287.2, from coordinate 15,102,110 downwards.
ACGAAATGCGCGTGGGATACAAACAGTAGATGCGCAGTGGATTAAAAAAAATAAAATCGAGTACAACAAATATCAAAGGGACCGCTGCGAGTGAAACTACTGGTCTTTTCTCTACTGTGATATAACCTCGTGGGTCCAAGTTTTATTTTTTTTCCTCTTCTGCGCACATATCATAGGGTACCACGCGCATATAGGGGATAATTGTATACGAGGGTTATTCAATAAAAACATACGAGGGTATTCCGAAAATTACTGTCATTAAAACTTGGATATGCAAATGAATAATAAAATTTTTAGGTGATAATCTATTAGCAAAAACATACATAATGGAAAAGATACTTAATGAAACATAATAACTGGACTAATTGTTATTAAATTTTAACCAAACGAATACTTCAATAACAAACAATTTATGATTGAGGCACACAATAATGTTATAGATGATGGCATCATATTACTTATTATGTTTTATTTACATATCATCAAGGGCGGATCTGGACCTTGAGCTTGGGGGGGTAACACAGCCGCGTACTGAAAATAACAAAAATAATTTTCCTCGAAAATTAAAATTGATAAGCGGGGGTAAATCACAAAAAATTTTCTAGCATAGAAAAAAAATTATAAACACAACTAAATATATTCAAAAATATAAAATTAAATAATAAATATGAAATTTTAAAAAGAAATTTGATGCTTTACCTCGTTACCCCCCTAAAGACACCGAAAGTTGGCCCTTCGTTGGGCCATCACTGGGCCAGAAATGAAACTTCTGGCCCAGTGATGGGCCGATCTTCTGTTTGTTTGTTAGGCCCCCCATAAATCCGCGCTTGCATATATATCAAATCATTGAATATTTTTAATACGGCTACAGATGCAAAGAAGTAATATAGGTATCTTCAGTTTCAATATAATTACTGTTGTTTTTGTCCTTTACCGAGTTAATGATACAAAAGACATACCTATGTGCTTAATGATTTTGGACAATGGACAGGTCCAAACGTATATATTATAATTATCATTTTCTCGATTAATTGTTATTTTGCATAATTATAAATGAAGGATTCAACCAAATCGAGGTTACGTCACTGTACAGACATTTGGCTCTTCACAAACTAGTGTTGGGGAGAATCGGACATTTTTAAAAATCTATTACTCTGTATGCGAAAACAATCAAAAATCGAGTACTTATCCAAGAAACGGACTTTGCTAATTTAGATAAAATTATTTTCCTAAACACCTGATTTGTTTATTTTTTTAGTAATTTATTATATTTCTATTCTATGTAGTTTATTATTTATGTTTTGTTTTTGTAATACAAGAATTTAAAATATTTTATTATTATTTTTGTTCGTTTTATTTGTTATTATAATTTGGAATTAATTTCTTTAATAAATATTATAGATACACATGTGTCCCCATACTTTCACACAAAACAAAAGACAGAGCAGGACAACAAACTATTAAATAAGTCAGTGAGCCGGTTGCCATATGTTGAATTAGCCTGACACCTACATCGATGCTGATTCGGTTTAGAATTATCGTGAAATGAGTTAGCGTCATAGTACGCTGGTAGGGTCGAGTACATAATGACTATAACGTTCACAACTCTGCAGGCTTAAAATTGGAAAATCGAAACGAAGTGTTAAAGTATTCGAGTCGATTACCACTACTCGGGTAGAGTGAAATTACTTAGAAAAGATAACATACGTCACGGCTTCGCATATAACCCGCCGTGTGATTCAAGTACAAGTAGCGACAGATCGACGGAAGTTCAAACTAAACACGCTGTTTTGAAATATAGTGGAATGGGGACTGGTTTTGTGCGCAGGGTACCACGCGTTCATTAGTATAGTGGGGGGTCCAGAACAAAATTGTAGGGGAAGTGCAACTACTCTATCTGTTAAGCTCTTTACTCTGATAAGACATTTACGTTTGGTTTGTTCAGAAACCACCACTTTGCACCAGTGCATCTGTATCTCTCTTCAACTTGTGTATGGTCTCACTCTATTTCCTTCTATTATCTGCACTAGCGCAAATTGTGCATATTTTTAAACAAACCTATTTTTCAACCAAAACCGTGTTAAAACCGCAGTTTCACGTTGTAGTTGGTAATATTTTCGTAGGAGACGGTTGTCCTGACCAAAACTAGTTTAACGTAGTTGCCTCGTAACCAGTGCTGCCGCGGCACTTTTTTTCAACGTAACTAAAAACGTATCAACTTTCAATAAAACGTGACGAATGCCAGGAAAGAAGTGGAATTCAATGCGAACTACTTCAACGGCGCCAAATTCAGATAGAAGTAGACGAATCAAGTGAGAACTACTAACCATTCCAAAGCGTTAGAGAAATAGGAAGTAGAGTTCTATGCGAACTACTATAACAGTGCCAAATTCTGATAGAAGAAGAAGAATCAAGTGAGAACTACTAACTATTCCAAAGTGTTATGGAAACTGGAAGACGAGAAATCGGCGCGAACTACTAGAACCTTTCCAAATTCAAACAGAAGAACAAGAATAAAGTGGGAACTACTCAACTATTGACTACATTCCAAACAGCGTGCCGACTAACTCGTGATCTTCGTTTCAAATTGTAATGACTTGTGCAAATTGCGTTCAAAGGAAAGTCGCCAAACCTCTCCCATCGATCCCAATGTTTTAGCCTGTAAAGTTATGCCGAACCTGATTTTAGGTTTTTCAAGGTAGGTAAATATTTCATATGTTACGACTTGTCATCTGTCAACATTTTTTTTTTAATTGTAAATACCTATTTTTACAATACTCCGAGTTGTTAAGTGGTAAAATCATAGAATTAGCCAAACATCATCGATAGCAACAGAAAAAAGAAGAAGCTCAATATGCTAGTATAGTGGAGGAATACCAAGAGATGGTGTAAATATTGTAATGTAAAATAAATTTTTATTTTACATTATTTTATAAAAAGCTATTAAATTTATTGTAACAAGATATGAAAGTAAATAACTGATTAATATTTAGTGTCAACGTCTCAAAACTGCCTCTTGCGAATTAACTCCCTCAATATCTATAGCCAAATGTGTGGGTCAACATTATATTTGAGTTGTTCACAGTAACATGAAAAAACGTGCAAAATTAATTTTACTGAAGAATACTTCATAAAAGGCACTGGGAGAGGCCCATGCACCAAAAACACCTGTTATATCTGCGTACGAGGTGATAAAAGATATATTATAGGCATTCAACCGATAGCGAAATCATTTGTTGATTCAGATGCAGGTAATTTATTGATTAAATATGGTTAAATACTGCCTTTGTCTCCCACTAATAGTCCGTCACCAAAATCCCCAGTAAAGCAAACAAGAGTCCATAAAATTGAGATAGTGTATGTACGATAAGCCAGTATCAAAATTTTTCTAACATCAACCACCCCTATCCCTTAAGAGGTAAAAAAATTAAATTGTAATTTAGTGCAAAAAAACCACCCAAATTTTTTTTTGTATGTCATCCCCACTATAGATGTGACATACCATATCATATACCTCTTTTATCTATGCATTTGTTTGCTTGGTTTTACATTATTATTAGTTCTATAACCAGTTATTTCCACTAGTACGGAGTGGAAATATAATATCGACATTTTTCTTCTTATATTTTTTTTTATTTACAAGTTCGGTAATATTGAAATGGTTATTTCTAAATCTGTAATTGCAATAAATAGAAGCCATAGATATCATTTAAGAGGCACAATTTATTTAACTTTAGCACGCAATGAAAATTTTAGACCTTTCACTTGTCTAAAATACAATCATTTCTGAAAAATTATTTAAAAAAGCACTTATTTGGACCAAAACAATCATTTTTGGTAAAAAATCCCATAGGTGCTACGATTTTAATTATCAATTTCTCTCTTCGTAGGAAAAATTCTCAAATTTTCTTTAATACCAATAAATAAAAAAGGGCAAATATTTTTTGAGTATTTTATTATTTTTTTGGTTTGTCACAGTGATTAACGTCAAATTTTACAGTGAAGTTTGTAATCAATGGACGATTTTCTATATTTTGTAGTTAAATGCAGTTCCATATCCTCCAAAATCTTCAGGTAGAAAAAATCAGACGAGATGAAATCCTGGAATAAATAAAAAAAATTAACGTTAGTAAAAAAATAAAATTAAACAATTACATAAAACTAAAATAATATAATTGTCTTGTGTTCTTAGACTGCATCCGCTATTAAATAGGCAGTGCAGGTGGAGTCACAAATTTATATACCCCCCAGTTATCAAATCATCATATACAAAGCTATAGGAGACCTAATAACCAAGGGGAAAATTCTTCAAAAAGAAAATATTAAAATATAATATTTTAAAGACAGTATAAGAAATACTTTTAAGTGTACCGGGTGTAACAAGATCAGGACCCTTTTCTCCTTTGGTTTTGAAGATAATTGATTGAAATTTGGGATATCCTGTATACATAATAAGCGGCAGTTTTTGGCATACAAGTGATTTTTTTTTTCCACTGACACTAACTTTCGATTTTTAAATGGAACACCCCTGTATATTATTGCATTTTTGAATTCTGCATAATTTTCTGAATCCAACGATACCAAATAAGTGACATTTGAAATGACAATATTTTTTATAATATGATTTTTAGACTTCCATTTAAGTGTGCCATGACGGTTCCGATTTATTCTAAATGACCTTAGAAAAATCGAAATCCCGTCAAAAATAGTGAATTGTGATTTATAAACAAATAAAGTTCAGTTTTTGGGGCAAAACTAAATTTTTTCAAATGGAACCATATTGGTACTGTGGTTCCATTTATTAGTACTATTAATAAGGAATTTATTCATGTCGTATTAAAATGTGCGATAAATACAAACAAAATTACAACTAAAAGAAAATAAGAAAATACAATTTTGTTCTAATAGGCTTGTTACCGATAATTATTTTTTCGTTATTTTTTTATAGCATTCAATAGAATTCGATCATCTAGCTGTTAAAATTTCAGCTTCATAAGTATATCCAATCATTAGATATTCACTGTTAAAAATTGAGTTCTAGTACAAAGCGCTTCGCCGACTCGTGACGTCATTCTGCATAAACACTACTCATTTTAAACCAGCAAGAAGATAAAACAGATATAATTTAACAATCAAACGCCATTTCCATAGAGAAACACAAAATAACACCCTCCACACGCTTGGGACCATGGAGGTAGAATATAAATAAGGAGTAGCCATAAACCTTATCCTACAATAAGAAACGGCCGCAGAAGGCGTGGCTTGTGGTCATACCGTCATGAACAGCTCGCCAGGTCCTGATTTAAAAAAAAGTTTATACAGCATTTGAGGAGATACATGTTAGTTGACTTTACACATTGACACTACCATATATCAAGCCAGTAGAGTAATGAATGAGATGATGATTTCACATTTCAAGCAAATATAATATAATATGATCTAAAATACAATCTAAAATAAATAGAAAATAATTTCAACATATCTTTTGAGTACGGACCTGTTTTAACCTATGAAAAGCAGGGTTCGAAAATATCATATTTATTATAAATATCAAAATATCCGATATTTACGATATATATCGGATATATATCAATAATTGATATATATGGGATATTTTAATATTTATAATAAAATTATAAAAAAAATATTTAAAAAAAAACTTTTATTCAAATGTACCAAATGGTAAAAAATAAACATGTATAAATTTGTACATCCAGAAAATAAAATCTTTGCGGGCGGTCAATTGAGCAAAGTAACTATGCAATAGTCTTTTATGACCGCCAGCAAAGCTTTTATTTTCCAGATGTATGATTTTGAAAATGGGTTTTTTTGCTTTTTAGTACATTTTTGAAATAAAAGCTTTTTAATTTTTATTTCTGTACTATTTAATCAGACCAACAATGTTCAATGATACCATAATATACTTTTGTCTCTTCAAAACTGCATGTACTTATACGTAAAATTTCAGCTTATTTCGATAACAAGAACTTGTTCAAAATTGACATTTTCCACAATTTTTAGTCTTAATTTGGCAAGAAAAATTATTCCACACAGAGTTTTTGTCTCTCGGCATGTTCCTTAATAGTTAATAAATTGTTATATCTATATTTAAACGATTAAAACAGGCCCTCATTGTAGAACAGACAGTTTATGCCAGCATATAAAATAATGTAGGTTAGGTATTAGTTTGCAGGCGGGAAGTCCCTTCTTTGCCAATAGCAGCAGCAGTAGTTGACATAATCAAAGCAGTGTTGTCATATTCTCACAATTTTAAGCGTTTTTGCAGAAATTTGATATATATCGTGATATATATCATGATATATATCTTCGAACCCTGATGAAAAGTGATTCCAAAACATTTCTTCTTATCGATACTACTTTGATTTGTACAGCTACTTGGCGGACACGAACTCATATGTTATGACGAAAAACACTATTTTCTATCAAAAACATTTATTTTATAATAGTATTAAATCAAGATACATGTCGCGTTTTGTGCTTCTTATGGCGACTCCTTATTTATTCAACCTCCTTGCTTGGGGCATGTTCATCATATAACTAACATAACCTCAATTGTTGTTTTTTAGGTTTATTCTCATTTTTAATGTCTGTATACTCATTTTTAGCTTGGAACCACACTGCCACCAAGCAAATATTTAAAGATTCACGCAAACAATTTCTCAATATTGTTGATTGATACAAATAGACTGCTAATTATAGGTTAGATTCCTAACCTGCAAAAAGTGTCTTATTTTATTGTGACAAACTATTTAAAACTTCATAAACATTATATTGAACTAGATGTTGGTTGAAAGTACAGGAACCTGACAGAAATTTCAATAATAGCTACATAATACTTGTAAATCTTAAAAAATGTATATTTTTGAGCTTAGCTGTGAAGTCACGTTAAATCTAGACTGTCGCCTGATTAGCATCTGCAAAGTGACGTCACGCGAAGCTCCGCCCCGTTTTCGCGCAGTCTAACTTTGGTAATTTATTTAAGGGCTTAAATGTCCTAATAAAAACCTAAAAATTTGCTATCCATTAACGTCAATGGACTTCTGAACTCGCATAGCTGTTTCTCAAAGATTGTTTGCCAATTGCTGGGATGTTATGCTATTAAATGCGCGTCCTACTCGTAGCTCCAGGTCTTCACGGGTTGTAACGGCGGTTGCGTAGACAATATTTTTTAAATGACATCAAGGTGTTAAATCAGATGACCTTGAAGGCCACCTCACAGGACCATTTGTCGAAATTACGTTTTCTTCAAACCTCCGCTCAAGGTAATCAATTACTATCATTGAATTATGGGGAGGAGCGCCATCTTGTTGGAAATACATTACCTGTCCTAAATTCAAAGGCAACTAATCTAAAATGTCCTCAATTTTATTTTGCAGGAATCTCAAGTAACTGGCACCAGTCAGGGGTCCTTCAAATATTATTGGATCAATGATTCTACTACCGATTATTCCAAGCTAAAAATTGAAACCGAACCACACTTGAAAGTTACCCTCCCGCAATAAATGTTAATTTTCTTGTGACCAATATTTTGTATTTTGTCGGTTCAGTAATCCCAAATTTGTAAACCTAGACTCGTCCGAAAATAAAATCCCTCAAAAAATCATTGTTTGGCTGCACGTTATTCTACAAAATCCAGTTGCAATATTCCATCCTATGTTCGTAATCATTTTCGTACGAGTGCTGATAATCCTGTTACACCAGGTATAAATAAACATGTATTGTATATATGTATTAAGGGTAGATGCAAATTTAAATATGAAGCAGTTACTTGTATTTCGGTAAAATTTCAAAATTATAAACTGCATATTATTGGAAAATACATTAAACATATATATATATATATATATATATATATATATATTTAGATTAATAGAGAACACTTTTAGAAAAAAAATAATTCGAAAAGTTGGACAAGGTCATTTATTTGACAGTGAAATTTCTAGAAAGCAAAATTTATTTAAGAATCGAACAGTAAATTAATACAAATAATGAAATGTAAAAATATTTCTAAATGCTCAAGCTAGTAGTAAAAAAAACCCTGGGAACCCCCATGATTTAGTCGACTATTAGTAGCAATTTAATAAGTGTTGACAGACAAAGATGAAGCCAACTTTAGTACATTAGTCAACAAATGGTATACGCTTCGCACATTATACTACTAAGAAAAAAGCATGCTGAATGTAACAAACTGAAAATCCTAACCTAATTTCACTAAACAACTCGACCAAATTAGACTGATGTCCAGCAGTGACGGCAGTGTCCAGATGCTTCATAATTTAGTAATTTGGAAGTGAAGAATGCAATTCAACCAGAAAATAGAAATGTTTGTATTCCATTTTACTAAATAGGTAACTCCTAACTCGATGAACGAATGCCTACTACTAAAATTTATTTCACCTTGACTGAATTACTAGCCGTGTCTAGACCAGGCTTTATACAATAGGTGACGCACATCCTGGAGGAAAAACCAGTTATTGCTGACTGACAGTATTTTCATGTAAACAAACTGTTCTTAAGGTGAATTTATTAAAGTGCAAATTATTGAAAACATTTATTTTTTAAAACTAGTGAACAGGTTTATATTGTTGGTCAAATATAATTCAATAAGTGATAATATTATGCTTTCTTTTTGTGTTGTTAACTGTGGTTACAAAATACTGCTCGAGATCTACATCTCAAAATTTTTTCGGTAATAAACGTATTTGTTAAAAAAATAATGATTATTTTAGAACTCGACACTACCGCACGAATTTATTCGAAATATAAGACACAAAACCAATTTTTTCATATGTAAACATAAACAACAAATAGCAAGGTAACATTTGTTTTACCTCCAAGCTCAAACTGTGATGTCACGTGCACTTCACCTATGTAGGTACATACTTATAGTTATATATAAGATGGGAGGAAAAACATTTCATAAGAATATTAACAATTGGCCATTCGTTTAGATACAGTTACATTACAGCATGCTTTCCACAGTGGCAAAATGTAAAACAGTAAGTGCGGTTAATTTTACCCACGTCACCAGCCGAGTCATATGCGATACTCTTTTGACAAATAAGGTTCTCCTTGATAAATAACATCACTATTTAAACTATAATTTCAGAAATTTACCGATGTACCTTTAAGTAGAAACTGAGTGTGGAAAATCAGAACTACTTCTGAAAAACAATCAGTTTCTAGCACAAAAAACATATTCTTCACGTACAGCCTCGCACAATATGAAGTGGTATACAAAAAATTAACTTCAGCATCCAGTCGAATAGTAAATATTTACGTGCAAGCCAAACATATACAACATATTAAATAATATACTTACACAGGACATATGAACTACTTGGACCTCGCACGCATCTTCCTGCGCTTACGCTTTAGCCTTCGCATACGCTTCTTACGCCACTACAACAAAATTCAGTCGTTAGCATACTAATAATACCTATAAACATGATATATTCTCAATTATCAATATATTGTCTTGCGATCTTAGACTGCATCTGTTATTAAATTGAACAGTGCAGGTGGAGTCACAAATTTATCTACCCTAAATAAAAAATTATTGCCCGTAAAACCATGTGCATAATTTTCTACCTAGGGGAAAGTCCATCCACGGGGTGAAAGACACAAAACATTGTTTAATTTAGCCACGAGTTCGAAATTGTGAGGTTAAGAGAAACTATGCCAGCTAAATATATCAAGTTAAAACAAAACAGTTCCTGGGATTATTTAATGATATAAATCGCCTAGGAAAACTTATGAAACAATCATTAAAATGTGCTACTAAAAACAAAACAATTTGGGAAACGAATAAGGAAACATAAAATGTCAATTAAGTAAAATGAACATTTCGTTAAAAATACAAACAATAATGAAAAAATATAATCACTACATACCTTTGCTCTCATACTTGAGCCGTTAAAAGAACTCTAGTTAAAGAAAAACTAGAGGATTCTTTAGATAACAGCCGATTCGTACGTGTTACACCGCACCGACACAAGACAAGAATGAAAGAGGGAGGCAGGAAATCACGAAACGAAAGCTTCATTTAACAACTTGTTTTCCAGTTATTTTATAATTCTTCCAGGAGAGGCGCCACACTGCATCCGGAGCGCGTAATTTAAATTATATTATTTTGTCTAAATAAATTGACAAGGTATATAGTCCTCTGAATCATTTAATACTTGTTTGTCAATAATATGATAGTAGTGTTAAATGTCCTGTGATGTTATTAATTTCAATTATTGTTCTTATTTATCGACTGTTATTTAATTTTGTATATACATAGGCAACACTATATACAACGAAGTATTGATAGTTGTAATCCACTCGGTTGAAACTGCGACGCAGTGCCTCACTGGTAGAGTTGGGCGATTCGACTCTTTTTAAGGATTCGTACCAAATGAATCCGTATCAAGAAAAGATTCGTATCGAGAGATTCGTACGATTCGTACCACTTCGTATCACTGATTCCATGATACTAAACAGTATCACATGTACTGATTCGTACCATTCGTACTATTCGTATGTTTCGTATGTACCACTGATTCCATGATACGAAACAGTATCATGTACTGATTCGTACCATTTGTAGTCAACTAAACAAAAAAGTAAAAAAAGGGTAATATATCACAGATTTTGTAATCAGTACGTTGTATAAAATAAATGCTATCTTGCAGTAGGTACATTGATAATAATCATATAGTAATAATCAAATATTTCGAATATATCCATCATATTACATATAAAAACGGGGAATTTTTTAAATTATGAGATTTATGAGTATTTTAAAATGTGAAATCTCCAGTTTAAACGCGCGGTCCCTACTCACCGTTTGAAATTTAACCTTATACAGCTGGCCCAATATCGCATCGCAATACCGGCATATTCGTACCAATCGTATCGGTGATACGAAATGTATCAATCGTATCGGCGATACGAAATGTACGAATCTTTTATTTTTGTGGGATTCGTACCAATGATACGAATCATACGAGTACTACCCACCTCTACTCGTCTACTCACTGGCGCGAAATCGACAATAATAATATGACAGATTGACAGCTGCTTTGTCCAAAGGTTGAGCGAGTGCATTAATATATTTTTAAATAACTGAAAAATTCGTGAAGTAAGCAGTTTTAGATTTTTGTGAAAGTAGGGCATAGTGATGTAGAATCAGCGTATTTCGTAATTTAATCGTGTTTTATAAAAGGTGAGATTTTAATTAATGTAACCTGAAAATTGAAAGAAAATTGTGTTCTTATTTGGAATGATCAAAAAATCATATGAACCTGTAATGACACGAAAATGTACTAGATCTTCCTCTAGACTTTCTAAAATGCCCAAAGAAGAAACAGAGGAAAGTTATTCAAGAATTCGAAATAGAAGACGAATTGTTTCCAGTGGTGAGAGTGACGATGAGACTATTCCGCTAACTCCGAGAAAAGCAAAATCACCAGTTTCTGAATATGAACTGAATCAGATTAGCCCTGTAACCCCATCAAAACAAAAGAAAATTACAAGTAATAGTCATCTACGGACACCTCAGCGCCAAAGAAATGAAATTAAGGAAGATATAGTTAAGACACCGTCTAGTTTATTTGTGAAGCTAACCTTAACTAGTCCTGGTGAAAAATGTAAAGTGGCAAGATCAAATAGAAAAAGTTTGTTTAGAGACCCTAGCAGAGAAAAAATTGTACAAGAACAAGAAGGCAGAAAAGACTTATTTATTGAAAGCGATGGAAATATTTCCTCGGAAAACATTTTACAAGAGACACAACAAAGTACTAATAAAGTGAAAAGAAAAATTAGTGTTTATCAAAATGCGCGGAGGGCTTTGCATAGTACGTTTCCTACAGATATGCCAGGAAGAGAAAAGGAATTGGACGATTTGAGAGAGTTTATTATGCAACATTTAAGGAATAAATCTTCTGGTTCATTGTATGTTAGTGGTCCACCTGGTACAGGAAAAACGGCGTCGCTTAACAAGATACTGGAAGAAGATGATGTAAGTAGAACATATTGATTTCAGTACATTGAGAGAAAATTTTGGGGAAATTAGTTAGGCACAGATAATAGAGCTTTTTGATTTAATAATCAGCGTGGAAAAATTGTTTTATATTTATGAATTATCTACGGCTGGCGTCGCCTCTCCTTACCCAGTTTCCAGTTTCTTCTGTCGCAGCATATATTTTCCTCTAAATTTCTCACTCTCTGAGTTGTGGAGAGGAAACTTCCCATATTTGATAAAAGTCTGTAAAAGTCATGTAAATAATATAATTGCGTGCACTTATTTGGTATCAAAATGTAGCTTGCATTATCACGGATCAGATTTCACTATAAAATAGGCTATCAATATACCCAATGGAAAGTTAGAAGGGAAACTTTCGGAGTTTTCAAAACTGAAAGTTTCAGGTAAGTTTTCCTTCTAACTTTCCATTGGGTATATTGATAGGCTATTTTATGGTGAAATACGGTTCGTGATGATGCAAGATTCATTGTGATACCAAATAAGTGCATACAATTATATTATTTACATGACTTTTACAGACTTTTATCAAATATGGAAAGCTTCCTCTGCACATCTCTGCTCTCATCTCATCACGTCATTTACGTCCTCTTTCCAATGTCTTCTCGGTCTTCCCCTCCTTCTATCGGGCGGTACCCATTCTAATATTTTTCTTGGCCATCTTTTTTTTTTCCTTATGGGTTGCGGTCCCGAAGCCCCGCTGTGCTGAAGCTTAAGCTTATTGTACCCCATAGTTTCTTTATCATTAATCCCGTTCCTCTCCAAAAGGAGAGTATACGGTCAATGGGAGCTCTGGCTATTTCTTCCGGGGTTACGGTTAGTCCCCCAAAGTGTGAGAACCTCCCAGCCACTAAGGCTGGGCATTCACATATTATGTGGTGAGGAGTTTCTTCATCCTCACCACACATCCTGCATTCTGGATTATCTTTCATACCTATGTTAGTTAGGTGTCTATTCAGTGTGCAGTGTCCTGTTAGGTTTCCCACTGCACGTCTCAGCTGTTTTCTGCTCAGCTTTAACAATTCGTTGGTCTTTGTCATGGATGGCCCGCCGGTGATGAACATACGTGACTGCCTCAACCCCGGCGCGCCAGACCAGTACAAGATATGTTTCTGACTCAATAGAATAGAATAGAATAGAATAGAATAGAATAATTTATTAATGTTGAATACACAGAAGTGTTTACACAAGTCAAAAATAGTATATAAAAAAGGAAAATTAGCAGATAAGAAAAAATCTTATAAAACATATTTGTATAAATGTATATGAAGAGAGAAAAAAAAAATAATAAAAACACTAATTTAGACACATTATGTAAAAAGCTTAAATGCTAATAAAAACATCATCATACAACAAACAATATACAGCTAGTTAAAAATTATAATATAACATTCAATAATTAATAATTACACATGAATTAACAAGAAAACATAGAGATAATTATCAGAGACCACATATTGGCATACCGGTTTATTTAATTAAATTTGTGATAAATCGCACAATAGAAATTCTTCAAAACTGTAGAAAGCATTTGCAATAAGATACTTTTTTAATCTGGATTTAAACTTAGTTTCACTCAAAAGTCTTACTGCTGAAGGCAGTGCATTATAAAATTGTATTCCATAATATCCAGTGCCATCCCTAGTTTTTTTAGGCGTAAAAAGTTTTGGTGGATATCATTTTTATTCCTAATATTGTATGAATGAATTTCGTTTCGAGACATGTATTTGTTTAGGTTATTTTTTATGTACAAGAGACATTGTAATATATAAGTACAGGGCACAGTCAGTATATTCAATTTTTTAAATTGTTCTTTGCAATCGTCTCTATAGCTAAGTCCAGATATAATTCGTACAGCTTTTCTTTGTACGGAAAACACGCTACTAGATGTAGGAGCATGACCCCATACTAGTATTCCATATGATATCACTGAATGAATCACACCGTGGTATGCGGCTACCAATGCATTTTGAGTAATTTTGCCAGCTACAGATCTGAGTAGGTATATATTTTTAGAATTTTTTTTACAAACATGTGATGTATGTTCATCCCATGATAGTTTTGGGACCAGGTGTAGACCAAGAAATTTAGTGGATATTGGGTTGTGTATTTCCTCCATGTTTCATAGACTAAATACCATTGATTCCGTTTTTGAGGTATTTAATTTCAGGCGGTTAGCCAGGAACCAACTTTGTACGCTTGACTGTATGTCTTTGACATTATTTAGTAGTTCCTCTAGATTAGTGTTTACGTCTGTTAGATTAGTATCATCAGCAAATAGAATGGTCTCTATTTGGTTTACCGAGTTTGGAAGGTCATTAATGTATATAAGGAACAGAATTGGTCCTAGGATGGACCCTTGGGGGACACCATGTTTTACTGGAAGTAGTTTAGAATTAGTTCCATTATAACTAACATACTGTTGACATCCAAACAGGTATGATTTTATTAACAAAATGCTGTCTGTAGTGAAGCCATAGTAGTTCAGCTTATTCAGAAGGATGTCATGACACACACAGTCGAATGCCTTAGTGAGGTCTAGGAAATGAGATGATATATATTTCAGTATACCATATGGTATCATTTGGATGTCTTCGCAGTTGCCTTGTTCCTTCCTCTTCCCTATCGGGTATGTATACCCTGAAGGTCTTTGTGAAGTTGTGGCTTATGCTGATTCTGTCTGACTGCATATCTAGTAGTCGATTTTTCCCTATTTGTTGGAATATTGGGAAAAATCGACTACTAGATATGCAGTCAGACAGAATCAGCATAAGCCACAACTTCACAAAGACCTTCAAGGTATATATACCCGATAGGGAAGAGGAAGAGACAAGGCAACTGCGAAGACATCCAAATGATACCATATGGTATACTTGGCCATCTTTCTTAGCTTTTTGTATGTCCAAACCATGTCAATTGTTTCTTTTCGATTTCATTAGTCTCTTTCTTTCGTCTCTCTCGCAATGTTCATACTTCTTTTAATTAGGTACTTCGTTTTTCACTCTTTCAAGTCTAGAACTTCTACAGCTTCTTTTTAGGAAGTCCATCTCTGTGGAAAGTAGTTTTTTTCTATATATCTGGCTTAGATCCCACACTTCTGCGCCTTAGGTCATGACACTTTGGACAATAGTTTTGTAAATACGCATTTTTGTAGCTTTCCTAATATCTCTAGCTCATAGAACTGAGTTGAGCGCTCTACTACCTTTCTTAGACTTCATCTTTAATTACACAGGCCCACAAAAAAAAAAAAGTTGTCTGCGCCGCGGTATTGACCATACCTATCTCTTGTATTTTGACCCGCTGAACACGAATCTGACCTTAGTTTTTCCCCTATACGTCAGGTTTTTTTTTTTAAAGCAAAAAAGTCTAATATTTATATATTTATTTGCTATTAAAAGAAAAACCTGACGTGCTGGTGAAAAACTAAGATCAGATTCGTGTTCAGCGGCTTAAAATACAAGGGATAGAAGTGGTTAGTACCCCCGCGCAGATGACTTTTTTTTGTGGGATTGCGCCACACTAAGTGTGGCACAGTGGCAACCAAAAAAAAGTGGTCTGCGCGGGGGTACTGACCACACCTATCCCTTGTATTTTGAGCCGCTGAACACGAATCTGACCTTAGTTTTTCCCCTACACGTCCGGTTTTTTTTTTAACAGCAAAAAAAGTCGTGTTGAATCGTGATATTTATATATTTATTTGCTGTTAAAAAAAAACCTGACGTATAGGGGAAAAACTAAGGTCGATTTGTGTTCAGCGGCACAAAATACAAGGGATAGGTATGGTCAGTACCCCGGCGCAGACAACTTTTTTTTTTTGTGGGCCTGTGTTATGTTTATCACTTTATTATCGAGTACTTGCATTTGCTTAGGTCCATCTTAAGTCTGGATCTTTCGTACTCTTCAAAAAGTTTTCTGACCATATAGCTCAAATCGTCTTCGTGTTCCGCTATTACTACTTGATCGTCCGCAAAATAGAGACTATACAGAGTGTCGTCCCCCACCTGAAGTACCATATGCTTTTGCACTTATGCGTCCACCCTTTAATGGCTTGGTCCAAATAAATTTTAAATAGTATGGGAGATAAAAAACAGCCCCGTCTTAGACCCTTTGTTGTGTTGAAATAGTCAGACTGTGATGTACTGTTAATTTTTATTGCGGCCAAGTTCTGTTCATAGTGAAGTTGAATAGCTCTGATTCTCTGTCAAGTTTTTCCATCTATCTCCACAAATGTGATATTCTTGGTACGCTGTCATATGCTTTTTTCTACTACCGTCTATATAAATGACCTTTGCAACCCTAGTAACATGCGCGATAACGAAAGTAAACATTCGAGTTACCTGGTTTCTAAGGCGTTGCTAGCTAGTAGAACTGTCGTGGCCAGGACAGAAAAATAAAGTAAAGTAAAGTAAAGCGAGGCACAAGCAATATTGACTGCTCTTATATCCCATTTCTTCTATGTGGAGAATTTATTTATTTGCGTTTATATTAAACAATTCTTAATTTAAAACACTATTTTTATATGTGCAAGGACGCGCTGCGCTTACTATAACGTAACATCCGGAAAGCACTTGAAATAAAAAAGGAACAATTATTAGTCACGTGACTGATGGCATGTGCACCTTAGCTTACTTTAAAATTTCTTGTATGCATTATGTAGTAACAATTAGAGATGGGAAGAGCGGTTCCAGTCATATTTTGCGAGGGCAGAAATGATACGACTGGCTTCGTTTTCAAAGACCAAACGTCATACATAGATTGAGAAGAGAGAGTCGTGTTAGAACATTCTCGAAAGTTGTATATAAATAGATTTTGAATATTGCAATAGTCTTATCTTCCAGCTTGTTATTGCTGGTATGAAGACTAAAAATCTATGCTGTTTCGTGGCTAAATACATTAAAATTTCTAAATTACGTAGCCGACTACCTATGGTTCATCATTCGTTCCACGGCTATATTATTAAGACTATTTATGCGCTAATTACTTTGTCAGACGTTGAATGGTCCTTTTCAGTACAAGTGAATATTTAGTGAAAGGCCCTGGAGTTTAACTTTGTATAATTTAGCATAAATATAAAGTAATATATTTCTAGCTAAACATCGCCTATATTATGTATGTTGAATCATTATTATTTTTATTATTCTATTAAAGCGTAGTTAGCAAGTGATTGTGTTTATGCCATTGTTACGCCCAACAATAAATGCATCACAGTAGTGCTTGTTGACAACCTTTTTGGAGCTATTTATCTTTAAACTAGATACAATTGCATGAAAATAGTCATATTGTTCATATCGCCTAGAGCCGCTTCTGGTTTTGACATCATAACTACCTCGTAGCCAGGGTCTGGTTATAACTGAACTTTTATTATTATTACGGATTACCTATATTATTTTCGGAAAAGCACAACAAAATTTTAACGACCATTTGTTCCTCTCGGTTTTTATATTGAAGTAAAAAACTGCTAGAGAAAGGAAAATCTCATTGAAATGCCGATTATTTAAATGTAAGTTGTGTAATTTGGTGGCATGCATACTTCCACCCATTTTTACAGCCCAGTTAATATAGATATAAGTAGCGATCTGTGCTAAGGCACATGGTCTCGTGCCCTCTAGATGAAGCCAGCTACCAACTAGAATAGGTTAGATTTATTTGTTATTTTTAATATAAGTATCTTATATCTGTGTATTATTAATTTTAACCCCAACACAAAAAGGTGGGTGTTTTTAAGTTTTTCGCTTATGTTTGTGTATCTGTGTGTCTCACTTCATGTCTCTTCACTCTTGGTTTAAAATTCATGTGCTGTTAAATTAATAATAATTAATTATACCAAGTAATATTTTTCCAGCAACAAGTATTACGTTTTAATTATAACTGATTACTTTAATGTAGAAGAATTGTCTTTCCGTGTACTTATGAAAAATTTGGGAAAATTATTTTTACAGATTTCATCACAACTCCGCAAGGTTTATGTAAATTGCACCTCGATAAAATCACCGAAAGCAGTTTACTCAAGAATAGCGAACGAATTGGGAATTAAAATAAATGGGAAGGCTGAGAAAGACTATTTGGTTGGATTGGAAAATTATTTGAAAAAACACAAAAAAATGATGTAAGAACATATTTATTTTTACATTATATTTTGTCCCCCACCCCCGCTGTTAGAGACCGGTTAATATAAAAATTTCGAATTTTGGGTGGTGATATAAAATGGTTAAATATCACTGCATATTTCTATTTGCAATGGCAGTCCCTACTTGCTGGACTACATTTTCAAGCACAGTGTAAATTTGTGTCTTTTAACATATTTTGACCCCTTGTCAGACTTCCATACGTAATATCAAGTGGTAACCTTCAAACTGCACTTAACCCTAGCCAAAAAATATCTTTCTTTTACAATGCAAAATAGATAAAAAATAAAATATCAGGGATTTGTGAGCTCTCCTGAGAAAAATGCAATAGTTGTTATATCAGTCAAATAGAAAGTGCTTGTAATATAAGATGCTCTGAACATTTCGAATCATTTCATTCAATTTTTCAACCATAATTTTCTGTGAATAGATAAACAGGAGTTTTTACATTATTTAACAAAACCTAGACAAGTTATGAAACATACGTCCTAATCTTTAGTCAGAATTCGAAACTTTTGTCTTAACCGTCTTTAAAATAGTTGGAAATACCCTTTTGCAGACTCACCCCATGTATAGAATGGGTCCTAAAATCATAACAGTCTAGTTTCCATAAATAATTATTCCTTTTTATTCTAGCCTGCTTGTGTTGGATGAAATTGACCAACTGGAAAGTAAAAATCAGTCAATATTGTACACAATTTTCGAGTGGCCATCCAAACCAAATTCGCACTTGATTTTAGTCGGTATAGCGAATGCCTTGGATTTAACAGACAGAATTCTACCGAGGCTTCAGGCGAGATGTGAGCTCAAACCGAAATTAATGCACTTCGCTCCCTATACAAAGCAACAGATAGTACAAATAATAACCTCACGTTTAAAAGCTGCGGGAGTACTTGACGTTTTCTCCCCAGTTGCCCTACAAATGTTGGCCGGCAAGGTTGCTGCAGTTTCTGGTGACGTTCGAAGGGCCTTAGACATAGGACGAAGGGTCGTGGAGTTAGCAGATCAAGGTAAAGCAGAAGATATACTAAAGTCCACAGAGAATCTTGCCAATGTCCTTCTGGACAAAGAAAAGGAGGTAGAGAATGTACCAAAGACTGTTGACTTGAAACAAGTTGTAAATGTTTTAAATAATGTTTATGGGACGTCGCAGAATTTGACAGAAGAAGCTGAGGATACGTTTCCATTGCAACAAAAAATAATTATATGTTCTTTGTTACTGATGCTGAAAAAGGCGAAAAACAAGGATATAACTGTTGGAAAACTTCATGAGGTTTATAGGAGAGTTTGTACCAAACGAAACTTGTTAGCCGTTGATCAGGCTGAATTCGTAGGCTTGTGTTCTTTGATTGAAACCCGTGGGATCCTAAGAGTTACAGGGAAAAAGGAACCCAGGTTGCATAAAGTGAATTTGGAATGGGACGAGGAGGAAGTGGCCTCAGCTTTGAAAGATAAGCAGTTGATGTCCATGATTTTACAAGATGACAGCTGTTTAGGCAAACTGTGAATTTTTTTATTGTTTAGACAATGATTTACTTAGTAGTTCAGATTTTTATGACAAGTTACAAAATTGTAATGTACTGTCGTGAGCAAAAAAAATATGTTTTTCTAATGTAAATCTGTCTCTATTTGCACACTTACAATGAATTTTAACAAATAACTGACAATGTCACAAAAATTAAAGTTAGATATACACAACTAGATTTTAGCAAAAATACGTTATAAGACTTATCCCATTTTTTTTGCGCATGACAGTACCATCAAATGGATATTAAGGAACGATTTTTGTTTGTTTTTTAAACGAACTTGCTGTTGCATTTATTTATTTTTTTATTTAATATGTGATCCAGAAGGTAGGGCATATGTGAAAAGATATGTTTTTGACTCAAAGAAATGAAGGTTAATTTTTTGACCTAACTAAGTATACATGTGGTCTATATATAGAACACAATTAGGAAGTTTCCATTTTTCTCATTTTCTCGTAATAAATAGGCATAAAAATATAAAAAATATCTGTAATTTTTTTTTTAAATTATCTATAAAAAAAAAAAAAAAATAGTTCAGTTCAGAAGCAACAGTACTAGAGGACACATCTATTATTTAGCTCTCTGAAAGGTTTACTAATTGTCAGTGATTAGAAAGAAAAGAATGTCATCAAGTAGTGATGGAGAAGGTGCAATGGAAATTGTGGAAGAGGAAGATGGAAATTGGAAAGAAGTAAGAACAAGGAAATTGAAAAGACAAAAAACAGAACAATATAACAATGAGGAAATAAAGAGAATTATAATGGGTAATACACAGGCACATTCCAATCAAACAAAAACTGTAGAGATAAGCTCAAGTAAAAACACAAATAACCAATCAACTCAAAAAATTATCACAAACAAAAACTACTCACCATTAATGAAAGAAATTAAGCACAAAAAATATAAATGCATGTTTTACCTAACAGCTGAGGACAACTATACAAGAATGCAATTTACCGAAATGTGGGCTAGACTTTTTCCTAATGCAAGAGATGAAATAATTAAAACAAAAGCAGGTTTTTTACTAAAAACAGACACAGAAGAAAACACAATTCTACCAATTCTGGACAGTTTAATAAGTATGTCCAAAATACAATCTTACAAAGAAGCGGCACCCAATACAAAAAAACCAACAACTTCATCCAGCCCAAGTTATTCAGTTGTCATAGGTTCGGTTGAACAAGAAATTGATGAAACTCTTATTAGCGAACATTTAACCAGGCTAAACTTAGAACATCGATATTGTAAAAGAATCACATCTGCAGCCACCAATAAACCTACCACTCTCATTAGAATTATAACAGGAACACAAAGTACATGCGAAACACTAATAAAAGATGGCTTATTCTTTAAATACAGACACTACTCAGTATACCCTAGTAAACCACCCCCCCCAACGCCAAAGCCATGCAGCAAATGTTTGGCCTTCACACACACAACGGAAATGTGCAACACGCCTATAAAATGTGCCAAATGTTTTGGCAGCCACGCAGTAAACAAGTGTACATCTACATTACCACCGAAATGTACCAGTTGCAATTCTGAAGAGCACCAGGCCTGGTCATTCAAATGCCCCAACAGACCTACAACACCCATACAAGGAATTCCAAATGTACAAATTAAATCACTAAACAAGAAATCCCATGAAATCTCTGATAACAAGAAGAAGTCTAGGATACACGCACCAGTGACAGTTCATGACACAATAATTAACACATACATAAACGAATTAAATAACACCACCAATAACAACAGAGAAGAACTAATAATTAAGCTCCGCAAAAGATTCATCAACAACTTTAATTTGGATACAACTGCCATCTTTTCAGGAAACAGAGTTTACATATTAATATTTGAATTACACGTTGAAAACGCAATTTCTCCCACTGAGCCAATAAATGACACAAACAACATACAATACGATCATGTCAGACATTAATATTCTGTATTCAAACATCAATAGTTATACAAAAAAAAAACATTTGATAAACAATTATATTGAGAACAACGATATCTCATGTACAATGTTTGTCGAAGCAAAAATAAACAGCAGAAGTAACACATCTTACAGAGATTGGACCATTCTTCAATACGAAGGTAACCAGCTGCACAACTACACAAGAGGAGGTAGCTTAATACAATCGCATCCGGATATTAAAATGGGAAAAGAAAATTCACCTAGAATAAACAATCCGCTCAACGAATGCCTGCACTTCAATATTCCTTTTCTAAACGACAAACTGCACATCTTCCTTGTGTACATTCACCCCAATGCGAGAATCGAAGAAAACATTTTTACCAAAAGTACCTTATACAAATACTCAATAATTGTTGGTGATTTCAACGCTAGTAACAATAGACTAAAGAAAAGGCAGATTAACAACTTTATTCAAAACACCAATTTTTCTAAATATGACACGCCGCCAACATTCATTATGCCTAATAACAATGATTCAACACCGGACTATCTCCTTTATTCAGACAATATTAAAAACAATATACAAGTTGAACTAACTTCTGACCTATGTTCTGATCACCTAGGCTTCAAAATTAAAATTGACCTGCAAAAACCAGTAACCCACAAGAGAGTGATGAAATACAATTTAAAAAAAACAAATATCAATAGTATAAACGAAATTATGTTAAATTATTTAGACAATTCCGGACATATTGACAGAGAACATATAACACATTTTAATAATAAACTCTCCGAAACGGTATTGCAGAACACGCCTAAAACAGAAATGAAGTATTACACCCACGAACTTCCTCCATTCCTTATACAGCTAATAAAAAGGAAAAGAAAAATGTATCGAGAATACAGAAACAACAATGACCCGATTGCGAAAACGGAGCTCAACAAATACAACAAAAATATTCAAAAATTGATTACCGAATTTAAAACACACAAATGGATTAAAACATGCGAGGATATAAATAAACAAAAAGGCAAAAATTACTGGTATGAAATTAAAAAATTGGCAAAATATAACAATAAAAACACAACTAATAGACCAATAGTGGAGAACGGCAAAAGTTACGAAACCCCCGAAGAGAAAGCAGATATATTTGCAAAACATTTCGAAACTACCTATAAAAAAAAGCAGAACAACAACTTTGATAACAATAATTATACGGAAATAGAGAATTGGTACAAAACATACATCAATGAAAGAATGCCATTAGAAAACTACAACATCGAGGAAGATGATTACTTCGAGATACTAAACCAGGGAAAAAGCACTGCTCCAGGCCATGAGATGATATCAAAAAACATTTTAAAACAACTTGACCTTCAAATACACCGGCACATCATAAAAATATACTTATTTTGTCTAACTAACCAATACATACCGGAAGAATGGAAACTTGGGACTATTGTCGCAATACCAAAACCCAACACGGACCATGCCAAGGCAACCAATTACAGACCTATAACGCTCCTACCAGTCATCGGAAAAAACTTCGAGAAAATATTGAAAAAGAAAATAGAAGAAAGAGTAGAACACCACATCCCCAGACACCAATTCGGTTTTAAAACTAAATGTTCCACACTACACCCACTTTTTACGCTAATCAACAATATTGAAACCACCAAACTGAATGGAGGAAAAACTGCAGCTCTATTTATTGACATTGAAAAAGCATTTGACAGCATATGGCACAAAGGCATAATTTACAAACTTTACAAGCTAGACTGTCCAAAGTACCTTATATTATTAGTAGACTGTTTTCTGAGAGACCGCCACATAAAAGTCAAAGTTTCAACCTCATTCTCATATGAGTTCACACCAGAACAAGGTCTACCGCAAGGTTCGCCACTCTCTCCATTGCTATACAATATTTTCTGTGCAGATATCTATTACCACCCCTACAACGATGACCAACATTTTTCACACAGTGCCTATATACTCCAGTTTGCCGATGATACGACTCTCATATCTCATAATACCTCTATAGCAACAGCAACACAAAGCCTTCAAAACCTGGTACAACACACTACAAATTGGTTTAATAAATGGAGACTAAAACCTAATCCAGCAAAGTCAGTTTTTATTATTTTCAATCACAACCCTGGCCCGAATTCCCCAACGCTCAATATGTACAATCATACGCTCTACCCAAAAACATCCACCAAATACCTAGGAATAATTATCGACCATAAAATCAACTTTAATAGCCATATGGCACAAACTAAAAGAAACATTATTTCACGAGCGAAACACTTTAGATGCCTTGTGTATAAAAAAGGAGGAATCAAAATCGAAACTGCCAGTAGGATATACAAAACGATCTGCAGACCCATGTTGGAGTATGGCCATGTAATCTTCCAAAACTGTAAAAACCCAGCGATACAAAAACTCAAGGTAGCAGAAACAAGTGCCCTTCGTCTGATAACCAAAATCCGTCACCCCAATAATCCCCTACACAATCCTCCCAACCAACTGCTATACCAGCTGACAAATATTCAACCAATAGAAGAGAGACTAACTAATCTGTCAACAAGATTCTCCCAGAACGAACATAATAAGGAGTTAATAGACAGCTTATGTGTAAGAAGAGTACATAATGGCAGAGCAAGATGGAAACACCCGTCAAGAACATTATGGGAAATAATAAATTAAACAGTTTTTTTTTTTTCTCACATTAATTAATGATATTTTAATTCCTACTATGTTAATTGTCGATACCTTGAATATATTATAGATATAGGCTGAAGGACCTCGGTCAATGGCCTGTTGAATTGTATATGTCAATTCAATAAAGCACTTTTATTTTTATTATTTAAAAAATAGTTAGGGGTCCTTCCAAGTTTAAAATACCGCGATCATCTGGGCTGAGCTCGATTACGTCACAATACATGATTCCGCCAACAGCGAGCGGGCCGGCACCGGCAGTTTACGGCCAGCTTGCATTTGAGAGCCGAAAAAAATTGCTAAAACATGCAATTTTGGCACGTTCATATTTTTCGAAAAACACCATTGGGACGGCCGTATGATGTCGCGATGTAAAGAGGAAGTCTTCCAGATAAACCTGATCATGAATTGCACGGCGAAATTCGAAAATTCGGCTTGGCACGAACGAATCAAAAGTGACATTTTGTGACATTTCAGAAAATCGAGCACATACACTAAATAAAGAGAACATACAGCGTGCCGCCGGCATGGCAAGTCAGCGCTTTGTGTATTGTGGCGTCACGGTGGACTTCAGCTGAGGCGAAGTATTCAAATAAGAAATTGAATAAGTTCGTGAGTTTTTCAGATATCGAGATAATTTTTTTTTGTTTGACTAGTTATCTGAAAGACTACTAAATGAGGTTGAATGTACATGATATTTCTAAAATAGGAAACTTCCTAATTAATGAAAAAGAAATGTTAGATCTTACTCGCGAAAATCACCCACCAACAGATGCCACTTTTATAATAGTGAACAACAATGTTTTGACATAATTGGCATTAGAAAAACAATTTAATTCAGTGAAAATTGTCTTTGGTAGTGTTTGTAGCTTCCTAAAGTATTAAAAAAATGGACAAGTATAAAAAAATGCCTAATATAATTTTATCAAGTGAATTTTGAGATTTGTTTTGACAGTTTCAGCAACAAAGTTAAGGCATATTTTTGCGATCTCGTGTCTTACCCAATGTTTTAAGTGCCTTGAAGCGCGACGTCATCATATATTTCTCCGCAAAAATGAAAGTCTTTTTAGCTTTTGTTTTGACAGTTTAGTTCTAACCATCTCCAACCTATAACGTTCTGTTTAAGTGTGGAAAGTAAATATACCTCTTCAGAAGAAGAAATTATATGTTTTATCTTGGATATGGATCAGGAATTAGTGATTCCCTTGTTAACAATGTGCCATTAACATGTGAAAAATCTCTCCTTATTACACTGTGGTGGTTAGGAAAAGGTTAATCTTTAAATTCATCTTGTACATCATCTGTATTCATCATGTATTCATCTTGTGTTTCATTTTAAATGTCCATGGCATTTGCATCAACAGTGTAATTGATACTATCTCTAATTATTTGCGGCGATACTTTATCATTTTGTCCCAGTATGTCATCCATTTTGTCAAAAAATGGGGGTTTTACAACATGTCCTTCACCTGTTTGGTGTTTACTGTCCTTATATTTCATAAAACTAGCCTGCAGGTTGGCAAATTTCTTTCGGCATTTTTCGGCGCCTTCCATACCAAAGAAATGGTTTTCCTTTAAATTATTCGCTATTCTTTGCCACAATGTGTTTTTACAGTTTTTTCGATCATCAAATTCTGATGACATCCTTTTTCTAACTTCTGAAAAAAAGGCTTGTTGCCTCGAGATCTCTTTGAGTATGCTTTTTTGAATTCCACACTGGCTGTTCACCAAAACAAATAAAAGGTTAGAGTAGGTATTTAATTTTATTCAAAAAATGTAAGTCACATTACAATAATTATATGTCTGTCTGTAATTGAGAAGTAGGTGTAAATCCACTTTTTTAAATTTATAGCAAAGTAATAAAACTGTTTTCATTTCAAATTAATAGCAAGTGAGTTGAGCCATTAGTCCATGGATAAATAACACATTTCTGAGTTAAAATCTAAAAAATAACTGCAATACCTACTCAAAAATGTGGACGTTCATTAAACTGCTTTCAAGGTACAGATTGAATAGAATGACATTACCGAGCTAACTTTTTAATGTTCAATTTTGGGGCCATGGTGACTTCACAAAACAAAGTTAGTAGCAGAAATTTAGTATGCACCCCGAAGATGACAATATAGAAAGAACTTCTGTTTTAATAACGATAAGTTTACAAACACTTAAAAAAATAATTTAAAATAACTCCTTACGTTCTCTACTTTTACTTCTGTCGGACCCGAAAGACAGTGAGTCCTTATAGCTGCTTCATAATTTTTTCTGAAGACTGCATCATCAAAAAATAATATTAGGACATTAGCCATACTTAAATTGCTCATCACTTTAGTTTGAAAATAAACCTAAAGACTGTTTAGTAATGCAGCCGTTTCGCCATCCACCTCTACAGTTATTCCATTTAAATTAATTAGAATAAGGGACATATTTTGGTTTAAAAATCTAACCTCGCACAGGACAAAACTCAGAAAAAATGTCGAATTCTTATGTCATATCCCCACTATTTCCCACTTACACATTTTCTAGCGTCCTAGTGAGACCGCGCAATACCGCTTTAAGCGTTTTTAAACGCAACGTCACATCTTATTCATGGCTCCGCTTATCGAGGCTTGTAGCGTCTTATATGCAAAAATATGCCTTTAACCTTCCCATCAAATGTCAATAGAAAATGGATTTGTTGTTCACTATTATACAAGTTATACTGTCAGAATGTAGATGTCGCTCACTCCGTGGTTTTCGCAAATTTTTTACTCTCGAAATGATTTAATGATATAAACGTTCCATTTTTTATATCATATAAAAATGAATTTTTTGCTTTACATTATAAAATAGACCATCAAGTCGGAAAAATTTAAGAAACAGAAATAATTCAGACATAAAGTTTCTTGATGTCAGTTAGTTCATTTGGTTATCAGTAGGAAGTACTTAATTTATTCCAATCGAACGAGGCCTGGAACAAGGCACAAAAATACGGTTTTGCATGATTTCCAGCTTCCCTGTTAAATTGGCAACAAAAATGGCTATGTTCAAAATTGAAGCTTATAAAATTCTCTAAAAAATAGACCATAAATATGCAACTTTATTTTATTGCCAGGTAGGCTACCACACCAGCTCCCATTATCTATATTATTTTTTCCAAGGCTGTCATTGCTACATCTAGTTATGCGGCGCAGTGTTTAAAATTGTGTCGTGTTGTTCCATATAACCTATATGATTTTATATATATATATATACATATATATCCATTTGATGGTATTATTTTTATAATTGCATGACAAATATTAAGTGTTACAAGCAAATCTGTGATTAATTTTTAACCCAGGTAAATTTTTTTAAATTCAAACAAGTTTTTTACAAGTAATTTATAACCCAATAAGATTTTTTTGAATACAGTTGTTAGAAAATGTATTTTTCTATATTTCATGTATTTTAATAGCTATAAAAATTGAAATTTTAATCGAAATGTTTTATACAGAGAGATCTAGAAATACTGAAGGTGACTTCATAAAAAAAAGACATCAAAATGTTCAAAACTGATTCCCATTTTATCAAAATTCATTTCCTTTTCATCTTCACCTGTTACCAGGGTGTATTAAATAGGTGATGCGACAAGAACACGAACAGTGGCTATCTAACTGTTTACTTTGTACATATTGTAATAGATGGCAGGAGCAATAGGATCTGTCATTACTTACGCATAGAAAGATAATTTTACAGATTCTGATAGTGATAGTGAAACAAAAATACAGTGACATCTGACATTAAGTAGTTAGAAGAAATATGTTCAATATGCTGGTGCTAAATTTTAAAAAATCAGCTATTTTTATGCAACACTACATGCAGCATGGCAAATTCGTCTATCTATACACAGGTAATTGTAGGACCCCCTAAAGCTCACGCCATCTATTAAAGTAAATAGAAACCATGCACTTATAAAGCCATTATTATCATAGGAAAGTGACGTATGTCGGATCACCTATTTAATACACCGTGCCTGTTGCATCCCAAATTAATGACATGTTATTTTATTACATTTACAGCCATTTGCATCGTTTTCATTTCAAGCGATGAATAACTAATCGAGGTTTAATTTTTAAACCAGGTTTACCTTGTGTCTTATTGCACCGTGCTTTATTGTTTGTGGTTTACTTAAGTTGATAGTTAACCTGTGATTATAGGGAATTTGGTATTCTGCTAACTTCTCTTTCAAAATTATAAACTTATTTCTGTCAACTATTGTCAAATATTTGTTCTTTTTAGAAAAAACGTGAATCTGTGTGTGTACATTTTTACTACTAGTTATCTGTTCACAAGATCTTTATAAATATGGAAAACCATAATAAAAATAAAAGATCAAGATCCGATAATTTTTCATTAGTTTAAAAACTTTTACTTATAATACGGCCACAAAATGCAAGAATATATTAGAAAATAAACAAACAAATAACGTAACATCTCAAGAAAAGGCAAATATTTGTTAATAAAAATAAAAAATGAAAATATACTGAAAATTGAGGTTATGCACAACATCGACGACTGCGCAGGAATTGCAATTAAATTTAATCGCCCTTTAAGCGGCCAACTTTGGGGGTTTAAGTTAACGCAAGTTTAAGCTAATTTAATCAAGTAATAAAGAACGGTGCAAAGCAAATTTTAAATTTAACGGAGGTTTAAGTTTAATCCTCTATTAAACAATACGGTGCAAGCGGCCGTTATTGGTTAAGTTTGTTATAAAATAAAATTGATAAAATTTTTGGCGCATTCAATTTATCTGAATCTTTCTGCGTAACGCTTTTTTATAATTGTAAAAGGTTTTATATTATTTTTTTTTATAATAAAAATGTGATATAATTTAGGTTTTTCTTTAGCTAATGAGCTCTTTCATATCAGAAAAAACAAAGCCTATTTCTACACAATTTTCACTGTAATAGGGTGTTTTCACTTTTTTTTTTAATCGAAAAATACAAAATACTTATGGTAAATATTACAGCTGAAACAATTTTTCGGCAAAAAATTTTTTTTTATAATTTTAAAAGATATAAATTCAAATTAAATATTTCCCGCCAAAAAAGACAAATCTAAGGCATATTTTTGCGATCTCGCGTCGTACTCCAATGCTTTAAGCGCCTTGAAGCGCGACGCCATCATATATTTCTCCGCAAAAATGAATGTCTTTTTAGCTTTTGTTTTAACAGTTTAGTTCTAATCATCTCTAACGTTCTTATGTCATATCCTCACTATTTTCCGCTTACACATTTTCTAGCGCCCTAATGAGCCGCGCGATACCGCTTTAAGCGTGACGTCACAGCTTATTCGCTCGAATGGCTCCGCTTATCGCGGTTTGTAGCGTCTTAAAGCCTAGTTTAGATAGTCGCGAATTGCGAATAGCGATTTGCAAATATTGTTCTGATCGCCGAGTGATTGGTCAGCTTAAACGAAAATGTGGGCGGTTGACAAATCAGAACAATATTCGCAAATCGCAATTCGCGACTATCTGAACTAGGCTTAAAGGTTCTTTTTCATAGTCGCGAAATTCGCTACTTTTAAGCGAAATGTTATAAAAACCGCTGCCCAAGGAATCACTACTTCCACATCCAGATTCTCTATCCAAGTCACTCACAACGAAAAAACTTTGTATGTTAAAATAATTGTTTATGGATCTTTAATAATATAATATTTGAAATCTACCCCAAAAACCCATAAAACGATACCCCACATCGGTAGTGAGGTGGGGGTGGTGGTAGGGGGGTGGTAGTGGGGGGGGTGGATGAAGTAAAAAAAATATTTTGAGGTTTCTGGTTCCTGTACATACACTAAATCACAATTTTTTTTTTCATCCCCTTTAATAAGGAGGTGGGGGTGGTAATGGGGGTGGCTAATGCCAAAAATTTTTTTGAGACCTTAGCTTCTCTTATATATACTAAATACCAATTTCATGGACTCTTACCTGCTTGATTTACCCATTTACCCCAAATTTACCCCAATTTACCCTCCAACCCTTCGATGGAACAAGATGAAAATATAATCTAGTTCTAGATCTCGTTAAAGTACATATCTGTACCAAATTTCAAGTCAATATCTTAAACGGTTCCAGAGAAAACGTGCGCACAAAAAAAGTTACAGACAGACAGACCGACAGACAGACAGACTGACAGACAGACAGAAATTTTGTTTTCGCTCAAACTTAAAATCTCGACGTTTCATGACATTTTAAGCCTATTTGGACAATAAAAATTTTTAAAAATTTTTTTGTCGTTACTATACTTCCACTGGACGTGGAAGTAAAACTAATTCAAATATATTCGCGGCGGGAAATCTTAACTTTATTGCGGCGAAAAGCTTGGAGATTCATAAATTAAAAAAAGATGGATGTTGATCAAAGGTGTATTGCTTTGAAATATAAAATTATTCATATTCCTTATACATAAAGCTCTGCATGTTATATATTTGGCATTTACGCCACAAAAAAAGAGTTAAAGTGTGTAAGAAAAAGGCATTGAGTGAGAAAAATACTTTTGCAAAGAAAGGAACAAGGGGACTTCCACAATTTAATAATAGAAATGCGTGTGAGTGATGCACCCAAATATCTAAATTATATGAGAATGACTTCATGTCAATTTGAAATACTTTTGCAAAAGGTGGGACTAAAATATATCACAGAGGACAAAATTCAAGTTGTTAGGTTAGAATGTTAGATTTTGTCGCGAAAAAGTTGAAAATAGTTCAACTTTTTTGCGACATCGCAAATGCGTTAAAGCGAATTTCGCATTGTGTGAGTATGGGACAAAATAAAAAGAGCCAATTGGCTCTTTTTCATAGTCGCGAAATTCGCAAGTTTTTAGGGAATTTCGGTTTTTAACATATTTTTTATTTTGTCCCATACTCACACAATGCGAAATTCGCTTTAACGCATTTGCGATGTCGCAAAAAAGTTGGAGATTCATAAATTCAACTTTTTCGCGATAAAATCTAACATTCTAACCTAACAACTTGAATTTTGTCCTCTGTGATATATTTTAGTCCCACCTTTTGCAAAAGTATTTCAAATTGACATGAAGTCATTCTCATATAATTTAGATATTCACACGCATTTCTATTATTAAATTGTGGAGGTCCCCTTGTTCCTTTCTTTGTAAAAATATTTTTTTCACTCAAAATGCCTTTTTCTTATACACTTTCACTCTTTTTTTGTGGCGTAAATGCCAAATATATAACATGCAGAGCTTCATATATAAGGAATATGAATATTTTTATATTTCAAAGCAATAACTTTGATCAACATCCATCTTTTTTTAATTTATGAATCTCCAAGCTTCTCGCCGCAATAAAGTTAAGATTTCCCGCCGCGAATATATTTGAATTAGTTTTTATAACATTTCGCTTAAAAGTAGCGAATTTCGCGACTATGAAAAAGAACCTTTATGCGCAAAAATATGCCTTTAGTATTACTGGTCATTGTGACGTCACACTCTATATAAATGCCAATGACTATAAAATCTAACCCTACTTAATGACTTTTGTTGTTATTGTAAATTGTAAGTCAGAAACATGAGTGGTGCACCAAATAAGTGGTGTTTTGTGCCAAGATGCAGAAATACTTCAGTAAATGCTCCAAATAAAAAGTTCCCAAGTGTTCCTATAGCGAATTATTCACGGAAAGTGAAATGGTTTTAAAACAGCAAGGCGCGATTTTCCCAAATCGAAATCAACATATTATTGGTGTGAAGATTATTTTAATGTAAGTATAATTTCTTTTCTCATCATAGATTTGCACTGATGCAGAGAGTGGAGAATATTTGAACAAAAGACAGACAAAGCTATTTTGTCTTCTGACAGATATATGAAGCAACGTCACCAGATCATTTACCCAATAAGGTGACGTTCTCGAAATTATTCAAATATTTGAATTTTAAGTCGATTTGTTTATTAAATATTTATTTTAATCTGATGATATAATTAATATGAATGCGTTTAGGTTTTCAGTCTAAGATACTAAAAATAATTTTTGGGTGAAGCAAGAGCAGAATACAAAAAATTGTGTTTGTAATCCAAAAAAATTGTCATTTACACCTATAATACCGCTTTGCCGTGGACACATTGTATAAATGAAAAATCAAATTTTATAATTTCCACAACGAACCATTCAAAATTACTTTCCTTCAAATATAAATAAAAACAGATAGCGATAATGTAATATTAACTTTGGAAATTACGTTTTTAGAGAAAATTACTGGTTGTACATTAACTTGGTCTCAACATATAGAATAGAGGATCTAAGTTCAAGAGTTGTTATGAGGGTGTATCAATTACGTTGACCGCTGCTACAAATTTTTAAGGTTGGTTTGGTTTTGTACCAAAACCGAAAGACATTTTGTATCGGGCAGAGTAGTTTGCTACAGATAATAATAATAATAATATTTATTGGTCTTCAGAAAATACAAATTTTATAGACACGTCAAAAAGTAGAAGTAATGTTATGTATAATACATAAGATACATACTAGTGTTTATATTTATAGTTATAAGTCTTATGAAAATACAAGTTCCATAGACATGTCAAACAATGTAAAGTTATACAAATTAAAATGAAAAAACTAATAAAATCAGTCTACATGACATCACATTTAAAATACATTAAAAGATTAAAAACAAATAATATTAGATTAAAAACAAAATAATATTAAAACAGTGAAATAGAAAAGACATTAATGTGAAATTTGCGGGATAATTTATTTTCCGAAACGTTTCTATCAAAATCAATATGGAAGAATTCATTCAAGCTATATAATGGATTTCTGTTTAATAAATCTTTTATTTTACTTTGAAATACTTTCACTGGCAACCTACTAAATTCCACTGGCAGGGAGTTGTGAAATTTGATACCCATATTTACTGTTCTTTTTAATCTATTTAATGGTGGGACTAGATTTGTTTTATTACGAGTGTCATAATCATGAACATCAGCATGTGTACAGTATTCATTCAAATTTTTATGAACATCTAATAGGTATTGATATATTACTGCTGAGAACACAGTCATTATTTTCAGAGATGCGAATATTGACCTGCAACTATCATCATATTTGGCTCCTACTATACTTCTTACAGCCGATTTCTGTATTACCAGTGCTTTTTCTATAGCCCCAAGTAATTAAGCCATAAGTCATGACTGAATGAAAGAGTGAATGATACGCAGTTAGAGCTGCATTTTGATTGATAGTCTTTTTTATTCTTCTGATCGCATATACGATCTTACTTAATTTATCCCGAAGTTTATCAATATGTTCAGTCCAGATTTGATTAGCATCAACTTGTACCCCTAAAAATTTGACACTGCTCCGTTTGATTAGTCTTTTTTGACTCGAAAGTTAATGATAAAGTTTTACTTTCATTTAACAAGAGTTGATTGGGTGAAACCAGGATTTAGCTTTTTGTAATATTAATAGTTACTGTTAGAATATGTTGTGGATCTTCATCCTTGCTTAGCTTTCTACTTAATTTATCACTACGAATATGGCAACTATCTACAACCTGATATCTATTCTCAATACAAAAACAAGCCATTTGGATCCTGACATGACTCCCCATTATTTTGGAATGCGTTGGCCAATTTTAATTTTTTTTTTGAGATACAGATCAATGAGCTTTAATGACTTTTGAAAAATTTATAATTTTCATATTTTCAAGACGTAAGTACTAAGCTCCTCTAAGTGGGTCGAAATTTCGAGATCGACTGTTAGGCAATTTTTTATTGGGAAGTTGGATAGCGTATTCGATTCGCAGTTGTCTCAAATACCTCTATACAAAATTTTAGCTCGATGCCTCATATAGGGTGTTTGTTATTCAATAGCCAAATTTACTCACTTTTCGACTGACTCTGTATAAAAGTCAGTTAAGTTTACTAAAAAGGTAAAGTAGTCATTCGACTTAAAGAACATTAGACACTAAATGAGGCAGAAAACAGAACCAGAAAATAGCGCTTCTATGCATTATTCTCTGTTGCTGTACGTAGGTGCCTTCATGAAAATTTTTCAAACAAATGAATTGGACGGAATAGCTTTTGTTTTTTTCTTCCTTATTTAGTGACATCAACATCCGTGTTGACTAGGTGTGCGAGGTATGCACAGAACACCTTCGTCAATTTTTGGGGCGCCGTTTTTGAGATTCCTCCCTCCTTCCCCGTAGGTTCTTCTCTGTGCAAAATACTCTTAATTTTAAGCAATCTCTAGCAGCAGAAAACTGAGAGGCTGTATACAACATTGCTGCTGCTGATGTGAATAAACAATACTAAGTGTTTCATAATATTCTAAAATATTACTTAGATGTTTCTTTTCCTTTAGTTACTTCTCAGAGCAAAAACTGCAACAGAAAATCTAAAGCCTGGAAAACTACTGGTATAAAAAAATCAGCTGCCAATTTAAAAAATTTATTTTATCTATATAAACAAAATCTCAAAGACTATTATGATAACTATAAGAGAATATATAAAAAAGTAGTACGCTTGGCTAAAAAAATGCATCATGATGATATACTTCTTAACACTCCAGATAAATCGAGAACCATGTGGAATATCATTAAGAAAAACTCGAAACATGCACAGAACAAAAACGCTGATCTCAGACAACTTAAAATTGACAATACTATCATAACTGACCCAAAATTCATTGCAGATGCCTTCATAGATTTCTTTACAAGTACCCCAGAAAAGTTAATAAAAAGCATACAACACTGTGCAAAATCATCACCGACTACAATATCATCCAATATGAACTCTATATTCTTAAGTCCTGTAACCGCGTCAGAAATAGTTGATATTATTACTTCCCTAAAAAATTCTCACTCTACCGGCCCCGATGACATACTAACAAAACTTGTTAAGGAATCCAAAGAGCTCATAGCCGATGTTCTCGCATACATGCTTAACAATAACTTTAGATATGGGATATTCCCTGATCTCCTAAAACTAAGCAAAATTATACCAGTTTTTAAAAAAGGGAACAAAGACCAACTAGATAACTATCGTGCCATTGCACTATTATCAATATTTGCGAAAATATTTGAAAAAACAATGGTAACCGGACTATTAAATATCTTAAATAAATACGAACTATTAACGAATAATCAACATGGCTTCACCAAAAATAAATCAACAATTACTGCATTAGTAGCTTTCATACAAGAAATATATAGGAACCTGGATAAAGGCCATGATATTCTTGCTACTTTTATTGACTTATCCAAAGCTTTCGACTGTGTCAGTCATGAAATACTCCTAAATAAACTATTACTACTAGGTATCAGGGGATCATGTTTTCAGTGGTACAAATCTTACCTGTCAAATAGAAGTCAATATGTGAGATGCAACAATAAGTGTCGGAAGTAGAGATAAATAAATATGGTGTTCCACAGGGATCGATACTGGGGCCAGCACAATTCACTATTTTCATAAATGATATCGATAAAATTATCTCATCTGGAACCATAACCAAATATGCTGATGATACCGTGTGTGTAGTCGCGGGCTAGGCATGGGGAGTAGAATTACAACATCGCATGTGCCAGCTGGCTGAAATGAAATAACCGAGCTGGGATGCTCCATCGACGGACGAATTTACGGCTGCCGGTGTTGTCAGATCTCTCGCGCTACGTGAATGTACATGCCTAATGGGAAATTACACGCATGGTATCCCTCTTACTTCTAGTTCAAACAGCTATACCAATTTAGTGCAAGAAGCCAACAATAAGTTAAAAAATGTTTACTCCTACCTCTCCAATTGTAATGTAATTATGAATGAAAAGAAAACCGTCAATATGGCATTTTACTCCTCAAGCAACAAATGTAAACAAAGTGCTTTAATAAAAGTTAATAACAAGGTCATAACCCAAGTTGAATCCTTCAACTTACTAGGGGTTACGCTTGATGAAAATCTAAAATGGAACTCACACATTGACTTACTAAGCTCCAAACTAGCCAGTATCTGTTTTGCGCTTAGACAACTGAAGCATATTTGTGACATCCAAGTACTGAAAACATATTATCATGCCAACTTTGAGTCTGTCATGGCATATGGAATTGTTTTATGGGGAAAATCACCATCAGCAGAGAGAATTTTTATCTTACAAAAACGTACCCTACGAGCAATGTTGGGTATGAACTCGCGAGTTAGTTGCCATACAGTTTTTAAAGTGCTTTGCTGCTCCATGTTTGTACATATACCATGTGTTATGCTTTGTTAAAAATAATTTTAATAGCTTCACACAACATAATCACAATCATTATACCACTAGAGGTAATAGCAACCTACAATATGAATCCCATATCGTCTGGAATTATACAAATTGAGCCCTTACTATCAAGGTGCATTGCTTTACAACAAGTTAAGTAATCACATTAAAGAGGTCCCTTCCGTAAACTGTTTTAAAAAGACGCTAAAGACTTACCTTTTAGATAAAACTTTTTATTCACTTAGTGAATATATGAATGGCTAAATCTCCTTGGATCAGAGTCTCTGGAATTACTGTTCGCGAGTTGTTGTTTGCGATATTCGTTTACTGTGTTTCGTGTGGTCTCTGTTTTTCTTTATTTTTTATTGAATTGACGTATGTTGTATTTTTTTATAAGTAAGTAATACTTAGGAATATTGTGTATTGTATCATATATATATTTATAAACATTTTTTATTCTGTATTATGTACCTATATATCTTTGTGACACATCCAATGTAAAAATTCTTTTGGCCCATTTGTGAAAATAAATGTATTTATTTATTTATTTATTTATGGATATATCGATATATTAGAAATATCGATATATTTATTTATATATATCGTTTTGCTGCGAATAACTATCGATATAACTAATTTTCTACATATCAGATAAATAAATATATCGGAATAAATAGTCTGAAGATGACTGCCTGCAGGGCCATAGCCAAGGGGGAGGGGGGGTATGGGGGAATGTTACCCCCTCAACTTTGCTAGACTTGGCAAAAGTTGGAATTTGAGAAAATTGGCAAGGGGAATCGAGGAATTTTTGTTTTATTAGGCTCATCATCAATTTTTTATTTTGATGGAAAAATTATTTGTTTAAATTTCCTCCTCCCCCCCTGCCCATCATATACTTAAATACATGTATTGAAATATTTATTGGATTGGAATATCGATATATTTATTTATTTTGATATATGAATTGTATTAATAATACATGCTTGCCATATATCTATCATCCATCATATATAATAATATATCAATATAGATAGATATAGGATATATCGATATATAACTTTTTTTTGCCATCCCACCATGTAATTAAATTAATAACAATAAAATATTTTGATTCATAATACGAGGTTGATAAAATCAACATAATA
Source organism: Rutpela maculata (assembly GCA_936432065.2). Classification (NCBI taxonomy): domain Eukaryota; kingdom Metazoa; phylum Arthropoda; class Insecta; order Coleoptera; family Cerambycidae; genus Rutpela; species Rutpela maculata. The sequence goes on along the minus strand of OW386287.2, from coordinate 15,064,410 downwards.
AATAAAAGAACACCAATTTTATGTTCGATTAGGTATTTATTTATTGCTACATTATTTACAAACCGCATTCATTATACAAATAAATAACATTAAAAAAATACCAGTCTTATTTCACTAATTCTGATTTTTAGCATTTCAACAGCAGAAATTATCACAATTATTATTAAACAAGCATAAATATTATGATGAATAATAAGTAGCTCATGTTGGCACTTTGTTTTCTCCTTATTTCTCTTCGACAGCTTTCTTTTCACTGCTCTTATCATCAGCTTTCTTCTGTATTGGTTTTGCTGGTTCGCCCGTGTGTATTATAGGAATAGGTTTGTGCTCAATTGCATTGTCATCAGTTGTCGGAGCAGTGATTGTCAAGACACCATCAGACGATAGTTTCGATTCCAATTTACCTATGTCATAGTTCCTCGGAAGCACATATCTTCTTATGAAGTGTCTATATATTTGTCCATGCTCGTCCTCTTTCTCTTCATGTTTACCTTCAATCGTAACTGTCTTATCTCCAGTAACTTTTACAGATACCTCGTCTGGCTTAAACTGTTGGACATCCAAGTGGGCCTCGAATTTGTCTTTGCCATAGTTTACCGCAGATCCAGTATCTTGTTCCGAGGCAAGGGACTGCCAATTTCTTATGTAACCAGCAGGGCTCCTAAACAAAAATCTCGGCGCGATTGAGGGTTGCAAGAAATCGTCAGCGTCCAATACCAGCCCGAAATGTTGAGGAATTATTTTCGACGGGCGGAAGAATTGGTCATCAAATATATACGGTAAAAGAGACATTTTTCTTATTTTTTCACTAATTTACTTTCACTAGAAGTATTTATGAACAAAATACTCGTTATCACTTCGCTTATGTTTAACTCGCTTTTTTTTCTGTTTGAACTGCCGCACTTGGCGGTTCTCTCGGCTTTTATATGTGATTGGATTAATCTAGATGATTCGAGCATATTCGGCATGCGCGATAGGAAACGAACGATCTAGAATTCAGCTACTGTTCATCGGATGCTGTCACTGTTTGGATAAGTCCTGTTTTATTTATCAATTTAGTTTTTTGATTATTGATCGGGATTAAACAAATAATTTCAGCGAAAGCGAATGATGATGAATTGAATTTATTCTTTAATTAAAAATGAATAAATATATTGCTAACGTATCCAAAATTATAAAAATCATATACGTTTAATATTAATTTAATTTAATACACTTTGGGTATTATATCGAAATATCGTGTTTGTGAATTTAAAAATCATTTTCGAATTGTTCAGAACCTTCCATTTAAAAATGAAGGGCTATTGTAGAAGTTTTAGATTCGATTTATTCGTTATAATTAAAGTTGAATAAGTGCATATGACTGCAATGTTCTGATTGTTCTGGAATATTTAAAAATTCTTTAAAAATGTTCGAAATGCGTTATTATTTTAGTGTAATTTTTTAAAGCCACAGAATAATTTAAAACCTTCAGGAGTGTTCTGAAGAGTTCATATTATTTATACATACTGTAGAGGTGTTTTTGTCAGATGTTTATGAACATTCGTAATAGTCTAGGAAATATCTTCGCACCCGTTGGGGAAAATATTCTCAGTCGGTTTCTTTGCATAATCTTATAGAATATGGTCACCTGAAAACAAATGTGTAAAAAATTTTTTAAACAATTTTTTTTAAACAAATTGCAAAAATTATCTATTTTGCTCCGGACAATTTTTTTTAGATTTTTTGGGCGATTATGAACAAAAAAGGTCTGTTGCAACTTTTCTCTATAGTTAATAGTTTTCGAGATATTAATTATTTACGGTTCGAAAAAACGCAAAAATGGCCATTTTTAACCCTGAAAAACAATATGAAAAACAAAAAATTTTAATGTTGCTAAAGGCCTTAAATATTCTTTAAACACCCCTCAACAAAGTCCCAGAGCGTTTTAGGCTATTATGTTATTGCAACCCTTTGTTTTTTATTTCATAACACAGGCCCACAAAAAAGAAAAGTGGTCTGCGCCGGAGTACTGGCCATACCTATCCCCTGTATTTTGAGCCGCTGAACACGAATCTGGCGTTAGTTTTTCCCCAGCACGTCAGGTTTTTTTTTTAACAGCAAATACATATATAAATATTATAAAAAATATTACGATTCAACAGACATCGCAAAACAATAAAATGTATATATAGAAAAGCGACTAAAAACGAAAAAAAAACAACGAAAAAATAGCATTTTAGAGCCTTAGGCAAAATTCCAAACAAAAGCCAGACAGGCCGGCATGTTCATTTTTAGCCGGACGAAACCGTAAAAAGCCAAACATGTTCGACTAAAGCCGGACGCCTGGCAACCTACGACACCTACGACATTTCACTTATCTTTAAACTAAGTCTGTTTTTTAAAGGAGACGCGTGTAATTTTCTATAAAAGTATATGTATATTATTTATATATAAACAGAGTGCATTAAAAGGCCATTTGTCACCTAAAAATAAAAACAAACCTCATAATAAGCAGTAGATACTGAACATTATTTAAAAGAAAAAAAGAATTTAGTCTAACATCTCTTGGTCGTATGTCGTTGTAAGTTCAATCGATTATAGAGTTCTGCTCTGTGTCCTACCGCATTCTCCCCTAAGTTAACAATGTAATGAAGAATTGGATCTTCTTCATAATCATGACCATCTCCTATACAATATACCTTCTAACATCTTACAGAAAGGGGTTCTGTTATTCAATGAGAACATTCTTATTTAATGAAAACATGCATCATGTAGGTACTGGTTAGTTTTACTTGAACTGTCGATATAGTTCATGCCGATAATTATCTTATACGATGCTATAACTAATTTTGCACAACACTAAATTAGATACGGCATTGAATAATGACGGCTGATAACGTTTACAGTAACCCTTATTATACTCTTCGCAAAAACGAAGAGTATATTGTATTTGATCGGCACATTTCTAAATCAGTAAATATCGCTCGTAGAGAAAACAATTTTCATATCATTATGTTGGTGAACGAATTCTAAACAACTTTCAAAATGTCCTTCTGTTCATCCATCCGTCCGTCCGTCACGTTTCTTGTAAGCACGATAACTTAAGAAAGAAAAGTCCGATTGTATTGAAATTTGGAAAGTAAGCTAGCGTTAGCTAGAGGAAGAACCCTATTGTTTTTGAAAAAAATCAGTCAGTAAATAAAAAAAGTTATTAATCATTTAAATAAAAAAAAATTTTTTTCATAATTTCTGTCATTTGTATTTAAATAGAAATCTTGCGAAATGTTATTCCCTATATTTTTTTTGTTTTTATATTTTACCAATATATATATATATATATATATATATATATATATATATATATATATATATATATATATATATTTCATAATAATGTATCTAATCCGTTGAAATATAATTTTTGAACGATATTCATTCGAGTTTTGTGGTAAGATGAGACAGCCCAATGGCTAAAGCATTTCAACCTGAAACACCCATTACCATACCAGGCGTTGCCTATCTTTCGGCAACCTCCCTAGCCACATCATTCCTATACCACAATTTCCTTTCACCACCTTTTTATTTTTATTATTTTTATCAATTTTTGTTCTTTTGTCCCTTTTTGTTCTTCTTCCAAATTCCCTTTAGACCAATAACTGCTAGTAAATCCCAACTTTTAAAATCATAATCTTCCCTCACCCCATTCTTTCAGAGGCAGGTAGACCACTGGATAAATCCGTGACTCTCGAACGGGTTTTTTCACTAAGTTTTTCCCGTATGGACAACAAGGTTTTCTTCGTAAATTTAGTGCGCGCGTGCGACAGTGCGCGTGTGTTAAAAATGCAATTGTTTCTTCGTAGTTCTAGCTATTTCTAAGTATTTTAATATCTTCCCGGATTATTGTTCAACGAAATTGTTAGGTTTAAGTTTTTTACATATGTTAAACAGGAGCCCTGACGCCCCAATTTCATCTGTTATTACAGCCAAAGCTAAACCCATCCACCCGATCACCTACCTACCGCGATGTTGCACGCCGCGGTGGGGTAATCGGCTCTAGACTGGACCCAGCTGAGGCGCATTCATGTCTTTAAACATTAATAAACATCTTTGATTTGATTTGATTTGCCTTTCAATCTAAAGGTCTCGTGTTCGATCCCTCACATGGCGATTTTTTTTTTCATATATTTTTTTTTTCACAACAAAGTTGGTATCACAAAATTTAGAATGTCGAAAAACTAACATTATTTACAAGAAAAATGCGAAGAGTATCGTATAGAATGTGTAACAATTATATAAAAAGTCAGTAAATCGGCGAAGAGTATAATGCTTCCACTAGTTTTGAATTGCAATAACTCTCTAATAGTTTTTGCTTTAATAATAATGCTAAGTGGCGCGCAGAGAAGCAATCACGTAATTTTTTTATTTGTCATATTTGACTTTTTTTAATGTTAAAATGTTAAAGAAAAAAAATGTGTTTATTTTTCAACACGTTTACACCAATTTTAACCCTCTGGTAAAACTTTTATTTTTGGCATTTTATTTTAACCTCTCTACTGAATTTACACTGTTTTTACGTCGAAATACACTAAGAAATTCATAAAAAACCCAATTATTAAATATTTCCTATTTCAATCGATTTTAAGTATCCCAGGATTGATCTCTATGTACAGTTGCCCACGAAATACCCTGTATAGCAAGTATAAAATGAGTCCTGAACTTCCCACGATCCATAGACTCGCAGGTATGATGTTTAATTGGAGGCGAGGTTGAGTATATTATTTTGCATAATTATGTGAAGAACAAACATCGGTAGATATAGATACTCCTGGATATTCGTTTCGGTTTAATTCAAGTTATAGCGTATAAAGGCTATAATATTTTCCAAAATGATTTATGCCTTATGCCACTTTGTCGTAAAGTAACGTTGAGTAGAAAAGCACGATTGGGTGACATAACCTGATGAACGGTTATGGTCTTCTAGATGGAGCGAGAATGATCACGACTGTCTGGAGTTAGGACAACATTTTATTTATTGTGATTGTCGTCTAAAGGATAAATTAATAAACACAACCTTTGTTTACACAGACAAATAAACCAAATAAACACTTCGTGAACAACATATATTTTTTAAATAGATTAATAAAAATTAGATAATTTTGTTACGAATTTGCTCAAATTATTACCTCTACACTGTTATCAATGTTATCATCAATCACAAATAACACAAAGTTAAGTTATTTATTTTTAGGTTTCTCACGAAAAGCTGTATTTTTTACTATATTTAAGTAAATATGGCAAATATTTTTTTGGTAAGCGCAAAGTATTTTGCTAATATGTAAATTATTGTTCTCAAGGTTTGCAACTAGAAAACAAAAACAACATTGACGTAGGTAATGTCTATTACACGATTGCTACGATGTTTATACCACGTTGGTTTACTAATTATTATTGAATCTGCTCTTTCTGAAAGTAAGAAGAAAATGTAATAGCCAAAATGTTTTTATTCGAGAATTTGGTGAATTTGCTGTAAAATTTCATCGGAATTGCATTAGAACTGGCAGTTGGGAATTTAGAGAGTAGTCGCCCACTAAACATTCTTGTAATGTTTACATAGCAACCATAATATGGTTGCTAATGCTAATATTGGAAGAACATATTAAGTACCTACCTATAGTTTATGCCAGTTACTTCCACATCCAGTGGAAGTATAAATAGTAATGGCAAACATTTTTTTAAAAATTTTTATTGTTCAAATAGGCTTAGAACGTCATAAAACGTCGAGATTTTAAGTTTGAGTGAAAAAAAAATTCTGTCTGTCGGTCTGTCTGTCGGTCTGTAACTTTTTTTGTGCGCACGTTTATTCTGGAACCGTTTGAGATATTGACTTGAAATTTGGTACACATATGTACTTTAACGAGATCTAGAACTAGATTGTATTTTCATCTTGTTCCGTCGAAGGGTTGGGGGGTAAATTGGGGTAAATTTGGGGTAAATAGGTAAATCAAGCAGGTAATAATAGTCCATAAAATTGGTATTTAGTATATACAAAAGAAGCTAAGGTCTCAAAAAAAATTTTGGCATTAGCCACCCCCATTACCACCCCCCACCCCATTATTAAATGGATGAAAAAAAAATGTGATTTAGTGTGTGCACAAGAACCAGAAACCTCAAAATATTTTTTTACATCATCCACCCTCACTACCAACCACCCCAGTCACCACCCCTCCCCCCTCTACCGATGTGGGGTATCGTTTTATGGGTTTTTGTGGTAGAGGATTTCAAATATTATATTATTAAAGTTCCATAAACATTTATTTCCACACAATTTTTTTTCGTTGTGAGTGACTTGGATAGAAAATCTGGATGTGGAAGTAGTGATTCCTTGGGCAGCGGTTTTTTATATAATAAATATATAAAAATGAAATACTTTTAAAAGGAATATTTTTACATAACAACGCTATAATATTGGAAGAACATATCAATATAAAGTAGTTATGCCAGTTTTATATAATAAATATATAGAATGAAATACTTAAGCTAAATGTAATATGTAGTAAACCAGTATAGTAACGACAAAAAAAATTGGAAAATTTGTATTGTTCAAATAGGCTTAGAATGTCATGAAACGTCGAAATTTTAAGTTTGAGTGAAAAAAAAAAATTCTGTCTGTCCGTAACTTTTCTTGTATGCACGATTACTCTGGATTACTCTGGAAACGTTTAAGATATGACTTGAAATTTGGTATACGTATAACAGGATCTGAAACTAGATTATATTTTCATATTATTCCGTCGAAGGGTTGGGGGGTAAATTGGGTAAATAGGGGGTAAAAAGGTAAATCAAGCAGGTGAAAGTCCATAAAATTGGTATTTAGTATACAGCGGGTGCGCCACTTAAAACTCTCCAGGCTTGTAACTTTCTTATTTTTTAAGCGACGACCATGTTGGTCACATCAAATTGTAGATATTTTTAAGGCATTTAAATATGTGTACAGGGTGATTAAAAAAAAAATTGAAAAAATTGTTAAAAAGGAAAACTTCATTTCCTTAAGTATTTTTTTATCTCACCCTGTACATGAACTGTGTTAATGTGTTCTTATAAAGGTTTTAATTAGCTTCAATTTATGTTATTACGTCATATTCGAAATTCTTTTTGGTTTTAGAGAAAGAAATTAAAAACACTCTTTCCGATTCCAAACTAATTTTTTTTAAAATAACTTTGAAAAGAATGTAAATAATAATTTTATGCTTTACATATACATATTGTATATACAAGAGAAGCTAATTTCTCAAGAAAAATTTTGGTATTGGTCACCCTCATTACTACCCCCACCCCATTATAAAAGGGAGTGAAAAAAAATTGTGATTTAGTGTGTGTACAAGAACCAAAGGCTTCAAAATATATTTTTTTATTTCATCCAACCCCACTACCACCCCCTATTACTACCCCACACCCCACTACCACCGATGTGGGATATCGATTTATGGGTTTTTGGGGTAGACGATTTCAAATATATATCCCTAATAGCACAACATTATCCTGTGGACATCTGAAGGACGTCCTCGACGGACATACAGTACATCCGATGGACGTTCGTTTTTGGTCCAAAGTACATCCGACGGGCAGCCGAAGGAGGTGCAAATGTCACAACTTGGGACAATATTTGTACATTCTAATTATTTAGAAAAAAAAAACCGGAATAAGCAGGGATCGAACCGTCAACCTCGTGATTTGTAACTCAACAACAACAAAACAAATTTATTAGGTGTTTAACGAACATAAAAATGCGCCTCGCCGGATTCCGGCCCGGAGCCAGCCCGACAATCACGGCGTGCAGCGTCGTGGTAAATGTGGGGCTGGGCGGGGCGGGGCGGGGCGGGGCGGGGCGGGGCGGTTCCGGTTCGGCTTAACAGTAATTAAATTGGGCTGTTAGAAACTCCTGTCCGCCGCAGGCAGACTTAAGAACTAATTAAAAATGAAAAAACATGTGCCCACATGGGCCTAAAACTAATTAAAATACACTATAAATAACTAAAAACTCACTAGGCAAACGCAGTTTTGGAAAATTTTGATTGTTGATACGGGAAAACAGAGTTAACAAAAAAACCCATTCGAACAAATGACGACCTCGTGGTCTGACCGCCGTCGAGGAAGGTAGAATAGGTTAAAAGTTATATGATTTAAAAGTTTAGATTTATAGGATATTATCGGCCTAGAGGGAATTTGGAAATACAAAAAGAGGACAAAAAGAACAAAAAAGATAAAGGAACAAAATTGTACAAACATAACAAGGGGGAAAGGGGTTAAAGTTGTAAAGTTGACGAAAGATAAAGGATAGGGGAGAGATGGTTATGGTAGAGGGAAGGTGTGACTAGGGAGGTTGCCGGAAGATAGGCAATGCCTGGTATGGTAGGGTGTGTCTTATATCGAATGGTATTGCGTTATGCTGTCTGATTCGGGTAATGTTGCGGGTTAGCGGACTACCGTCCAGTTTGAACTGATAGAATTTTTGCGATGTTTCTTGGACGTAGTCCGCTAGTGGGGTTATGTCGTGACAACGTTCATAGAGATCTCTGAGGGAGGTGTACCTACCAGAGTCTGAAATGAGGCGCATAAATTTGTGTTCTAATACTCTCAACTTCCGCATTGTCGTGGCCGGGATGCTGCACCACACCGACGCCGCGTATGTGATGGCCGGCCTGATTACCATCGTGTACAACAACTTTTTATTAGTCCTGTTGAGTCCGCTACCCCGTGCCAGGAGCGGATACAGACTCCTGGACATGGAGTAGACCTTGCGTATCGTCTCGTTAATGTGTGTATTAAAAGTCAGTCTTTTGTCTAGGTTCACCCCCAAATACTTCACGCACCGCTTAATTGGAATTTCTCTACCCCCGATCGAAAGTGGCGTTAGAATCCGGTTTTCTGTGAAGCGGCGCGTGAACAGAATCGACTCTGACTTCTCGGCGTTGATCCGAATTTTCCACTTGTTGTAATACGCCGTGGCACGGGCCATGTGCGCTTTCAGCAGCATATTAGCCGCCTGCGCGTTATGTGAATGCACGTACATGGCTGTGTCGTCGGCGTACTTGGCAAGGTTCGAATTTGGGAACTCCGGGAAGTCGGAGACGTACAAGTTGAACAACTTTGGAGACAGGAACGACCCTTGGGGGACACCTGCGCGAATATCCCGCCGAGTTGATAGTTTATTATTCACCCTGACCTCCAACGATCTACCAGACAGGTGATTTGTAACTCGATGTTCTCTCACTCGGCCACCAACTTGGTACTTAAAGATTGTACAGTTGACTAATATAACTATTTATTTCAAAATGTAGAAGGTACCTATTTGAATGTTTAATAAATATTTAGTATCAAATAATATCATTAATAATTTACAAAAAAGATTAAAATTAAATTATTAATGAGAAATTACAAATTACTATAAAAAATAAACTTCAAATTTTACAGAAATAACGGTCAAATTTATAAACAAAAACATTGTAAAATTGAAAAACCAGTTTTGTTAACGTTTTTTTGTTTTTATATTAAATAGACGTCCTGCTGCTGTCTCTATAGGGACCTAAAATGTGCGGACTTGCCGAAGGACGTCCGTTGCGGCACATATGTTGGACGTTAAATGTGCTATTCGCTGGTATGTATACATATTTCGGAAACGTGTTGAAGAGAAAGCGGTATGGGGATATATTATCATTTATTGCAAAAATATAATATTTAAATCAACGGACACGAAAAGGACGTCCATCTCCTGTCCCTATATGGACATAAAATGTACATACTTCCCGTACATAAAATGGACATACAGAGGACGTCAATTTCAGGACGTCATTCCGTACAATTTCAAAGTAAATCCGATGAAAAACGTCCGGTAGGCGTCCAGTTTATGTCCATGGACGTCAGTACATTAAATGGACATAAAACGGACGTCCGGCGGACATTGTGTGCTATTAGGGATATTATTAAAGTTCCATAAACAATTATTTCCACATACAAAATTTTTTCGTTGTGAGAGACTTGGCTAGCAAATCTGGATGTGAAACTTGTGAAAATAGGTACTGATTGATCCTTAGGCAGCGGTACTTTTAAAATGTGGTTTATTGTAAAACAGTTTAAAGGAGAGCTTCGTACATGACAAGAATTTATTTATTAATTATAAAAAGTCACATTTAAATGCTTAAAGATTATAAATATAGGTACCTACTAACCTACCCAGTATTATTTTCATTATTAGTGTTATTGTTTTTCTAAATAATATGTGATATGGCGCTGAGTTAGAGCTAATGATATTTATTAACAAATCAAAACATATATTCCGAGTACTACTGCTACTTCTGAATAACGTTTTTGTTTTTGGCGCATTTCAAATTTCAACTCACCGTTATATATGTGTTCTGGTACTGTTAATATATATTGTACTTTTTCTGCTTGAAATAAAGTAATATTATCATTATTACTGAAATATTGATTCGTAATTTGCATATGGAATAAAAGTAACGCTAGTTTTATTTTTGATTAGGTGTTTATTTATTTATTGCTACATTATTTACAAACAATTATACAAATAAATAACATAAAAAAATACCAGTCTTATTTCACTGATTATGATTTTCAGTAGGTATTTTAGCAGTAAGAATTATCACATAATTATTTAACAAGCGTATTATGAAGAAATGAATAAGGATAGCTCAACATTGGCACTTTATATATTTTCTCATTATTTCTCTTCGACAGATTTCTTTTCGCTGCTCTTATCATCAGGTTTCTTCTGTATTGGCTTTGCTGGTTCGCCTGTATGTTTGATAGGAATAGGTTTGTGCTCAATTGCATTGTCATCCGTTGTCGGAGCAGTGATTGTTAAGACACCATCAGACGATAGTTTCGATTCCAATTTACCTATGTCATAGTTCCTCGGAAGCACATATCTTCTTATGAAGTGTCTATATATTTGTCCATGCTCGTCCTCTTTCTCTTCATGTTTACCTTCAATCGTAACGGTCTTATCTCCAGTAACTTTTACAGATACCTCGTCTGGCTTAAACTGTTGGACATCCAAGTGGGCCTCGAATTTGTCTTTGCCATAGTTTACCGCAGATCCAGTATCTTGTTCCGAGGCGAGGGACTGCCAATTTCTTATGTAACCAGCAGGGCTCCTAAACAACAATCTCGGCGCGATTGAGGGTTGCAAGAAATCGTCAGCGTCCAATACCAGCCCAAAATGTTGAGGAATTATTCTCGACGGGCGGAAGAATTGGTCATCAAATATATACGGTAAAAGAGACATTTTTGTTATTTTCTCACTAATTTACTTTCACTAGAAGTATTTATGAACAAAATACTTGTTATCACTTCGCTTATGTTTCACTCGCTTTTTTTTTCAATTTGAACTGCCGAACTGGCGGTTCTCTCAACTTTTATATGTGATTGGATTAATCTAGATGGTTCGAGCATATTCGGCGTGCGCGATAGGGAACGAACCATCTAGAATTGAGTTCATCGGATATTGTCACATTGTCAGTATTTGGAATACTGTATTATTTTTATTTATAATATTATAATATAGCTTTGATCAAATTAAATAAATTATTTCTGTGAATAATATTGATAATGAATTGAATTTATTCGTTAATTAAAAATGAACAAAGGCTATTTGTAGCGTGTATTCAAAATGATAAAAATCATGTAGATTTAATATTTATAATGTAACTAGCTGATGCCCGCGGCTTCGTTCGCGTGGAAGACTTCTTGCGCGTGGAATTAGGAACATTGAGATACTAACTTATGCCTATAAAGAAGTAAGTAAGTAAGTAAGTAAGTAAGTAAGTATTTATTGATGCATTATACAAGAATGTATTTACATACGTCGTTAACATAAGATTTAAAAAATATGTATTAATTAATATAGGCATATAGAATGCCAAAGTAGTATAAGTGTACATTGTGCATATACATAATATATACAGGGTGTCCCGAAACTCCCGCCTTCCCATTTAGGTGCTAATTCTCCATGCAAAAATAGTAAGAAAAATTTCTATAAACATGTGTCCGGAAATGCTTCCTAGGGGAGCTACGGCCCTCTAAGGATGGCGCAAAAATAGGTGTTTTTACTAATTATCTTGAAAATGATTTGGGTCAACTTTATGAAACTTGGTTAACTTTTTTCGATTAATAAAGGTTATTGTTTTACGCCTACTTTGAAAAATAAATAATGCGCATTTAGCAAACGAATACGCAATATTTCGTTTAGACCGCTTTTACTCGAAAACGGCTTGCCATATGGCTAATTGTAAAGAGGCCCTTTTTTATGCAGAATTAACCAGGGAATCATAATCAGGGATTAAAATATTAAAAATGTCAAATGGAAAAATTAATACGTAGAAACAAAGAACACCAACCCCTCGTTTCTCCGTCCCTGGATAAAATTTATTTTGGCTAATACTGTAAAACAATAACCTTTATTAATCGAAAAAAGTTAACCAAGTTTCATAAAGTTGTCCCAAATAATTTCCGAGATAATTAGTAAAAACACCAATTTTTGGCCATTCTTAGAGGGCCGTAGCTCCCTTAGGAAGCATTTCCGGACACATGTTTATAGGAACTTTTCTTACTATTTTTGCATGGAGAATTAGCACCTAAAGGGGAAGGCGGGAGTTTCGGGACACCCTGTATATATAATCTAAAAAAAATAACAAACATATATAATTTGAATTTGAGCTTACAACAAACAAACAAACATAAGTACTACATACTCACTGAGTACTCCTATAGTACTCAGGAAGTACCCTCGAAGGAACCCACTGCGCATTCATTGTACTCGAGGAAACCCACTGCGCATCCATAGTACTCGGGGAAACCCCCAGCACATCCATTGCATTCAAGGAAACCCACTGCGCATCCACTGCACTCGAAGAAACCCACTGCGCAGTGGCGGATCTAACCGGGCGGCCAATGAGCAAATGCCCTCTGTGAGCCCCCTGTGCAAAAGGGCTCTCAGTGCCCTTATACTGTAGATTATATAGGCTATCATCCGAAAAAATGGGCCCTTCAAAGCGTTTGCCACCTGAGCCTTTTACTTTAGATCCGCCACTTCCTCTGCGCATCCATTGTACTCTAGGAAACCCACTGCATATCCATACTACTCGGGGAAATTCACTACTCATCGCAATTTGATAACAATTCCTTATTCTATTTCTGTGTTAGAGCGAATTAAACGAAAAATAACTATTTTAATCGACAATAAAGCACGGATGGGCGGGTATGTGTCAAATTTCATGCTTAAAAACATCCCTCTGCCTGTTCACCCGTTCGGGGGGTCTATTTTTGAAAACCGTCGAATACGTGGCTCCTTATTTCGCTCAAACTTGAAATCTCGACGTTTCATGACATTCTAAGCATATTTGAACAATAAAAATTTTTAAAAAATTTTTTGTCGTTACTATATACTTCCACTGGATGTGGAAGTAAGACATTCTTATTGCGTTTCGATAAATCATTCTCAAGTAATTTATATTTACAATGTGCATTTACAACATTTTATTAATAATAATTAATTTGTGATATAAAATCTTTTGTTTACACCCAAGGGCGGAACCAGAAAGGTTACTGGGGGGGGGGCACTGCGGCAGTACGATCAATAATTATATCGACATTTCCAATATTCAATAATAAACAATATTAGATCCTATTCTTCTCGGGGCCCTCGGAAGGGGGGGCAATTGCCCCTGGGTAAAATTCAAGTAAAATACGACAGTTGAATAGTCAGAGGCATACCGTTTGCGTGAGCCCAAAAGGTGATCACAGTCAGGTGTACTTGCATTTAAAAAAATGATTTATTCGCGTTTCTGAACAGGCTGCCATTAAGAAGTATAGATTGATTTATCCGCGTTTCTGAACAGGCTGCCATTAAGAAGTATACATGGCATGTATACTTCTTAATGTCAGCTTATTCAGAAACGCGGATGAATCATTTTTTTAAATGCAAGTACACCTGACCGTGATCACCTTTTGGGCTCGCGCAAACGGTATGCCTTTGACCATTCAATTGTCGTATTTTACTTGAATTTTATTGTGGATTCATGGCAGCCTGGGTGAAATCGTATCGAAACTCTTAATTTGCAAACAAAGGTTATTTAACTTTGATATATGAAGGACCCGGGATGACTCCTTAGTTTATTATTTATTAACAACAGAATATGCATACCATAATACCCTCCAAAAGACATACTGGATAAAATCACAACCCAAAATCTGTCACTACCTGCCGGTCTATAATGGTCGACTCCGTGTCAGTCAATAGAAGGGCGAGAAGCTCGCAGTAGTGAGGTGTCTTATAGATATAGCTAAACAAAAACGTTTCTGTTGCGTTATTTAATTATTTAGGCTTTGGCGGTTATGTTATTCGACTGTTATGCATTATTACTATTTTAACTGATATAGATACAGATATTATTTGTTATTATTTTCCAACAAAAACTATCTATTATTAAAATAAAAAGAGTACATAAAGAATTAAACAATTTTTGCCCTCAATTAGGCGCCCATCCGAGCCAACGTCTCGGGCAGTTGCCCGGGTTACCCGGCCCTTAAGCCGCCACTGAAAATAACCATCGGTAGCAATAGGCAATCCTGTATATTCGTTTCGGCTTATAATTTAGATTAAATTTCAAATCATAGCGTAGAAAGCAATATATTTTCGAAAACGATATGATGAGTAGAAATTTTGGACAATCGCGTGACATAATCTGATGGACGGTTATAGTCTTCTAGATGGAGCGAGAATCATCAGGACTGTGGGGAGTCGACGTCAGGGGAAAATTTTGTTTATTTTAATTGTTATTGAAGTATTAAATTGTAAATTAACAGATCCAGATCCAGACTTTGTTTACACACAGACACCTAAATAAACACTTTGCAAACAACATGTTTTTTTATTCATTCATAACATATTAGATAATTTTGTTATGAATTGCCCAAATAGAGTATACCGATTAACTTCACAAATAAATTAAATACGGTTATTTTTAGGTATCGCATGACTCATGACATGAAAAACACAGGATACCTTGTTATGTATTTTTATTGCATTTAAGTAGATATATTTTTGGTAAGCAAAATATTTTGCTAATATGTACTTAATTAATTGATTTCAAGACTTGCAAATAGAAAACAAAAACAACATTGACGTAGGTAATGTCTAAAGGATATATGTCAGTCACGTACACTTGATTTTAAAAAAAAGTAGTAGTTTATTTTAGCAATGTAAAATATAACTTGCAAAAAATATTGATAACAGTCATCAATCATCTAAAAGTCAACTGTCACATTTTTTTTTAAGTTGAAGTTTATTAATAGGCAAGTTTTGATTAAGGAATCATTCTTGAAAATTTTAAATTTTTACCAGTTTTTAATAATAGTTAGACAACTAAAAGAAATTCAGAAGGTTAGTAATTCTTTCCGTCTATACGAGCAATTGCAAAGTTTTTTGCAAATATCTCGCGTCCTATGCATCGGATGCCCATGAGGTCCCATGGGGTCAGAGAGTAGAGAAGTTGTAGAAAATTATCTAAAAGTTGTTTTTTTAATTTTTTACCAAACCCCCTTCCCTTTTTCGAGATATTCAAGGTCAAAGTTTGAAAACATGGTTTTTCGTGAATATCGCGCCAAAAAAATCTGACAATAAAGTTGGCATGAAAGTTGTAGAGAATTCAATTATCTACAAGATTGGTATTTCACATTTTTTTCCCAAAACCTCGCCGTTTTCGAGATATTCAAGATCGAAGTTAAAAAAACGGTTTCCCGCGAATATCTCGCTCCCTATGTATTGGACCGCGACGAAGGCTACATACAAGCAGCAAAAAACCGTTTTTTTAAACTTCGACCTTGAATATCTCGAAAAGGGCTACCTAGGTCTTGGAAAAAAATGCAAAATACCAATCTTGTAGATAATTAATTTCTCTACAACTTTTATGTTAACTTTACTACTGTCCGTTTTTTTTGGCGCGAGATATTCGCGAAAAACCATGTTTTCAAACTTCGACCTTGAATATCTCGAAAAAGGGAGTGGCATTTGGTAAAAAATAAAAAAGAACTTGTAGATAATTGAATTCTCTACAACTTTTACACTGACCTCATGGGCATCCGATGCATATGACGCGAGATATTTCCAAAAAACTTTGACCTTCAGTATCTTGGGTAGTCATGTTGGGATTTTTGTGAGAATTCAGGTTCTTATTAATTTTGCCCATGTATTTTCTGATGAAAAAGTTTTCTAGTCGTCTAATGTTAGGTTAGACATATTCATGTTAATAGGCCTCGTGGGCAAAGATACAATCAAAATTTTACATTCGATCCAATTAAATCGGGACTTTTTTCTGTTAATACCTGGGCATATGGATTAGTCAAAGAGGAATGGGAATGTATTGGTTTACTGATGGTCATCTTAATTCCATTAAATATATTGAGATACTTACTTGAAAATGTTATGTTGTCGTCAGGGAACTATATCCAGATGATAATTTAATCTTCCCCAACAGGATAATTGCTCCCATACATATTGTGCATAATACAAAGCAATAGCAGAGAAATTATACGTATAAGTTCTCTGGCAATAGCTCCGGGAAAATAATGTGGAAGAGCTACCGTAGTCATCTAAAAATCCGGACATTAATCAGAATGTTTGGGGAATGGACCTTTTCACTAGATTCTTAAATTTCAAAACAAATATGTTTATTTGAAAGCTAACTGATAGATATTCACCTTGTGCAACTCTGTTTCAAATTTAAATAAATCTCACAGTGTTTAATAAAAAAATGAACATTTATTACCGCAATTTGAACACTCATTTGACCTTGAGGCTGAGTGAGTCACACATCCCGGACTTATGTTGGCAGCATTTGCCAGAACGTTTAATAGCCACTAACATTACACCACAACTGACACAAGTGACATATGTTTATTGTTTACGCTTTGTTTTGGGGTTATGTTCTGTGTGTTCTATGAATTGTGTTTTGCTTTGTTTCTGTATAATAATGGAAGAAAATGGAGCCAGGATTTTTAAAGGAAGTGTAGAAAATCTGCCTAAAGTTGATTGGACAATTTATGTTGTTATTTATACATGTTGGTATAAAGTACTCTTTAAACATTTTCTAAACACAAAAATCCAAACTAAAGAGAAACGACTGTCAAAGTCTCAATTTCAACGTCAACTGTCAAAAAACAGGGAAACAACTTTATGACACACCGGTATGAAGGTCGTAGGCTCGTCGACGTTACTAAGGTGAGTACGTGACGTTACTTTCAAAGCGCGCGCTTTATTTCCACACTTTTGATATTTTTTTTCGATAGAAATCATGCTAAAAAAAATACGGCGAAATTTTTTTTATAAAACACTATCACATAAAGAAATAAAAAAAAAATCACTGAATAGGCCCATTATGTTCAAACATAAAAATAAATTAAATTATCGTCCTCAAAATGCGGAACAACTTCATGCCATAATTGAAGATGAATGGGAAAGTTTATGTAGGTAGTACCCAAATTCAAGGGTGGATCTGGACCTTGAGCTTGCGGGGGGTAACACTGAACTCAAAATTTTTTTTGAAGAGCGGGGGGGAAGAGATCCAAAAAAAAAAATTTTTCATCCTAAAAAATTTAAAATGAAAATTTCTTGGGGGGGGTAGGTAATTACCCTGTTAAAACTTTTTTTCTTCCCAAAATTAACAAAAACCATACCATTTTAAAACAAAAATTGATGATTTACAGAATCTGGGGGGGGGGTAATTACCTCGTTACCCCCCCCCATAAATCCGCGCTTGCCCAAATTGCAGAAAATTTAGTTTTATCAATGCCTAGGAGACTACAAGCAATTTTAGATAAGGATGGAGCAATATTAATTGCTATTATTTCTGTTGTAATTTGTTTGTTTTAAATTTGTATTGAAATGTTTATTTAAAAAATAATTCTATTAAAAAATAAGACTGTTTATTTAAGTAGCTATTAAGGATAAAGCAACCAGTTTTTTTTTGTTTAAAACAGGTTTTTTTAAAGTTTTAAATGGTATGTTTAAAACAGGTTTAAAACGTTTAAAACTATATTCAACTAAAATTAAATGGTGTCAGGCACACTATGTCTGCTACTACTAGTTGATGTTAGATGGCGCTCTTAAACGGATTTTACAGCGCTCTGCAAATAAAATGCTCAGTTTAGCGCACGTGACCACTATATCGGAATTATTTATCGGAATGGACCATCATCGGCACTTTTCTTGCTTTTCCACAAACTCAAAAATAATACATTTATTTAAAACATCGCACTGTGTTTTAAACTATGTTTTAAACAGTTATTTAAAACATAGTATTTTGTATTAAATATGTTTTAAACATTTGTTTGAAACACAGTGCGATGTTTTAAACATGTTTTAAACACTTTGTTTAAAACATTTTGTTTTAAACATGCCAACCCTGAAAACAACCAATTTTACTATGATAACTGATGACCAGAAATTTTGCACCATTAATATACTTAATAGCCGTTTGTCCTGTACAGAAGACCCCCAAATTCGGACAGCGCGACCTTTCCGGCCTCGTACAGCCAAAACCGTTTGTCCTACGGCAAATATGTAATATACGTATTATGTAGAGGAGGGACGAATCTTCAAAAAGTGTAACTTGGTAAAGAGCCCTACGGGCAATAGGGAAAAAGATATGGACACATAAGTAAAATTTCAAAGTTTCAACCCCTAAAAATAGAGGACGCACATGGTGTAGCAGGGTGTAGTTTTCTGTGCTTGCTTATTATGCTCTCTTAAACAACTTCCACAAAAAAAGTCCACGGGACGCAAAATTTTTTATTATGTCTAATTCGACTGGAGTATTTACGTATGAACTTTTATACAGAATCGGAAAGTCCTGCGTTTTGCATTGCGCTATTAAGCGACCGCCCACAATAAAGACGTCTACCAGTACTCTAGCAGAGGCAAACAGTGACACGCCCCTTCAAGAGTTGCTGCTGTCGCTTGCTCTTATCGCCGTACCAAATCAAACACTTTCCGATACTGTATGGTCTTCCAGATGGATCGGAGTCAGATTGATCAGGGCTGATGTCGGGATACAGGACAAATGTTTAATTTATTGTGCTTATCATTGAAGTGTTCAATAATAAATGAGTAAACCCAGACTTATTTGCACACAGGCACCTAAATAAACACTTTGTAAAGAACATATTTTTTAAATATAATACTCCTCATTCATAAAAAAAATCAGATAATCTTGCTATGAATTTACCGATTGCTTTTGTTATCACAATTAAATTAAATATGGTTATTTTTAGGTTTCCCATGAAAAGCAGTATTTTTTATTGTATTTAAGTAAATAGCAAATATTTTTTTGGTAAGCAAAATATTTTGCTAATATGTAAATTGTTCTCGAGGTTTGTAAACAGAAAATGAGAAAACAAAAAACGAAATTGACGTAGGTAATGTACATTACATATTACACAATAGCTATCTATACGGTATACCAGATGGCTCAGCCAATAGGGACATTCTTTTAACTTTTTCAAATTTGGTGTAGTGATTTGGGATGAAATTTCCATGCAATTGACATGAAAATCAAATTTTTAAATGGGACAACCTACATATTTTTACATATTTGGATCATGCTGACCAAAATACATATGACCTGACCCTTAAATATTATTTTGATTTTCAAAAAATATACAGTGTGTCTCACTTTTCACGATAACACCTACGTAGCTCAGTTATTAATAAATCGATTTTAAACTTGGTTAAGGTATACATCTCTTGAAGGTAACTAAAAGCGCATATACCTATTTAATTTATTCCACAGACGTGCGGGACTAAGGGGGTGAAAATAGGGTAAATTTTCAGGTAAATTGTATTAGGGATTTTTTTTTTTAAAGATTACCTACCACCATCTCATAGGGCATCCTTTTAAACTCTTTTGTGCCAAATTTTGTTAAAATATCTCTAGTAGTTTTAGAGGTATAAACAGGTATATATGACGTTTTATCAAGAATTAATGGCCTTTAACCAGTGGCGGCGCTAGGGGGTGCTGGGGTGGGCGGGAGTCCACCCTGCAAATCCAAGCGCCGGTCGCTGCCCACCCTGCGCCGTGAGGCATCACGCCACATCTCTACGCTGGCGATCGGGCGGAATGTATAATGTATATGTACGCTGTACCGCCCCAAATTATTTTCTTTTGCCGGCATTCGCCCACCCATTTCAAAATAGAGATGGTACGAAAGAACCGAACCTGTTCTTTCGGAACAGGTACGAGCTAACAGTTCCGCGGAACAGTTCCCAGATTTAGAAAATACCAGCTCCGACTCCGCTGGACGGTCATGCGTTTGAGCTGAGCACTGAGCACATGATAACGTTGTACCTTCGGACACGGAGCCGGAGTGGAGTGAGCAGATCAGACTTGCGGACTTTTTGGTATTGGTGGTAGTGGCAGTATTTGTGTGGGATGTATATAATAATAATAAATTCTGTTTAATTAGTGTTAAGTATTACAAAAATGTAGCTCCAGCATTTTTTAATTCGAGGAATTTTAGGAATAGTTTGAAGCATTAGGTGAATATTTTGACTTATTTCCATGCATGTAACAATAAAATGAATTGAAGAAATAGAAACCCTTAGAAATGGAATACTCACGGTTCTAAATCGCATTACAAAAAGCAAATTAAAAGTATATTAATTTATAATATAAAACACATCATCGACACCCTCTACTCTTATTCAGAGTTCAAATACTAGTTCATATCGGTTTTGGTATACAGGGCATATTTTGTATTGACCGCTTTCTTTTCAAGAGCTTGGAGCTCTGGAGATTTCAAAATCGAAACTGTGAATGGAGCATAATTGACATGTCAGTTTTCAACTTTCATCAACCAATCAGCATTCTTGTTTCAAAAAAATCAGGACTCCAAGCACTTGAAAAGAAAGCGGACTCATTATGGAGCATATGGAGCTGTGAGTGCGAAAGAACGGGCAATCACTAATGCCGGACTCGGAGCAGGTCGGAATCGGAACAGGCTTTTGGAACAGGTATACTTTTTTACCCGGAACAGTTCCGACCTGTTCCGAGAAAAATCCACTCAGTTCCATCTCTATCTCAAAAGGCTAGCGGTGCCACTGCACACACATACAATCATGCACATACAACATTATTTTAAACTGTGCTAATTAATGTGTATGTAAATCGCATAGTGGCAAAACTGCATGCGCGTCGCGCCTATTTTTTTTACTAATACATTTTTGTTTCTCTGTCCGAAAGTGCGCCATAGAAAATTTATTTTTCGATTCTGCCATAGTTGGGAAAACCCCCCCCCCACTCATGATTTTTTCCACTCTTTTCTCTACTTCTGTTCACCTTCATCCCCACACACACGCACGCACCCACCCACCCAATTTGTTAAATTGTTGTAAATTACAAAATTTCAGTTTTTTGTATTCCAGTTAATAATGAAAATATTTTCATAAACTCCAAAACTTATTGTTGCATTTTTATGAAAAGTAAAATGTATATGACAAAAAAAATAATTTTAAACAGAAGCCCCTAGACCAGGGGGGGCAACCGAATTTTGAAAAATTTTTTAGAGGTCGTTAGAGAAGCGCTTCTCTAGATGTTGTTTCCCATATTTGGTATGGGTCCCATGCGCCACAGACGAGAAAAAAATTATTGAAATTTCACCAGCCGCCACTGGAGTGAGGACTCATTGGATTCGGAATGACGTCTAGAAAAATGTGCAAAAGTTTCAAACACGCATATAAACAATTGCAAAAATTATAAACAAATGAAGATTGAAAAAATAACGGGTTTCATTTTTTGCAAATAACTCGAAAACTACTAATATTTAATAAATTTTAAAGAAAGATTCTTAAAGAGGAAGGATTTCCAATAAAAAAAGTCCCGACTCCCGAATCTCTATTATTAATAATTTTAATTTAATGTATACGGTTGTTTTGGTTATTTTTTTTCTATGTAAAAAAAAAAAAACACATTCTGCGATTCTTAATAACAAATTGTTTATTAAATAAACAAATAAATTAACAACAAAAATTTTTCTTTTTTCCAGCTTGTAGAGAATTGCAAATAATAAATTTTAAGAATAACATTTTTTCTTAATAATTTATTTAAATAATGAAAAAAAAAATGATTATGCCAATTAAAAAAATATTTTAAGAATTTTTTTTTGTTTTTATAACATTTTATAACAAATAAAATGGCAAAAAATTTTTTCAAAATACGTAGTTTATTTATTTGTTTATAATATTTGTTTAAACAAATAGCAATGAAAATTTAAAGTTTATGTAATCTTATAGTACTTTTTAATATAAAAACAGTAATAATAATTCAAATTAATAAAAGAAATTTTCACTCTTTTTTTCATTTTTTAGTTTTTTGTTAGATTAAATAATTAATAACTAATAGAGTATAACAATTAAAAACATCGTAGTGTCATAATCCCATAAAATATAGTGGACATAAGGTCTCCACGAAGCAAAATAATTTTAGTGGCCTTTGTTTAACAATTATCCGACGTGAAATAATAATAATAATAATAATAATAATAATATGCCTTTATTGAGTATTATAAATATTACAATACAATAATTTCAACAGGGCGAAGTCTAGCAGAGCTACCCCACTTAACCCTACAGTATGAAAATAAATAAAACAGAGTGAACGATTATAAACGTAAAAACGTTATGTAGCAAATTAAGTATAGATAATACAAAAAATGACGTAAATATGTGTGAAAAAAATGTATATAATTTTTCAAATTATTCAAATATAAACGTAAACTATAAAAAAATTTGTTAATTAACAATAGGCTCATTTTATGAAAAATCGGTGAAAAAAATGTTTTTTTTCCAACAATTTCCAATATTGTTCCTTTAATTGTCTAAATAATAATACCATAATTTTTTTAAATTTTTAAATTAATATTTAATAACATAAAAAATATTTTTACTTATTACGGCCCGTTTCAAAGCATTGTAACGGCTTAGTGTTCGCCGCGCGAACATTAAATTAAAATTATTAATAATAGAGATAGAGTTTCGGAAGTCGGGACTTTTTTATTGGAAATTTCTTCATCTTTTCAGAATTTTTCTTTAAAATTTCTTAAATACTAATAATAGTTTTCGAGTTGTTTACAAAAAACAAAACTCATTATTTTTTCAATCTTCATTTGTTTATAACTTTTGCAATTGTTTATGTGCGGGTTTGAAACTTTTGCACATTTTCCTAGACGTCATTCCGAATCCAATGAGCAGCCCTCACTCATATTTTTACGAGCTTTATCAGGAATTAATTACCACGGCTTTGAACTTTTGTGTGAACTAGTGTTGTGTAATCAATCATGGAAATATCGAAAATAACCAACCAACTTTAGACACAGTAGAGGAATATACAGTATACCCACTCTATTTTTTCATTATGGACTTCAGTGGACCTTAGTTTGGTTTTTTATGTCTAGTCCAGGACGAGTGAGTGTAGTCCACGCGCATGTAGGGGAACGCGCCAATTTTAAAATCGAACAACTAGAGGTGTAGACCTGTGGTGAAATGTCACTATGGCTTGTTAAATTTGTTGGTTATGTTGTAAATAATCAGAATACAAAATGCAAATAATTTGAATATTTAAAACAATAAACATTCTCATGTTGCTACATAACGTACACTATAAAGGCAAGAATCAAACAATATTAATGAAATTCGTAGGACTCTAAAAATTGTATTGGAAACTGAGCTTATACCAGGTATGTCATTAAATTTATTCTTAAATAATTTAAGAACTTGTAGTTTTATTATTAATGGATAAATAAATAAACCACTATTTTGACATAAAAAATCGTATCTTAATATTTTTTTTGTTACAGAAGTTTAAATCATGATATAATGTCGAAGGCTAAATTCTTACTTAAAGAGTAATGGAAGTAATAAGAAATGTGGACCAGGTATGTGTATTGTACAAAAATATCTGGTAATGGGAGTATTTTATATATTAATATTAAAATTGACCAAAAAAATATTGATGTTTTGCCCTTTCTATAATATATAGGATAAATCGCAGCTCAACAAAATTCATCACGTTTTTAAAAATTATTTATCCCTGGTCTTTATTTTGAATAGTATCTCATGGACTTATGCCATCATTTGGTAGATATTAGGAGTAGCATAAAATCATCTTTGGTAAAGAGTCAACCGCTGGAATTTTTTTTATGGTATCTCATTCTCCAGGTATTTCGGTGCTTCATAGTCGAATTTGTCTAGTGTTTTTTTATATTTTCTTCCTATTTTTTTGAGTATTAAGCATAAAACATACATACATATATACACAACTCTCAAGTCCAAAGCCATTACCCACCGACATTGCAAGCATCGGAACTGGGAATCAAACCCAGTACACGATAAACCGTGTGACCAAGTGTGCTCTTCTCCTATGCGCTTTGGCCCACTGCACTACAATACCGATATTTCATATCTGTACTACAAGATATTCATGGTCTAATTTATGTGGACATGTTTCCTCTTAAGTACTTAATTGACGAGGTCTGTACACCATATTGCATAGGGATAAACCTTTCGCTTTGGGTGCTTCATTTCAAAATTAACAATCAGTTGAGGGTAATTTGCAACATTCACAAAAATTCATTGTTAAACTCTAAATAATCCTTCGTGTATTTTGTCAAATTCAAAACAGATCTATTTTTAGTTAGTTATGTAACATTATAATTATATAATTGTTCATTTTTCCTTACTACTGTTGGAATATATTACAGATTTATCAGCACGTTGGGACATTTTGGGTTCATGATGAATGGAATCGGAGGACATGAAGAAAATTTTTATGAAGATGAGAGCATAGGCAAAGTGCGAAAGGTGGAAGGGCAACTATATTTCAGATCACAAAAATAAATCTAGAATAATTTATTAGGGAAAAATATGCCTATAGAAGAAATTGCAATGTTGAATTAAATGGTACAGTACATAGGAATATTGTGAACAATTTAAGTAATATTTCAATTTTTTTTTTAACTATTTAACGTCGGCCTATTTCTGCTACCAAGGCCTATCACCGACGCCAGGAGACGAGCTACCCCCAACCTGGAAATTTTGCCGAACCTCTTCCCTTAAGAAGAGTAGGGATCTTTTACTTGCCTAACATTTAATAGACAAGGGACTGCCTGCTTTACATCCCCTCCGAAGGATGGTATATCCGCTACGTAATCCTCGTCTGAAATTACGTAACTTCCGAGTATACACTGATATACAAGCCTCAGGAAGGTGGGACGAGAACGCTGTATTTCCCAAGATAGGTGGGTCGCCCATCCAAGTACTAACCGCGCCCGACGTTGCTTCAACGGAATATCGACTGATATTCACATTGAAGTCGCCTCTACGCTCGCCCATTCTTTATGCTTCTCAACTAAAATAATAGAAGCAATTAACATATCATTAAATCATGCTGTTTCGACAAAAAATTCCTCAGAAAATAAATATTCAGAAACGAACATACTGCCTGCAATCGAAGAGAAAGATGAGACATATCTATGATTTTAAATACATGTTTTGTACTTATAGCAATAACAAAATAATGTTATAGGTATCTTTTGAAAAAAAAAAAATTAAGCAAATTTACTGTTGTATTAGTTTCTAGTTGTAACTTCTTACAGTAATGATACCTTGTGTTACTTTCCTAATATACCTTAATCGCACAAATTTGTTTAATGGTAGGTTATACATAAAACATTGTAGATTTATAGCTAGTTAATTAAAATTAAATAAGAATTTGCTTTTTAAACAAACAAACATAAATGTATAATGTTTTAGACTTATTTTTTTTTATTTAATAATTTGCACGGAAAAAATTATGTATTTTGAGATTTAAGTAAATTTATGCTGGTATGTTATTTTATTAATTATCTGTTAACAAAATAATTTATAAAATAAAGTAAGTAAAATCTGAGTGTTTTTTTTTTTTAAGAGTAGGACCTAAAAAATTTGTTAAGAAAACATCTTTTAAATAAGTAAATAAATTTTTATTCAAAATATTTGTATTTCCTCCCCCGTTATGAAATGTCAAATTTTAAATGCATTTTTGACGTTATGAAACGTCACATTTTTCATAATTGTCAGTTTCCAATTTCATTACTGAACTAATGATGTAATGAATTTTTACGTATTGATTTCTGTCATTTCCTTTCTATTTTAAAGTGCGATTAGATAAAATTTTGTACTTAACACGTTATGAAAAATTAATTTTCATAACTGGTTACATAATAGTTATTTACGTAACCAGTTATAAAAAGACTAATTTTATTTGATGAATGTAATATTTGCCAAAACAAGCGAGCGAAGAGAGCGAGTTTTGCAAATTCCATGAGCCAAACAAAATTACTTTTGCATAACGTTACAAAATTTTATCTAATCCCGCTTTAAAATAGGAAAAAAAAATTCATTACATCCCTAGTTATGTAATGAAACTGGAAACTGACAGTTATGAAAAATGTGACATTTCGTAACATCAAAAATGCATTTAAAATTTGATATTTCATAGCGGGGTTAGATAAATAACTATTGAAAACTATAATCACATATAAATTTACAATAAATATATTATAAACATTATTTAATAACAGATTAATTCTATATTTGCTAATGATTAACAAATAAGTAGGAAAAATATAATAGATGGATATATAATAATATAATACAGTGAGAAACCATCAATAAATATAAACATAAAGTATATAAAGTATTATGAAACTTAACAATCAGGAGTTTGTATTTTTTTTTCAATTAAATATTACGACTATTTTATTAAAATTAAGAATATAACACATTTTAAAAATATTTCTATTTATATTTACCTACATATGTGACAAATGCAATAAAAAAGACGAGAGTACAAATTGTAAGTGATGATAAAGCAAGTTGGTACCTATTACTAAAGTAAAACAACACTTGATGGCTTATATCTTCTAAACGAGACGTTGAAGTTATTAGACGATGGTCATCCTTACTTTGTATGGATTATTCTGTAAAATAAAACATTATTTTTAATAAAAATATGTTCCTAAGTAGGTAACTAACAAATAGAAAATGAGAATACAAAGCGAAATGATCTTTCATCTAAACATTATTGTAGTTCACCTTTTTTTTTTATTTATATTTATATTGCAAATTTTGAACAAATGAATTCTCTAAAAAACGAAAATTATAACAACCTTATTTTACAAACTGAACAATGATTTTTTTCTATTTTTTACACTTATGAAATAAATAATCGTGTTCATCAAAAACATCAAATCATATTTTTATATTTATTTAATAGGTATACTCACCAAGACGAAACAATGAGGGTAATGCATCATTTTTATATGAATCGTCTTGCATACTTGTTTTTGAAATGCACACTGCATACCCAAATTGTTGAACACAGCATTTTTCTGAACTGTATTTATTATCTTCAGATTTATCTACGAATTGTTCCCACAAGTAACCTGGCAAATATTAAATTATATTAATAAAATTATAAGTACATATATGTAACACAGTTTATCCAACAAACAACTACTGCTTTCAAATGTGTCAAAGTATTTACATCAAACCATGCACTTCACGACATGATCATTGAATATGATCGATGAATTTAAACTACATAAATAAAATTTTCTGTTCAAAGTAAAAAACTTCTTCTTTTAATACTAAAAAGTGTGGCTACAAAATGATATGAAAAACATTTGCTTTTCTATTTACCTACGGGTCTTTAAATAGCAAAACGTGTAGCTGTTATTATTTGGCTCTTATTAACTAAATTAGAAGAAATCGATACAAAAATTATCAATGCTGACACGAGTACTGGGCACAATTATTGAAAAAGTGTCCATTCAATACAAAATTCGATAAAGAACACGAAAAAAATTATTATTGGTGACTTTAACTTACCTTGGTTCAACTTTAGGAAAACGGGAAAAAATTAAACGATCACTCTAGCACAGGTACTGCTTGAACAACCAGGGAGCAGAATGATATTTGGTTGGTATTGGTTTTTACAACTGTTTCTAACTATTTGCATTCAAAATAAAATAATAACATAATTTTGCGTTTAGGTTAGAAACACGGTATCAACAAACCACCGTTGCTACTGAGTGTAGTCCACGCGTCGATAGCTTGAGTGGGGGGTCTTGGACAAAAATGAGGGGAAGTGACCCAACTGTATATTTTTAAACTGTGCTTTAGATTTAAAATAAACTCAAAATTATTTTTCCACGATTTATTTATTTATTTCATTTAACAATAAAGTACAAAGTGCAATCAATAGAAATACCTATAAAAAACACAAACCTAATGACAGTAAGTAATACAAAAATAACGAAAGTCTTTTGATACAATTATTTTATTATTATTAATAATAATGTTCATCGAGGTATTCAATTATAGGAAGCAGCAAGGTACAACAGTACTGAAGTGAAAGAAAGGCACAAAAATATACAATTTAACATTGAAGATTCACCGGAAAAAATTTATTTCTTCTTGTCGTCACTCTTCTTAACGGTACTTTTGTCGCCTTCGTAGTTTTTTTTTAAACTCTTTTTACTTTTTATCGCTTTTGCAGGTTTGCCCGTATGAGCTATTGGAACACTTTTATGTTTAATTTGTTTATCTGATGCCCTGGGAGCAGTAATTGTTAATACGCCATCAGACGACAACTTAGATTCTACTTGATCCACATTACAATTCTTCGGCAACACATACTTCCTAACAAAGTGCCTGTAGATTTGTCCATGTTCGTCTTCTTTCTCTTCATGTTTTCCCTCGATCGTTATGGTGTTCTCGCCTGTAACTTTTACAGATATTTCTTCTGGTTTGAACTGCTGTACATCTAAGTTGGCTTGGAACTTGTCTTTATCAAATCTTACTGTTGATCCACTATCTTCTTCGGAGGCCGAAGATCTCCAGTTCCTAAGATAACCAGCGGGACTGCGCGTCAGTAACCCGGGAACACTAAAAGGCTGTAACCAATCGTCAGGGTCTAATGCAAGCCCAAAATGTTGGTCGAGGATCCTCGACGGTCGCGTGAAATATGAATCGTCCCACAAATACGGTAAAAGAGACATTATATTGTTACTTGTCACTTTTATACACCAAACTAATGCACTGACTTGATAAATATCAATTAATAATAAGTATTCACTCGCTTATCTCGCCTTTTGCTTTACTCTCTTGCTTGACTTGGTTAAATTCAAACTAAAGGGTGCGCGCCGAAATCTGCTTTTATACCTGATTGGTTGGTTCCAGACAGTTCGAGTATATTCGGAGACAACCCTAGAAATTCGTGATTATTTGAATTGTCCGTTCATCGGATATTGACGCAATTTACTTCCCTATAAATATATATTTCTTAACCCATTTCATGACATTAAAGTTTGACTTTTTGGACGGTTGTGCGTTGCCATTTACAACGGAGGTAAAAGAACTTTTTCTGACGCTGTGAGCGACAGAAAAAGTAATATCCATAGCAACGCGTATTTTATTTAATACGCCGGCCATGCGATATTAACACAATGCGCTTTTGGTGGTGAAATTCGAGATTTTTTATCTTATTTTTTTTATAGCTAATCGACGTTTGAAGAAAAAATAGCAGGTTTTATTCGGAGTAAAAGCCAAAAAGAAAAAGAAATAATGTTCATTCAACACAAAATTGAATACAGTCCATAAAGTGGAAGCTTTTACATTCTTCTTTACTTTAAAATATGCGAACAAAACTTTTTCATTAACACGATTTACCTTATGCTATCAAATTAGAATTTCAAATAATATTATAACTTGGCTAAATAACGTTTGTCAATTTTGACTTTAAAATTATAATGTGTAATAATAGCAGCAAAGGTAACTATGAAAAGATTTACTTAATTTTTAAGATCTTTAAATACACCTATTTCATTTATGTTTAATGGGTCTGTAGACGTTTAAAATTAGAAAAAACCTTGCATGTAACACGTTTCGCAAGACAATTTTGTGTAACTTGGGTTATTTTGCGGGATTTCGCTTCGCTCGTCCCACAAACATCCATTCGTTACACAAAATAAAGTCTTTCGTAGCTGGTTACATAAATATCTCAGGTAGCAGGGTGACGTCATTATGACGTCTTTTAAAGGTGATTTTTCGTCGCCGACGTCATTGTTCCAATAAATGACGTACCAGAGACGTGATATTTATAACGTACTTCTGACGTCATCATGAAAACGTCAAATACACGTTTCTTTTAGGTCATTATTTTGACGTCATTAATAAATGACGTACCAGAGACGTGATATTTAAAACGTACTTCTGACGTCATCATGAAGACGTCAAATACACGTTTCTCTTAGGTCATTATTTTAACGTCATTAGTAAATGACGTACTAGAGACGTGATATTTAATACATACTTCTGACGTCATCATGAAGACGTCAAATACACGTTTCTTTTAGGTCATTATTTTGACGTCATTAAAATGACGTGAAATAAATCATTATAAAATAAAAATAAGTAGAAGTATTTAGTGACTAGTTCAATTTTTGCCACATAGTAATAATAATTTTGTTTTACTATTTCTAACTAGGTATACAGCTTTTAAACATATTTAAATAAAGATGTTCAATGGTTCAGTTAGTTAAGTGTTAGGTTGCGAGTCAAAAGGTCCGCGGTTCGATCCCTGCACATTCCGGTTTTCTTTTCGTCAAAAACTTTATTAATAATTGTGGAAAAATATTGGTTTGCATCTCTTATCGCAAAATTCACTGATTACCAATACGTCATATTGGCGTCATATGTATGACGTCATATATATGACGTCATTGGGCTGTGACATTGTGCCGTCTTTTTCACGTCATTTTTACGTCATGCTAATGCCGAAAAAACGACGTCATAATGACGGCACCTTGCTGCCTGGAGCTATTATCGACATACAGATAATGGCAGCCAAGTACGTACATGTACGAATTTATGGGCAACTAGACATTTCATATTCACTGGTGCGGAGCCGATTGGATGCTCAATGATACAAAGGAATCTAAATGGTGGGTGCTCGACCTGTGGTCGGTTGCCTATTTATTTCGCATGTAAACCCGCCCCGATGTACGTACTTGGGTGCTCTTATCTGCATAAAATAGGCTTTATTGCTCATATTTGGCAACGCAATGTTGACATTTACCGAGGAGCTAAGAATAATGTGACTTTAAAGCTCGTCTTCCATGACAACGAGCGGTAAAGTAATTTAACTTTCTCTCGTGATGAAGTTTTTGATATAAATGTTAAGTATCTTAGAAACTACGACACTTTTGAGTCAAAAATGCTGACAAACAAAATGAAAGGCTGTTAATAGGTTAATAGAACAAAGAATTTATGACAGAAACAATGTGCTTCTTCACATTTTTTAAATAAAAACGTCGCCATATTGTAAATATACGTTCTTAGTCAATAATTAAAAAAATATGTTCTCATATACTGTTTTTCGTTAACATCCCAAGCAGCATTCAAAGTGATGGGAACTGGCATCTGAGGCATCGGAACTTTAATATAGTAGGAATGACATAACTGTTACTAATTTTACGACTTAGGGTAATATTCACTTTGTGGTATGCATTTGTAGTGACAATTAAGTAGATTCTACTGAATTTAGGCACTGTATAGTTATAACACTTTCAAGTAACTGCTGGAGAATCTGCAACGTCGCGGATACTACTCTGCATTACTTTGAAGCATCCTCAACTGCAAAGTGAAAATTGGTAGTAATGCCGACTGCACAGCTTTACCAAAGGACCACTTGAAAGTAGTTTAACTTATTAGTGACATCTCGAGTAAAAATGAGGTTATTTCTACGAACATAGGGGCTTTGAAGTTATCTTTACTACTCTCCACTAATTGAAAATGACTTAAAAGTTACATATACCTTGAAAATCTGCTATAGAGTAATATTAACTTTTAAGACAATTTATATAATTATTGGCATTGAACAAAATGGCGGCATCTGAAATGCTCAGTGAAAGCGAAATAAAGTTTATCAGCACTCATCCACGTTTTATAGAAAACTGAAGAAACAGTTAAACAGTAGTAGAGAAATAGTGATTCTTCAGAATATGATGCAAAAGTGCTCCCATCAACACAAGAAGAGTAATCGAAAACTATAACAGTTGTAGTGATTAATGATATTGTGTACTGCTCGAAAATTACAACTTGTCTTTAACACACAGATTGACCCATAGTTCAGTTAGTGATCCACTGAGCATATTAAATGAATTTGCCGATTAAAAACTCCAAATTTAATAAATATTGTGTCGATGGGGAACGGACAATGTCGGTATAACGGCATAAGACATTATTTTTATACAATAAATTGAATTGAATGAAATTAAATGTAAACTGATCACTAAATAAATATGAAAACTCATGTATTTTTTCCATTATTACACACCTTACGTTAATAAATATATTTATCCAACACTTTCATATAAAGTTATCTTTATTGATAAGACTTTGAAGGTATAAAGTGACCCATAAATCACTAGTGAGATAAAGTAGTAAGCTAAAGTGATTTAGTCACTATAGAGTAATTTTAATAATATAAAATAAAGTCCAAGGAATTTATTTATTGTCTCCATTATATGGAAAATTAACAAAACAAAGAATCCATGCACTAACACTTATTTAAATTTATGTTAACATTTATTGTCATCATATTCGATTTTTCACAAAGAAAACTGCTCTTCTGTACACAATTTTTCTCTATACTAGAAACGACGTCTGTATTGCCTGACTCGTTGTGCTGCTCTCTCTGAATTTTTTTAGCAATAACAATCTTGTTGAGACTGAATCTTCCAAATAACCCTCCGCCAACGGTGGATGATTTCCACACACCGTGACGTTTAAGGGTGGTAATGTCACCCCTAGCATTGGCCAAAAGAGTTGATGAGGAACGGCGCATGCTATATGGCCAGTATACAAATCTGCATCTGGCAGTTGCAAATAATCAGCTACAATTCTTGGATTTTTTTGGAGCTTATTTAATCCAACGCATTGGACAATGCACTTTCCCTTTTGAAAATTCACGAAAAATCTTTTGTGAGACACATTTTGCGGTCTTAAAGACACATATTTCCTAATTGAATCAAGTGAGTTTACCGAAAATCCTTCATTTAAAACTGTGAATTTATTTGTCTTGGTATCTGGTATGGATATATACAGATATTATTCTTTATCTCTTATATCTTCGACGCTTAAGAAGGTCAGTTCACCGCAACGGCAGGCACCGTAAACTCCCAATATCAATGCAACCTAAAAAACCCAAACAATTAAATAGGTACACAAAAGTAAGATCATAATAAACACCTACCTCTGACATAAGATGCTCACCGTCTGGGGCATCCATCAAATATTGTTCGATATGTGCTCTTTCCAAATAATATCTTTCTAATAATATCAGATAATAAAAAGTACTTGTAAAAGTATAAAATTATTTTTAATCCACATATTCCTATCACACACAGTGACAGTGACACTTTAGACTTTAACAGTTATTACTGCGTTGCCAATTAAAAAAAAAATTACCTATATCGATTCTGCCAATTCTACCAACATGAAAATAAGTTGGTAGCAACAGTTACTAAGATCTTATAGCGTCATTGGTCCCATTTGCTACATCTAGGTAAATATAACTACACAGTGAAATGTTGTAGTTCCCGTCACCACTTTTAAAGTAACAACAACTATAACGTTGGTGGCATCTGCTACTTTATAGTAAATGTAACTTGTAGGGAAATAATTTTGGTTTTGCAACCTCTAAGTTACTGCAATTAAAATCGTTATTTTTCTGTTGTTGAATGAAGACGCCATATTGACACAGATAAAAATATAATTCAATAAAAAATTTCTTTTTATTATAGTCATTTACAAATATGTTTTCTAAATAGATTATTACTTTATAATATATAAAATTAAAAAAAAACGTTTTCCATAAAAAATTTTGCAGTTTTGCTTGTGCACATAATTTTTGCAAAAATTTTTTTTTCCGAAAAAAACATTTTCTCGAGGGGGCGTCTTTTTTATCGAAGCATCATGATAACATTTTACAGAAAACAAGTGGTGGTTTTAATATCCACACCCAGGGTAATTGCAAAACATCATAATTTATAATATATGTTTATGCATGTTGTATAATCACCTTAACTTGGACCTTGGACATATCATGTGCTTAAACTCAGTAAGTCATTAATTTGCTATTCGAATAACAGAGAGCCAAATATATAGTTTGCGCTCTCATTTCGGTCAGCTGAGCTGTTCCAAAAGTTAGTCATTTCTACTACTTGGTTACATCCCGTTTACGTAATAACCTAGTTCTCGACACGGTAACGGTAGAAGTACCGGAATAGTAGTTTTCCACGTAATTATTATTCCCCATTTTGGTGAATACTTGGTAGAAGGATGGTTCCCATTACGTAACAGTCCGTAGTTGCGGAAACCTTTAAAGTTCCCCTAATGATAACTATTACGTAGAAACTACTAAAATTGCTGCTTGGGATATAGTATGATCTATAATGCTCAATTTTTTTCGTCCGTTTACAACGCTTGCGTTAGAAAAAAAATTGCATTTTGAACTATAAAAGGATTTTCGAAAATACATAAAATTTTTGTTTCTTTGCAAGTATCTCAATAAATACTAATTTCAGCGAAATAAATTAATAGTTTAAAAAACTAAAAAAAAAACATGCTTTTATAAATACTGCACTAAAAAGCAAAAAATAATCATCGAACGCCCCACGCTTTTATACTCAAATATTATACTTAATTAAAAATACGGCTTACACTAAGGACCTTACGGGGTAGACAAAGAGAACAGGTTCGATGATTATTTTTTGCTTTTTAGTGCAGTATTTATAAAAGCATGTTTTTTAAATTTTTTAAACTGTTAATTTATTTTTTTACTTTTTAATCTTATTTAAGGAGAGAATTTTGATACTTTCGAAAAAACAAACAATTTGTTAAATTTAGACCGGATCCGACGATAATTGATAAAACCTATCCTCCATGTTGACACCGCCATTTTGAATTTTTAACTTTGGATCACATATTTGTTTTCTACTTATCAAGTCCTTTCTTTTGATACCCATATCAAGGGAATCCGACGGTAATTGATAAAACCTATCCGCCATGTTGACGCCGCCATTTTGAATTTTTAAGTTTCGATCACATATTTGTTTTCTACTTGTCAAGCCCTTTCTTTTGATACCCATATCAAGGGAGTTGTAAAAAAAATGACAAGCCGCCATCTTGGGGCGGCGGACATTTTGAATATATTATAATACTGAGCATACTACATTGTATTGTCATCAGAGCTACACACAGTTGCCAAATTTCATGATGATACAGCAATTAGAAGTGGGTGAAATTCAGTTCCTTAGATTTTTTTACTTCATAGATACAGGCAGTGGCGCAGCCAAAAAATTCATCTGGGGGGGGGCAATAGAACCGGCCTCCCCAGAGGATAAGGAACATTTTTCAGAAAATGGTTGAAAACGGATGTGTATGTAAATTCCTCTATTAGATAATATTGGCATTAATTACAAAATATTTATTTCAAGGGATAATTTAGATACTGCTTTGTACTGCTTCTTTATTTTTTGGCTCACGGAAGACGGCTTGGGGGGGGGGGGGGGGGGGGGCGGGCCCCATGCCCCATGGATACAGGTGAACCTAATAAAAGCATAAAAATGGTGGACACCAAAAATAAAGCTTCTAAACGCAGAATGAATTTGTTTCTATAAAATATTTCTGTAGG
The DNA here is from genome assembly GCA_936432065.2 of Rutpela maculata. Lineage (NCBI taxonomy): Eukaryota > Metazoa > Arthropoda > Insecta > Coleoptera > Cerambycidae > Rutpela > Rutpela maculata. The sequence continues at coordinate 15,028,564 of OW386287.2, read as the reverse complement.
ATTAGGGAAATTTAAATTTATACATGGCATCCGAACATTTCAGGTTGAAGTATTTAGTTCAGAAGTTGGATATCTTAGAAACTATGACACATCAAAAACTTCAAGGAGCAGAATTAAAGATAATTAATTAATCTTGATGATGAATGGTTTGTCGTTTGTTTCTGTATGATAAAAAATAAATAAGTTATGGCAGAAACAATGCCCGTTTTCACATTTTTTAGAAAGAATGTCGCCATTTTTTGTTATTGTAATTGTCCAGTAATTATTTTTTTTTAATGCTGTCTTTCGTTTATATCTAGCATCACCTACATACTCATTTTCTTTTGGTCCGTTTAAAACACTCGCTTTAGAAAAAAATTCCATCCGCCCTTTAAATTTTTTTTTTTTGACTTGATTCGTACACTTCCCGACAAATAAAAATAGGACAACTCTTGTTTATTGAAAACTGTATTTTTTAGTTATGTAAATCGATCTTGGCATTGTGGAAATTAAAAATAATAATTTCTGACAAATCAACAATTGTCAAAACAGAATTGTCAAAGACTATTTTACAGAACTAAAATAAAGTGTCCTAGTTTTATTTGTCGGGAAGTGTATTCAACGATCCCAAAAACAAATATCCTACGTTTCAGAAATAAATCAGTAATACTTCTTCAAATATTAAAAATCTAAATTAGAGGTGGTTTTCACCCCTTGGGATAAGAGCAAATGTCCGGACCATATAGAAGCTGAAGATGATACCTTTTACTACGATAGTAACCTATAAAGAAAAATTATCATTACATATGAAATTATTCCGAATTTTTACATATTTTTTACCTATAGGTACTGTACTACTAGTAATCTCTCATACGCACATAACGTTATACAAATATTAAATGAACTTATCTAGTAAGTGTGATGATTCGATGAACGGATAAACACGCATTGGGAATTGGGATAAACAATTAGTACTCCAAAGCAGAGTTTTCTGGAAGATTTTTTCTATTTATCTATGGCTCTGTTCTAGACAGTTCTAGACTTTTAAAGATTGAAAGTGTACGTAGGTTTTTATATGTGAGTTTTGTGAAACAATGAACGTGTGAATTATGTTCAGTTTTTTGGAAAACGTTATGGAAAATGCTCTCAGAGTTGCCAGGCGTCCGTGTTTGGCTTTTTGCCTAAGGCTCTAAAACGTGATTTTTCCGTTACTTATTTTTTTTGTTTTAAATCGCTTTTCTGTAGATACATTTTATTGTTTTGCGATGACTTTTTCTGTTCCTCTGTAACAAATGTTTATCAAGTTAATTTAAAGTTTTTTATGGTGAACGAATGCTGTTCGGCTTTTTATAACAAATGTCCGGCCAAATTTATTTTCCGGCTTTTCGAATTTTAGGCCTGCAACCCTAAATACTCGGTATTTTAAATCGGAACCCACATTATCACTAATTAATTATTTTGCATTATGTAATTATGTGTAAAAAAAGTTTCCGAAATGTTTTAAAGTTATTTTTAACACAGTTTGAAATTTTAGTTACTGCTATGCAGAACCTTCGATGCGCGAGTCGAATTCTTATTATTTTACTAGTTTTTTTAAAAATATTGTATATCTTTTAAATTTTATAAATATCAATTATAGATACGTATTTAATTTATTTCATAGCGACACATCTTTCTACTTCATTGTAGGTACTTTATAAATTTAAACAGTGAAAGTGAGTTAAATAACAGCGGCAAAAATTTTAAAAACCTAATGTAGCGACAAGGAGGTTTATTCTACCTCCATGTGTAGCGTCTGTGTTGGCACCTTCGAGAATATAGGGGAAAGTAGAGGTCGCCAAACAGCAGTTTGTTTGTTCGGGCTACAACTGTAAACAAGCAAATTATTAATCACCGATTCCTTGGCTGGTGCAAAATAATGATCTCATCCCCGTAGGGGATCCTTTCTAATATGGCGTTTAGTATCATTTGCGTATTATTTACTATCGTTTTCTATTGTGTTTTGTGGGTATTTACTACGCCTCTCGCTTCCCTCGCCCATACGCATTGTTGTAGAATAGAAAAGGCACCTCTATTTTCCCTTATATGCTCGAAGGTTCCACTAGTCGAGCAGGCAACTGTTTATACACGTTGGCGTATTACCGGTTGCCTAGCGAACAAACTGCTTTTACCCCTTGTCGAATTTGAAATCAGTACTGTTTAAATATTATCACCGTTTCTTTTTTTTTTGAAAAATAAATACTTACCTAGCTATTTCATTTGTACCAGACAGACAAAGAAACTTTTAATCTATTAAACATATTCCTTTTGAAATGTAACATCCATCAATAATTTAAAAAGGGACCATAAAAAATTACGTCACTCGTTGAGGGAGTCACTTAAAAACATGGTGACCTGTGATATAGGAAGGAGGACGTTTTTTTCTATTCATTTATTTAACGTCGGCCTATTCCCGCGACCAAGGCCAATCGCAACTTGAAAATTTTGCCGAACCTCTTTCTCTCATAGGAAGAGTATAGATTTCATTACTTACCCAACATCTAATAGACAAGGAACTGACTGTTTTACATCTCCTCCAGAAAATGATATATCTCCTATGTAATCTTCACCCAAAATTGCATAGCTTCTGTATATACACTGGCTAATATACGAACCTTAATACCGGTTCCAGTCGATTCCTACTTACAAACGACTGGTAAGCTCTTCAAATCAAGTTTATTTGCAATTTTTGCAAAGTTTTGTAGCCACTTCGTGTATTGTTTGGAATACTACATTTTTTTCTGTGCTCTGTTTTGTATCTAGAATTTATCTATAAGCTGTAATTTTGGCCACATTTACTTTTGGAAAAAAGATTTAATACATTGCAGCCTAAATTTTGGTGATCTTGAACTTAACGTGACTTTTAAAAGACGTAATATATTTATGTTAGCTTTGTTACAATTTATCTGAGGACATTACATTGCTCTGTATTGAAAGTGGTGGGAAAAATTATATAGGAATAATCATCTATGTCAAACAGTAGAGTGCAAGCTTTCGCGACCATTTAGCAATGAAGAGGTTTTTTGATATGATCACGACGTGGGCTCAGAAAAACTATTTACTTATAAATCAATAAAACACTCAGTGTGTAGTGTTTAAATCACAAAGATCCGCATATTCTTCCCTTTGCAAACTACAAATGATGTTAAGATGTTAGGTATCACTTTAGATTGTCATTTGCAATGGAGTTTACACATTCAAACTCTATGTTGAAAATTAAGTAAATCCTGTTATGCATTATGTTCTCTAAAAAATTTTTGTAGTATTCACATCCTCAAAACCCTGTACTTTTCCTCATTTCACTCTCATTGAAAAAACGGTATTCTAAACTGGGGAAGCAGCTCACAGACCCAGCGTATATTCATTTTGCAGAAAGTTGCCATAAGAATATTAGCAGATTTAGGATTTCGTGACTCTTGCAGAGATACTTTTCGCCGTCTTCAAATACCAACAGTTGTCGGCACTTATATTTATCAAGTCTGTTCCTTTGTTTTTAAAAATGGATCTATATTTTCAGAAAATGCCGTCTTACACGATCATAACACTCACCATAAATCGGATCTTCAACCTGACACCCATGCTACCTCCTTGTACCAAAAAAGTATTCAATATAAAAGCTGCAAATTATTTAATTACCTACTGCAAGAAATAAGAGAATTGCCAAACAACCAGATTTTCGAAAAAAAAAAAAAATTGTTAGAAAAAAACTGCTGTACATTGAATGAATTTTTTTTCTACTTAGTATGTTATTTGTATTGTCTATTTTAATATGTTATATATATTCTCTATTGTAGTATGTAATTTGTACTGTCTATTATACATCGACCTTTTTTATTTTACACTTTCTATTTGATTGACGTACTTCTTCAAATATATATGTATATTATTTTTATAATGTGTGTGTATCTGTTGAAAATAAATATATTTATCTCTCTATCTACCTACTTAGAATCCTTTTGAAGAAGCTGACAGCATGATCAGAGAAACGTCAAGTCAAATTTGGTAACCACGGCAACACCAGGAAGAAACCACATCATTGCACAATGGCCATGAAAGTTTGCATTTTACCATTCAAGTTAAACATTGGACGAATAAAATTCTAAAGTAAAACTAGACTTAAGAAACATTTGGCGCTTATCTTAGATATAAAAAAACTGATGAACATGTAGTTGCTCAACGTGCCTCAGAATAATTATAGACTAATAATTAAAAATTTATCAAACACTGAGATGGACATCCCTCTTGAAGGTTTGGGAGTTATACAAATTGAAAATAGTGTATATATTACAAAGAGTTTATCCCACACTGTTAATGCTCATTTTATAAATACGAAAATGTATTTTTATTTATTTTATTTATTAATTATACGGCTGAGCCATTTTACATTTTACAATTCAATAATGAGAGCATAATTACATAAAAATAGTTTTGGAATAATAAATAAAAGAAGAGAAATAATTTTTTTTTACAGATTGAATAAAATTCAGCTACACCATGTTTTACACCTAATTTTAATTACTTATATAAGATTTAACTTGGCTTTTAAATGAATATAGTGACGAGCCAAAGAATTCTATATCTTTATGGAATGAGTTTGCTGTTCGGAATAATCTACTTATGAGCTCATTTTGACCATAATTTGTAAGATGAAAAGGTATTTTAAAGAGTTCTGAATTTCTTGTTCTACGATCGTTTAAATTAAAGCTAATCAACTGATGTATCTCTGAACAGTTCATATTACAATTAGTTAATTTACGCAAAAAGCATAAATCAAGTTGCACTCTTCTTCGCTCAAGTGATAGAAGGTTGAGTTCGCATAAAATATCACTGTAGGAATATTTGCCTATCGGATGACCCATTATGAATGCACATTGTTTAAGGAATTTTGGTTGAATATTCTCAATGGATTCTTTATTGACATTATATGCTGGATTCCATATCACACTGCCATATTCTAGTAGACTTCTTACAAGAGAAGAGTCCCTATTGATGCAACCTAACACTTTCAGTGCTTGTGATGTGATTTTTGATATATGAGGTTTGAAATCGATATTACACCTAGATCTTTTATAGAATTTACCCTGTTTAACATTATTGAGATAGTAGTCGAATATTACAGGATGATTGCCTCTCGTGAAAGAAATTTGATTACACTTGGCAGGGTTAAGTTTTAATAGATTGATATCATACCATCGAAGTAAATTATCGAGATCACTTCGCAAAAGAGAGCCATCATAAGAGTTGTCAGCGATTCTGAATAGCTTCAAATCACCAGCAAACATTAAATAATTACTGTTAATGAGTACCTCGCTAATATCATTAACAAACAAGTTAAATAATAATGGACCAATATGCGATCTTTGAGGAACGCCGGAAGTAACTAAAATAGAAGATGATACGGCTCCTGAGCATCTGACAAACTGAGTTCGGTTATATAAATAATTATGAATCCATTTAAGCATGCAACCCTCGACACCTTTAGTTTGGATAAGTAACACGTGATCAACACGATCAAATGCCTTCGTGAAATCGGTGTAAACTGAATCTACTTGTGTATTTTGATGCAATGCACGCTCAACCACTATGGCTATCAACAAACTAGCGGAAGTCATAAACATTGGATATGAGACAGGATGTTGCGCAGGGGCTTTGTTTTGCGATCTAAGCAAGGCTTTTGACTGTGTTTGTCCTAGTATACTTATAAAAAAATTTAGTTTTTATAAATTTTCTGATGCAAGTGTGAACTTAATGCAGTCATATCTAATAAGTCGCACGCAACTAGTAGAAACTGGTAATAATCTTTCTCAGATGAGGACACTAGAATATGGAGTACCACAGGGGTCGGTGCTGGGACCAGTATTATTCCTCATATACGTCAACGACTTGGTGCTTGCCGACCCAAGAGCCGACTTCATTCTCTTCGCGGATGATGCAACAACAATTAATAAAAATGAAAATCGCAATGAACTGCAGTTACATTTGGAACAGACACGATCAAGGGTCTCTGCTTGGTTTGTCGCGAATCGATTAAGCTTAAATGCTACTAAAACTGAAATCGTGTTTTTTAGTTTAGGTAATATGGGAGTAAATAATAATCCAGAGAGTGTAAAATTTCTTGGGGTACATATTGACCCTAAGCTCTCATGGAACTCTCACATTGATAAACTATGTAATAAGTTAACTCCTTGTATCTATGCAATTAGAAATATGTCATTAATAGTGTCCAAGCAAGTACTCTTAATAACTTACCATGCACTTATTCAATCAAAAATATCATATGCAATTCATGCTTGGGGTCACGCTCCAAACATGAAACGCGTTTTTGGATTACAAAGGAAGGCAGTACGAATTATAAATAAGCTAGGGTATAGAGAAGATTGTAGACAATCTTATATTGATCTGAAAATTCTCACAGTACCATCACTATATATCTTACAGTGTCTCATATATGTTAAAGATAACCTACCAAATTACGTAACTCATGAAGAAATTCACTCATACAATACAAGACATAAAGCAAATATTTACATAGACTTCCACAGAGTACATAAAACTAGATCCGGAATATCATATTTTGGTCCGAAATTATTTAACCTGCTACCATCCCCTGTGAAACTGTTGCCTTCTAAAAGTTTTAAATATGTAACAAAAAAATATCTTATATCCAAATGTTTCTATTCTATGGAAGATTTTTATAATAATGATTTTTCAGACTGGCAATTTTAATACCTTGAGAGAATATACAACTCATTGTATTATTATTTTATATTTATATTGTATTTTGTTTGTATATGCATGTATTGTATTGTATTTATGAACCCCTTGTTTTTTTGACTTGTGTAAAACTCTTGTTTCTTGGCACCAATAAATTTTCTATTTCTATTTCTATTCTATTTCAAGTAGTTCTCCTGCTATTCATTTTTCCCTTGTCTCCTGTAGAATTTACTATTGGCATTTAGAACTTTCTTTTCTGGAGTTAATAGTTCTAAGATCACATGGTGAAGAATATATGCCCATCAATATAAAATCACCGTCGGAAGGGTATAACAAATAATAAACATGCATAAAGTTATGTCATATATTTTTCTCTGTAAACAATAAACAACAATAATATGGCAAATTTTGGCTTTGAATGCTTTGGCATTAAACCCCATGAAAATAGAAATTAATACTTCTAAAGAACAAAATATATACAAATATAGTATGAAAAGTGGTGGTAATAATACTACAGTATTAAAATTTTTGCTACCATCATGTGAAAATACTTTGTAAAAATACTCTATGACTAAGGCAATTATTGTTAACACGATATAAATTTATATATTATTAAGTAAGTTTTTGATAAATTAGGTAAAGTAAATTACAATTATCACTAGAAGTTTGACTAAATTACTTCCATTTTACAGTCCTCCTTCATTTCAGAAGACTGCATATCACTAATTTCCTTTCTATCGACTAATTCACCTGTTTGTACATTAATGTATTGTTTTTCACCCTCATTATTATTAAAGCGTTCTTGAATTTCAGCACTTAAAGGTGGCGAGAAATGTTTATCATCAAATTTGGACCCGTGTTCTTCGAAAATTAAATTCTTATTATCTGCGCTACCTTCTACACTACTGGCTTCATCTACTATATTTGAGGTTAGTTTTATATTATCACAATTCATGAAACCCTCCACTTGATTCACTTTATTTGGCATAAAATGTATTTTGGTATGCTCTCTTAAAAAGTGATTTTGTGGCACAGAATAATCACAGTGTTCGCAAGTGTAAGTGCATCTCACTCCCGAAACGCTCACGTGGCGCTTCTGGTGATTGTCGACGGCATCCTTCCTGGCGTTCGTGTACGGACAGTACGGACACCAGAAGACCTTCTTATCCTCTGGCGGCGACTCTCTGCTCGGACTAGGGCTGCGCTGGTGCAACATGGCGAGCATCTGCTGACTGGCAGCACTTAACTTAAGCGGACTATCTTCCGGGTTAACTTCATTGGTAACTTCTGCACTTTCATCAACTTCGATATCGGCATCGTCGCTCGATCTTCTTGCAGCGTGGGCGTCAGCATTCAGCTTGTGTTTTTTCAAGTGCTGAACGTAATTGGCGTAATACTTCACCGAGTAATCACAATAATCACACCTGTAACGCTGTCTAGAGCCGTGTAAACCTAAGTGTACTTTGTACTGTTCTCGTTTCTCGAATGCGCTGGGGCATTTATGGCACTTGTATCGTTTCTCCTTCATGCGGCCGTTTTTCAGGTAAGTTGGGTAGATGAATTCTGGATTGCCATGCATAAGGACTCCGAATTGAGGGTCGATAGATTTTTGTGGAGGTGGCGATGCCTGTTCCCTGCTCAGCTGAGCTGCGTGTTTTTGCTGAGCCTCGGATTTCTGTTGGAATAATTCTGTTCCTGACAATGGCACGTTTTGGCTGCACTTCACGGGCTTGTTTAAAATGCTGCAGAGAGTGCTCATCTCTGAATTGTTAGATTTGTTGTTGTTTTCAGCGACGACCCAAACAGCATCACCGCGAGACTTCGCTGTGTACGTCTGGGGTTGTGGGTAATTCGTACTGGTAATGTACATGCTCTGCAGCACCTTTGTTCTTTCTTGGTATTCACTGGTATGTACTTTAGAATGCGAGTACAGATGGGGCTTTTCTCTAGCTGTGTATGTACAATAGTCGCATTTGTAGAACAGCCTGAGGCCGTGGAATTTCTTGTGTATTCCAAATTCGTTTTCTTTTAAAAATCTAGCCGGGCACTCTTTGCAAAAATATAGTACAGAACCGGAACCAGAAGAACTGTCTATTTCCTCGCCGTCAATCACAGACGCGTCAGGTATATCGATATCATCTATGGATATGGTCTCCACGACAGGTTGCAATCCAGTACTCCTGCTAAGTTCTCTAATTTGTTCCTCGTCTGTGCGGGTCGGGTCTACTAGTCGATGCACTATCCCGTAGAGTCCCTGATGGACTTTAGAGTGGGAAGATAGCACCCCTGCATTATTACATACATAGTTACATTCGGTGCATCTGTGTTCGATGTCGTTCAACCTTGTGGAATTCGGGTTCCTCTCACGGATGCTGTGCATCTTTTCATGCTCTTGGATGTTAACTTTCCGCAGGTTCACATGAGGGCAATACCGGCACTTGAACATTTTGGAAAACTTTCCGTTTTTTGACACCCAAACAAGAGGAATGTCTGGAAAATGCTGCGCATCTAAAATAGGTGGTAAGGAAGGCACTTCTTCAATTTCTTCCGTCATTTCGTCGACATATATAACCTCTCCGTTTTGCTTGTGGGAGGTGACGTTGATCCCGTGGACTTTTAAATGTTGGTGGAGTAGATGTCGTTTGCTTACGTTATACGAGCAATGCGTACAAGTGTATTGGCCTCCCCTGGGCTTGTGAAATTGTCTATGGTAAGTGTACTGCGACTTGGAATTGGTAACATACGGGCAAATGACGCATCTGAATTTTTTTCCATCGCTATCGCCTGGAGCTTTTTCAGTCATTTTGCTTAAGAAATCTTCAGGGTCACAGATGCCGTGCAGCTTGAGGTGTTCCACTAGGTCGTCCTTATGGGAAACGAAGAACTTACAATAGTGGCATTTGAATACACTGTTGGCTGTCGGAATATGCCCGGAAAGGTGTTGTTCAAATTCCAAGTCGTTGTCATTGGAGAATGGACAAAAGTTACACTTGAACGTACCATCTTGAGAGACATCAAAGTGATCTGGTTCGTCGGTTTGTTCTTCGACTTCAATTTTTTCTTGCCCGTTTTTGTTGCTTACTACGCGGATGTCTCCACTGTGTTTCAATCTGCAGTGCCTCTGTAACAATAAAGAAGAACACCAATTAGTATAAATTGCATACGAAAAATTTATTAAACAATGAAAGCGTGTGGCAGGCATAATCAGGCCAATACGTAGGCCCATCGAATGTTTAATATCATTTAAATTTTGGGAGAATGAAGTAACACAAAAGAAATGATACGTAACACACAGATTAAGATAAAAACTAACTAGATATATTATAAACACATTATGCATTTCACAGGTTTACTGAAACTTTTTTATAACCATCTCCTGATAATGATTGCCGAAACGCTTATCAATACACCATGCAAGCAAGCATATGTTATAACACTATTCATGTAGGTACATTATTTTTCTTAAAAGGTTTCATTCATAACTTTTATATTTACTGATCGATTTTTTGTAACAATAAAGTTTTTCCTCTAATTAACACTAACTTACTCTCTAAATTTCAATACAATCGAACCTTTTCATGTGAAATGATCGTCTTTATAAGAAACGTGATGAACGAACAGACGGACATTTTAAAAATTGCTCAGAAAAAATTTATATCATATCGTATTCGTTTGTCTATCCGTTCGTCAGGTTTGTTGTAAGTATGAATACGTAAGACATAAAAACCTGATTGTTCTGAAATTTGGGCAGTATGTTTAGTGTTGGAGGAACCCCATTTTGAAAAAAAAAATCGATCCGAACATTTGATAAGATTCTACAAAAACTAAAATACTGCATAGTGTCACAACGAGCATTTCGTCAACCAACCCGGTATTATCGGGAAACAAATAAAATAAAAATACATCAATTTCAAATCATTTGCAAATTCAGTTTCTTGAAATGTTCCTGACTCTTTTAATTATATTGCTTTTTTTTATCTTAGTCGTTTGTTTCACTATAAAACTACTAAATAGTGTGTTCGTATTCTGCCAAAATTTAAATTGATACAAGCACTAAAAATCCCATTCCATTCGATTGACCTACTGGTTAATTACTGTTTGATTGTTGACGTGTAGTCGCGGCAATTACATCATATTGTTGTTTACAACACATATATGTCACAGACTTCACAACAGCACCTCGGAAATCATGTGAAATATATGTAAGAGTAAAAACATTCCAAAGATGCTACACAGCTAGAAAGTTCAGGCAGCTGTTTCAATTGATGCATCGAAGTCATCAATTTGTAAAACAAACCTATACATTTAGCCCAAACAACGAATGCCCAAAAGGGAATTGTAGAGAACATGGGGGAGGGGAGAATTTTCCTCTTCAGGAATGTGTTGGGGGGGTGATTAGGAGATAAACATACTAAAAGTCCTCCTTCCCTCAGGGGGTGAGGGGAGTGGAAAGGTTCCTTTCTTAGATTCTTCGCTTATAACTCGGAAACGATGCGTCGTACGGAAAAAGGTAATCTATGCAAAATTAAACATAATTAAATTTCCTACAAGAATGTTTAATTTTCTTCCTATTGTTATAGTTTACGAGATATTCGTCAGCCAAAATAGGTCATTAATAAATTAATTAATTAGGTACCTTGAATATTTCTGTCAAAGCGGTTTACTGTGGTCTGCTAACACAGTCACAAAACAATCTTTATTTTACAACACTTTGACGTATTTACTAACGTAATATTTTGTCGAAATCTATACATTTCCTTAAATATACAGTGGATTCATTTAAAATGAAGACGCCCTTATAACTTTTTTATTTTGTTTCCGATTTGAATCAAATTTTACTTAAGTATAGAACAAATTAGGATTTACTTACCAGAAAAACATTCGCCTACTACAAAAGCAAAGCTGCTTGTGGTACCAAAATATGCGGAAAAAAATAAAAACACTTTGAATGTTGAAAATTCAAAAAAATGCATCGGATCGGCGCCACAATAGGCCTGTAGCTAGGGGTGGGCAAGGACGGGCGTAGCCCGTCCTGGAATAATTTTCGCCCGACCTACGGCGACCGCTATTTTTAAATGGGAAAAACGAATTTTTGGCCCACGGGCCCCCTTTGAAAAATTGTATGCCCACCCTTAAAGCATTTTCTAGCTACAGGCCTGCGCCACAAACGTACATAACCAAAATTTGATTTGGTTATTGATGGAGGATCTCTCGTACATAAGCTCATCTGGCAAAGGGGATCCTCAGTTTCAGCAATTTGTGGTGGAATTTCGTCAAGACCCACTAAAATGATTTTTAATTTTTTTCAGCATATTTTCGTACCGAAGGTGGCTTTGCCTTTGTAGCAGGCGAATGTTTTTCTGATCATAAATAGATCCTAATTTGTTCTATACACGGTAAACCGTTTTGATAGAAATATTTAAGGTATGTACCTAATTAATTTATTTATTAATTATCTATTTTGGCTGGCGAGTATCTCGTAAACTATAACATATAGGAAGAAAATGAATATAGACATTCTTGTAGGAAATTTAATTATGTTTATTTTGCATAGATTACCTTTTTCCGTACGACGCATCGTTTCCGAGTTATATGCGAAGAATCGAAGAAAGGAACTTTTCCACCCCTCTGAAGGGGAGTGGCTAGAGAAAAATTCTCCCCTCCTCCATGTTCTCTACAACTCTTTCGTTGACTGGACTAATTTAAATGTGACCGCACATACCGAGGATGCTAGCAGGGTGGACAGCTGCTAGCATCTTCGGTATGCGCGGGCACGTTTAAATGTGCAGGTTTATTTTACAAATTGATGGCTTCGATGCATCAACTGAAACTGCGACCTGAACTTCTAGCTGCATAGCATCTTCGGCATGCTTTTACCCTCAAACTTCTTGGTTTTTCTTGTCGAGATATTTCAAAAGATTGATAAATAAGTATCTAACTGGTAATTTGTGCAAAATTAGTATGATTTAGTGAGATAGGTTAAAATGTAAGGATGTATAAGTAATTACAACATGCAGTTATGATTATGGTTTATTTATTAACCGACCTGTTAAACGCATTCAAATCAAAGGAGACAGAGGCGGATTCAGGTGGAGGTTTGCCACCGCGCGTAAATGTCTTAAGAGTAATTGTTATTATACAGGATGTATACAAAATAGGGACCCATCGGAGGTGCTTTTACTTGTAAGAATTTGAAAAATAGTTCCTATAAACATTGATCCGCAAGTGTTTTTTACAGGCACTTGAAAGGTGGCCGCCAAAAACTGGTTTATATTTAATATTTCAGGACCCTTTTGAGACTTGGTGTGAGACTTGATACATGATTTAGCATTAAAGGTTATTATTTTACAGAATCAGCCAAAACGAACTTCAACCACAGGCGTGCGAAACCAGAGGGTCTGCATTATTATCCTCTAACATTTTTATCAATTTGATGTTGGAATATGATTTCTTAGCTATTAAGATATGAAGTATTACATAAAAAAGTATTCTTCATAAATTGCTGTATGACCAACCGTTTGCAAGAGATTCCCATTAGGATTTATCATAATTTGTAAGTATTTACATTAAATTAATAACTTATTACAGGTAATGATATTTTTTTTATTTCAATATAAGCAATACTTACAAAAACGTAAGAATCTTACAATTTCCGCAAAAAATATAATTTTTGATGAGTTTTTTAAAATAAAACCAATTTATTAACTTGACATTTCAGGTGTACGAGTCTGAACGGATTTTTTCTATTGCTATTTTAACTCTGAGAAATGCGGTTGGTTGGCAGTAGGGGTGTATGAAGTAAAAAAAATGTTGAGACCTTTGTTATTCTTGTTATTAATATTTATATTGTATTATACATATGTATAGTATGTATTGTTAATTATATAAACTCTTGACAGGCGCGGATTTATGGGGGGGGGGTAACGGGGTAATTCCCCCCCCAAGATTCTGTAAATCATCAATTTTTGTTCTAAAATGGTATGATTTTTGTTAATTTTGGGAAGAAAAAATTTTTTAACGGTAATTACCCCCCCAAGAAATTTTTATTTTAAATTTTTTAGGATGAAAATTTTTTTTCGGATTTCTTCCCCTCGCTCTTCAAAAAAATTTTGGGATGAAAAAACGAAAAAATTTTTTCGCCCCCCCCCCCGCTCATGTGTTAACCCCCCCCCCCCCAAGCTCAAGGTCCAGATCCGCCCTTGACTCTTGAATTGTTATATTTTAGACACATAATATGTAGATTTCTTTAATTTCTCTAATGAAAAGGGTGTTTTTATAATATAATATGCCAATATTCTGCAAACTATATATTTTTTGGGAAATAAATTATTATTATTTGGTTCTTGCATGTATACACACTAAATCAGAATTTTATTTTTTTCACCCCTTTTAATCGTGGGGTGGGGGTGGCAATGAGGAATGCTAATGCCAAAAAATTACGTGAGACCGTAGCTTCTCTTATATATACTAAATACCAATTTTATGGACTCTTGCTTGATTTACCTATATTTACCCCCATTTACCCCAATTTACCAACCCTTCAACGAAATAAGATCAAAATATAACACAGTTCCAGATCTCGTGAAAATACATAGTGTACTAAAGTTTAAGTCAATATCTTAAACGTTTCCAGAGTAATCCAGCACACAAACAAAAAGTTAGGCAGACAGACAGACCAACAGACAGACAGAAAATTTTTTTTGGTCAAACTTAAAATCTCGACGTTTCATGACATTCTAAACCTATTTGAACAATAAAAATTTTCAAATTTTTTCTTTACATTACTATACTTCCACTGGATGTGGAAGTAAAACCTTGACGAACTACCCTTTCAAATGAATCGAAAAACTAGAATTTTAATTCAAATCATTCGCCAAATCTGCGAGTATGCCGGTAACAATAATTGGTAATGTAAAATTAACAATATAATGACATCACACTGATCCACTGTCTTTTTAAATGTTTACCAACATTTTTCAATAAATGATATACAGGGTGTTGTTCGGGGCACTGAGAGCAAAATTTTAAAAAACGAGTCCTGTCCTGGAATTTTTTCCAGATAAATTATGCCTTTGATTGGACTAAAAGAGTGTAATATTTGTACTAAATTTTATCCCAATGCGTATGGCCGTTCCGAAAATATGGCGGTATAAATAATTTGTCAAGAATCATAATTAATTTTCAGGGGCAAGTGTGGGGGTGTTTTGAACTCAGCAAAGTGTTCTCTCCCATTTCACCATGTACGTTTAGATTTGGGACACCATGTATATGGCAAATAACGCATTTGATCCACCTCCCACTTCTCTAAAAATTACACTCTCGATTCTAGTTTCGACACCGCTTTCTGAAAGAATAACATCCATGCAAAGATTCTTTCCCTATTTTTATCGAAGTATACAGGTGATGCATTAAATACAACCTATGAATCCGTGAATTTAACGCAATGCTGCCTTGCCCATTATTCAACTAAGTTCATAACACACAAATTCTCCTAGGATTGGATTTTTCAAATTTAAGACACCAGGTTTATCTGCGCGCAATATCCGATATATACCAAAATCGGATGGTAAATAAAACCTCCAAAGGGAAAACAAATCAGCAGAAACATAAGTTTATGACTCATCGTTTTTTTGCTATCACAATTCTTTGCTTAAATTTTTGTTTCTTTATGGAGCATAAATAAAAACGAATGTAATTCAACATATGATTCAACACTTTGTGTCTGCTACTTAAAAGATAATTATAATTCGATGATTCAGCAGAAGCGATTTAAGATATTGTCGGTAGAAATGATGCGTAAGTGATACCACAAGCGATCTAATACAATTTAGATAACGAGCAAACGACACTATCCCCAAACAAACTATTTTCTACAAGGAGCAGTTATATATTTGCGGACAACAGACACACACACACTTAGCAAGTAGCCGCGCAGAAAGAGAAGAAATATCGTCACTGTTAGACACAGACAAACAAGCTTCCTAAGCTAGCTAGCTAGCTTAAGAAGCTTAAAAATCTTGTTTGTCTTTGTCCAACAGTGACGATATTTCTTCTCTCTCTGCGCGGCTACTTGCCAACTTAGGATGGTTGACTAGTACTTCAGTTTACAAACGTAAAATCGTAGTTGTTTGGTTATAGATCAAACCTGAAAACCGTGGCCTAAAACCAAGTACTCAAGCGGGCCCCAAATATACAAGATTACAAACTGAAGAAGTGTATCCATATCCATCCAGTATACAAAAATTGATCATGTTATTTTCTCTTTGTGGTTTAAGTTCAGAGCCACTCATGTTTGGTAATATATTGTACGTAGACTGAGAACAAAATTGAGAAGAATAAAAAGAGAGAATAAAACTTACGACTTCCGTGTTCTGCAAAAATGCGCAAGTTTCCAAAACTGCCAAATCAACCGACACCAAAACAAATAATTCTGAAGTTCTCATTGTGAGGAATATTAAATAAAATAATCGACTGATTTTTGCAGAAGTTATCGTGAACGAAAGAAAATTGTACAAGTAGACACATACACACAGACACACACATAGCCGCTACGCGGGAAACTACTTTACTTTTTGAGCGTAGTACAATCAGAATTTGATCTTTTCTCGGATACGATTTTTCGACCTTCTCTCATAATACTTCCATTTCCTTCGGAGCACGGTAGTAAAAACGTTTCTGTTAGAATAAATATCAGAGTGAAATGTATATTGCACGATATACAGCACAAGGTTATCCTACGGACATCCTAGGGATATAAAAACTAGGATATAGCAATATGAGGGTATCCCATGATATCCGAGGGATATCCTTGGGATATCGAAGTGGCACTACTTTCCGTATCCTCAGGATATCCCACGGACACAACCTTGGTACACAACGGACACAACCTTGGTACACAAACAATCATGGTCATCAGTTTTACACTTAACCCGAGGAAGTAACCATGGGAGGAAATCTTTGTACAAGCTACAGGAACTCAGGAGTCAGCCTGAAGAAGTCTGGGAAATTCCGAGTAACTTGGGAGGAACTCTGGTGAATTCCGAGGAACTCAGAGAAACTCCAAGGAACTTTTCGCAAAATGAAGAAACTGACATCACCTTACGCGTGCGCGTTTAGTTATTGAAATCCTACGGACATCCTAGGGATATAAAAACTAGGATAAAGCAATATCCTGAGGGTATCCCATGATATCCGAGGGATATCCTTGGGATATCGAAGTGGCACTACTTTCCGTATCCTTAAGATATCCCACGGACACAACCTTGGTACACAAACAATCATGGTCATCAGTTTTACACTTAACCCGAGGAAGTAACCATGGGAGGAAATCTTTGTACAAGCTACAGGAACTCAGGAGTCAGCCTGAAGAAGTCTGGGAAATTCCGAGTAACTTGGGAGGAACTCTGGTGAATTCCGAGGAACTCAGAGAAACTCCAAGGAACTTTTCGCAAAATTAAGAAACTGACATCACCTTACGCGTGCGCGTTTAGTTATTGAAACAATGTGAGACTGAGAGACTCGGGGAACACTGAAAGAACTCCGAGGAACTCCTCGAAAAATTATTACATGATATCACCTGACACATACTTGTTTAATTACACAGGTACACAAAATAAAAAAAGTGGTCTTTTTCTGGTACTCCATTGAGTAACCCATTCGTATTCAGCAAGTCGAAATATGGGGGTTGCCCAATGAAGTCTCAGAAACAG
The DNA here is from genome assembly GCA_936432065.2 of Rutpela maculata. NCBI lineage: Eukaryota > Metazoa > Arthropoda > Insecta > Coleoptera > Cerambycidae > Rutpela > Rutpela maculata. The sequence goes on along the minus strand of OW386287.2, from coordinate 15,011,123 downwards.
ACCTTTTTTTGTGTGTGTCTGTGTAATAGATGAATATCACCGGATTTTTCGCCATTTTATAGAAAATCGCGTGTGCAAATATTTTACACGGACACACAAAAAAAAAGTAAATATTGATCAATTTTGGGACTCCCCTATGTATTTCGACATGCAGAATACGAATCAGGTATCCACTTAGCTACGTTTTGGAGAGTAAATACGAAACCAGAATATAGTTCAGTCCTTGTATCCATATCACTTTGATTAAACTTTTCGTGCATTATTTAGATTTATACATAATAAACAAACAGCTAAGTAATCAGCGAATGCTTAGAAATTTATCATTACAATTAATTGAATGCATAACAGATGGTCATCAGAAATGAAAGGTAAGTATATCGTCATTAATAATGTAATCGATACTTCAGGGAAGTAAAGTAGGCGGCTGAGTTGGAACTACTTATTAACCAATTTTGCATGACAAATAATGATAGTTTGATGGACAGATATAAATTCATATTATGATTTGAGTTGTATTGAATTTTTATGGATCAGATTTGTTATTGTCCCCATGGTTTTAAGCCTCCGATTAAAGAACTTATACCTAGATATATAATGTGTATTGGTTTGTTTGTTGCTGAAATAGTCACAGTCTAAGGTACTTTAGTCGCGAACATCCCATAAGTTCTTGATTGGCTAGTCGTTCTATTCGCGGCCGCTTCGGACACGATCGGTTCAGTTCGATTATCATAATCTCAGTTGACGTGTCCGCCATTAATGTTAATAAATGTTTTTCGTGTTCTCCGATCAAAAAGTGGTGAAGAAGTCATATTTACACAGTTTAGTGACAATATATTTAGTGCAAAATGGTGAGGTGCTGTGCCATTTGCAGAGAGCAGTTTAGAAAAGAAGAAAATCGGTCGTTTCATAAGTAAGTAGGTATAAAATTCACAGTCGTAACATGACGGGGTTCAGTTTACAGTTGTAATAAGGTGAATAGCAATTAAATTTTAATATCCTTTCAATATAAATTTCCCTTGAATAAAATATCTCTACCTAGTATATTTTTTAAATCCGCGGTTATGTTCCTAGAGGATATGAAAATTTAACTAACAATTATTACATAAAAGGCTTGTCTAATTTGTGGTGTGTTTATTAAATATGCCATTCAGTAGTGCAGAAACATAATAAATTATAATTTATAATGACCAACATTCAGATAAAAAATATTAACAATTTAGCCATGTAAATATGTATATTTACCCTCTTATTATATGTAAACTTTCAGAAAGACTAGAGAAACGTAATTATTTCAAATTTTAGGCTAATTAAATTTGAAATATATCAAGCATTATCTTGTACTGTAATATTAATAGCCGGTAATGCAGGAATTGCAATAATTCATTTTAATGAAAATATTTACCCTTCTGCACATACCCGCCACTGTTGCTCATGGGCTGTTATGTTTATCTATCCCTTTTAATGGACATATAATGTGATTAGAAAATATTATTTAGGTATTATAATGTGACTATGTTACGAGCAAACAAGATATATACTGAAGAGATAGCTATTATGTATCAGTAATAAGTTCTTTGATGGGAGTTTTAAGCAGATTTGTAAGTTTTCTCATTTTGTTTGCATACCTACCTAATCACTGTAGTCCGGTGAAAAAACCTTATTCAATTTTTCTCATAAAGAGAACTAAGAAATCTAATTTTAGTTAAGGGTCTTTTGGACTTTAATAACGCCTAAGAAATAAATAAAATCTAAAACAAAATTTGCAAATAAAATATTTTACTTGCCAAATATTACTACTAATCCATTTTCGCAAAGGTTTGAGCTGTTTGAAAATATCTCACAAGTAGTATTAATAAATCAAATAAGTCGAGAACGGGTATGTATATGCATGCTTGGTCAGGAACTCAAATTTCAAGTTTCCGCGGCGACGGGAAGTACCTTAAGGGTCATGTGGGGCATTTTCATTATACGGTTTCATGTAGTATTATTTCATATGACAACTTTGAAGAAATAAAATAGTGTCTAGGGGCACGTTAATCATCCATCAAATATAAGAAATATGTGTGCGAGAAGGAGAGTTCAAATATAAATAAGGTTTATGTTGACCAGAAGTTGAATTAAGATAGGTTAATAAATTTAGTAAAATTCCTGTTAGTGGAACATTTTTTGTGGTCCAAAATTAGGCATGTAAGCGATGATACAGTAGGATGACACCACTAAATCGCTTTTTTCTTTAAGTTAAAATAGGATCAATTTGCAATAAAAATCCAGTTTCACTCGTAATGCGGAAAAAACATTTTATGAAATTTTGAGCAGCGGTAGCATTTGCAATTTATTTCGATTAATATTGTCATACAGATTATAGATTTCTAGTTTTTTTGTTACTAACTAATGAAGTTAAAGGGAAACTTGTGGGAAAGGTGTTCCAGAACAGTTTCTTGGTTGTAACTCAAATGACCTTGGAATGTCAAATTTTTTTGTTTTCTAGACAAATTCGTGTTATCAATAGAATTCACACCGGAAATGAATGAAAGATTCAATGATACCATATAATTTATGATGCTTGTAAAATTATTTTTATTAAAAAAAAAATGTTATTTTTTTATATAACAATACATATAGTCCAATCAATGAATGCCTAAAAGGGGATTGTAGAGAACGTTGAGGAGGGGAGAATTTTCCTCTTCAGGAATGTGTTGGTACTTAGGAGATAAACATACTAAAAGTCGCTGCCGCTTCGGGGGGGTGGAAAGGTTCCTTTTTTCGATTGTTCGCTTGGAACTCGGAAACCATGCGTTACACGGAAAAAGTAATCTATGCAAAAATTAAACACAATTAAAGGAGAGGTATCGATAAGCTAAGAAAATTGATATTTTTTTTTATATTTCTCATTATTTTAGTAAAATACAGGACACTAACTTAACGCTACAATAAATTAAAAGTAAAAATGACTACGTTTTCTTCACGAGAAGAATCGGCAAAATGAGGTCAAAATGTCTTTTTTTGGAAAATTGTACCCTTTTTTTACTATATCGAGTTTTTTTGGACATGAGCGCATTTTTTTAGCATGGTGACTTTTTTACATGTTGTTCTTTAGACGTCAACAAATATAAAAATACAAAAATTAAACTGCTAAAAAAATGCGCTCATGCCTAAAAAAACTCGAAATATATTACTTCTAATCCAGGAAATGTATAGATTTCGACAAAATATTACGTTAGTAAATACGTCGAACGTTGTAAAATAAGGATAGTTTTGTGACTGTGATTTATTAGCAGACCACGGTAAACCGCTTTGACAGAAATATTCAAGGTACATAATTGATTTTTGTTTATTAATTATCGATTTTCGCTGGCAAATATCTCGTAAACTGTAACACATAGAAAGAAATTGAATATAGACATTCCTGTAGGAAATTATGTTTAATTTTGCATAGATTACCTTTTTCCGAGTGACGCATGGTTTGCGAGTTTCAAGTGAAGAATCGAAAAAAGGAACCTTTCCACCCCCCTGAAGCGGAGGGGCTAGGGGCGGGGACTTTTAGTATGTTTACCTCCTAACTACCCCCAATACATTCCCGAAGAGGAAAATTCTCCCCTCCTCAATGTTCTTTACCAACTCTTTCACTGACTGGACTAATACAGGACATTTCCTGATTAAAGTCACAGTAGGCGAAACGGGCACAGATTTTAGAATATGTTTTGCACATTGGGGCATTATCTCTACATATCTGAAATGTAATTCTGTGTGTAATTTTATTTTTCTTAATCGCGTAGGTGGTGGCAATTAAAAAAACTATTTTCTTGTTTGATAAAGAAGTATGCCAGGTACCTTTTCAGTAAAAAATACAGCAAAATGTCAGTAAAGAAAGTTGTTCTGATTGAAAAGTCATACCTCCATGCAAAATTTAAGGAAGATCCGTCTGCTTTGACGACTTTAAAATTATTTTCACTGTCTTAATTTGCTTAATTGCCATGACCTACGCGATTTAAAAATATTAAAATACACCAAAAATTACATTTCAGATAAGTAGAGATTATTCATTATTCCCCAAATGTGCAAAAGATATTCTAAAATCTGTGCCCGTTTCGCCTATTGCAACTTTAATCAGGGAATGTCCTATATATGTATTATTATATAAAAAAATAAACATTTTTTTTTGTTAAAAATAACTTTACAAGCATTATAAATTATATGGTATCATTGAATCTTTCATTCATTTTCAGTGTGAATTCCATTGACAACACGAATTTATCCAGAAAAAAAAAATGACATTTGCGGGAAAACTCTCAATTCTACAAAGAAATGTATAAGATCTTTTTTGTGCAGAATTTCACGAGGTACATTTTTCATAATAACTTTCATTTTGTTTCTCTAAGCGTTTTTGGAGCACCTTTCCCCACTCACTCCCACCGGGAGCACAGCCACCACGATTCGGAAAATCTACAGTATTTTTCGGGATATCAAAATGAATATCTCCATAAATTTTCAAAAATCTCCCAATAATTTCCATTAACTTATCATATAACGTCTAATTTTACTGTAGTATATCTACAAATGAATTTTCCTAAACCATTTCTTTTTGCAAAAATAAACGACAAAGGGGGGCACGTGCCCCTATGCCCCACCCCTTGATCCGCCACTGACAATGTACATCCTCTATACGTTTTCTATCACATCGATGTCTTGGCTAAGCCCGCTTATTCCAGATGAAATGCGCAAGAAAATCATGAAAACCGCATGGCATTACTTTTTTTTGAAGATTACTTTAAAATTTACCTAGAAAACACTATTTATTAATTATTACCGGCAGTTCTTTATTTAAATTAGTTGTAAATTGCGTATGCATATCAGATGTATTTCACGTTTACCTTTACACCTTTGTACGTCATCTGTTGGTGTGAAAGATGAAAGAAAGAAATAGTGCGAAAACAGTGTTTTTCGTGGTAGAAGGCTTTCTGGCCACTTTCGATGTTTCGTTTATCGTGTTTCAAATAGTAGAAAAAACAATACCACTTCTCCAAGTTAGTTTAACAGGTCGGTTATTCCTTTGTGCTCAAAAACTGATGTTATCTTAATATATCTGTTATTGCAGTTGTTAAAAAATATATATATTAGTAATGACACGATTGCATACCAGATAGCGAATGTTATCGAGAAATTGATTAGGTGATATTGCGACAAAATTGTTAAGACCTTAATATGTAAGAATTTTTTTCAATTAGTACAAAGAACAAAGATAAGGCAGGTGGGATTGTCGATGATAACATTATATTTATTAGCTTATGGCTTTTCAAAAATAAATATAAATTGGTAGGTAATTATATTTATAGATATTAGTTAACAAGTATTACCTAAGTAATTATTAAAAAGAGAGAAATAAGACATGCACATGCATAAGCACCTCATTATTCTATATTTAGACTTTGAACTATGTATTTTACAATAAACATTTTTAAATACAAAAGCTATATGACCATAAAATGAGTTGCGTGGAAAAATACGTATTTTAAGTTATCTAGAAGCACTTTCGAACAAAATAACACGGATTAACAGTACCCGTAAGCCTCATTTACGTGAAATTATCGTCTGAAGGAAAATCTCAAACAGTGTAATCATTTGAATGTATGGAATCGATTCCCCTTACGCGGAACTTTTAATAATGATAGTAATAATATTTATTTTCCCATTTTATATGTACATTATTTATATATACAGTGTGCCTCGTCTCAAGTAGTAGTAATAGTAGTAGTAGTAGTGAACACATCGATACCGAATATGCGAACTTTGGTTATTCTCAAAAGATTTGCAATGGTCCAGAAATTTTACAGACACTTTAACAAAAATTGCCGTGAAAACAAGAATTTATGACAATTGTTATAAGAATCGTCAAACAAGTTCTTGTATTTAATTGTCCTCTTGCACAATGGCTGAACAATGGTTGAGTCTCAATGAAAAAGTGGAGGTAATAAGACTTACTGGCGAAAATAGTCGTTCTACCAGAGCAGTAGCTCGAGAATTTAATGGCAAGATTATGGCCGATTATGGGAAATAATTCGTGTAGAGGCCAATTTTTGTACAGTTGTCGGGGGCCCTGAATAATATACTAAAGGTCCTGACCAGTGGGTGGCGGACAGGGGGTGGTTTTTCTTGAATAACTCGAAAACTACGACCTCTAGCGAAAAAGTGTTCTTATACAAAATTAAACTAGATGAAATTTTCTACAAATAAGTTCCTATTCATTTTTCATGTAGGATTAATACTTTACGATATACAGAGGGTGAAAAAATCTCGAATTTTTAAAAATTATGTTTTAATGGTATAAAATGAAAGTTTGATGTCAAATGAAGTCAGTTCAGACCGAATATTAACATTAATGTCTGTACAACATCTAAGCGCAATAGCGCTGGACAAAGTATGTTTGTTCAGGAGACCACACATAAACACCTGGAATAAATAATATTGTCATCATTGTCATGATCTGACGAATGAAAAATAGAATAGAATTGTCAGAATTTTCAATTCATTTGAACATAGTTTCAAAACCTATCTTCAGTTAATCTTTTATGGCTTATTAAAGAATCACCCTGTATATTAAAAACAAATAACACATTTAAACTATTTAACACATAATAGTACAATGTTTTATTAAGAATAAAAGTGATATATTTTGTGACAAGTCTGTAGGTTTGCCGGACGAACGAAGCGAGTCCAGCAATTACAGACGAGTCACAACAAGTAGCTTTTACTCCGAATAAAACATGCTATTTTTTCTTCAAACGCCGACTAGCTATAAAAATAATAATGATAAAAATTTCGAATTTCACCACCAAAAACGCATTGTGTTAATATCGTATGACCGGCGTATTAAATAAAAAACCGCTGCCCAAGGAATCACTACTTCCACATCCAGATTTTCTATCTAAGTATCTCACAACGAAAAAAATTTGTATGTGAAAATATTGTTTATAGTGCGGCAGTTTAGCTAGGATATTTCAACATATTGTGCACTTTTTGATAAAAGCACCAAATTTGGCACAGAGGTAGACCGATGTAATATGAACAATTTTGGAGGTGGAGCCATCGGCCAACTGCCCCCTGGCGGCCATTTTCCAAAATGGCCGCCAGTGGACACCCGAAAGACAACAGAAGTTAGATAAAATTTGCTGCTGAAGGTAAGTTATATACAGTGTGTCGCACTTTTCATGGAGCCACCCTCATATCTCGTTCATCTGATATCCGAATATTTTGAAATTTTGGTGGTGTATATATACCTACAAAGTGAGTCTTTAGACTTAACCACATTTTATTTTAGTCAGAGGCGTTCGATTCTAGAATGGAAAAAATTTTCGAAAAAATATATTAGCGATTTTTTCAGTAAAAAACTAGTGAGATATTCTTAATCGGCACCTTTAAAAACCCATTTGTACAAGATTACATCGTAGTGGGTTCAAAGATGTTTGAGATAGGGGCCGTCAAAAAAGTAATTTTTTCAACTAAAAATAATTTTTATCTGCAAAACGGATTCTCAAATGAAAAAAAAAATTCTTCATTTTTCGTTCATAATAATGTATTGTACTAGTTTGAATTGATTTTACAACAAAATAATCATTTATTTAATAAAACAAAAATTTTAATTCGTACATGCTTACCATTTTTCTAACGAATAATCTTCAATAAAGACCTAAGTAAGCCATGAAAGCAAAAATTATTGAGTGTCAATTGGTTTTATTTATTCATTTATTTTAGTTTTATTTATTTTATTTTTTAATTTTTGCCTTACTTAAATAAATAATTATTTTGTTGTAAAATTAATTCGTACTAGTATAATACATTATTCTGAACAAAAAATGAAGAATATTTTTTTTCATTTGAGAATCCGTTTTGCAGATAAAAATTGTTTTTAATTGAAAAAAATTGCTTTTTTGACGGCCCCTATCTCAAACATCTTTGAACCCACTACGATGTAATCTTGTACAAATTGGTTTTTAAAGGTGCCGATTAAGAATATCTCACTAGTTTTTTTTTAAAAATCGCTAATATATTTTTTCGAAAATTGACCCCCTTTTTCCATTCTAGAATCGAACGCCTCTGACTAAAATAAAATGTGGTTACTTCTAAAGATTCACTTTGTAGGTATATATACACCACCAAAATTTCAAAATATTCGGATATCAGATGAACGAGATATGAGGGTGGCTCCATGAAAAGTGCGACATACTGTATATAACTTACAAACTATCTGGCATGTTTTCATTCAAAACATTAACAATTTTATTATTTTTTTACCCCCTTTAATAATAGGGTGGGGGATGTGATGGGGGTGGCTAATGCCAAACAAATTTTTGACACCTTTACCCCAATTTACCCCTTCAACGGAATAACATCAAAATATAATCTAGTTCCAGATCTTGTTAAAATACATAAGTGTACTAAATTTCAAGTCAATATCTTAAACGGTTCCAGAGTAATCGTGCGCACAAAAAAGTTACAGACAGACAGACACAAATTTGTTTGCTCACATTTAAAATCTCGACGTTTTATGGCATTCTAAGCCTATTTGAACAAAAAAAATTGAAAATTCGTTGTTAATGGCAATGCAGCCGTCTAAAAAGTCGAACGTTAATGTCATGAAATGAGTTAAGAAATGTTTTTCTGGCGTTTGAAGAAAAACATTTAAATCTATATAATTTTACATTTTTCGGTTCCTCGAGAGTGGAAGTGAATTAAATAAATAATAGTAATAATATAGCTTTTCTGTTAGTTTTAGATTCATTTAGTATTAAAATTTCATTTATGTCATTTTTTTTTAATTCGCGATTTTTCCACCTTCTGTATCTCCTAAAGTATTTGATCCTAAAAAAAAATGAATAGAAACTTGTTTGTAGGAAATTTCATCTAGTTTAATTTTGCATATGGACACATTTTCGCTAGAAGTCGTTTTTGAGTTATTTAAGAAAAACATGAAAAGGGGACCTTTAAACAACCCCCACCCCCCGCTCATCTCCCTCGGTCAGGACTTTTAGTATGTTATTCAGCACACTCTCGTCGACAACTATACAAAAATTGGCAACTACACGAATTATTTCCCCTATTTTTACTTTATTGATTGGACTACTAGGTATTGCAAAAGTTTTAAAAATAATAAAAATTCGCATATTTTCATAAAACTCAGTATCAAGGTATCAATTAGTACTTTTTACTATTAAATAAAGGTTATTATTATTATTATATAATGTCGAATTGACGGCGTGACTGGTTAAAATTTCATTTCGTAAATTTTAGTGACTTTTTTTGAGGACAGTTAAAACATAAAAAAAAGCTTCAAACTTTCCTTAGTGGAAAAACGTTGCGAACTCCTGATATGGGTATGCCTGACACCTTTCCCTGAGGATTAAGATTAATTTAATGAAAGTTTCATCGAAATAGATTTTTTTTTAAGTCGGTTAGTAATAAAAGATGGAATTTTTATATTTGTATAACAGAGCATTCAAAAAAATGGCGGAGGTTCCGGTCATTCTTAAAACCTTTTAAAAATATTTATTTTTCATTCCGCCTACAGAAAAAATATGTTCTTCGCCAGTTGGGGACAATATTATAAAAATCATGTGACAATCGGAAGACGTTGAGTAGTCATTTTTCTAAGTCGGCCCTGAAATGAGCTGTTATAAAGTTTGCCTAGCAAATGCACGTGCACGATTATTGACTGAAGGCTTTTAATTTTAACATCCCGTCTCTCATTAACGAAGCATTTCAGGGCATTTTTCTATATGCGATTTTTGGACTTAACTCAGGATAAGGAATTCCATATCGGAGTTTGTAACAGTCATGAAAACACCCTGTATATGATTGGAAATACGTGTGAGAGCCATGCACAGACATAAATATTGGGTTAAGTTTTGTGCAAATTCACATATAAATGCAGTGTTGGTTTGCCGTGAATTCAAAGAAAGAAATTTTGAACGATATGAATAAACTACGCAATTGGGTGTGCGATACCGGAAATAAAAAATGCCGATGTTTTTGTTTATACAGGCATAATGTTGGCTATGCTGGTGAATACATGCAGTTAGTTAGTTAATTAGTTTGTTAGTTATTTGCTCATGCAGATATGGTTTATCGACTCATGTCTAACTTATGTGGTGTGTTTAATATTTTTTACCTGCTGATTAGTGAATGGTCTGTAGTAAAAAAAGACCTTATGTGAAAACTAGAAACGGATGCATTATGTACAATATGAAGAGCATTAAAGGTGCTAAGATACTACCTACTCGGTATACGGGCGTAGAAACATATTTAAGAGACAGGTAAAATCATCTGCTTAACAGAACGATGTACCCAAAAATCAGCTTACAACAATCGCAGATATCAAATATCATCTGTATAAGTACACTTCTGTGCAATGAAATTCCGTACACCTATTTTTCGCTATATTAAATCATTCTTTATTTATTTGTCAGTGTCATATTTTCGCAATGCCAAAATTAACTGAACACGAAAATTTTTTAATTCTCTCCAAAATTCAGAGCAGTTGCTAACCACTATCAATTGAATAAAAGTACGTTATGAGTGTGAAGAAAAGGTAGGAGGAAGGTAGCGTAAAGAGAAAAGACGGTTCAGGCCGATCTAGAAGTTAAAATCTCGTTCAAGACCTCCTCTGCTTGGCTCTTTAAGGGAAAATCCATTTCAAACAGCAGGAGACGCTGTGTTCATGACAAATTTTCCAGGATCGAGGTCAACAGCTAGCCGAAGGATAGGAAAATCGGAATTAAAAAACTGTACAAGTGCCAGGAAGACCATATTAACGAAAGAACAGAAGCAAGCCCGCATTGTTTTATTCAAATTATGTCTATCGCCCGTTGGAGTTTTGAAACAATGTTGTATTTACCAATGAAGAAGTTTTTTAGTCTTGTAATAACGGACATATTTGGGTGTACCGTCTTGAAAATACCAGGTTTTACGAACGTTACATATCTCCGTAGGCGATTTTCTGTTGTTTGGGCATGGTTAAGCGTGCATGGCCCTTGTGTAGCATGGCGTATTATGGTAATGATGGATTTAATGGACAGGTTTATTAGGATATTTTGGAAAACGTTATGCTTCCTTCGCTGGAGCAATTATATCCAAACAACACCTTAATTTATCAACAAGCCAACTGCCCTATTCATACTGCGAGGATAATGGTTTGGGAACAATAATATTGAATTATTACCGTAGCCTTCGCACACTCCCGATATAAACCTCATTGAGAACGTCTGGGGTTTGCTAGTAAAAAAAAATATGAACGAAACTTTAGACCAAGAAATGAAGAAGTATTGTGGTCGGCCATTGAAAATTGTTGGGAGGAGCTAAGAGAAAAAGAAAACTATTGTCGTAGACTAATTGCTTCTATGCCAACAAAATTTAATCACATCTTGGAAGGAAATGCAGCCATGACAAAATATTAGGTTACATATTTACACAATAAATACAATCGCAGTTATATGCAGTTGTATCTGTGAATTTTTCAACGTTAATTTTTACATTTGTTATAAATCGAAATAATTCCCATCGAATGGTGTAAAAAAGAAAAAAAAACGAAAATATGTATGTTTTTCTTCTGGATTAACATTATTCAAATACCTTACTTATGACGTTTCACAATCAATGTCAGTTTTTTAGAAAAAATTACCTATGATAATAAAAAAATCTAAATTCCAAAAAGATTAATTCACATCACTCAATATTAGTAAAAACTGAATTACTTTATTTTTCAAGTGTACGGGATTTCATTGCACAGAAGTGTACCTGTTGAATTCGGGGTTTGAGCTGCCAGAATGCGACAGCATTACGAAAAACAAAACACCACGTTCAGAGTCGGACTGGTCAATCGAGAAGAGGCTTAATATCCCCGAATTTTTCACATATTATTTTGTGAATACAAATGAAGGAGATATGTTGGGGAATAGTTTAATCGGAGTATAGCAAGAATAAGAGCAATATTATCATTCACCTTTCATGAATTTCAAGACCGGTTTATCAACGCAGGGTCAAATGTGCGTGTTAGCTAGCCCCGGGATAAACTAAGAAAACAAACGGAGGTAATTTGATAAGTAGAAGAAGACATGAAGGCACATAATATACCACAGGCAGTACGACTCCCTTTATCCCTGAGGGCCCGTTTATCAATAGACCATTTTAGGATGACGTCACGCTGTCGACGTGGAGGGCACACAACTCATTATTTTGTACTCTAGAGATAGGTACAAGCTGTTATTTTTTAATAACAGGTTTAAACTGCTTCTGCTGTTTTGAAATATCAGTTTAACAATAACAAATCGCTGAGAAGTACTGGCATTCGCATATCGCAGTGCGCAGTTTGTAGTATGCAATTTTTTTCGGTCACGTGAATTTGACGCAGCTATCTGAAGGGCATTCAAAATCTCATTTACTGTTTGTTTATTATTGTGTGCACAAGGTTTTCGGAGTGTGTTTCGGGTTTACTTTAGTGTTTCAAGTAAAGTGTTTATTTTGACAATCATGTCTCGCTTGTTGTTATTTTCTCTACGGTCCTTTAAAACAGCAGGAATTCTAAAAAAACTAACGTTGTCTCTTTCTGCTCTATTACCACAATTCACTACTGAACAGAACAAAGGCATTTTCGTAACTGTTGCAAATGAAAACAGCGGCTATTATAACAATCACACTTTAATAACAAAGGAATGCAAATGAAAACAATGAGTTGTCTGCCCTCCACGCAAAATGGCGCCGATGACAGCGTGACGTCAACCGAAAAATAGTATCTTGGTATCTTGGCTATTGCTATCTGTTATTTTCGAACAGAAATAACAGTCTATTAATGCTATTTACAAATAACAGTTATAAAATAATAGGTTTTGTTAAATAGCAACTCATCTCTAATTGTTTTCATTTGCATTGCCTGTTATAGGCGTCTGAATTTAAGATGCCAGCGCCAAAGTGGAGAACTCGTGAACTAATTATAGGCTTTTTGTTTGTTTATATGGCGAATACTTCTATTGATTTTTTTTCTGTTTATCGTTGTTTTTGGCGTTAAAAATAATAACATTAATAATATATGACCTAAAGGTTTGCAATATTTTGTTGTAAGTGATTTGCAAGATGTTAATGGCATTATTCAGCAAAATTAATATTTTTTTAGGTTATCTAGTTTTTCTCTTGAAAATTACAGTTTCTTCGAAATAATAGGTGTAAGGCTAGTTAAATATTAATAAACTTAAATATTTCTTTAAATTTATATACAGTTGTAGTTTAAATCACTTTTTTTTCCAGGAAACATGAGTGACATTTAAGTTAAGCATATTGCAATGTATGGAACATTTGCGAATCACTAAAAATGTCAAAATTCTAAGTGTGTGTATGACGGGGAATATGTTTTAAATGCAGGACATATTATTTTGTGTGGTACAACCCATATTCAACACAAAACTTAATAAATGTGTATGCTCTATGTTTACAAACAAGTGTCTCAGATTCAAATACCCATGAAATTAGTGGTACATTGAATATAACTAAAAAGATATTTATTAATTCTTTAAGTTAAATAAATGAAACAGTATTTTGTAAAACATGAAATAGAAATATTCAGAGGTAAAACATAATAGTGCATGGTGCAATAGTATATATTACTTTTAAATATACTGGAATTACATATATTTACTTATTTCAAAAATTTCACTTACAATGTGTGATTGTCTAGGATATTATTATTGCTACTCGGGCCACGGTTATTTGCACCAGCTTTTTCCCTCTCAATGCCTGGTTAAAGGTGTCTACGTCAAAGAGGGTATGCTTTGAATATTGTCGTGCAAACTCAACTTTCACGAGTTGTCCCTGCAATCTACAAAGGATACCGACTAGGTTGGCTCCAGCCAATTGTAGCCCCTTTAAACGCTATCATATTTTTAATAACTTAGCATCTCAGTTTATCATTTACTTATTGTTGATATCATCGTACACTAAAGAGACAATGACAGAAAAGCCCATAATTAGTTTGACTATAGACCACCAGGTGGCGTACTCCTTATTTTCAGACGCCTATTGGATGAGGTTTTGTGTGCCCTCCAGACAGCGGCGTCAAAGTCACGTGACTTGAAATGGTCTATACAGGGTTAGGTTAGTTTGCCCCAGGGCTAAACGCTAACTCCAGGCTAAAGTGTTTATCAAGTCGGGTTATAAGTGACCCTGGGCTAAGGTCGGAGGTAACTTAGCCCGAGCTTCAAGGTCTGTTACCTCGAGATTACCCTACAAATTTTATGTTTGTTGTTTACAGTTGTTGGGTGAAATGTCAAAGTTATTTTTTTTGCGTAAACCATTTGAAAATGGAAGCTTTCGACGAATTAGGTGATGATGAAGCAGATATTTTGGAATTTTTGGAACACGAAAGACATACTTAGTTTTCTAATGTAGCTAAAAAGCAAATACTAAAATCTATTTTATTGTAGAAATCGTTCAGCTTCTTTGTCCCTGAAAGATATTGCATCAGTTTTTTTTTTATTATACGACATCATTATAATTATTTGCTATTTTAATTAATACCAACCGCTCTGATGATGAAAAATTAGGGCCTTTGTCTATCTTTGTTGGGGTTTCACTAATTTTCTTAAAATAAAAATGTAACTATCGACTAGAAACTATAATAAGGCATCTGCATATGACATCACAGCTAACCTCAAAAATATATATTTCTTAAGATTTACAAGTATAATTAAAGCTAAAAATGCGTATACAAAAATTAAAAATCGGAATAAACGTAAAATTTGAGGTTATATTAGTGACATGAACATTCCTTATTGCGAGTTTAACACTCACTTTACACCGAGGTTAAAGTTAGTCCAGGGCTAGCTAATACGCATATATATTGATAAACGGGTCCTGAATGAATAATGTTTCAAAGAATAGTAAAAGTTCAGATAGATACTGGGATATCCGATGAATAAATATCTGTTGATACAAATTTTATCGTCAAAAAGTTTGGTGGTACCTCATAAGTAGGTAAAGAAAACGGCTGTTATAATGAAATAATTATAAGCCAATGCAAATGGTTAAATAGGTATGTAGACGACTTGGCAACGTATTAATCAAATCAACATCAACGTCACAGAACACTAAACAATATGTCAACGTCAAAACTGTGATTTTGGAGGTTATGTTCCATTGTGTGTACGACACACTTTTTCATTTTAGAGGAATATATTGGCTTCTAAATTAGTTAGATTAGGTACTCTTTTTCACTTTAAAAAACACAAGAATACAGTAGTAGTACACAAAGAGGTTCAATGAATCTACTAACGACCACATTCAAATAGCAAAATAAAAAAACACGCCATGCATATTGCATATCGAGTGTCAATAAATAATGACAGATGAAAGACTCGTTTTTACTCTTGTATGATATTACAAACTCACTTCATATGCAATGCTTCTGGGTTTGCTCACATTGACGACCTAAACAGCAACAATACATGTAAATGGGTCGCGTGCGCGTGACGTCACAGATCTCAGACCTTAGGAAAAACAAACTGAAATTCTTTAACTGTTAAATGGCGACTAATTGAACCTTTCGTAGGTAATATTATCGTTTTTATGTAAATCGTGCATACAAAATGACAAGTTTTTGATTTATTATTAATTGTGGAAGTGTGACAATCCGAAACAATGCCAGTTTTATAAAATAACCTCAATTTACAACCAGAAGAAGTTAAGGGTTAAAAGACTGCAACTGATTACAAACAATTAAAAGGAATGATTTTACAGGAGTCTTCCAAGGATTTTATTAGTGGTACGTTGTTGCATATTAATGGATGAATTTGATTTTAACCGTGGGTTTATGTCGTAGGAAAAACGGCCGTATTATAAGACCATGATGATACATCCAGTTGGGCATCTTCTCTTAATAAGGAATATATTTTAAAACCCACGTAAGAATTTGAAATTCATTTATTTCTTTACGGGCTTCTACTGCTTGTTTGAGAAAAATTTAAAAAAGTGTCCCTTGTTTTTCATAAAAATATTGCGAACATCGTTCGATTGAATCAAAGAAGGGGGGATAGATAATATATGTTGTTTACTTGAATACTTTCTTTCGAATGAGTTACAAGTCCACGTCGGCTATCAATTAAATATAATGATCATTAAACGTTATTTTTTCAACGGCACATAAAAATGACCGCGTCACTGAATTCGAAAAAAATAGAATAATGAGGTGTCAAAGAGTTAATTTGTTAGTAAGCTAATGTTAGTATACCTGAATGACATGCTTCCAGTTAGATACCTGGTTGCAATGACCGCAACGGAAGGGCGCGTTGCTTCCCTTCCCTGTTATGTTATTTACACTTGCCTCATCTTTATCAGGACTCGTACCCCTTAAACTCAAATCCTGTGTGCTCGTCGAGGCTCCTCCCGTCTGCTGGTAGTGGCCCTTCACGTGTTGCAGCAGGATGTCCCGAGAAGCATCTCTGAAAAAAATAAATCATGCTGTTAAAAAATGATTAAAGTAATTCCAATATATCGAGCGCACACGTCATCACTAGCGGTATTCTAACGTCATAAAGTACCAACTCAAAATAATATCAGCGTGCAAAGTCCGTATGCATATACGGAACACTTAAGGATTTTGCAGAGTGAGAGGAAAATATTAGTCCAGTCAACGAAAGAGTTGTAGAGAACATTGAGGCAGAGCTAAGGATTTTTTTCACTGCACATAAACGAAATAAATCACTGTAGGTATTACATTGACACATTCACATAATATATTTTATTAATATTAATGTATGATTTTGTAAAAGTTCCCTGCAAAAGGAGGAGCAGGTTCCCTGCTAATGATGAGGATAAGGATAAGGCAAGTGGAGAGTTTGGAGATAATGCCGAGGGAAAAGCTAGCATAAAGAAATTTTAGTGTAGGTATTACCTACACGTAGGTATATGTGCTATTGTATCCTCATATGTACCATATAGTAACCTATACATTATATTTAGTTTGTTTTGTTTTTGTTGATTCTGTGTTCTGTCTGGTAACCTATATTTTAAGTTTGTTCTGTTTTTATGTTTTTTGCTCGTATTGTTTGTAATAAATAAAAAAATAACTACACAGATTTTAATTTCCCACTGCACAATTTACTTTTCCTACTGCACATTTTGTGTCCAACTTCCTACTGCACGTTAGAATAACCTCTGCATTGAGGAGGGGAGAATTTTCCTCTTCAGGAATGTGTTGGGGGTAATTAGGAAGTATACATACTAAAAGTCCCCGCCACTAGCCCCGCCGCTTTAGGGGGGAGGGGGGTGGAAAGGTTCCTTTTTTCGATTCTTCGCTTATAACTCGGAAACGATGCTTCGTACGGAAAAAGGTAATCTATGCAAAATTAAACATAAATAAATTTCCTACAATAATGTTTATTTTCATTTTCTTCCTATATGTTATAGTTTACGAGATATTCGCCAGCTCAAGTATATAATTAATAAATTAATTAATTAATTCGGTACCTTAAATATTTCTATCAAAACGATTTACCGTGGTCTGCTAATAAATCACAGTCACAAAACAATCTTTATTTTACAACACTCTATGTATTTACTAACGTTATATTTTGTCGAAATCTATACATTTCCTTAAATGTACAGTGTGACTGACTTAAAATGAAGACAACCTTATAACTTTTTTATTTTGTTTTCGATTTCAATCAAATTTTACTCAAGTATAGAACAAATTATATAGGATCTACTTATGGTCAGAAAAACATTCGTCTGCTACAAAGGCAAGGCCACCTGCGGTATACATAATTTATGATAAAAACCGTATATAGTTGTATTCCTTAGAGCAATGGGAAGTATCTGAAACTATTTTAAAGATTATACTTGATAGAATGATACCAGACTATTGAAATCAACAATTTTTTTTTTAATTTTCGCACGAGAAAAAAAAATGTTTTTTTCTTCTTTATATTTCAATAGCGTACCGTATTATCACATTCATCACCCATTTAAATACGACTACACCTAATTTATTTTTAACAGACCTTAAAAAATATTAAAAAGAAGGAGGTTCTCAATTCGTCCTGTATGTAAGTATGTACGTTTTTTATATTAAAAATATGTTATTACTCTGGATTGGCTTAAGCGATGAAATCTTTCGTAAACTGAAGGTTATGATTCGCCGGTGGTTCAATCATAGTCTTATGAAGCCACGCCTAGTGCAAGGTGGGGAAACATTGAAAACTAGTTTTTATAAATAGCAAATTTATTGAACAGTGATAACAAATTTAACTAACATGATTTTTTTACAAATTTTAGGATACTATTACTCAACGGTGGTCCTATTGCAGTTTTTTCAGCTATGACCAGTACACATTGGGAGAGACTCTCAGAAACTAGATAAAATTTGAATTTCGTCAGAATTTCAGTAAAAGTGGCAGTTAGGTAATTTCGGAGTAGTTGATACCTAATTTAGTAATCTGATGTAAAAAGTTAAAAATTCAAAATGGCGACCCATATGGCTGCCATAATTGCAAAATTTTAGCAATTTGTATGAAATTTGGAATATGGAGATTTCATGATCCTCTGATAACGAGTTTGATGTTAAGGCATCAAAACGACGGATATTTTCTTTTACTATGTAAAAGCTAAATAGGAGGTCGGTGTAAAAATAGACAAATAACGAAATCAAATGTATTGTTAACAGACTTTATGTTCTATATCGATATTAGGTAATAAGGTTCAATTAAGCAGACGACGGAGATTTTTAGCGACTTTTTTTTTAAAGCAGTTAATTTTTTTTAAACTTATTTTTGTATATTCAAAGCTGAAACATTTATTGACAAATACCTTAAATTAAAATATTACTCATTCTTTTAAGTACATAAATCCATATAATCTGTTCATACAAAGGTGGCACATAAGTCGCAAAGAGATTTAAAATGTTGGTTTACACCACTATATTCTTGCGAATATTTCATGCATTTCTTGAGGTAAACGAGACGTGACCATTCTGATACCAATAAAACAGCAGCTACGCACAAGACTACGCATAAAGAATTATTAACATACAATACCGTCTATTTAGCAATTCTAAAAAAATCTTGTAAATATTAGATTCCGATTAGATTCTGGTTAACGAATTCACATTCTTCAACTAACATTGTTCCGATTTATCCGTAGTATAAGGGTAAGCTTGGATTTATCTTGTATCTATCTACATATATTTCCATAAACTTATATATCGGAAATTTACTGGAAAATAGAAACGGCAATTCTTGCGTTAAATTACGTAAAATTTATAACCCAAGTTTCAGTGTGTGTGTCATCGTTTTCGCAATATCCTGACACAATGAAATTGATATCTTGATATACTTCATTGATATTTTTTTATTACATTATATCTAATCTCGGTATAAATTAGCATAGAGATATACCAATGTTTTTTATTTAGACCCATTCACGTATGCCATTTTCGTCTGAAGCAAATGATTATTTTACATTCACGACTTTTTGCTACATCTATACATATTTCTTTCCCTTTCATCGTATCCATATATTTTGTGATCTTCTTATTCACGTCGTGACAGATGTTTTATAATCTATGCAATATTCTAATCGGCGTACCTTTGCTCTATGGTACGCCTGACAGCACTCATGTCATCCCAGCTCCTTGGTGACATCACTCCGATGTTTTGGAGGACGAGCTCCCCATCTCTTGCTATCTGGTTTTACCGGAACCATCAACCGTTTTACATTAATCTTTCTTTGTATAACAAACGTTTTCACACCCACATCTAGAAAGCATCAATGACGCCGTCTGCCTACTTTTCTATCGGTCTACGTCTCAGAGGCGTAAAGAAATATGGAGAAAACTAAGGAGTCTGTAAATCTAAGTTTTTAGGTTCTATGTTATTTCTGCCTGGCTAAATTTTGCTTATCCATCTGTATTCTTCATAGAATCTCATATTCGTAGTTGCCGGTACTGTCCACAAGGGCTCCAAGATACACTATCTCACAATCATCTATTAGTACAGTACCTAGAAGTAAAAAATATGCAAAACTTCGGAATAATGTCATATTGAACGGATTTCGTTCATTTTTGGCAGTATAATAGTAAATGCTTCACAGAAAAGTTTCTATATTGTGCGGGGGCTTGCTAATTTATAGGGGCTGGCACTTAAAAAATATATATATTTTTTAGAGCTGAAAAAGAATCAAATTTTAAGAAGAACAGGTTCTATGTAATTTTTCACATACATTGATAGTTTTTAAGTTTTAACGACTTCAAAATTACGATTTTAGCTTAAAAAAAAAAGGTATTTCCAAACGGCTTTTGTCAAGTATCTCGAAAAGTATTACTTTATCGAAAAAATGTTACCGACCAATTACAGAAAGTACAAACTGGGAATTAATTATATTTATTGTTTATTGATGTGGGAGTTTCGATATTACCTTTAATAATTTTAAAATGCATTTTTTTTAAAGCAAGTGCTTTAAATGAGCAAAAAATTTGACCATCTAGGTAATGCTACATTTTAACGAAAAACTGTATTTGAGATTATTTTTTTAATTTGCTAGCTAATTAGAATAACAAAAAACGTTTTTTTGCGAATATCGCGCTTTCTATGGCTTGGAGGCCAATTGAGGTTATTATGAAAATGAAAGATAATGAAATTCCCCACAAAAATGATCTCTCCCATTTTTTATGTACAACGAACGGTTTAGGCATTGTACGTAAAAAATGAATAAAACATTTTTCGTTCAAAATTTGATTCTTTCATTTTCATAATAACCTTACCTTATTTACTATAATACTGCCAAAAATGAACGAAATCCGTTCAATATGACATTATTCCAAAGTTAAAACCTCTAGTTACTGTACTATATCCTTAACGGGCCTGGATGGTTTTCATGTGCTGGGTGCATAATTTTCGACTTGTAATTTATACTTAAACCGTACTCAGAACTTATTGTTTGACGGTCGCCCAGCAGGTATATGAGCTCATCCTCGCTTGCTACAACTAAGGTGGTATCATCTGCAAATCTCAAATTAGAAATCTACTATTGCGACTCTACACTGCGAGTCCCCAGCACACGTCACATCACGTGTTCACTATATATGTTAAGGAGGATTGGCCTTTTTTGAACTATTTGAAATTGCCACGTTGAGTGGCGACATTGTAATAATGTGAAAGTCACGATAAACAAGTGATAAAAAACAAAGTAAATTTTATTATATTTAAAATTTTATGTATGCATGGATCATAAGTTGATTCTAAAAATGAAAACGTTTGCGTATACTGATTTAATTTAAATAACCCACAGTAAAATCATAGTTGCTTAATGTCTTTTATATCAGAAACAATAAAAATACGAAATTAATTTATTTTGGTATTGTTTACAACAAACGTGGGAAGTACCAATTAAAGAAAGCCTATATTTGACATTTATATTTAAAAATAATAACTTATTTTGTTACGTACATAAGTTTCATATAATATAATTCATATAACCATACGGAGTGCTAGTAGTATAATGGTTATAATTTTAATATATGATGTGCTGGACCAAACAGAACAAAACAAACCTATAACAATAGCTGTCGTGAATTGAACGGTCTTGAAAGAAAAGACTAATTTTAGTTGGATCCTTTAAACTAAATTTCTCGAGAAATAGTGAAAAATGTGCTCTCAAATTTTAGGCCAAGATGCAGGTCAACGGGAAAGTAAAACGCGCGCCCTCTCCTGAATTATCTGAAAAATGATTCAGCAAAACCAAGAAATTTTAAGCAACACTTTGTACTAGGAGCCTATTTTACTATAAAAATTATCGTCTTTATGAACACTGTAATAAAGGTGAAGTTCCAACTTAGATAATTTTTTTTCCAAGTGCCTTATTTATTTTAACGTCGTGGCGAAGTTTAACTAATGCTACTCCACCACTTAATCAGGGCGGCGAGATCAGATACGGTCACCCATCCAAGTGCCGGACACAACCGGCGTGCCTTAACTCCACCGATCGATGTCTCGCCACTGAAACCGGCACCTGTATTTATCTATCTCATACTCCTTCCTAACATCAAATTCAATGGAGTATCGTTGCCCGTCACAATTTTGTGCCCAGATTCATAATGACTCCCTTCTCCTCTTCGTATTATCTGGGCCCCTCTACTGGTATTGGTAGTACCTAATAGTGTTTAAGATGTAATTAAATGATACTAAATAATCTGAATGTTACTTTAAAATTAATTCCCATTTTAAGATCACATGAAATTTTGTCATGTAGACGTACGTACCTCAAATTGTTTATATAACGAGCAGAATGCCTTGTTGTCATACGTTATTTTACAGCTCATATTAAGCGATGTTGCCAAATGCTCGAAATATTTTTATTTGATCACTCAGTAACGGTAACGAGGTAGAGCAAACAATATTTTATTAACATTTCTTGTTTCCCTTAGTTAAAAGTATTACCTGTTTGTGATAAAATAATGACTATCATTCTTTTAACACAGTCGTTACAGAAAACTGATCCACTTGTATTTGTAATATTGGAGTTTTGTTCTTCCGAAAAATATTTCGTCGGTGCATATAACAATATTCGTACATTTTTTACATTTTTTTACGTGTTAGGTAGTTCTTACGCTTTTGACTCGGAATCCAAGGGTCCCAGGTTCGAAACCCACATGGCGTATGGTAGTCTTTTTTTATTTTTACTTTATTTTACACTAAGTCTTTCAATAACTAAGTTCGTACTATAAAATCAAAAATGTCTAAAACTAATATTATTTACAAAAAACTGCGAAGAGCATCCTACAGAATGTGTAACAATTATATAAAAAGTTTAGTAAATCGACGAAGAGCCGATTTAGCTTGTTGTTTATTCCAATTTAGGTCAAAAAGACTTTGTTATTAAACATTACAGCAGGTTTCTTTTTGCCCATGCCCAGACATCCACGACTTACAGCGCCTTGGCAATTGTTGAACTGGACTGCAGGCTCGTTTTTCCTGAGGCGAATTAAAATGGTAGAAATTAGGTGAACTTCCTTCAAAGGGAGTCTTAAAACTTATTAAGTAAAATTAAGATGGCGTAGCACTGGTGGAACATTTGTTGGTTGTTGCGACAGGAAAAGACGACAAATGAAAAACTGACTTAGAATAATAGGACTCTTAAACCTGAGTTTAAAATGTTGGCGTTTATTTAAATATTTTTGACTCTATTAAAATTTTATGATTAGGGAGAGTGTTTTAGAAAAACAAACACGAGGTACGAAAAGAAAAGAAGAAACAGAAAAGAAAAGAAAGGAAGAATGAATGAAGGTTGCAGTACTCTGACAAGTTAGAGAATGAGAAAGCAGTTTTGGCTAAAGAGGCTGCTGGAAGATGGGCAACGCCTTGTATGGTAGTTGTCTTATCATTTCTACTTGCGTAGGTAGGTACTTAAGCATTGATTCTTTCTACTCTCAACAGCAAAGTTATGGAACTCATTACACAACGACGTCTTTACCCTGAGACGTATTATCCTCAGGCATTTTAAGAACCTCCATGAAGGGCAATCGTTAAAAGTGTATCATAAAATAAAATCAGTTTCAAACAGTTGAGTTAAACTTCACAAATATTTCTGTGAAGTTTTTTCCATGCCTAAACTGCGATTTTATTATGTAAACACTTTGCAATAAATTATGATTTAAAAATGGTGAATGAAGACACACTTTAAGACTCTTAAAGTGCAACTGTTCCTCAAAATCAATGTAGTAACTAATGTGCATGTGCACTGTCTCAAAAACATGTTTTGCACGACTGATCATAATATGACGTAATATACGCGTGTGGGACTTTCAAGATACTATTTTTATTAATGAACGCAGGACTTCATTGTGTGCTTTCCAAAATTTAAACGTAGGTATTCTAAACAAAAATTCTGTACTTATATTGAAAGGTACCATCGGAAAGTTGAAATGAAGTGTCAAAAGTTATTTGGATGCTTGGATGTTGGATAATCGTTTAAATTAAAATTAACTAATACTGCGTAAACAATTGTAACGTTTTGTGGCAAGTGTTTACATGATGTGTCCAAAATGTATGTGCAAAACAAAGGTACTACTGTTATACTTCAACCTTCACGCCCACCTTTTCGTACTAGTTTCCAAATTAAACGTTCGCAATTCACGTGTTTATTCTTATTTCGATAAAAAAAACTAAAAAAACACGCTTTTATAAATACTGCACTAAAAAGCAAAAAATAATCATCGAACCTGTTCTCCGGGCTACCCCGTGAGAGTCTTAATGGAAGCCGTGTTTTTAATTAAGTGTAATATTTGAGTATAAAAGCGTGGGGGGGGGTTTCGAGCGCTATTTCCAACAGGTTCGATAATAATTAAAACGCTGAAGACATCATTAGATTAAAAGCGCCCCACGGTTTTACACTCAAATATTATACTTAATTAAAAACATGGCTTACACTAAGGCCTTTACGGGGTACACAGAGAGAACAGGTTCGCTGATTATTTTTTGCGTTTACTTCCACATCCAGTGGAAGTGTAACGCAAAAAAATTTTTGAAAATTTTTATTGTCCAAATCGGCTTAGAATATCATGAAACGTCGAGATTTTAAGTTTGAGAAAAAAAAATCTGTCTGTCTGTAACTTTTTTTGTGCGCACGATTACTCTGGAACCGTTTAAGATATTGCACAGTGGGCCCAGAGATTGAAAAGGCTGGCCAAAATTCTGAACATGGTTAAATCACCTAAAAATGAGTAAGTACATCAATCATAAAAAATATTTAATGAAATTAAAAGCGATATGGGTGTTGTTTGCGGGGGTGTAAACATTGAAAGAACGTGACAAAAAAATGAAAATGGACAAGTCGGCTAAAAAGAGTGAGTTAAGCATATAGTCCAGGCAACGAATGCTCAAAAGAGGGTGTAGAGGGAAATGTTAGGGACAGAAAATTTGACTTCGGAACTTTGTTTGGAGACGAACATATCAAAAGTTCCCACTCCTAGGTGGTGAGCTGGGGGGAGGGGGGGCTCTTTAAAGGTCCCATTTTTTGGTTTTTCGCTTATATCTCGAAAACTATGCTTCGTATGGAAAAAGGTAATCTATGCAAAATTAAACATAATTCAATTTCCTACAAGAATGTCTATATTCATTTTTTCCCTATGTGTTATAGTTTACGAGATATTCGCCAGCCAAAATAGATAATTGAAGAAAAAAGAATTAGGTACCTTGAATATTTCTACCGTGATCTGCTAATAAATCACAGTCACAAAACAATCTTTATTTTACAACATTCGACGTATTTTCTAACGTAATATTTTGTCGAAATCTATGCATTTCCTTAAATATACAGTGTGACTCACTTAAAATGGAGACGCCCTTATAACTTTTTTATTTTGTTTCCGATTTGAATCAAATTTTACTCAAGTATAAAACAAATTAGAATCTACTTATAACCAGAAAAACATTCGCTTGCTACAAAGGCATAGTCTTCTGTGGTACCAAAATATGCTGAAAAAAATAAAAATATTTTATAACATTTATTAAATACACCAAAATTTGATTTAGTTATGGATGGAGGATTTTTCATACATAAGATCATCTGGTAAATGGTTTCCGCAATTTGTGGTGGATACGTGAAATTCGTCAAAACCCATTAATATGATTTTTAATATTTTTCAGCATATTTTGGTACCACAGGTGGCTTTGCCTTTGTAGCAGGCGAATGTTTTTCTGGTCATAAGTAGATCCTAATTTGTCCTATACTTGAGTAAAATTCAAATCGGAAACAAAATAAAAAAGTTATAAGGGTATCTTCATTTTAACTGAGACACACTGTATATTTAATGAAATGTATAGATTTCGACAAAATATTACGTTAGTAAATACGTCGAGTGTTGTAAAATAAAGATTGTTTTGTGACTGTGATTTTTTAGCAGACACGGTAAACCACTTTGATAGAAATATTCAAGGTACCTAATACTTTTTTTTTCAATTATCTATTTTGGCTGGCGAATATCTCGTTAGGAAGAAAATGAATATAGGAAATTTAATTATGTTTAATTTTGCGTAGATTACCACTACCTAGGAGTGGGTACTTTTGATCCAGATCTTCACACTAGTCCAAACAAAGTTGCGAAGTCAAATTTTCTGTCCCTAAAATTTCCCTCTATAATCATTCGTTGCTTAGCCTAATAGAAAAAATATTGGAATAAAATAATTTTATTAGGAGGGATGTTTTTGGGGTGGAAAATGCGAAAAACGTAGCAAAATAATTTAAGAATGGGCTAGTTTTCTAAAAATGAGTATATTTAGCATGGAAACATTATTAAAAAAAAATACCAATTTTATGGACTCTTACTGGCTTGATTTACCTATTTACTCTCATTTACTCCAATTTAACCCCCAACCCTTCAATGGAATAGGATCAAAATATAATCTGGTTCTAGATCTCGTTAAAATACATACGTGTATCAAATTTCAAGTCAATATCATAAACGGTTCCAGAGTAACCGTGCGCACAAAAAAAGTTACAGACCGAAATTTTTTGTTTGCTCGAACTTAAAATCTCTACGTTTCATGACATTATAAAGCCTAAATATTTGAACAATAAAAATTTTCAAATTTTTTTTTTTCGTTACTATATTTTCACTGGATGTGGAAGTAATAATGCGAGTAACTTGATTTTTTAATGAAATAAATTCTTAATTTTCACTTTCAGTCCAGGGTGGGGCAAGGCAACACAGTCAAATAGTGAAATATTTTTTCATTAAAAGCAAACTACGTTTTATTAATATGATACAAATAATTGTAAACGAAGTCGCATTCGGTGCTAGCTAGGGGGGAGGCAAGCGCCCCACCATGCCCCACCGTGGCTACGCTCTTGCTTTTAATTCATTTTTCTAATTTATTTGTAGAAATTTCCGTGGGAAAAATAAAATAGTCATTCGAAGCAGTTACCGAACGAGGGCCCGTCGTCGCGTCGTACGTATATTTTCAAATTAAGACCTCGTACTTGACCACATTATTACTCATTACTTCCAAACCGGGTTGTATCGGGTTCTAAATTTTGTACTATAATTTGAAAATACTATAAAAAATCGACCAGTAACAGAATCATGCTTGGAACACGTTGCGCTTTTTTGTAGCTCAAACAAAAGGTACCCATTAATTTTTATTTCTTTATCTTTGTAGAACCCCGTTTAACACAATTTTATGACCGAATGTATCACACTTCACAAGCAATAAATGTATGCAAAATAAAATACTTACTTTACAGATTATCTTGCTAAAATTTCACAATGTTTTTATTGAAATTACACAAATTACAGGAATATTAAATAGTACGTTCGAATGTGGCAAACAACTATTCACGACTGTACGCTAACAGAACGCTGTGTTTCTCAGGGTGTATCTAGTAAAAATGGGCAACGATGGGGTTGGAATTTGCGGTACGTAATGAACTGAATATTTCTGACTACGAAAATATTACTTTGAATACAGTTAAACCTGTTTCGAATTTTGGCTTTTTGGCCAGCTTTTTCGGATTCTGGCCCACTGTGTATTGACTTGAAATTTGGTACACGTATGTATGGAACTAGATTATATTTTGATCTTATTCCGTTGAAGTGTTAGGGGGTAAATTGGAGTAAATGGAGGTAAATAGGATGATCGAGCCAGTAAGAGTCCATAAAATTGGTATTTGGTATATATAATAGAAACTAAGATCTCAAAAAATCTGTTGGAATTAGCCACCCCCACCCATTATTGAAGGGGGTGAAACAAAAAATTGTGATTTAGTGTGTATACAAGAACCAAAGGCATCAATTTTTTTTTTACTTCATCAACCCCCACTACCACCCCCTACCGGTGTATTAAATGGATCATAACTCGATCAGACCACTGCAAATGGTAAGTCCATCAACATTTCTTTAATATTATTATATTATATTATTCTGCAGGAATTTAAAATCTCTCCCCTTAAAAGAAAAAAGGTTCAATAATGCTTGTTCCAATCAATTCAGCCCTCGCGTTAACTCCAAATCTTTCCTGAAAATCACCTTCTATTTCCTCATTAAATGTTGATTTAGTTGCATCCAATATTTGTTGTTTTCTTTATTAAACATTCCATTGTTGATGACTCTCGACTGGTCAGAAAAGAATATGAATGAAAAAAAACTCGGGTTGGAGGTATTGTTCTGAAGTAACCAATCACAATATGCTAATCTTCGGTTATCATCTTCGTACAAATACCGGTGCAACTGATATTTAAACGAGCAGTAAGTATGTTTTTTGAGAATCATTTTTACTGACTCATGTTATGCTTAATTTGCACCTTGTGACCAACTTCTCTAGTAGAAGCAATACACTCAAAGAAAATGATAGGTAAATTCAACCAAAAAGAGCATATGAAATCGCGCCTATCTAGTTTCATAGTTAAATCAATCAGAAAAGAATAGTCATACAACTTTATTTGTTTTCGTAAACAAATAGTAGTTTAATAATCATATCTTCTTGTAACAAATTAAATAGTACAATGACATTTTTTTATGTTCACTAACCATTTTCAATTTGGTCTACAATTAAATAGTACAACGACTTTGTTTTTTGTTCACCAACTCATTTTTAGGTTGATCTACACTTTATTGTATGATGAAGTTTTTTTTGGTTAGCCAAAATCTCAGTATTGAGACATCAGACTAGAGATGGTACGAAAGAACCGAACCTGTTCTTTCGGAACAGGTCCGAGCTAACAGTTCCGCGGAACAGTTCTCAGATTTAGAAAATACTAGTTCCTACTCCGCTGGACTGTCATGCGTTTGAGCGGAGCACTGAGCATATGATAACGTTGTACCTTCGGACACGGAGCCGGAGTGGAGTGAGCAGATCAGACTTGCGGACTTTTTGGTATTGGTGGTAAGTGGTAGTATTTGTGTGGGATGTATATAATAATAATAAATTCTGTTTAATTAGTGTTAAGTATTACAAAAATGTAGCTGTAGCATTTTTTAATTCGAGGAGTTTTAGGAATAGTTTGAAGCATTAGGTGAATATTTTGACTTATTTCCATGTAACAATGAAATAAATTGAAGAAATGGTAAAACTTAGAAATGAAATAGTCACGGTTCTAAATCGCATTACAAAACAAATTAAAAGTATATTAATTTATGACACCCTCTACTCTTATTCAGAGTTCAAATACTAGTTCATATCGGTTTTGATATACAGGACGTATTTTGTATTGACCACTTTCTTTTCAAGAGCTTGGAGCTCTGGAGATTTCAAAATCAAAACTTTGAATGGAGTATATAATTGACATGTCAGTTTTCAACCTTCAACAACCAATCAGCATTCTTGTTTCAAAAAAATCAGGACTCCAAGCACTTGAAAAGAAAGCGGTGTCATTATGGAGCATATGGAGCTGCGAGTGCGAAAGAACGGGCAATCACTAATGCCGGACTCGGAGCAGGTCGGAATCGGAACAGGTTTTTGGAACAGGTATACTTTTTTATCCGGAACAGTTCCGACCTGTTCCGAGAAAAATCCACTCAGTACCATCTCTACATCAGACCACCCAAAACAAAGATTAGAGATCGTTTATAAGATCCATCCAAATATATCGATGATCCCTGAGAGAATTTGAACATTGCAATCATGTTATTAATTTTCTATAAATTCATAAAAGTATAAGATAATGCATGATGGATTATTGTCAGTGATTTGTATGTGGCGTCATCTGGGAATAATTTCTGTAATAGACTACGTGGTAAGCAAGCAAATTTTATGGTAATTCTTTTAGAACTTCTAGAAGACGACAATAATATTGGTTTGTCTACCAAGTACAATAATACAGCGAACTAATACTGGGTTAGAATTACAATTCGATAATAGTTAAAAATAAAATATACTATTATCTAGTTTAATTTGACAGAATTTAACAAAATAATAGTCAGACGAACAAAATAATAGTCTTATTCATCTATTTTTTTAAGTTAATGTTTGTTTTGTTGTACGACAACTTTTTATTAATTAAAATAACAATCACCTCTTGTTTAAAAATACCATCAATATAGTTTGGTTTAACAAAATTAACGATATTGTTAGTTAACCATTTTTTTTTTGTTAAATTTACCCATACTATTTCTTTGAGTGTAGGATTCACTTCAACAAAAGCCAGAATATCGATATCTGTCGCTTCGTTAACGATAAAAGTTTTACGATTATTATTAGTTCCTTCCCTGATTTGTTCCTCTACAATTGGAAAATATTGAAAACAAAAACTTTGGGCATAAAATTCTGCGGTATTCCTCGAATGTTTGTAGAATTACCCAAAAATCATTGTCTACTTTTTCACCCCTTATTTTACCCCCTTATTTTAAACAATAACAACAATTTAACAATTAAAAGACAACTTACGAATTTGACGATAATAAGCAAACTGTAAGCACTTATTAAGTTAACAATACACACTGGTGTTATTAGTCCACTTCATTGGACAATGACCGTGAAAGCTTGCATTGTGCAATCCCAAGTAACACATAAAGTCGCGGGAACGTATCGGCGACTATAAAAGCCACGATAAAGTGGATCGTTACCATAGGCTGCCACGTCCCTGCTACGTGGCAGCTACGTAGCTGCCATTAAAATGGGAAGAAATTTTTAGTCGCCGGGTAGTATTTCGGGTAGTCCCGCCCTCTATAGATGTGACTATGTTTAGTTACTATAAAGGATCGGGGTAGTAGCGGGTACTACTCCGCGACTCGGCGGTCTAATAACCGCTACGTAGCTGCCTAGTAACTGCAGGATATGGCGTAACTGCCACTGTCACTTTTTAAAATGGTGTTTATCTTTTAGCGACCTCTTTGTTTTTTTCTTTTATAATAATGGCGCAGTAAAACAATATTATACCAAAAAGATGTGTACTTTAGGCGCGTGTTTAAAGTACTTCTTTAGCCATTTTTTCAAACGCAAGTTACTTTTTTGATACCGTGCGTGTACCCGAACGCTAGACATAGGGAGTAAAATTACAACATCGCGCGTGCCAGCTGGCTGAAATGAAATAACAGACTGGAATACTCCGCTCGACGGAGGAATTTACGGCAGCTATGTTGTCATATCTATCGCGCTACGTGGATGTACATGCCTAATGGGAAATTACACACACGGTATAAGTTGACATATTAAAAGATAAAATTTCAACGCGCCCTCAAAATAACCTTTTTCTGTAATTTCTTGACAAAATAATTTAAAAAGGCAAGATTAAAAAAAATAAATATTTATTAGGGAAACATTTGGAATACTTTCAAAATCATTTTTCGTAAAAGTTTATGATAAGATATTAACATAACCATTGTCTATTTTTGATTAAAACCAATTTTTTTTTTCTAAAAATTTTAACAATTAATAATGGCCGATTTTAGCACAGGTACTAGTATACGGGACTACCCCATTTTACCTCTAAAAGATCTGTGACTTTGGTGACCCAATAGCAACTATCCTGATGTGACTCTATAGTATCAGATTCTATTTTGGAACTGTAAAGTACCAACAGGAACTATTTCGCTACCAATGTTGCCACTAAAATGCCACGATACTTTAAAGTTCCAAGTGATGGTCACTGGAACTATTCTGGAACCTATATTGCCTCTCTATGTACCCAGTTACTTTATTTAAGCATCTTAGTGGCACTAGTGGGTGGCAGTAACTGATTCACTGGTACTATATAGTTTTTGCCACTATAGAGTAACAATAAAATGATACTGCCTAGTTCCAGTAACTACCCAAATGTTACTTTGACCTTGGGTGTTTACAGTTCCAATACATGGTATCGGTGTGGTAACAGTTACTTTAAATGAACCATATAAAGTAGCAATATTAGTACCAGGGTGTACCCCAGGAACTTGCTTCGTAGCAAAACCGAAACCGAAAGGATTTGGTACCATGTGTGTTACTTGGGATCGTACTAAAAATCGTCTCCGGGATAAAAAAAAATGTAAACAGCCAGTATATTTGATTCTCAATTTTGAATTTTTAACTTTTGACATGGGCATCAGCCACTCCAAAGGTACCCAACTATCAATTTTGATGCAATTCCGAAGAGATTTGAGTTTTGTCTAGTTCCTGAGAGTCTGGCCCACTATGCACTGGTCGTAACTTAATGGAAAAGCTACAGATATAAATTATTTTTCATTATCACTTGCGATAGAAAACCTATTTTCAATTAGCACTATATAGACGTATTGTCAGATTCCCCAATGATGAATTTAATTACTATTTTCAATATCCTAGCACAAGATCTAAGTAATCTTAGTTACTTGTATAAACTATAAAGAGCATTAATTTGTAATACGAACAACCATAATTATTACCTAGTTAAATTGATAATAAATGTGCTAATTAACATTTGATTTTGAACAAACTTATGTATTACCTAAGTGAAAGCACATCAAACATTTTTTAAATTTTAAATCGAAATTTATATTAACACATGACTGTTTATGTTGTCATTCGCCCACAATTGATTGTTGTTGGCTAACAGCCTGCAAAAATAATCAAGGGTACAAATTCTTTTTATTCTATTTCTTTACTCCAAAGTTCGATATAAATACATTGCGATATTGCCAGTTCTGCCGATTTAAAAACTAACATCTACGGTCGGTGCTAGATTTGCAGACGCTTCTTGTTAAATTGCTTACTGATCATGATACTGTAGAATTCATGAGTTCCTGAACATTCCTTATATTTCGATAAATTAAAGGTTAAATGCTTGCGATAATAGCAGTACCAAAATTAACTTCAATCAATAGTCAGTATATACCTGATCGCATTGATGAACTTGGACAGACTGAACACAGACTTCTCGAAGGAAATAAATTACAAAACTTAGAGTTTAACGCCCTTCTAATATTATTTTTCACGTTCTGTTTAATAGACCGAGGGCAATATGTCACGTATAATGGTTACAGATCGGAATTTTCGTAGTCACTTCTGGTGTTCCACAAGGTTCTAATCTTCGACCTATACTGTTTTTGCTTTTTATTAATGATCTGTGCACTCAAATTAATTGTAATAAACTGATTGTGATAGCTTACAAGCTGAAACTGATAAGTTACACGACTGGCGAATATTAAATAAACTTCATCTGAATGTCAATAAAAGCAAAGTTTTACCATTTATTAATAGAAGAATTCGTTTTAATTATGACTATGGTATTAACAGTATTATTTTATTCCGATACACAGATACTAAGGATCTAGGCATAATTTCATTTAAAAAAGATATTAACTCAAAGACATCAGAAGCTATGAAAATGCTTTTTTCGTACGAAATTGTAAACATTTTTATAACTTATAAACCTTGAAAATATCCGGCGGAAAGTTGCCAGGAAGTTTTCCTTCTAACTTTTCACTGGGTACATTGATGGGCTATTTTATGGTGAAATCTGATTCATGATGATGCAGGCTTCATTTTGATACCAAATAAGTGCATACAATTATATTATTTACATGACTTTTACAGACTTTTATCAAGTATTAGTCCTGTCAATGAATGGTTCCTAGAGGGAAATGCCGAGATCACAATTTTTGACTTGAGAGTTGTTTGGACTATTTAGGAAGTAAACGGATCAAAAGTCCCCGAACATAGGAGGTGCCGGGGGGTGCAGGGGGGCACGAAGAATATCCCGGTTTTTGGTTTTCGCTCATATCTCGAAAACTTTTAGCCCTAATTAAAAAGTGGCTATATGTAAAATTAAAGCTGACTTAATTTTCTACAATGATGTTTCTATTAATTTTTGCCGTATCTGTTATGGTTCAGTAATGGATTGTATATCTTTTAACTGTATTCCAACTTTATTATAAATTGAAAATTTTTTTAAATAATCATCGTGAAAAAAAATTGTTGTGCAGATATCCGTTTCATAGCAGACTGAACTCAAATATCGAATAAAAAATGTCTTTGCGTCTGTAAGTGAGTGTGTGCGCGCGTGTATATGTATGTGTGGGTGTATACCGTTGTAAACACGATAACTTCTGTTAGACTTAAAATATTTAATTACAATTTGGAACATATGTAATACAGCATAGTACAATAATCCCTATTGAAATTAGGCCATATTTGTAATACATGATCATAACCTGCTATTTACTGATTGATTTTTTTCAAAAACAATAGACTTCTTCCTCTAGCTAACGCTAACTTACTTTCCAAATTTCAATACAATCGGACTTTTCTTTCTTAAGTTATCGTGCTTACAAGAAACGTGACGGACGGACAGACACACAGACGGACATTTTGAAAGTTGTTCAGAATTCGTTCACTAACATAATGATATGAAAATTTTTTCTCTACGAGCGATATTTACTGATTTAGAAATGTGCCGATCAAATACAATATACTCTTCGTTTTTGCGAAGAGTATAATAATAGTTGGTGGTGATGCACGTGAAATAAAAACATCTTTTGTAAAAACTATCTGTGCCTTCGTATATTTTGGTTCCCATGCTTCTCACTTGAATTTGGACCACCCTGTACGTAATTCCCATTTGAAATATGTTTTCAACTCTTGATTCATTTATTATCTCTTTGTAGCACGCTTTATATTTTATGTTTAATGAAAACCTGCATTATTAATATCTTGTTCCCACACAAAGAAATATATTATGATGTTCTATTTCTATATACCTAAACCTAATAGTGATAATTCCAGCAAATTTTCAACTGATAATTAATTATATAGTGAAAGAGTACTTTTCAAATCTTCAATATAAAGTTTAATTTTATCACATTCCAAAGTACTTTCTAGAAATCTTTACAATATACATATAGTAAATGCATTCAAATCTGTGTTTTGCTTCAGTATTCATACAATATTCATATAAAGTTTTGTATTTTCTGTAGACCATTTCAAGGCCCTAATGTTTTACTTTCTATTTAAGGTAAATTGATTCCGATATTTTCTGACTTGCCACTCTGAACTGTATCTTTGATATCTCTCATGTATCTGCGTAAAACATCATAACGGTCGTTTAACAAGAGCGTTACCAAGAACTGAAAAATTATATGAAATGAATTTTTTTAGATTGTTCCGTATAATTTTCATAAGTGTTAAGAAAAAAAGTAGTATGCCCATGCCTGAGTGATTTATTACTTACTCTGTCTTTACTAAATAGAGTGTAATTGAAGACAAATTCATGTTCAGTTTTAACTTCATGAAAATGGGTCAACCTTGTTTTTTTTTAATAAAACACGATTTTAAGAAAGATAATCCTTAAATGCGGTATTAAAATGAGATAAAAATAAGGCTTATCAATCTGCTGATGAATTTTGGCAGCTATTTTTAGAACCACTTGTAGCCATTTTTAAAACAAGAAGCAATCAAGTTTTATGGGGGCATTTTCAAACCACTTACTGAGATAAAATACGTATAAAATAAGATGAAAATACGAGCCTTATTAATTTCATTTAGCAAGAAATAATTCTAATTACCTACGCAAAAATTGAAAATATTTTAAAACGCTAATAAATCAGAAAATTCCATAATGCTATCAGCGTACCCATTAATGACAACCTTGGTCGCCACATGTCTAGTAAAGAATGCATAATTCTCCAGCAATTAGCCACAGATAATAGACCCATTTCGAACAATTAGAAATTAGCATAAAATAAAAGAAAAACTCACCTAAAATTGCACTTCTTGCACTTAAAGAGAGTCTTCTTTCCCTCCGTGCTTGGCCGTTTTTTGTCAGAAATTTTGGCGAGGTACGCCCCATCGGCGACCTTGAGAGCTGGAGGCGGCCGGAGCGTGGAATTCTTCAACAGCGGACTAAAATCGTTGCTGTTCGGTGCCCTGGTCAATTTCGGCAAGTCCGACTTACTAGTAGATGGGGAGGAATTGCGGTCGTGGTGTTTGGGCCGAGTACCGCACCCTCCGCTGGTGTCCATGCTTTGGTCACTGCTTACCGGTATCTCCGTCAAGTACTTGTTATATTTGGTGTAATTCCTTCGGCCAGTTTCATCCGTCATCAGAACCTTGGCGGTTTCGTGAGCCTGGTCTCGAACCGACTTCAACTTGATGTGCTTGGTGATGTCCCAGCGCCAATTCGAACGGTAGGCACACAAAGAACACTCGAACGGTTTTTTATTTAGATGGCCCACGATGTGCACGTGGAACCGGGACGCCGTGGACGCCCAGAACGTACAGTGCGGGCATTTGAAGACACGCTTGTGTTGTGCAACTGAAATGTCGTTGCCGTGCGTGGGGATCTTTTCGGTAGCGGGCAGTGGAGACTGGTGGTGAATGGTGCTGGTGGTGTTAAGTTCTTGGCCTAAGTAGCTATTCTCACTGTCCATGGGGGATTGCGTGCGAACTGACAGGTCCAAGGACACGTTGTCGTCGATCTTGTCTTCGGCGTACTCGTAGTTTGAGTCATCCACTTCAATGTCCATGGGTACCAAGATATCGTTCCACACGAACACTTTGTTTTCCATGGGGTGCGGTTTAGTCTCGGGATCCTCCACGCTTTGGTCTTCGTCTATCCTTAATTCACCTTCGTGCTCGGAGGAAGTGTCTTCTTCCTTGATTTCCAATTTGATAGCTTTCAAGCAAATTTGTAAATGGTTATACAAATCCGTGCTGGACTTGCACCTTTGCCTGCAAAACTGACACCGAGAAGAGCTTATGTTGTGAATAGGAGTGACGTTTTGGATTTTACTTGTCTCTTTTCCGCACGTTTTCTGGTGCTTGGCTTGTTCCGTGAGACACTTGCTCTCGTACCCGCATATGTTGCAGATAAGATTACAACTGCCACCGGTTCCTAATTCCAATTTTTCTCTAAGGTTGTCGAAAAAAGAGGCGTTCTTCTGCTTGAAGACATCGTTTAACTTATTCTTAGGTGAGGAATTGTAAATTGACGCTGGTATGAGATCAGGTACTTTGGGGGTTGAGTTTTTGAATACATCTTCAGATCCGAACAACGAGGCGAAATCCTTCAAAACACTGTTGCCAGACTTCGCGCAAATATCATTAATATCTTTCTGACTCATTATGGGTTCACTAGGTTCTGGTATCTCCACCGTTTTTAGTACTGGGAACAGGGGTCGTTGCTGGCCGATTTTAAGAACGGAGGTTTGCGATGGGATAGGGATTAGGTTGGGGATCGGCCTGGGAGGCTTCTTAATCACTGGTTTGTTTTCTTCTCTGTCGATGTTGTGTGCCTTCTTCTCGTGCTTCGCCATTTCTGTGTCCCAGGCCGACTTAAAGTTGCACAGTTTACATTTATTCTTGATGTAAACCTTGCCATTGGCATGGTGGATTACATCATCGGGATGGATAAAGTCAGAACCGCCGAAACTCTTCGCCTGATTGGACTCGATGTTGTTGGTGTTTTCTAGTTTTGGTTTCTTGGATTGAACTTTCAACTTGGGTTTCTTGTTGGGTTCTTCTGTCGGCTGCACTATCAGTTCTGGGTCGTTCTTTACAGCCTGCAACACAAACAAACGCGTAATCAGTCACCAAGTAATAACGACACGATGTTAGAAATATAGCGTGATTAGGTTCATGTGCGGAGTACGTGTTGTGTAAAATCAAAGAAAGCACTGTGAATTAGTTACACCCAAGGCAAAGATCGGTGTGGCGTTATCACATCGCGCTGTACTGCACACAATAAACGGTGTGATAAGCGATATCGGCAGGTATGGCGCACCTACACAACTACATTAAACACGGTTTGGTGGCTTCGCTTTGCACGACTATTTTCCTACGTGTCCTTCACTAAATTAGAACAAAACGAAACTCCTAAACTAAACAAATTGCGATAACTTAACGCCTAGAAATATACAAACAGAAGAACACTTATTCTTATATTGGCTGATGTGTCATAACTTTTCAATGTAATTGTACTAATCAAACAAGATTAAGTTTTTTAACATATCTGTTTGCGTTTGGTTATTGGTATTTCGTAATCTGCGTAATTTAGATTTTACATAAGTCTGCATGTCGTCAATGTAACTGAAGTGTCGATGGCGAATTATGGAAATAAATAAAACTCAGTGAAAATATCGCAAAATGTGTTACTCACATACAGTGTCACCTATTCGAACGAAGTGAATTATAATTTTCTTCTGTAATAGCTTTCTAACCAAGGACATCTTTAAATTCTTGAAAAGATAACAAAAAGTACCGAACTATAATAAAGAGATTATATAATATTACTGCTTTTTATAGCAGCTTTAAAGCTTCTTACAATCCACGCAAATTAGACATTTTAGAAGAAATAATTTATAAAGTAATAATATTTGAGATGCGTACTCTAGATGGGGTTAGAAATAGATCAGGCCCGTGTGGTGGTTTTTTCTAAAAGGGTAATGCTTTCGAATGCCGCCCCAATCGCTATAAACATTACATATTTTTATGAAGGTATTTACTTGTTTGCAGGGCCGGATTAAGGATTGGCGCACCCCCAAGCTAATGAAATATTTATTTCCTTTTATTCATAAATGGGGTTATAGGGTCGCAAAATGCGCCGCAGACGAAACATTTTTCAATGTCAAGCGGCTTGAAATTACAAGTTATAAATTTTATATAAAATTATATTGTCTTCGAAAAGGATGTTTTAGTCCACAGTAAAGCGCCCTTTTTTTTCATTACTAACAGGCTGAATTTTCATGTGTAATCGTTACCGGCAGGAATGATAATTTTTCTTAAGAAATTTAGGATTTATATTTAACTTCAATTAAATTTTGATCAACCCTGTATATTTGTGTTAATATTTTATGATATGCAAAGTTGGAAATCTTACCTAATTTCACCATACAAAATTTCATCCCGATATCTTTAAAAACAAGGAAGTTAAAGGGGTGGCCCACTATTCGTTTACACCCGGTATATGTCGATTGGGTGATTGTTCAAATTTTATTACTAGCAGTTAGTTAAATTCTGAAATAATTTGATAAAAAACATGAAACAACGTTTGTCTAACAAAATCGATGGTTTGATCGATGCGTCCCCCATCTCCCACATGTTCAAATAACGAGGTCACAAAAAATGATTACTAACCAGCTGATTTTTTTACAATTGCTTAATGTTTTTAAAATTAAATGGCCACATTGTCCTACAAATTGAATGGTATGTTTTTCCAGTCCTAACCCTACAATACCAAAAGTCGGCCTTCCAGCGGGCCATCACGGGGCCAAAAGTTTGATTTGAAACATGATTCATACGATTAATGAATAAATTGTGAATAATTTTGTACAAACCGGCCGTTATAGAACTACATGATTTTTCTTTTTAATTTTTTTTGTTTATGTAAATTTTTAAAACTCCTTCAGTTAATAATTTTAGAACATCGGTTATTTAAAGCTATTATCTTATTAAATGCAATGCTCCTTATATTATTACATATTTTGAAAATTTTTACTGATTTCAAATTTTAAAAATTAGTTGCATTTGAAAAATTCTGAAAATTATAAAAATTTTCAAAATATGTAATAATATAGGAAGTATGGAATGTAATAAGATAAAAGTTCTAAATAATTGGTGTTCTAAAATGATAAACAGAAAAATTACAGGAGTTTTCAAAATTTACAGAGACAAAAAAATGGAGAAAATAATTTATGTAGCTCCAAGACGGCTGGTATTTACAAAATTTTTTACATAGTCAAAATTATTCACAAGTTATTCATTAATCGTATGAATCATGTTTCAAAGTTCCAGCCATAGAAAAATAATGTCTCACTGCAGCGTCATCTCTGTGCCCGGCGAAGGAACAATTCTAACTGCAGTTATTTAAGACTTTTTGGTGTCAATTATTCACGATTTACAAATTTTAAATATTTTTATTATTTTACGAGATAATGGCCCGGGGACTTTTAGATGAAACACCCTGTATATTGATAAAAAAATTATAAAACTTATTTGAAATTTGTAATACTACTAGATGTTGAATATTTTATTATATAAAAGATTAAATAAGTATATAGAGGGATATATATGTATGTGCGCGCGTGCGATCCGAGTCAAAATGCCGCCCTTGAATTGTGCCGCTGAGGCGGTCGCCTCACCCCACCGCACGGTCTTGAAATAGATACCCGAAAAGTTCCCCCCCCCATTTAGGAACGTCCCTTTTTTGCAAAGAAACACCCCCAACGGGGTTTTTCATTTAAGTTTAAAGGACACAAAACAAGAAAAAACGTAAAATCCAACAGGATTTCTATTTTGCGTAGTACTCTAAAATAGAACTAAAAACTTACGTACCATCAACGTCCTACAGTGCCAACCCTCAGATGGTGAGAAAACTACCCCCTATGTAGGATTTATCCATAAAAAGTTACAGTGACTTCTATAAAAATTCGAAACACCTACGTTGTGTGGAAGTGAGAAGAAACTAGACTATGTTCGGCGCTGTGCTTGAAAACCACCCCCATGGGGTTGCGAGATGCTACCCCTATATCCGTAGGACACTGGAAGTCCGATTAGTCTCTCTGTTTTCCAGCATCCTACAGATATAGGGATGGCATCTCGCCACCCCGTGGGGGTGGTTTTCAATCAGAGCGTCGAACATAGTCTAGTTTCTTCTCACTTCCACACAGCGCAGGTGTTTCGAATTTGTATAGAAGTCACTGTATTTTTATGGTTAAATCTTACATAGGGGATAGTTTTTACACCCTCTGAGGGTTGACACTGTAGGACGTTGATGGTACGTAAGTTTCTACTATATTTTAGAGTACTACGAAAAATAGAAATCCTGTTGGATTTTACGTTTTTTCTTGTTTTGTGTCCTCTAAACTTAAAGGTGGCTGTTCTCAACCCTATAGGGGCAGTTTATGAAGATTACGTCAGACCTGATGCAGCTTCTTATCACTTTAACAAAACTTGGACATTTCGAGTTTTTTCATTTAAGAAAAACTGATAAAAGAATACATTGTGTGTTAGAGAGAGAAAATTCCTTACAATACTCCACTAAATAATTTTAGATAGATATATTATATATAGCACAAGAAATGAAAAAACATACATATTTTCTTAAATAAAATTGTGTTCCGGCCAGAATCCGTATTCGCAAAATTTAGGTCATCAAAAGACCAAAATTTACACATTAAAATTTGCATTACACAAATTTAGCAGTGTTCGAGTCGATTATTTGCCTCTGGCGACTGGCTTCAAAAGATCATCATAGTTTAATTTTTGTATTGCTTTATC
This sequence comes from Rutpela maculata, assembly GCA_936432065.2. NCBI lineage: Eukaryota > Metazoa > Arthropoda > Insecta > Coleoptera > Cerambycidae > Rutpela > Rutpela maculata. Next base: position 14,969,937 of record OW386287.2, on the reverse strand, counting down.
TGTATAGCAGACGCACTACGATAAAAATATGCCTTGCCAAACCGATCTATAAAATTTAATTTAATAACTTTGCGCCATATTTTAATGTATTCGCCTGTATTCTGTAACTCAAAATAAGTGCATGAGGATACATTTTATTTTTGGATCATAAGCATAAGCATACGTGTGTGAAGATTAGCCTTGAAAATGAATCAGTCAAGCATGAAAGGGATCGGCAAATTTCTTAAAATTTGCCTAGCTTACGAACTAATACTGACTCAGCTCGATCTTGTTTTTTTCACAAGAATTTCATTAGCGTAAGCTGGCTAATTATGTAGTACATCAAAATTAGTAGGTGTAACAGGTGGTTCATAGATACGTAATTATACTCAAATTAGGTGACTGTAATACTGATTATTTATTTATTTGTTTATTAATTAGGTTCATTTCTGTCCGTCACGATATATTTATAAAAGTTATGTTTGTTGGTACCACGTTAAGGTTTCCGTATACAATTGAAAGTAAAACTGACATCTATAAATTTATAAACGTATAAAATTTTTATAAGTTAGACAGGAAACATCTTTTAAGGAACGTTTTTTCTTTAACTAAAACTGTGCTCAAAATACTTCACAATTGAGTTAATGTTTAAAATGATGTCTACAAACTGGCAACCAAAATTATTTCTAAATAATAAGCAAGTGCCAAAATACGTTTAGTGGCATCAACAGGATGGAACAAATCAGGGAATATTTGAATTGTAACGTGTTCTGATCGCTGTATCAACAGAAGAGGTGGTGTTGAATGACCTATGCGTTCCCTGCATCTAACTCCCCTTGATTTTTTTATTGAGGTATGTGAAAGATTATCACAAAAGACCATTGTATCTAGCAAATTTAGAAAACTGAATAAGGGATGCTGTGACGCAATATTGTCTGATTTAAATTTTAAACGACGTTTTATGCATAACCTTGATTACCAAGTCACAGAGAGCACTTTCAACAACTGCTTTGTTTTCTTTTATTTTTTTGTCACTAACCATTTTTGTTTGAGTTTTTTTGAAAAATTTCACTTCCTGTCAAAGTTGTGAAAAAAACATTAAGGTAGTTTTGTAAAGCTCTAAATTCTCTATAATTTTGACTATTTCTGTTTTTTCATAGAATTAATATTTTTCGATTTGTAAAAGGTAAATATGAATGACGCGAAATAGGAGAAAAACATTTTTCAACGCATCTATTACCTTTCTCGCGCTATAAATAGTAAAATATTAATCCTATGAAAAAAAGTCAAAGAGACAAAATTGTAGAGAATTTCACAAAACCGTCTTCGCATTTTTTCATAATTTTGACAGAAAGCCTGGATATTTCAAAAAAGTGAAACTTAACCATTTTTTCAAGATGGCATTTTCACCGCTACAACAGAGGTCAGAAACTTCTATACATACTCGGGAGAGACCCCCCCCCTAAAGTCCTCGAATCTACAAGGTGTCAAATTGATTTTCATTAACACTAATTATTTCAGGACATACAGACTGAATTAAAATTCAAATAAAGAGAAATAGATTCAAAAACAGTGATGTAGTCATAAAATCTTCAATTGCATAGAAACAAAACTTCAAGATATGGTTACTAATTATAGTTTTAAATTTGTGAAAATTTTGTTATTTTTATTTTCGGGTAATTTATTATGTAAGTTCAAGTTTAATGAGTTTTTAATTGATTTTGTTAACAAATTGGCCGACCTCGTGTTGTAGTTATGTAGCTCAGATGGAGTTACACACACATTCTTGTTTTCATGAATCTCAAAAAGAGAGTTGTAAGTATATAGGCCAGGAATGGGCATTATACCATATTTAATAATTAATGGTTGACAGTATTTCTGAAACTTGCCGCTCTGAAACTATGATGGTCGGATAGGGATGGTTCGATAATGCCCGTCTCAAAACAATTACCTTCTATATGTTTGTCAAAACAATGTCTATGCTATATAGAGCTGGTTTCACTATCCCTGGTGGTTTCTAAAATTGTTATTTCGAGCCCATATGATTGTAGTAAGCAAAAAAAGTTCTGTTGAATTATTAGAGTGCCCAGCAAAATTTATATTAAAATCTCCTAATTATGACGATTTTTTTGTAAAAAAATATTAAATTCACCTAGGCAGAATCTATAGAAAGCTATAACAATTCCTTTTATTCTATAACAATTTAAGCCACAAAATTCTGCATGAGTTTCACTACAAAATTCATTAAAATCTAATAATGGTCACAGTTTGTTCTCAATGACATTGTGAGGAGAGCTAGATTTGTCCCAACTTTTTGGTCAATTTGTTACGATGAAAAAATTAAAAACAATTGAGACTTGCCACTTTGAAAAAATAATGCATGTAAATATATGCCTCTAGCGGAAAAATAAAATATTAGAAGTTAGAAGTATAATGAACTTGGTAAAAAATGAAAAGAACGTTTTTATTTCAGTTACTAAAAGAGCGATTATGAAACTTAATATCTCCGATCCTGTTGATCGTAGCGACCTCTACGTGAGCTCATTTCGTTATACACGGTGTCCTGAATTGCATAGGACAAACTTCACCAAATGAAGATAGATAAAGAAAAAGTCTGTATAAAAATGGGTCGGAATATTTCCGAGATACAGATTCTTCAAGTGAAAATCCTGAAAATGGTTTTTATCCGACTGCACAAAATTTAAAACCATATGTATGTTTATTTTATATGTTCAATCGTTACTCTCTATTGGATTGAGCGATTTCTATGTAATATTTCTCAAACTGCAAGGTATGACTCGGCGGTGATCCCATAATAAATTCACTAGGCAATGTTTAGAGTAAGGTGAGCATTTGGAAATAAGATTTTTTATTCGAGTATTTGGCGGAGTCGTGGTTAAAAAATTTAAATTTAGTCAGAATTGGATTAAAATTGGTAGTTAGGTATTTTAGAAGTAGTTGATGTAAATCTAAAGTCCCAATATGGCTGCGATAACTGCAATATATTTGCAGATTTACATGAAATTTGATACATACTAATTTCAGGATTATCTGATAACGAGCTTGATGTTATAGCTTAGGAAACCAAAACGACGGATATTTTCTTTTACTGTGTAGAAGCTAAATAAAGAGGCAACTAAAAATTTTTGGAAAAAAATATTCCAACGCCTTCAAAAAGTATTACTTAATAATATCGATATTGAAGTCGATTTAAAATTGGTTTGAATTTGCTACTTGTAGTTTTACACCGACTTTCTATCCTTTATAAGACAAAATTGCAACTACGGGTGTAACAGGATCATGGTACATCCCCCTTTTGGAGGATGTGCCATGATCCTGTTACACCCGGTATATACGAAAATCGTTCAGGAGAGAGTAAAAATAGAGGCCTAGATATAATTTCCCCCCCTTTCTTGTGTCACTTTTCAATTAATTTATGAGCAGATCTTGAACATTTGAAGATCAAAAAAGTTCTCGTGAGTCTTTTCTAAAATTATCAGTTTTTGGGTAAAACTTACTAAACTGTACTGAATAGATTTTTAGCAAAACAGAAAAATAATGACAGTAAAACAATTTGGTTACATTATTTTTTATTAGACAACAATGAATTTGATTAAAATAAGGCCAATTACAAGTTACAGGAGTAACGTTTATAGGAACTTTTTCTTATTTTGAAAAGTTGTGTATGTTGGCGAAGTTTCGCCTATGCAATTCGGGACACCATGTATAATTTACTTTAAATCATTTTCTATGCATTTTTGCATAATAGTACAGGAAAACTTCACTTTAACTCGAAAAAAATTTGTGCAGACCTTAAACTTTGGTTATAGGTTCAAAATAGGCCAAAGTTCACGAAATATAAAGGTTTAGTAGTTTTACGGATCCGCGGGAATCTATAGGGGATGAAAGGAGTATTTTTATTTTAAAAATCGATTTTTCTCTATTTTCTCGGGAAATATGGCATTTACAAAAAAATAGTTCAAAAAAGTTGTCTCTGACAAAATTATCTATATATTTGTGTAGGGTTGATTCTTTCGGAGATATTTAATTTTATAGATGGCATCCGACAGTTTTTAGGATGAAGTATTTTGTTTAAAATGTTGAATATCTTAGAAACTGTGACAATTCCATCAAAAGTTCTAAGAAACAAAATTAAAGGTAATTAATCAACCTTTAAAATTATTTTATGTTTGTTTCTACATCACAAAATATAAAGAAGTTATGGCCGATTTAATGTGTGTTTTCACATTTTTGTTAAACAGAATGTCGGCATTTTGTTATTGTAATTGCTCAATAATTAATTTTTCTTAAAAAAATGCTGTTTTTCGTTAAAATATATAGCATCACCTAGATGCTCAATTTATTTTGTCCCTTTAAAACACTTGTTTCAGAGAAAAATTCCATCCATTCCATCCCCCATCGAAAAACGGCCGTATTTCGGTTAATTATTGCTATAAAATTAATCTAAAAACACCAAATTAAAGAAAATTTTGCCAGAAACAAGTCTTATTTGAACTATTTTTTTGTAAATGCCATATTTTCCGAGAAAATAGAGAAAAATAATTTTTTATTTATTAAAAATACCCTTTTTTACCCCCTATAGGTTCCCGCGGATCCGTAAAACTCCTAAACTTTTTTGTTTCGTGATTTTGGCCTATTTTAAACTTATAACCAAAGCTTAAAGTCTGCACAAATGTTTTTCGAGTTACGGTAATTTTTTTCAATATTTTCGTATACTATCAGAGAAGTTTACGAATACAATATGTGAAAATGAGGTATTTTACGCGATTTTAGCACTCTTTTAGTGAGATTACAAACCGCTATGCCTTAGAAAGCATTTATCATAGAGTTCATTTTGGATTTTTTCTGTCGTTTTATTAGGTACAAAACGAAAATTATTATTGTAGACCGAGCGAATGAAATCAACCCAGATACGCTAAGGATAGGTGATTACGAGATAGTAAACAAGGTTTATATCTTGTGGACAACATCGGCAACTTCGAATATAAAATTCGATGAAGAATACAAATTACAAGATCTACAAAAAATCAAACTTGTTAATGCCCTAGTTTTCTCCATCTTTCTTTACTCCTCTGAGATATGGACCGTTAGAGAGGCAGACAGACAATGTATTGATACTTTCAAGATGTGGGTCTCGAGACGATTGTTACGAATTCCCTGGACAAACCATCGTACCAACCCCTCGATTCTCCGAGAAATATACCTACCAAAGTGACTCTAGCATCGTATTCGCCCGAATCCTCTTTTTCTTTTTGGCTAAATCAAGCGGAGAGAAGTTAGGGAGAATCTGCAAGGCGAGGCTATGCGCCTAACAGGCAATCGCGGCAGTTGGCGTGATACTGTTAGACGTACCGTACAGCAAAGAGAGGCCAACTAGAAGAAGTCATTGGATCACAAAACATCTATCAAGGACGCTATTAAAAAAAAGTACATATGTTTTATAGAAGTCCCAATATTTTTTTAACTGAAGTTCTGTTGCAGTCAGAATCCGTATTTTCAAAATTAAGGTCGTCAAATTTGGATCACAATTCACTCTTTAAGCCAATAATGCGCATTAGCCCAGACGACAGAAAACATTTTTATAGTGAAACCCACAAAAAGTTGCAAACTGAATAATTTTACTTCCACGTCCAGTGGAAGTATAGTAACGACAAAAAAATTTTTAAAAATTTTTATTGTCCAAATAGGCTTAAAATGTCATGAAACGTCGAGATTTTAAGTTTGAGCGAAAAAAAAATTTCTGTCTGTCGGTCTGTCTGTCTGTAACTTTTTTTTGTGCGCACGTTTACTCTGGAACCGTTTAAGATATTGACTTGAAATTTGGTACACATATGTACTTTAACGAGATCTAGAACTAGATTATATTTTTATCTTGTTCCGTCGAAGGGTTGGGGGGTAAATTGGGGTAAATTTGGGGTAAATAGATAAATCAAGCGTTAAGAGTCCATGAAATTGGTATTTAGTATATACAAGAGAAGCTAAGGTCTCAAAAAACTTTTTGGCATTAGCCACCCCCATTACCACCGCCACCTCCTTATTAAAGGGATGAAAAAAAATTGTGATTTAGTGTATGTAGGTACAGGAACCAGAAACCTCAAAATATTTTTTGACTTCATCCACCCCCCACTACCACCCCCTATCACCACCCCCACCCCACTACCGATGTGGGGTATCGTTTTATGAGTTTCTGGGGTAGAGGATTTCAAATATTATATTATTAAAGTTCCATAAACAATTATTTTCACATACAAAGTTTTTTTGTAGTGAGTGACTTGGATAGAGAATCTGGATGTAGAAGTAGTGATTCCTTGGGCAGCGGTTTTTTTTTAATGAGTTCGTGAAAATGTATAGAATAATATCCTGAAAAGTTTACATTCCGCTCGGATGCAGAACATAAAAAAAAATTTTTTACCAATTTTTTCAAAATTTTTAAATTAAGTCAGGGCAGGAAAAAATAAAAAATACAATGGTTCGGACAAATGACGGAAACCAGACAAAAGAACAGAGGAGTCAAACAAGGATGCCCCCTATCCCCCCGACTATTCACCACGGTCCTAGACCAAGCGATACAAAACACAATAAGGGAAACCCCAAATTTTAACGAAGACACGAAAGCACTGAGAACCCCAATCGTATTAGCTTACGCCGATGACCTCCTAATCGTCGCAGAAGAAGAGCAACAAATTCTCAACTTCCTAGAAAACATGAAACCGCATTTGGACACATCTGGGCTGAAAATAAATTTCAAGAAAAGTCTAATAATGGAGCGAGACCCATCAACAAAAAAGAGTCGGATCAGTGGAGAAGAATACAAAATAGGTGACTACTCCCTAAGAACAACGAACCAACAAATACCTAGGAACATATCTGATGAACCAACTGAAAAGGAGAGAAACAGTAAAGGAGAGAATAAAAACAGCATATAGAGTCACAAGAGCAATTATACCGTTCATTGAGAAAAACAAACTATCATGGGGCCTGGCCAAACGGCTGTACATAGCCATCATACTGCCAACAATGACATATGGAGTTAAAAACGCGGCAACAACAAAAGCCAACAGAAGAAGTTTGAGAAGAGCTGAAAGAGACATCATCCAATTACTCAGAAAAACAATAGGGCAAAAACAACGACATAAATCATCAACACTACTAGAAGGGAAGACAATCACAAAATGGATAGAAATGTACGCAATGAAGTACTGGGGACACGTCCAAAGAAGGGAACCAACACACCTACTGAAGAAAGCACTAACACTGAACGGCAGCAAACTTAAAATTGGGAGACCATGTTACACGTGGAAAACAACAATCGAAAGGGTCATGAACAAACTGGGAAAGGACCAAACATACTGGGAAAGAAAAGCGAGGGGAAAAATGAATTCCACAAAGAAATCGGAGCGATATATACTCTAACAGAATCAGAAACGGAGGAATCAAGAAGAAGAAGAAGACTTGTAGAAACAGAAGTACAAAAATAGGAGCCCAGATAGCAGCGACACAACGCGGCAACATATCTCACAAGAAGACCCAGAATAGGCAGAAGCCGAGAACCAAAAATACAAATAAAGGGGGCTTAAACGCTCCCTCACGACACAATGCGGTAACGCATCTCACAAATACCTCTCATCCTCTCATCCCACATTTCTTTACCATACGCCATGTGGCTCTCGCTGCTGGCAACAAGCATGACCTTAGTCCAACCCAGCGTGGACGTAGCAGGCCCAGCTGTATAACTTGGGAGTGGCAGCAATGCCTACCGCACGCTGGTAAATCAATCAAATCAATCAATCAAAAACAGTCAAAGATATTTTCATAGTTATAAGGTAAGATCGTGAAAATCGCAATTTCTTATCATGATCTGATTGATCATATTTTCGAAAAAATGCATACAAGTAAACGATTTTGTGTTTGAACATTCGAAAAATATACATTTTTTCCGAAATATTGATATTTTATTTTTTCCAGTGGGTCAATTTCTCGACAAGTTACAGCCTTCAATACATATATTTATCAAAAAAATATCATCAAGCAAGGAAATTAAAATGATTTGAGATGTACTTTTTTTTAATCCTCGTTACTACAACGTAATAAACCATAATAATCATGAAGTGTACATACTTTTCAACAGTTCTCAATGAAGAAAGAATTTTTTTGAAACGCTTTTATTTTTTTCTATATTGTTTATTGCGACGATTGAGTGCGGGCGTGATAATATATATAAGTATATTTTTCCCATCCATCCTTTGCCTGTATTATTTAAAACAAAAAAGCATCAGAAAGCTACAATTTCCATCTTTTAAATGAACC